>CM067546.1:19017747-20217747 GCA_034509755.1 Anisodus tanguticus | reverse complement strand
ATTTCTTTCTGGTGACCTTATATTCCTCAGATCTGTATTAATGGGTGATTGTCAACTAGTACATTCTCCCACATTTCTGACCCAATTCCTGCTATCAGTACTTTCTTGGATCACTACATCAATGGGAAGAAATATCAAGCTGAAAAGATAAAAGTTTAGTGACTTACAACCTTGATGCTAACGTACGATCTAAATATTCAAGAGAAGTAACATCCTAAATATCCTTTAGCCTCTTGTCTAAAAGTGTGGTGCGCAACACACCCGTAAGAAAGACTACTAGACACGACATGTAGACATCCATATGACTAACCTGCTCTGATACCACTTTATCAAACCCCAACCTTGGGGGGTGGCTAAAACTTGGTACCCTAAGGCTCAAGCATACCGATCCTGATACCGTAGAGATATATCACAACTTATTGGTTGACAAGGCCTCTGACACAGACTTAATGGAATAAGGAGATAGCGACCTGCACTCAGAAAAGCCGACAATGCCTACATAAGCATAATAAATCTAATGCATAGGCCGACAAGGCCACACACGACTACCACACACAACATACTTTCTACAAGCCTCTGAAGAGTATACTGACAACAATTGGTCTGGACAGGGCCCCGCCATACCCAAACTATATGCATATGCATATCCATCACACCTATCAACTTACTATACAACTCTGGAAGAATGGAGTGTGACGACCTCCAGCTGAATCAAGTCCTACTGTGAGGAAATCATCTGCATCTCTATATGTACCTGTGGGCATGAAATATAGTGTCTCCAGAAACGGACATCAGTACGAAAGATGTACTGATTATGTAAGGAAGATAACCAATATAGACAGAAGAAATATAATAGGAGATAAGGGGACAGAAATCAACCTGAAACTCATAACAAGCCTCTGAGGGCCTACTTGACACAGTCATGAAAATGTATGCATGTTTGTAAAACTCAAGCCACTCAGTGGGGCCATATAAAGTAATATCCAGCCTCTCTGTGTGGTAAATCATGTCATAATACATACATATCATACCCAGCCTCGATGAGGACTCGGTTGTACCCAACCCAAATGTGGGACTCGATACTATCCAAAACCAACTACAGCTGGGTGCACATCTACGTGTTGTACCCGACCGACTATAGCGCGGCTCTGTAAGAAAATAGCTACATATATATAAGTTCAATGCAAGACAGACTCTAAAGGATCTTATTAAACCAATCGGAGTGACTCAAGGTTGTTATTTTCCAATTATCGTTATGTCGTTGTGTTTGTATCAATTATCTAAGGGTCGAAAAGGGTCATAAGAAAAATATACGCTTCAAAGGAAATAAGGCTACATGTGCCTTTGACAAGGAATAACAATAAAATCCACGAATTATATGTCAACATGAAACGATGAGGTTTGAAAGCTTTCAATCTCAAGAATATAGTTCCTTTTTTGTGTATCATTGTTATGATTACGTTATTCATAGATCATGACAAAAGAATGATCTAGTCCTTGTCGCTAAAATCATTCTATAAGCCCTCGCCCGTCTTATAGGTTTTCATCTACATCACATAACAAGTTGACATCAATATCGAATCTATGCTCCATAAAAAATTCACTTAAGTATCTTATCGACATCCTTAAATACTTCGGGTTCTTAGACTCCTTACAAGGGATACTTACGTGATTCAATATCACGGTTCAATCAAAATATAATTTCCATAGAAACTTGATTAGGTGTTCTCCGACAACCCTTAAGCAAAAAGAACTCCTTAAACTTGTCTTATACGAAAACTTCATGTGAATTAGTCTTACAACCTTTCAAACCTCCCATTCATTAACTCATAACATATATGATTAATTCTGTCATTCAATTCAACTCATATTTAGCGAAAAACAACTCATCAATTCGTATTACGAAGGCTTCACAACTTTGCGAAGTTTTGATCATGAAAACTTTTTCATAACTTTCTCCAAATCAACAATTACTCATAAACATAGTTAAAGATGGGTAAGTATTAACTTTATGTATCAGACCTCCTCTAATCAGTAGGCAATCTTATTCCCAAGGGTTTTTCAATACTAACTTGCTACGGAAAACATGAATTCTATGGTAATTACGGACTTTATGGCATTAATATCATGTAATTGAACTTGTCTTGATCTTAAGGTGTTATCATAACATGGAGAGGGTTTGGAGAGACTTCAAGGGTTTGTTATTGAAGAGAAATGAGCCCCAAATAAAAAAATCACAACATAAACTCGTCAATAAATCTGCACCACCGTAGATTGATTGTACACTCGACAAACCGTCATTCTTCCTATCAAACTGCCAGGAAGGTTAACTACTCACCTTAGGCAATTTGACGGTCTATCAACTCTACCGTTAAACATCCCAGTTTCCTATTTTCGTTCAAACATACTTTCTTTGATCTGTTTACTTCCCAAACACTCTGGTACTTCCATAACCAAGTTGTAAACCTTTATTATTCTGTAAGGTCATACCTCTTCCCAGGACTTTGGTATCCATTAACGTCATGGCGGAACGCAAAACTATGGGGCATAATCCGCTTCGGCGAGCCAACCTCCCGCCGAGGCAGACATGCAGAAGCGAACGGATATGTCGCCTTAGAGGACACCAGTCACCAAAAATCATGAAACCAAGCCAAACTCTCATCCAACAGCTGAAACACTCGCAAGACCCTCTGGACATAAACCAGACATGCTCGTCTAAGTAAACAATTCTACGAACTCACTCATACCCTCGGATTACCCATTTAACTAAGCTAAGATTTACTTTTCTAAATAATCATCCGGAATAACCAAAAATCTAAATATTACAAATAAGGCCACAAAATACATCTCATTGTCTTGGGAAGTGAACCGATGACTTGGCTATATCATAAATGACCTTCCAGAGCTACCAAAAGTGACAGAACTCGGAAACAAACCCATCTACTCAAATGTCAACCTTGAGTCAAACTACCAAATCAAAGGTTATAGTTTTAGGTTTTTCATCCGAAACTCATATAAATGGACCTTGGGATTCGTGTCACCCATCCCTGCGCATCACAAACCCCATACAAATGGAAAGGATAAAATAGGCAATTAAGGATATTTAGCTATAAATGACCAGATGGGTCATTACATCAGCTACCAATTAAACAAACGTTCATCTTCGAATTGAGAGAAAGAAAGTGTGAAAGACAACCAGTAACTAAACTATCCCCGTCATAACCTCACGAGAACCTCCACAGGCAATAAATACACTGATAATACCACTTGCTCAGCTAATCAGTCAAAACCATCTTGAACTTAACTCAACACCTCAAAATTATATTCCTTCATAACCGAGAATTCGTTCACCACAGATCCTTGAATCTATGAATTAACTCTACTTGAATTCCCTAATTTAATCACAACCATACCTCTTTACGTGTTCGATTGATTCCACAATTATCACAAAAATCACCATCATCCATTTAGTATAGCCACAACCACTGTCATATCACCGTCTGGTTCTATTAGCTTTCTTTCTAAACTATCAATGTCTTCCCTCTCACCAAGACTCCATAGAAACACATAAACACACGTTGTTGACACCCAATTTTGTCCCGTCTTTTTCGATTTATTTACAATTTTAAATATATATATATATATATATATATATATATATATATTTATATATATACACATATACACATATATATACACATATATATACACATATACACATATATATACATATATGTGTATATATATACATATATATATACACATATATATATACATATATATATACACATATATATATACATATATATATACACATATATATATACACATATATATATATACATATATATACACATATATATATATACATATATATATATATATACACACATATATATACATATATATATACACACATATATATACATATATATATACACATATATATATACATATATATATACACATACACATATATATATACATATACATATACACATACACATATATATATATACATATACATATACATATACACATATATATATATACATATATATATATGTGTGTGTGTGTGTGTGTATTATTATTTTCAATATCATTATTTATTATTATTATTATTATTATTCACATGTTTTACTATCATTTGTCTTTTTAAAGTCGTAATCATAATTTTATCCTAATATTCTATGTTATTCTATTTTTTCGCAAAACGGCACCGCATTTTCCATTTTTTAGCATTAAACATTTCGCAAATATTGTGTTTTATTATTATCACATTGTTATATCTTATTTTAAACGATTTACATTTTTACTTCAAATCATTTTTAATATTAAACCCCCTTTTACATTTTTAACCACAGCCCAATTTTTTCCTTAATCCCAAAAAAACATTTCTACAACCCACAAAACACCCCTAAACAAACCAGCACACACCCAAAATCAGCCCAAAATCGGCCACCTTTCTTCAACCCACCAAAGCCCAAACCCGTTGGCCCACTCGACCGCCCCAACACGCCTTTCCCCCCTTTTTTCAAATTCATCAACCCCCGTACCCTATCCCCAAAAATCCATGACCCATACCCCACACGCTCGAAAATCCGCCGATCACCGCCACCCTACCCCACTTTCGCCTGACACCAGCCCATACTCTTATCTCCACATAACCCGCTGGTCACCCCTACCCTGCCACCACCAACCCTATGTCGCCCTTTCAAATCACTCATAGAACCTCAGCTTTATTTTGAATTCCGAAATTCAAATTAAAGTTTCTCCTTTTCTCTGCTATAAATACGGCCCTAGGGGGTGGGAAGAAAGAGGCCCTTTTGACGCAACCCCCTTTTTACAAAGTTTCCGATGTCGGAAACCCAAAGTTTTCGGGTTGAAAAGTCGGGTCTGTCTTGGTCGGAAATCGAAAAAAAGAAAGGTCGGTTTTGTGGTTTGTTTCCAGTGGGAGTTCTAAAAAATCGAAAATCAAAATATCCGAAAAAGGGTTGAAGAACAATCCAAAATCTGAAAATACCCTTTGGAATACTAGTTTCAATCCATTGAAATTTGCCTTTTGTTCTTTATAAATTTGGGTCAAAAAATCTGAAATACTCCTCTTTAGTTTCCTAATTTTCCATACGAAAATTTGCTTTCTTTGTTCTTCACTATTTCGGGTCGGGTCAGAATCAGGGTCGGTCTGTTTCCGGGTCGGGTCAGAACTGAAACAGGTTATGTTTTGGGCAAAAAATCAGCATTCCAAAAATCAGAAAATCAGCCCTCCAAAATCAGAAAAATCAAAATCCCAAAATACCCCCTTTGTCTCAAATATGAAATCGAGAGAATGAAAGGGTGTTCGTCATCTCTCGTCGTCTCAGTCGCAGCTCCAAAACTGTTCAGCTAAGGGCTTTATATGCTTTGTATGGTATAAGCAACCTTTGTATGTTAAGACATGTTTCTTGATTGCTTTGTGAGGTCTGTGACATTCATGTCTAATGTATTTTGCTAAGTTGATTACCCTGTCTGCTGGTCCATTTAAAATGTTTCATGTTAGCTTATCAATCCTCCCTGATTTCTTTGTGTGTGCTGTAGTACGCTAGTTGTTAGTTTGGATTGGACTAGTTTAGACACTGGAGTGAGAAAATGCTAATTCTTGGTTTTATTTGCTACTTGTATAAGTCATGTTCTTGTCTTATTCTGAGCTGGTTTTATCTGATTGATGGATGGAGCATGATCAGGGTATAGTATACACAACCTCTTATTGGAATGATGCATATAGGCCACCTAT
The DNA here is from genome assembly GCA_034509755.1 of Anisodus tanguticus. NCBI lineage: Eukaryota > Viridiplantae > Streptophyta > Magnoliopsida > Solanales > Solanaceae > Anisodus > Anisodus tanguticus. The sequence continues at coordinate 20,211,974 of CM067546.1, read as the reverse complement.
TAAGATATGTATCATGTTTGTTTCCAGCTTCTAAGACTGTCCATGTGAACCTCTTTGCCTTGCAAATGTTTTAGTATAAGTAAGGAGTAGTGCAGCATGTTTCCCTTTCCCATATAACATCTGAACATGTTTTCTGAAAACACCTATGCTGGTTTGTCTTTTTTTTATTAAACAATGCCCTTATAAAAGCATATCACCTGCCGTATAATCAATGACCATGTGTTGCTTGTGCGCATTCTTTAAGTTTGAAGTTTAGTCACAAGAATTAGGTTCAGTTGTTTGGCCCAGTTCTAAAAATGTTCTCCTGAGTGATTCATTGGTCAAGAGTATCTTATATGTTGCATAATTGAATGTTTTTCTTTCATAGTTGCATTGTCTGAACTTTTCTATTATATTGCTTCGCCGGCTGAAACCCAAGGCATGCTGGGGTTTGGTTTAGCCTCCTCCGATAGCCTGCTATGCCTAAGGTTCTAGAAACCTTTTGATCTTGTTGCGGCATTGGAAATGGATGGTGGTAGCCCCCTTTGCTTCCTTGTCTTTTAAAAAGTGAAGTCTAGTCTGATGAATTATTTTGCTGCATTTTGGGCTCATTGTTGTTGCCTTTACAAGGTTGTTTTGTACCTTAAGGCTATCTTGTTGTTGTAATCTATGGTTACTTCCTGCTTGCTAGATGGATTTTGAACCCATCCTATGATGCATTATATGAAATTTGGAGCCTTCTGTGGATATAAGCAACTGCTGTATTTTTATCAATTCATTGATGTCTTCTTTTGGCCATTATGCTATTGTATTTTGGGGTTATGAGTTGCTGCATCATTCTTGGTTATTTACTGCCACATTTGGCTGCTGGTTCGAAATGTTATACTCCGAAAGGAAGCTACTACATTTATTCAGTTGTTACACTTCAACTGCTACATTTTGAGATGTTACACTTGACAAGGAATGCTTATTGCCTTCTGAGAAGGCTGGCTGATGTATATTTTTGTGGCCATTTTACTGAAGTATTTTAAGGCCACGGGCTGCTGTATTTTAGAGCTGAATTGATGCTAAATTTTGGAGCATTTCGTTGCATTTTGAAACAATTGGTTGTGCACTTTGAGAATGAAAACATCTGCTGCACTTTGGAGAATCTGCTGCTATGTATTTTTGATGAGTTCGGTGCATTCTTGAAAATATTGATGCCATCTTGATTGTTATATAAATTCCATTAGCTGGTGTATCTTTGCAAGATTGGTTGCTGCATTTCCTTGGCTGAAAAGTGCCATCTCTTGAGCAGATTTGAGGTCGAAATGGCTGCGACATTTTGGGCAACTTTGTGGTCATTTACTGCTGCATTTTTGGCCTATTGCTGTTGCATTTTGGCCGAACAATTGTTGTCTTTAAGTTGATTTGAAGCAGTTTCTATACTTCTGATGTTTCGTTGATTCGAACAAATACTACACTTAGGCCTATGAAATTGAATTTGAGGTCGCGCCCCTTCGGAAATTGCCTCTCGGTTTCTGTTTGCTGTTTTTGGTAGTTAAACATCCGGACACGGATATCTTACTGTTTTACTGATTCGAACAAATACTACACTTAGGCCAATGAAATTGAATTTGAGGCCGCGCCCCTTCGAAAATTGCCTCTCGGTTTCAGTTTGCTGTTTTTGGTATATTTTGCTGATTTGAACATGATACTACACTGGCCGATGAAACTTCCGTCGAATTTGAGGCCTCCACAGTTGGAAAGACGGGAATAAAACTTTCGGGCAAGGATGAAAACTTAAATCTTTTTTTCATCCGAGAGATCAACATGTTTAGTAGGTGAGGCAACTAAAATGACCAACGAGTTATATGTTCGCAGTCACGACGTGATTGGAATGATCTTTTCAAAATTTAAGTCTAAGCCCTCCGTAATCAAAACATTTACTGTTTTGGATACGGATCCGAAGTTATTTATATTCAACTGTTTCTAACCTTTTGTTCTTGACAGCTTGCAAGGAACAAAGTCAACGAAGGCAAATACTGTTCGGAGATTATTTATTTTGTTGTTGTTTTTACTTTCTTTAATTCAGTTTTATCTCGTTCTGTATTATAATATTATTTGTACTTATGTACATATTGAAATGCTTAGAATAGGTAGGCTTAGAATTAATTAATAGGGTAGTCTAAAATGGGAAACCCGTCGCTAGTTTATTCATTCTTAGGCTCGGTTAGTTCAAACTTAGAAATCCTCCGCTAGTTTATTTATTTTTAGGCTCGTCATGCATATTCAAAATTTTCAAAACAACTTTTGTCATCTTTTATCCGCATTATTAATCATACAAACAAGTTTTTTTTGTTTCTATCTGATTTGCCATTTAAAATGACTTTCACAAAAAATCATTTCTTTGCATTATAAACAATTTGCTTTTCTCCTTACTATCAATTGTCAAAATGAATGCTTTTTCAAAAAATTAACTTTACATGTATTTTATAATCAATGCAATACAAATGCATGTCTTTTCCAAAAATTACTTTACATATATTTTTTGCCACAAATGTATGTCTTTTATCCCAAAAAATTAATTTTACATATAGTTGTATAAAACTGCCATGCATAGTCTTTTCGGATTTTATGTCGGAATTTATTTCTCAAAAACCGCAATTATCTTTACGAGACCTTCAAAAGAATAAATAGTAAAATCTTTACATTATCAAATGCATCCTTTTATTAATTATTTGCAAACATCTTTTTAACTTTATATACTTTTAAACATGCATTTTCCTTAGCACAATAATTAACCTGAGTTTGATCGAATAACCGCAAGTTAGCGGATCTTAAAGGATGCCTAACCCCTTCCCTTTAGGATAATAAAGAACCCTTACCTAGAATCTCATTAGTTTCGCAAACTATAAAAACAGAGTTATTTTGCAGCATTTAGTTAACATTTAGGCGCCCTAATTCACCTTAGAATAATTAGGTGGCGACTCCTCAACCAAGCAGCATTTTTATCCAATCCTGAGAGGGAATCAACGCCAGTCGCGTCGCGAAGCCCGCAGGTTAAAAACGGGCGCGACAGCATGGCTACCCCGATGGGGACTTTCAGGTTCTTGACCATAGCAAACCCAGGTTAATTATTAGTGCGCTTTATTTTGCTCTTTATTTGATCTACTGCTTTAAATTATTTTCTTTGTGAAACTTTGTATGTTTAACTGCTTTAATTGCTACTTTCTTTTACTGCTTTTCTTAAATTGGCATTCCGCTCATATTTATTCCACTTCGGAAAATTGACGCTATCACACATACACACGAGGTGTGTTTCGCGCACCCGCAAAACTTTCTTTCAAATTTCCAAATTTTAGGAGAGTTGGCGTATACGCGGAGTGTCCGGACCATCCGGTGGCCGCGTAGCCTTCTCACTCGAGTAGTCCGCTCGGGAACCTTGAGTCTAGTCAGCCAAATCTTAGAAAATTTAGGATAGAGCTATACCACCCTTTATCTTAAGTCATGCACGCATACACCTTAGGTGGGTCGATCCTTGGCATCGACTCCACAATTAAAAAATCCACCAAAATTGTCGACGGGTCTCGCAACCCAACGACTAGTCAGCATATTATGTGTAGCGTGGTAATGATAGATGGATCCAAGCCTAATCATGACATGTCGAAGTTGGAAAATTTCAGTCTTTGTTTTCAATGGAAATCATTTCAATTTAGTGGCTTGGATCAATCCATCATAATCTCATATATTTGGCGTTTCGGCCCACCTCTGGCATAAGAGAGGCCCCATGCATATTAGGACGCGCATTTAATTTCCATACAATCTGCTTGCTATTTTCTGCTGCTTTCCACTCTGTGCATATTATTTTAAACAATAATTACTCGCCTTATACTAACTTGATTTTCTTCATTTTTCAGGAGGTTTATTTTTTCTAATTTATTTCCGCCAAAGGTTGATTCGTATTGACTAAAACTGGCGGAGCACCCCATTTTTATTTCCCAATCATGCCTACCCAAATTGTATTAGCGCTAACTTAATGAAACAATGCGATTTAAATTGAGGCCTGAATCGCATTTATGCATTTTAATGTATTTTGCCTCCACCTTTTGAAAGCTCAAAATGACAAATCCGCATTGCTTTTGCTATTTTTGAAATCCGTTTTGTTTAATAATTTTCTTTTCTCTTTCATCATGCAAACTAATAAATTTGTTGATAATATGTGACATATAATGAAACAAGCAAACAAAGTCCCAAACAACGAACAAGACTTCAAAGAATATGAGTAAGTCTCACAACCGGAAGAATTGGGCATGTTTTAGAATAAGCCAAAGCCAGATTTGGATGAAACATCAAGATGGTTGATAATTACAAGCATGGGCATGAGCATTTGCCCTTTGCACTTTTGGGCTATCGCACTACAATCAGGACTTCTACTGGGGTAACACTATATCTTTCGAAGCCGAGTGGATAAAGAATCATGTACTAAGTGACTGATTGGTGAAAAACAGATCAACGCAGTTTGTCCGGGGCAATTTTATCAGAACAGAATCGCCAAAGCTTTCAAACAAGAAGGTAAAATCAAGGATTTTCAAACTGGGGCAATTGGTGTCAAAACTCATATTCCCACACCAAGATGAATCTAAAGGAAAATTCGCACCTAACTGGGAAGGGTCTTACATGGTTCACCAAGTGTTACCTGGATGAGCGTTAATCCTGGCTGAAATGGATGGCAAAGTATGGCCAAAAGTTATCAATGCAGATGCAGTGGAGAGATACCATATCTAGGATTTGTTATTCTCTATGTAATACCTTTTTCTATGTTGTAAAAGTTGTGCTCCCTAGGCGGGATACGCATAGAACCCACATAGGGTTTAGTCTCTTTAAGACAGAAATTTCCTGAAAAATCGCATTTTTTGCTTGTAACATGAACTACGTCATGACGTGATTCCCTCGGCGGGATACGTAGGCTGCCACATCAGCTTCGGTCCCATTTTTAGAAAAACCCTTACAATCCCCTTTGCTTGTAATGAACTACGTTATGACCTGATTCCCTCACGGGGATACGTAGGCGGCCTAAATCGGCTTCGGTCCCACCATTAGGAAGTCTTTTCTCCTTTATCTCACATATGACAAAATGCACTTATCTGATCGTCTCGATAGGTCAGGCAAGCAACCCACACAAGACTCGGTTTGGTTCAGTTGAAAGTTCAGCATCCTCACATATCGGAAACTGGGCAAAATTTTAAGGGTTCACTGCAAGAAGACGCCGATAGACATGGAAAAGTGTCGGCCAACTAAGTATTCAACCAGAAGAAGGATTTTGGATAAGACGTTTGCTTTGTTTCACTGCATGTCACTGCTCGACAGACATTTATATATATGCATACTTTCTTATAAGCAAATTATTTTCAACAAATATTTTCATTAGAGTTCGACAGAAGTTTTTATTGATAGGCATACTTTCTTATAAACAAATTATTTTCAATAAATGTTTTCATTAACGGCTAGCCAAGACTAGGAACCAGACAGGGGCTACAGGTCTGAATCAGCAGGACATGCAAGTATCAAGACCCAAAGCTACAAAGTCAACGCAAATCAACCGCCCCTCCCTCGAACTCACAAATTTTCTTTGAGTACAGGTTCTTCAGGTTGAAAGAAGCAGGGAAGCCACATCACTTATGATCAAGTTCACAAAGAATTTCCGCATCACAGCTCACCACAAGGATCACGTCCCTGTTTTGCATCTATACAAAGACATCATCTTGACCTACAGGGTCTCAACCATTATGTCTGCACAAAGATGTTATTTCGAATTACAGAGAACTTCAACACAGCAAACCGACGGCAAAGATGTTGCATCACATTTTCGTCCGTGCAAGGACGACATTTCAATTCACAGTCCACAGGAGTTTGAATCGGCAGAAGATTCAGCACAACGTGGAGCTATCTTTTACAGCAAAACCGCATTACAACAACGTCCTCGATGTTACGATAGTGATCGTTGGCCGTGTACTCTGGGGGAAGGGCGTGAATTGGAGGAAACAATGAGATTTGGTTGCTCTCTTTTTCTTTAACTGAACCTTTTACCAAGAAAAGTTCTTTCACCTTTTCCATGATCATCATGCATGACTATAGGATCGTCAGTAATGCCTATACGTGAATTAGTCTTTGCTAAAAGTCGTAGAAGCCCAGGAGGATGAGGCATTTCATTTTTCCCTTAATGAAATTCTTACCTCCTTCTCCTTTAAAATATGGATTCTTTTTTAATCGAAAAAATTACTTGAGAATGAGTGATAGCTCTAAAGCAAATGGAAGAAAGAAAACTGGTTGAAAAAGATTATTTCCTGACAAAATTAAAGAGGGTGAAATTAAGGTGGAGATAATGACAGAAGGGTAGGCGGAAGGGGGGATAATTTTCATCTTCTAATGTTGATTGCAGAAACACAAGAAATAGAAAAGGAAAGACCGTCATGGTAGAAATTGGAATATTTGATATAATTTATTAAAAAATTAAAATGAGCGTATGTTTTTCAAATCGACTTATTGTTTTAACTTCAAACATAAATATATAATTTAGAAAATAATTTTTAGTCACAAAATTCAATTTTTTTTCATCTCAAAAAACAATTTCAACTTTGAAATACTATCTTTAGCTGAACAACAACAATTAATTTTTTTAAATCTCAATCAAATAGTTTCCAAACAACTACTTAGTTTGACCAACGGATGTAGAAGTCTCTGGAATATTATGGTCTTTAATTAGAGATTTTAATAGTATAATTAAATTGCGGTTTGAATCTCATAATCTTGACCATGTCATTTATAAGGTAAGTATATAAAATGAAAAAATATTATAACGAAAATTTTATGAAATATCGAAAATATGGCATACTTTTCAAACAACTTAAAAATTACACTTACATTAAAACGAACGAATAACTACGACATTGATGATAACCATAACTATGCCTCATTCCCAAATAAATTAAAAACGATTACATGAATCCTCACTAATCATATTCTTCCTAAACAAAACTAACGAAGTGAGTAATTTATTTCAACTAGTTGTTCGGCACGTGTGTTTTAGGTTTATGTCGATCGAGTAGCACGGAATTTGTGCAAAATGGTATCAATATTTTAGTATGATTTTCCATAACCAACCACGGGATTAGTTGTATCCAAGAATTATTATCACTTATTCGACTAACCAAACAACCATTAAATACGTATAAAAACTGAATTAAAAAACTGGTTAATAACACTTTAGGTCTTCGTTGTCGTAGAATCTGCCTCTTGAACTACTTTAATAGTACGCCCCACAAATTAAGAAACATGAACTAGGGTTATGGTTCTTTCATGAACGTTGTCATTTGAATATTGATTTCAATTAATTAGTTTATCATATTAATTATTTATTTAATCATGAGCTTAATTATTTGGTACCTTAATCACAAATAGAATAGTATCTTTGATTCTTAGATTGAACTCGAGAGAGTCGAGAGAGGAATACTAGGATAGCAATAGGGTTAAATAGAGCAGGATCTCAAACCTAGGCATTGGGGATCAGATTTGCGTCTAGGATAGAGATATACCTAGTTCACTCTTCTTGGTTGATATACAAGAAATATAAATGCATTTGTGTTAAGGTTTATGACCATAAAGATACAAGTGTGAAAGTAATACAAATAGGTGGCTAGAGGACTCGAGAAATTCATAGTCGTAATATCAACTTTGTCAATCAGTAAACTGGATAAATTAAGAAGTTGAATTAATTGAAGGATACAACGTGATTGTTATATTCCCATAGCCCTAGATCGATTTCATCCCATTGATAATATAAAAACCCTTTCTTTCTTGGTTGAAGTTCATTACTTGTTTTCTTTTTATTTTAGTTAGTTTATAATTAAAACATACAGATTTCCTCGCTTGTATAGATAATTCAGATCGTTTAATTTAGCTAACAGTTAAACATACAGATTTCCTCGCTTCTAAAATCACTATATTACTTGTACGACCACGTGCGCTTGCGTGTGCGTTTGGGAGCAACAAGTTTTTGCCTAAAATTAATAATTTGTTCATCGACTTTCAACAATCTAACACACGATTCAACACCCAAATTTACCTCAAATAAGCTCAAATTTGAAATATATGTTTCATATATCATAAATAACAAATTCGATCATCAATTTGCCTAAAGAACAACAAATTTAACAAACTCATTTTATGTATAGGGTAAAATCTGATACAGACGTGTGGACAAATCAAGAGATGACACATGCGCAACAGTTGCGCATACAGTAGGCTTGACTCAGCAGTTGCACCCCCGATTTTGCCACGTAAGTAGGTCCGAGGCGCGAGAATTTTATCCATCGAAAGTCCGGGATCTGGATATAAGCCCATCTAGATCCGGAGATGCATTGGCGAGGATATGATTGAGATCGGTCAGAATAAGTCCATTTCACAGCCGTTTCCGAGGAAATCAGGATTGACTGCTGAAGAATCGCAACCGTTGTGTAATATGTGAAATGCGCAGATAATGATCATTATGATAGGAGTAAAAAGTGGGAAAATGTTACTTAGGTTAGGTTATAATAGCACCCTCTCCCTCATTTGTACCCCATTTGATTTTTCGGCACTATAATTATTGTTTCACTCCATTTTTGCTCGAGCTATCAAAGTTCTTTAGTCCATACTATTATTACTTTCTGGAGACGTTGACTGTTGACAACCTCGGGAATATTGGAATAAGAATCTCTAACCTTACTTTGTTCACTTTGCTTATTAACTCATTGTTATCTAGCACGTTAGCATTAAAAACATCATTTGGTCATTTTATTTTTGCGTGATCTTGAATCACGGATTTAGGGGTAAACAAATTGCAACAATGGTTGTTTGTCGTTGTTTTCAAGCTTTTCAACAATCATGAACTTATTGTTTCATGTAAAAAGAAACAAAATCAATTCAAACTCGAGATTAATGGATAGAAAAATATGATAATCTCAAATCCTAGATAAGGGAAGAAAAATGATGAGAAGAAGAAGCGGAGTGGAGCATCTTTTTGTCTGAAGTTACTTAATACTAGGTATTAATTTTTTTTTAAAATAGATACAGATTAAATGAGGGTGACTAAATAGGGTGCCCCGCGAAATTTTTACATATTAACAGTGGTTCCCTCAAAACCCACATTACTATTTAGTAGAAGGAACAAGGATGGCCATTTAGACATAAACACGCAATTTTAATGTGTTTTTCTGGCCAAGTAACATAAAATTAGGCTTAATGGGTCTCATAAATGGCTTTGGTAAAGTCAATCTTCAGACTTCAATCGAGTACCGGTGCTTCATTATACTAACAATCACAACTGAGGCTAATGGTTCGGCTAAGTGATCTTAAGTTCATATTGAACAACGACAAAGGCATATACATTCTGTAAAAGAGCAGTTTCAAATATTCCCACATAGCTAACGAAATCTTCATATTTAGAAGCCAACAAGATGAGTACGAACGCTGCACTGTGTTATTGTACTAAAAGTAATATGAGTTGTACTGTCAATTTCCTACATCCAAGTGTATGCACTTTTATTTGAGCCATTTCATTACTAAAAACACAGAGTTTCGCGACGGATTGTTGCGACAAATCTTTTTGCATCGCTAATTAGCGACAAAATAATAGTTCCTTGCTAAATAAGTTAGAAAAATATTAATATCTAATTTAGCGACGGAGTAACGACAGAAAACTAAATCCGTCACTAAAAGTTGGCGTTAAATTTTAGCGCCTTTATTTTGCCGACCGAATCAGCGACATAAGTCCAGCGAAAAATTAGCGACGGTTTTTGCTGTCGCTAGATTTATTTTATTTTTTAAAATATATTAAAACTAATGTCGCTAAATATATTTTAAACAAAAAAGTTATATGTACGACGAATTTAAAGTCCGTCGCCGTGACGAGTATATTTCCTAGGGCACAAAACCTAATAGTGTCACCTCCTTCTTCCACAACACCAAAACACACAGACACAACGAGGAGTTGAAGAACAAGAGAAAATTGTGAATCTAGGGCTTGTAGCTGCCTTATCTCTTCCTCTCTTTTTTCGTAAATCAAAAGGAAACTGTACATCTTCTTGGTCTCTCTTTTTGAAAATTAAAAGTTAACTGTAGATCTGTGAATAAATTAGAAAAGTTATGAATCATTTATTGTTTTGTCAAAAAACAAAATCTCTGCCTGCATATCTCACCTTATATCCGTTCATTCCTACCTAATGGTTGCAAGCATTAGTTCAACAAAAATAATTCTTTTGTCGATTGCCCTCTGCTCGTTGTGGCTGTTCGTGTGTAATGGTTGCCCTCAACGAATGGAGGATAATCAGGCAAAGCTTCCTTGCGGAAGCTGATCTTGGTCTATGTGAGTTACTTCCCCGCATTTTCTATTCAGTGTTAGTGAATTTTGTGATTTAGGAGTCGTTTGGTTCAAAGATAAAATTATTCTTGGAGCAGATGAGCTCACACCAAGTTATGTACTCCCTCTGTCCCAGTTTGTTACTTGTTAGTGATGGAAAACAGCCTGCAAAGGTCAAAGGAACGGAAGAATGGCTAATAAACATCTGTAGTGGCAACTTATTGAAAATTCCTTAACCAATGAAAAATAAAAGAAAGCCAAGTGTTTCAATAATGTATTTTGTTGTTTAGTCTGTGACTTTTTATGTGAAGCATTAATTAGTGTAATTTAGTTTGTATGTTATTGGATACATGCTTATGTGTACCAGTTTCGTTAGACTATGTTGATTGTATAAAGGATGAATTCATTGAATTTTTGCAACATAAATAGTATCATACATTGTAAATCTGGAGTATTCCTTCATAGACATAAGGAGACAAGTGAGATCTGATGCTAAATTGTACACGACTTCATTGCTTCAATATTTTGTTTGGGTGTTTTATAAGCAAAGTAACTAAAAGAATGAAATAAAAAATAAAGACTTGATTATGTGGAGCTATGTTGCTTGGACTCTTCAAAAATGTCAACGGGTGCGTATCGGATTTCCCCAAAGTAGTGTATTTTTGGAGAATCCGACATGGGTGCGGCATCTAAAGTGAAGAGTCCGCAGAACTTAGACATGGAGTTTGTGTACAATTCCAGCACTAATAAAAGGATATAACCTTATAAAAAAAGTCTGTATTTGGTAGTTAAATGATTTATTTCTCTTGCATGCCAACTTCTATTGCTATCAACTTTTTGTAAGATTCAAGTTAAGAACCACTCCTTTTCTGAGGATGATAGTGCTAGTTTTCGCAATTGTTTTAGTCTTCAAATATAAATCTAGACATAGAACAATGTTTTCTAGGCAGTGATCTTGCTCAGTCTCGATCAGACATTTTTCCCGTGTGAAGTTTAGATGAGTCATGTTTGGTTAAAAAGTTTCTTTGCAGTATAAGAATCTCTTGGATGAATGGGAGCCTTGGAGCAACGGTAAAGTTGTCTCTGTATGACCTGTAGGTCACGAGTTTGAGCCGTGAAAGTAGCCACTAATGCTTGCATTAGGTTAGGTTGTCTACATCACACACCTTGGGGTACGGCCCTTCCCCACGGGATACTTGTGCAGTGGGCTGCCTAGTATAAGAATCTGTTAGATCTTCTGTTTGTTACAGAACTACATTGCTGTTGTGGCTCTTTATAATTGTGGTCCTTGAGGAGGATTTAGCATTTTGGAAGTAACGGGTGTAAGAATGGGTGTATTGTGTTTCCATGAAATCTACTTTTTAACTTTTCATTACAAAGTGCATCTAGAAAGGTAACAAGAGAAGGAATGTCCAGCCTTGCTCTGTATGAATTTCAGCTTTACCAACATCAAATTCTGATAAAGGTCTCCTAAGTCAGAACTTCTAGCCAGATTCATCTTCGGAATCTACTTCAATAACAAATAGGAAAAGTTTTAATGCCTTCAAAATTTTTGGGTAGTTCCTGAAGGAGGAACACTTGATGACTTTCCGTAGTTCGGTGGCTAAGTTTCAGATAGATTTTTTGCTCCTTAGGAAGGTTGACAACGGTCTTTGTAAAGACTGCAAGGTTATTCTGAGTGAGTATCTTACAACCCGACATAAGCTTTTGGTGATAGATTTGGAGATCAAGATGGAGAAGAAGAGAGGGGTTGTGGACGACAGGCTAAGAATTAAATGGGGGAGTTTGATCATGGCTAGTGCAAAGGAGATGGAGAGAGGTTGATGGCTAGGGGCGCTTGTGGGAGTAGTGGGAATGTGACCGGTATGTGGGACAAGACTTTTAGTTACATTTGAGAGGTAGCTAGTGAAGTGCTAGGGGTCTCGCGGGGTAGCCGTGGTGGGCATCAAGGGGACTGGTGGTGGAATGATAAAATTCAAGAGAAGGTGGAAGCAAAGAAAGTGACATATGTAAAAAGGTGCCACCAAAATTTAAAGGCAAGTTCTATAGGGTGGTGGTTAGATTGACTATGTTGTATGGGACGGAGTGTTGGCCAGTCAAGACTTCGCACATCTAAAAAATGAAAGTTGCGAAAATGGGGATGTTGAGATGGATGTGTGGGCATACAAGAAGGGATGCGATTAGAAATGATGATATCTGGGACAGAGTGGGAGTGACTTCGTTGGAGGATAAGATGCGGGAAGCGAGGTTGAGATGGTTCGGGCATGTGCAAAGGAGAGACATAAATGCCCCAATGCGGAGGTGTGAGAGGTTGGCTATGGACGGGTTTAAGAGAGGTAGAGGTAGGCCGAAGAAGTACTGGAGAGAGGTGATTAGACGAGATATGACGCAGGTGCAACTTACTGAGGACATGACCTTAGATAGGGGGTTGTGGAGGACGCTGATTAAGGTAGAAGGATAGTAGGTAGTGAACGTAGTCCTACTTACGCTTACAAACGGGTAGTTGTAGTGTTATTATTGTAGGCCTACTTAGCCTATCATACTAGTAGGCGCAATATTGTTTTATAGTCCTCTAGCCTTCGATTTCTGCTGCTGTATGTTCTTTTGTGTACTTTATTTATCTTATTTACATGCGTTAGTTACTGCTTTTCTAGAATGCTTTCTCATGACATATTCATTTTTGTTACCCTCATTTTCATACTGCTTTAAATTTCTTGTCCGAGTCTGACCGTTTCTATTGCTTTGCTGGTGCTTATGCCTTTTTTTAAGCCGAGGGTCTTTCGAAAACAATGTCTCTACTTACCAAGGTTGATATAAGGTCTGCGTACACTCTACCCTCTCCAGACCCCACGTTGTGGATTTCACGGGGTATGTTGTTGTTTTTGTTACATGAACACGAGAAGATTTCTAACTGTTTGCATCAGCTTCTGAATTTTCAAATAACTGTGATATGTTCTGCATATCCATCTAAAGAGATTTTCCCAGAGAATAAAATATTGTATAAGTTAATATCTGGCCTCCAATCCTTCATTTCTATTCATATAGCAGCTGGCAGCTGCTTTGTGTTCCATGAGAAGATGTGTTGGCATACAAGGAGAGATAGAATTAGAAATGATAATATCCGGGACAAAGTGGGAGTGGCCTCGGTGGAAGATAAGATGCGGGAAGCGATGTTGAGATGGTTCGGGCATGTGCAGAGAAGAGACACAGATGTCCTAGTGCGTTGGTGTGAGAGGTTGACTATAGAAGGGTTCAGGAGGGGTAGAGGTAGGCCGAAGAAGTATTGGGGAGAGGTGATTAAAGAGGATATGACGCAGGTGCAACTTACTAAGGACATGACCTTAGATAGGGGGTTGTAGAGGACACAGATTAGGGCAGAAGGATAGTAGGTAGTCGAGCGTAATCCTACTTACGCTTACAAAATGATAGTTGTAGTGTTAGTACTGTAGGCCCGATTAGTCTATCACACTTATATGCGCAGTATTGCTTTATAGTCCCATGTAGTTTGATTTCTGTTGTTATGTGTTCTTTAGTGTACTTTGTTTATCTTATTTAGCTGCGTTAGTTACTGTTCCTTTTGTTAGAATGCGCTACCATTATGTATTCGATTTTGCTATCAGCATGTTCATATTGCTTTAATTTTTTGTATGAGGCTAACCATTTCTCTTGCTTTGCTTTTCTTGCTTTGCTTGTGATTATGCTTTGTCTTGAGCCGAGGGTCCCCTGAAACAACCGCTCTACCTACCAAGGTAGAGGCAAGGTTTGCGTACACTGTACCCTTCCAAGACCCACGTTGTGGAATTTCACTGGGTATGTTGTTGTATAGCGGATGAATACTTGCTTGATGAAGCATCAAACACGGTATTATGACCTTGACTCTTCCACTTGTTTCCTTCATGGCTTTTGTATCTAGAAAGTGTAATTATTGTGAAACAACCGTCAGGCAATCTTGTCCAAGAGTTTATTTTTTTGTGGATATGGAAAATGTTCATCTGTCGAAGCTATAATTCTTGGCTGGTATTTGATTAGAAGAATTGTGGTTGAGGAATGAAAAATCATAAGTTGTAACAACCTCTTCTTTGTTGTTTGTAAATCTACTATCATGAGAAAAGTCATGCTGAAATTATCTTGACACTTACTTTTCAGTGTTCTTCATTTTGTCTTGTGAATATGCTTGTGACTGAGTTTCTTGAGCCCCCGTCAAAAAATAACGTTTGGAAATATGACTAATCGCAAGTGCTGGAGTTTTGGCATTTATATTTAGAGGAAACTTTTGTTTACCTGGAGTCAAGATGGATTTTCGTTGTCTTAAGCACTGTAGAACACATCAGAACATCCTGTCATATGACTGGCTGTTGAAGAAATGATCACAAGTCTCTTCACATGTTGATAGCCAATAGTTATTTCTTCCTGCGATTGTTGTGCAATGATAATGGTCTCTGACACTGTTCCTTGTTTTCTTCTGGTTTTGCTATGATTCAGTGGGGACAGAATCTTACTTTGATGTATGACCGCGTCTTACAATTCCCAGATCGTGTTGACAACCTATACTTCACTTTCCTGTTTGTGCTCCGTGCTGTCAGTTCATGTTTCATTTGTTTCCTCCGTTCTTTTTCTTCTTCTAGCATTCTAGCTTATAAACTCTGCGTTGTTCTTTCTTCATTTTCTTAACGAAATAGGAATTTCCAGATGACTATTAATTTGACCTCAATATTTTATTACTTTCTAACTCCAAGCTTGGGACATGATTTCCACGTGTTGGAGATTATAAGTCTTCACTCAAAAGTGAGATATTTATGTAAAGTGTAAAATAATTTATAAGCCAGAAAAAAAAGTGTGTACAATGGCAAGTTTCTTTTTGTTAAGGTTAAAAATGAGAGTTACAACAAAGTGTAAATAAAATTTAGTGATAGTTCGTAATGACTAGTTATAGACTTTGAGATGTGGTTTGTCATGGCACAGAAAGCGTCAATTTACTCGACGTTACTGTTTATAACTACAGAGAATAGCATGACAATCAAGTATTTTATATTGTTAATCAAAATCATGTGCAAAACACATGGTAGTTAACTATATATGGTTTACTAATAGTTGTAGTTAAATAAAGTGGTATGTGTCATTCTTTTATTGGGTGGGGTAAACACCTGGTGCGGGTAAGTTTTTACCATCTATCACCATGGGGGAGTTTTGTAAGAGACTTGTCAGTTTACTTAAAACTATTTCAAGTAAGATGCATTCTAAAAGAAGATCGAAGCGTTTTCTGAGACTTGTGCCAAGTGAAAGTAATACTGCTGCGTTTTCTGAATTTTGTTCAGTTCTTGGATGTCAATTAGAGCAAATCATCCCTACATTCCTCTTCAATTTATTGATTTAATCAGTAAGGTCCAAGTAGATGGTCAACTCTAACTTAAGAGTGAATGTATTTGAATATCTTTCTTTGGCTTCATATTGTTATTTATGTTGAAAGTGGAGCATGCTTTCTGGCATATGAAACAAAAATCATTGTTACCACTTCACACTAGCAACTTGCTTGAATCTTTTATATATACGAATGGCTACAGAGGGTTTCTCTTTTGGTCATATTTGGTTTATTTGTTGTTAATGATGAGGATTCTTACATGACATATTTGATCACAAGTCTTTCAACTGACACTAGTGCTCAAGGACCTCTTTACTGGTTTGTATTTAGTTTCTAATTGCTACTATTTTCGCAGAAAAATTGTTGATTTAAAATCTCAAAAGTCTGCACTATATAATTCTTGTATCTTTTTTACTTCAAAAAATGAAGCACAAATTGTGCATACAACCAGCTGCAGGTGTATATTATCAACCTGTTATTATTGTCTTTGCATCTTTTCTTGAGTCGAGGGTCTATGGTAACAACTCCCTTTCCTTGGCAAGGTAGGAATAGGGTCTGCGTACACTCTACCCTCCCCAGACCCCATCTGGTGGGATTATACTGGGTATGTTGTTATTATCAAAGCTAAAATGTTTGGCAGTTACAAACCTGTGCATACAAATGTGCACTCCTTTGGCATTATCAACGTTGTTAAGGCCTTAACAAATGTTTGGAACTTCTGAAGTTATACATTCATGGTGATTATATTTGAAAACAAGGCCTTTCCCTATCTTTATGGTCTACAAGCTGAACAAAAAATTCTAAGAATTGTTGTGGAAATGGTGCCATAATTAGGTGCCGACTCCTTTCCCTTTTGAGATCTACACTCACTTAGTTGTTACTAAAGACTTGATTGCCATAATTAAGTGCCATTTGATTATCTAATAAGGTTTAATAAGGATTGCTTTCACCTGCTAATTATTTTTTTGATGATTTCGAGGAACATTTGAGGTGGTCTTACGGTTCCTACTCCTACTATTGCTAACGTTGACTTGGTTCATGCATAGATTTATGATAATGACATCACTCTCCAGCCTATTAGTTAGCTTTTTCTTTTGTTTGGACTTTATTATTGGTGTTGCAGATGTATTGAACTTAACCGTCCAATAATATATTTGGATATTGTAACATATTAATTTATATAAATTTTAGTTATTTTAAAGCTATTTAATTAGTACTAATTTTTATGTAATATGCATGAATAGATTTAAAATATTGTAGTCAAATTTGCGATGAAAATTTTTTATAGCTAAAATAAATAAAATGTTGCATGGATTTGCGACAAGATCTTTATCGCCAAATGAAAAGGCAGTAATGACTCAAAATTATTTGCGACGGAATTTTTGTTGCGAATTAGTTCAAACGACGAAATTGAATTATGAATTCAGCGACAAAACTAACAAATATAGTGACAGATTTTTCGTCGCTAAACTTAGCAACGGATAACATCCGTCGCTAAGCTTGCAACAGACTAGATTGTTCCGTAGCAAAGAGGTTAGCAACGAGCATAATAGTAACAGATGCAAATCCCGTCGCTAAGCTTGCGACGGGCTAGATTTTTCGGTAGCAACGAGCATTAATAGTAACAGATGCAAATTCGTCGTTAAATAGGTTTAGCGACAGAAATATCCGTCGCTATTCGCTGTTTTTTTTAGTATATAGCTTCGACTTCCCTTTTCTTGGGTACACGTGTTTACCTCTTTACTAGCTGTGTGGGAGACAGCTGGTAGCCACATCCATTTTCACTTTTAATCCCCAAACATTATTGCGTCTTTCTTCAGACTTACTATTCTTTCTACATCTCTCACTGTATTTTAGATCTCTGTTACTAAATTCTCTCTGCAAAATTGATGCATTCTCTTTGCTCCAAATTGGTCCTTCGGCGTTGGTCGGAGAGCTCTGTCTTTGGTCATTGTGCTGGTTAGGTTTTCTAATTTCTCATCAATATTTTTTCCTGAAATTTTATGGGTCTTCTTCTCTATTGAGACGATTGGAACGGGTAATGGCACAGAGAATGTGGTGCCTTTTTTTTTTTTGTGTTGATAATTTAGTTTAAAGATACTTCTCTCATTGATTTGAGAAAGTTTATATTGGTTGTTTGCATGTCATTTTAATGGCTTCTTACTGTTTGATGTTTCTTGAATTTTGTATTTGTCATTTTAAGTGTTCAATGATATGCCTTAGACAACTAAATAATCATTTATTTGTGCAGACCATGTATATATATAAAGATCACTATCAATGTGCCATGCACCATATCAAGCTTCAAAGCTTGATTCGTGTTAACTGTATTTCTTCTATTTTAGTAGTAACATTCTTTTTGACAAAAAAAGGTTATGAACTCATAATGGATCCTTCCCTTCTCGACCTTTTTATCTCTTCTCTGTACGTCCGTAGCTTTCGTCAAGTTTAACTCATGATCAGCTTCTACATTGAGGTTGCCTCATTACTGATTAATTGTTCTTCACATTTAATAGCTGGTTAGAATGTTATTTATATCCATCATATGTATAAGGAAATTTTCATCCACTAATCTTAGTCTATTTGCAGCTGTTTTTTACATCCTCGTGGGATCATGGAGGAGATTTGCCTGCTTACTAAAGAAAATTATTTTGGTAATTTGTACGAATTTCTGATATGAGACAGAAATTGAAAGTTTGCTTCACATCATATCATCTTTAGCTTTGCTAAAATGGTGCAATTATGCAGACAAACTGTTACTCCAAGATTTGTAATGGTTTTAACTTTTAATTGCTATTAAAAAAACCTAATTGATATATACTCTATTTTAGTGGAAGGTAGTGGCTTTTATACCCAACTTTTTATATGTCACTCTGTGTGTGAATTGTTGGAGATCAGTGAAAATAATGCTTTGGCAAAATTATATTTGAGGTTGTATTCAATTTGTATCATGTTGAGTTTTTCTACTATCAAGATAATGAAATTCTAGAAATTTGATTGTTTCCCATTTTCTTTCAGGTTTTTTTATATTCTCGACTTTTGAATAATTAGAAGGAACTGCAATTTTCAGTTACCGAGGAAATTGTGCCACAAACAAGTTAAAGGTATTAGTTTTGGTACCATAACTTCTCATATTTCACTATGTGAAATCATGGAACTCTGAAAATTGTTCTACATCATGGAATTGGACTTCATTTACCGTATCATCTTTAATTTGCTTAAATGATCACTTCCAATTTTTAGCAGAACTAGAAGGATGACGAATGATTTGGTTAATAGTGGATGGAGAAACATGGAAAAAGAAGGATGATGATAAGAGATCATTCAGCTACACTTAAGAGGAGGGATTCCCCAGAGAGCATCAGTAATAAATCATCATATATTTTGCTGATACTGAAATGGAGCAGCCAATTTACAAGATTGATACCTGATTTAGAAGCTAAAGGCTCCATGTAGTAGTTCAAGATGAGGGCATGCCCTCATACGTTGAAGGATTTGAAGAACTCTGAGTTGTTGATGCAGATTGACACCCGAGATGTTGATCCAAAGTTTTTATAGTCCATTTTAATTTAAGAATACTGAAGACTGCCCATATCCTCATTTTACACTGAAAACGTTCAGATTTTTTCCTTAAAGATCGATTAAAAAAATACATATAAGAACTGGAAATTTAATAATACAGTAATGTAATACCATTCTTTTCATAAGTTGTTCCATTGCATGAATAAAAGATAGAGATAGGAAAACAACATTAAGCTTAAATTTTGGAAAGCAAAAAAGCATTAAGTAGATTTCACTATCTTTTTCCGATAAAATAGTGTCCCCTAAAATCCAGCTCTTTTCTCGATCCTCCTTTGATGAGTAACCAAAGATCAAAGACGCAGCTTCATTTTTCAGAAATTTGGGCTCCTCCAGGGAAGATGGGCATAGAAGGTAAAGAGAGTTTTCCGGCGACTGAGGAATCGCCATTGGCAGTGGTCTTCTTGGAGCAAACATGTCCCATTTAATTTTAGAACAAAGGAAAAACATTTTTTCCTTGCTCATCTTTTTATATTTCAATTCGATTCTTCAAAACATTAGAAAATGAAGGCGTGGTAAAATTTACGTGATTTAACGTTTATAATTCCTTTTTAGAAAGATGCTCCTGTATTATTCCCTGTTAGTTTCTTTTCTTGTACATTATTTTCTTTCATTCTTGGGTTGTATTGTAGTAGCAGTCATTTGATTTGACAGTTACATGCGTTAATTTTTTTACATGTAATCCATGTTTCAAGTTGGGATTCTTTCTGCGCTTCTACTTTATCTTTTACATTTTTTTCAGACAAGCAAAATTTGGTCTTTGGTGTTTGGAGTCGACTAAGATACCTGATAAATTATATTTGCAGGTCATTTGATTTCTTACAACAGAGAAAGATCAACCCTTATGATTGTTAATGATTTTCATCACGTGTACGAGATCTCGAATTGCAAGATGTAATCAGAAGAATGTTATATTTCGTGTTTAGATTTTTAATTTGTGCAGATACAACTGAGGTGATTGTACAATTTGTGCATGTTATAGCTTAGTGAAGTTAATAAACTGCTCAAGGCTATTCACTTCACTTAGAAAGAAACTAGCTTTGGTTTTAGTATCTTGGAAGTCAAGCATTTGATAAAGGTAGGGGTGGCCGGTGGCCCGGGATTGGGACATTCGGGCCGGGTTTGGCGGATCGGGGCGGATCAGGATAGGCGGGATTTGCCGAAGTCCCGCCCCAATCCTGATCCCGGGCGGTTTTTTTTTTTTTGCACTTAATTTAAAAAGTAACATATATATAAAAACTCAATAATTAAACAAGACAAGATAGTGTAATAAAAATATCTCAAAACTGTTTTTGTGCCTCTTATATTATTTAATAGACATGATTTTTTTTGTAATACAAATACAATTGTCAAAAATGCAACTTTGTGGTGTTGTTCAAAAGTTGCAAATTACATAGTAAAATTACAATTAAAAAAATTACATTCTGAAAAAAACATGTTCTAGTTTCTTAATAATTTCCTGTGGTTCTTCGGTTGGATTTGGTATTTGTTGGTCAAATTGCTCCACGTCGCTTCCACCACTTTCGGATAAGATTTTGTTGTAGTTTTCGTTTTCTTTGTTGATCTCCGGTTGACCGCACCTTCTCCGCTCCGCTCGTATCCAATCTCTGAATAATACTACAATCTCCAAGCTGTCTTCGGCTAATGAGTGTCTGTGCTCTCCTATTTGATATTTGCCGGCAGAAAAAACGCTTTCAGACGCCGTTAATGACGTGGGAATGTTCAAAACATCTCGAGCCATCATTGAAAGTGTCGGAAAGGTCTTCATTCCCCTCCAGTATTTCAGCAAGTCTTCACGTCCTTCTTCATTGAGAACTGCTTGGTACGGTATAGAACCCTGCAAAACAAAAAAATCAAATTCGCTAATTTGGTTAGTAGCGGTAATGCCGCACATTCTATTTCTGAGGCTTTCAATACTAGCCGCAGAAACAACATGTCTTTTGTGAGGTTGTGTAGAAGAAGAAGAAGAAGATGGTATGGAAGCCTGTAGGTTGCTAGCACTTTCTTGTTGGTAAAACCTATATACTTTTTTGCATTCGTCTTTTACGCTAGACAACACTTCTTCTTTAGTTTGTTCAATAAGTGATGAGTGATTTGGATTTTTGGAACATGGAGGTGGTAGTACTTCTATACAATCGTAAATAGTTTTAATAAGTGATTTAGTACCGTCTATTTTAATAGTCGGATTTAATACAACACCAATAATATAAATAGTGGGAATAGGAATAAAATATTTTTTTATTTTGATAAATATTTTTTAATAGCTGTCTTATAAGCTGGGTTTTTCATATATTCACTACGTAATAAAAATATTAGAGCTATATAAAACAACATAGTTGAAATAGTAGGATAATATATACCGGAAAATTCTTTTGTTGCTTTAAATAAAAATACAATAAGTTCGGAATTTTTTACCCAATCGCTATTTACAACCATATAAGCTGGATTTTGATTATGAGAGTTAAAAAATAAAGTTATAGATTTTCTATAGTCATAAGCAACAAGTAGTTGCTCGTATAAATAATTTTACCTTGTGGGTACTTCTTCTGGAATTTTTTTATAAGGTAGTTGGCAATCGTGACAAGTTTTTTTATATTCTTTTCTTCGTTGTATTCTACTATTTTTTAAAATAAAGTTTATAGTAAATTGTATTTTACTAAGAATGTCTTCAAAAAGTGATAGACCATCCTTTACAATTAAGTTATATATATGGCATGCACATTTTATATGAAAATGATCTGGAAAAGATGGAGTTAAACTATTTTTTTAAATTGTAATAGCGTAATTGTTAGAAGAAGCGTTATCTAATGTAATAGTCATAATTTTATCAGTTATTCCGTAATAATCACACACTTGATAAATATTTTCTGCAATAAAAGTACCAGTGTGCCTATCATCTATATATCTATACGCTAAGATATGTTTTTGCATAGACCATTTATAATCTATCCAATGACAAGTTATCGTTAAATAATCATGGTCGTTAGTACTACGGCCTATATCAGAAGTGATAGCCAAAATGATATAATGAATAACGTAAATACTGTTGATATTCATGTGCAAATTTAAATACATCTCTCTTAACAGTTGATCTAGGAAAATTGTTAAAAGCAGGATTATACATATCTCTAATGTAATGAATAAAACCGAGAGATGAAGGAAATGAAAAAGGCAAACCCTCCACAACAACTAATTTTGCTATTGCTTCCCTATCTCTATGTTTATCGTATTTAGGGCCTACAATTCCCCCCGTCATAGGGTTAATTTGACCCTGTACTTATTCCGGGACAGTATGTGAACCTTGTTCCGATGGAGCGGACGTTTGCGCACCCAATTTTGAAACCTCGTATTGGGCATACCTAGCAGGATGAGACCTTGATACGTGTCTCATTAAACCCCCCGTCCCACCTTGACATTTTTCAGTTTTAAATTTTAAAACATCTTTACAAAATTTAGATCTAGCTACTTGATTCTCTACGTCCCTATCAAAAAATGTCCATGCATCTGATTTTAATGTTCGTTTTGTTGGACCTCGTATCATACTACGGGCAATAGGAGATATTTCAATATTAGGTGCACTAGTGGGTGTGTTGTCATCTACATTAGTGGGTGTATCATCTAGATCATCGTCTAAATTAAAGTCTACTTGAGTTTCAGAAAATAGCTTCTCGTCTAAATCTAATGGTATTGTAGGAAAATGTTCAGTATCAACAAAATCATCCTGTGTAGGAATAAGATTCTGTCTAGAAATAGGACACTTGCCCTTGTTGCCCCTACTAGAAGAAGCATGACCCCTACCTGTAAGCATACATTTAAATCCTTCCATTATAAATTTATAACTATACTAATAAATAATTAAAGTAACTGAAATTAAGTGCTCTAAATAAAATAAATAGACAATAATAATTTAATGAAGGAACGAATGTACTAAACACCGACGTAACGTCGACGTGTAATCGAGAGGTTGAAAATTGAAACTTTGCTCGATGGAAGATCCTCAAGCTAGTTGCCAACTTCACTCCCAAATAAATAAATAAAATTGAATATTTAGTAGACAATGTAGACTTGTAAAGAGATAAATTGAGAGATTGTAGGAAGATTTGTGAGACATATGAAGAGAAAATGAGGTATTTATAGTTGGAAAATTGGATTAAAGTATAAATATAATAACTTATGCCTTAAAAATAAATATTAAGGGGGTAAGGGGGATGGGAGAGGGGGGAGGCCAAAAATGACCGTTGCACAACGATCAAAATGTAAAATGATTGTTGGTGCAACAGTTTTTTTTGCAAAAGGGGAGGTTTCGAGCGGGATCGGGGCAGGACCGAGATCGGGTCGGGATTGGCGGGCCGGGACGAGACCATGTCCCGTCCCGGTTCAAGTCCCGATACCGATTTTTTTATTTTTTTTTAAATGTCGGGTTCGGGGCGGGACCGTGGCGGTGTCGGGGCAGGACCAAGCCGATCCAGCCCACTGGCCAGCCTTAGATAAAGGTGATATGCTCACCTTTTCTACTAGCTTTAAACTAAATTGTAAGATGACTATTGATGACTATCTGATGGAAGTACAAAACTGGAAAAGGCTCAACCAAGAAAATGTTACACGATTACATTTATAATGCTGCTAAGGTCAAATGTTGGGCACGTCCCCTCTAGTATAGTATATTGTAGTAATAATTAACTGGAATAAAGAATCTATCTTATTTTCCTTTGGTCTTATTTTTGTTGTGTGTGGATCCCCTAAGATCACTTATGCAGATATTATCACGCTAGAATTGCACAAGGATGTGTCTAAATTGATTAAGTCAAGCAAGTAGGAACCGGAAGAGATGGGGTGGTGGTGGAAGAGTTGGGGAGTAGTCAATTCATTCTCTATCAAACAAGTCACGTTTATAGCCAATCAATTGAACTATATGAGGGAACTTTCACTCTTACAAAGAAATGGATGTTTTTCTAAAAATACAAACGAGATGTATCATAAGATATTAGTCTTGGCCTACAATAATCAGCAGAGAAATTACAAGAGGATCAGCACCAACATAGAAGGAATTTGCCTCTATTCAATATTAACTAAAGGCGTAAAGATTTTACTGCGTTCATGAATGATAGTATCCGTGACTCATCCTTTTGGATGCCGTCCTGTCCACATATGCCACTACTGACATCCACTCCATTGGGTTTAAGAGCAGAAAGAGCTTCACTTACGTTCCCCGGGTTAATTCCTCCAGCCAAGAGCCACCCATGTCTGCTTCTAATTGATGGTAGCTTAAACTGTGCCCAGTTGAACCCTTTGCCACTGCAAAAGTATGTTAATACATAGTTGAACAATAGTAGTGGGTTCAAGGAAAACAAATAAGCTTGCCGGGTAAAGGGAAGGGCTGGGGGGATCTTGACATGGAAAATTTCAAACAGATCGTGTCTAAAATAAAATTTGAAACAACAATCACTGCACTTGAACTGAAGAACTTTCAAATTCTAAAAGATTCTTTTTTCTTTTGGGAATTTTTTCCCAAGTGAAAATTGGTGGTGAGACTGAAGAAAGTATAATTCAGCTGCTTAGACCCAATTTCATTTTCAGTGGAATCAATCATCAGTTTTCAACAACATACTCAGTGTAACCCCAATCATCAATTGTGTACCCAAAAAAAAAAACAATTGTCAGTTTGATAACAAATCTTATTTCATAATGACACTTAGTCAACCTCCGCTATGAATTCATCTTCTCTAAAATGATCAGTGTCCTCGTAGGTACTAGTGCTATTCTTGTTTTCATTACAATGTCCCTGTTAGTGGTTTGATTCCTATCATATTAGACTCAATTGCTCGGTTGTGCTAAAATTACAAAAACAAGTTTGCTTTGGTATGAATGAATCCAAAAAAGGAGTCTAATAATACTAACCAAATGGAATTACATTGTTGTTAATTGAGCTCCATGTGGTGTGGGATTAAGCTTAGTCCAAAAGAAACAGTGTATGATTGATTACATACACAGCCATGCCAATGACCGGTCTATATATATAAATGGTATTACATTGTTGTTAATTGAGCTCCATGTGGTGTGGGATTAAGCTTAGTCCAAAAGAAAGTGTATGATTGATTACATACACAGCCATGCCAATGACTGGTCTATATATATATATAAGGAGAAACAGTACCTGCCACCTTTGGCACTATCCACTAGAACCCAATCAACCAGAGAAGACTCCTCATCAGAAATAGAGTTCAAAAGGCCGCCCTCTTCAGTTGCATGAAGTACGTATACTATACGTTTATCCCTCACTAAAACTGGAAAAGCATCTCGAGAACCATTTCCATGAAGCTGGTCAATTTGAACATGTTGTGGATTTGAGTATTGAAAACAAGAAATTCAAGATGGTGAAAGATGACAGTTCCTGACCTGCACCAATTCAAGGTCTGCTGCATCAGAGGCCCTTAGTATTGTGTCAGCATTATCATCTACAAACACCCCAACTGGCTGAGCTCCATGTTCCCGCGCAACCTTGGAGATTTCCTTTGCAGTAGAAAGTGAAACGGAACGTTTTGAGTTAGGCCATATGATCATACCGATAAAATTGGCTCCAGCTTCTGCTGCAAGAGCAGTATCTCTAGCTGATGTAATTCCGCACATTTTGACTAAAGTCCTACTTTCTGTTTTTTCTGCTTGAGCCGAGACCCCTGCTGACTGATTTAAGGTGCACATAAATCTGTTCCTGGTGGAAGTCCTCAGTCGTGCTCTATTTGTAGAATATACTTCTACATCCAGTAGACCTGTAAGAAGAAGATTTGGCAAGAGTATGATGTATCATTTCTAAAATATTGTACTTCAACCAGAACACTGAACCAGTATTAAAAGAATCCAAGGAAAATCATAATAAGTTATTTTAAAAAAAAACTATCAATTGCAACTTTGCATCTTTTGCACATATTGGTAGTAGGAAATAGAATAAGAGAAGGTCAAAAAGGAAAACTTTTCTCTGTAAGATTCTAAAAAACTCAAGAAAAATGAAATAGTGAAAAACCAAGCAATCAAAAACCAAAGCTTAACTCGAGAATAGATGTTAGATGTAAGCTTCCTATCCCAGTCCTTGTTAGCTTCTCTCCTTTGCTTGTGTGAAAAAGTTTAGAGGACAAAATAGAATAAGTAATAGCTGTTGTGATTGCTCACTGGTCTTCACATCACGTGCTTTCTTTAAGAGAATCCAAGTTCTCACAATTCCCACCTTATTATCTTCTGAAACTGCAGATTATTTCTTAAAAAGTGTTGCTCTCGTTCTATTTCCTTTTAGGGTGGGGATACTATAAGTGCAAAGAATGCTCATATAATCCAAACTTTCACTTACCTTGACTTCTGGGAATGCCTATTACTCCTGGTTGAAGCTGAGTTCCCATGTTGAAGACTGAAAAACAAAGAACTATGGCTTAGACATTAACTGACACAGTATTATGTGCTCTTATGCCACTCAAACAAGTTATTGCATGAAGTAAATCTTTGAGAACACAAAACAAAATTTAGTTGCTGAATAACAGCCCTTAGAAAAAGTAAATAACATAATGGCACGTCTACTGGGCATACACATCTTTCTTTGTTAATATAAAAATAGGAAGAGCTTTCAGGGTGATGATTTGCATTTTGATAGAGATCCAAAGCTCTTTTGCACACTGCTTTTCTCTTTAATCTAAAATCTATTAGTCTCTGGATGAGATGACACTTGTATAACTTGGTAATTTGAAGATTTCTATTGCTTCTCATACACTGACATAGCCCTAGGGCTCAGCCCTATTAGAAAAGGTGTATGTATAATGAAGGATAAAGAGAATTATAAGTTAATCCAGAACCTGAGAGCATCCTTTCTTCCTAATTCCGTTCTACCACTGTAGTGCTATGCAAGAGAGGAGAGATGCTGTGAAATAGTCCTGCTACTCATCAAATGAAGAGACTGGTATAACAGGGGAATTGCTAACACATTCCAATAACTAAACTAGTTGGGCATGGATACAAGTTGAGCATGGATATTAGTAATATATGGATTAGAAATGCTAAAATGATAAAATTAACCCTCACATTAGTAAGAAATATTTTATTTTATTAAAAAAAAAAATTTAAATTATACATTGTATACTAATATGTAAAATATCAAACTAAACATCCAACAAGAAATAATCCCTGCATTATGCAATTCTTGCATTACTAATCCCTACATTACAATCCCTAAATTACTAATCCAGGCATAACTTGTTTCTAAACCAAAGAACGGTTTAAAGGAATTGAATGCAATATTAAATGTACGAGGCCATTAATAAGCCAAGGTGGGTTTCCTCTCTTTGAGTAATTTAAAAGGCATATCAAGTGGGCGAGTTTGGTCATATTTGGATGTTTGTAGACACTCTCTCAGTGTTATCAAAGGCGCGCTTAAAGCGTGCTTAAGCCCTGAAGCGAGGCTCAAAACGTGTGAACGCTTCGCCTCACTTAATGTGCGCTTCAGTGTCTTCATCAAGGCTCTAAGACATCCTGAAGTGGCGAAACTAAACCACTGATATTTCACTTTATCGTAATTCTTTTTTCCAATTTCTTTGTCATGCTTATAATTATTAGCCTTGGATTAAACATATATATTTGTATTTTTTTCATTTGCGCCTTTTTTCATTAAAGTCCACATTTTATTTGCATTTTGTGCTTAAAGCCCCAACTGAACTTAGAGATTTTTGAGCTTTTCACTTTTGATAACACTGATCCCTCTAGAAGTAATCCTATCGATCTCGAAACACAGTTGCGGGTCATAGTACTAATGGAAGAAATGATTACAATTGTGGTAGGACTGGTTGATGGAGTTGTACTATTACTTGTTTTAGGAGGGATTGGATACTATGTAAACCAAAAGAGAAGAAAGTTGTGCACAGATACTGGTCACAGCAATTGACATTGTATAGCTGAGAAAATTCTTTTCAAGATAACATATTCTTCATGGAGATACTAATTGACTCTCTGAAAAAAGACCGATTTTCATGAAAAAACAAGGTTGAAGCTCAAGCTACTGATACTAAACTTCTAACAAAGAAGTTAATTTTGACAACTTCAAATCCAAAGGAAATGAATTTGCAGACTTACCAGAAGATAGAAATGAATTGATGAAATCCTAGAGATTGAGCTGAAATTCCAAGAAATAGAAGAATCAGGTATGGAATCTTTTCAGGGTTATCACTTCACAAGAGACTTTTGCATTCCTAAACTGATTTGTTGAATTTGTTAATGTCTAATGTTGGAGGGAAATGTCTACAAGGACTTCTGATATTCTTATTCGAAAAATGTGCAAGCTTGACTTACAAAACGCGTGGAGTATCATTAGCTAAATGTACCTAGTACAAAATATACAAGTTATTTTGCTCAATTTGTAAATTAGATTCTTGCATTTCTCTTTTGATTTCTGCCTTAAGTTTCCAACATAGACATAAACTTCAGATACCTCGATAAGGAGAGATTCCTGCTTCATCTAAGTTTTTGTTTTAGCTCAGTGACTATTTGCCTTGAACAAACAAAACCCTTGTAGTTTCTGGTGCTTAGGAACTAGTATACAAGTTCTTTCCTCATTTTCTTGATTTTTTTTTCTGGGCTTTAAACACAGTACAGTGACAAACATCCAATAGACTACTGCATAAATTTTTAATACAATGATTAATTGTTTTGATTTAGTACTCGTTGATTCAATAACATTCCAGTGCATAGAAACTTAAGAACTTTCTAATTCATACTGATAATATCACAGCTCTCTGTGGAGCAAGTTGTGGAGATATGTGTGTGTCAGTGTTTGTGCATGAGAACTCAACGGGAATCTCCCCAAATCATAATAGGATAAAATAACTCTAGTAGTCTGCCTAAGAGTTGAGCTAACACTGTCCATCGACACTAGTCAATGCTACCAAAGTTCAAACTCATAATGTATGAATACTAATCTATATCATTATAAGAATGGGAACCAAAAAAACTAAAAATTTAAAAGATCTAAATACTCTACATAAAAATAAATAAATGAAAAAATAACTACATACAACCCCCAAGACAATAAAACAAGGGAATTCTAAAAGCACACGGGAATATCCCTGCATTCCCCAGCTATGCTCATTTCGACTAGATAATCATACCAGACACTTAGTAAACATCATGAAATAACATACTTCTAGGTTCAAGGTTGAGAAGGCTTGTACAAGTTATATGTTTGGGCAGCCCGGTTCACTAAGCTCCTGCTATGCGCGGGGTCCGGGGAAGGGCCGGACCACAAGGGTATTGTACGCAGTCTTACCTGACATTTCTGCAAGAGGCTATTTCCACGGCTTGAACCCATGACTTCCTGGTCACATGGAGGCAACTTTACCAGTTACTCCAACGCTCCCCTTCAATACAAGTTATATGTTTATAGAAAAAGAAATGGAGCATCCAAGGGTGTGGGCTAGTGGTCGTATTCTTTTGAAATTCACTAGGAAAAGATTGCACAGGAGCTGGGTTTACCCTGTGCACACCCAAAAGGGTTGCGGCTGCGGATTCCCACGTGATAAAAAAAAGTATGACAAGATTGCATTGTACTTGTACTCCGGAAAATCAAAGTACTCGTACTGGATGGAATAAGCTCACTAGATGGAAAAAACAATACCTATCTTTTGGGGGCAGTCTGATTTTTATTAACGGTGTCTTGGATGGGATTCCTAGATACACTGTTTTTATTCAGTATGCCTACGACAGGAAGATGTGAGGGAAACAAAATCCTTCACAATTGAAAAGATGTGAGGGAATCTGGAAGATGATTAGTGGGATGAATTTCTATAGTTCACTAGATTGGAGGTAGGAAATGGTAGGAGGATTAAATTTTGGATGGACATTTGGTGTGGAAATGAGAGCTTAAAAAGCAGGTTTCCAGACTTGTTCAACTGTGCTTTGAATAAAGAGAGTTATATTGTAGAATTTAATTCAGCAACCGGATGGAGTGTTACTTTTAGAAGAAATCTAAACGATTACAACAACAATATACCCGGTGAAATCCCACACCATGGGGTCTGCGGTGAGTAGAGTGTACGCAGGTAGAGCTGTTGTTTCTGAAAGACCCTCGGCTTAAGACAAATCATAAGCACAAGCAAAACAAGAGAGGAAAAAGAAGCACTAGTAACTAACGTAGGTAGATAAGATAAATAAAGTACACTATAGAACACATAGCAGAAAAAATCAAACGACAGGGGCCTATAAAGCAATATTGCGCCTACTAGTATGATAGACTAAGCAGACCGACAATACTAACACTACCATTACCATATTGTAAGCGTAAGTAGGACTACGCTCAACTACCTACTACCCTTCTACCCTAATTCGTGTCCACCACAACTCCTATCTAATGTCATGTTCTCGGTAAGTTATACCTGCGTCATATCTTGTCTAATCACCTCTCCCCAATACTTCTTCGGCCTACCTCTACCCCTCCTGAACCCGTCCATAGCCAACCTCTCACACCTCCGCACTCGGACATCTGTTTCTCCTCTGCACATGCCCGAACCATCTCAACCTCGCTTCCCGCATCTTATCCTCCGCCGAGGTCACTCCCACTCTGTCCCAGATATCATCATTTCTAATCTTATCCCTCCTTGTATTCTCATACATCCGTCTCAGCATCCTCATCTCCGCAACTTTCATCTTTTGGATGTGCGAAGTCTTGACTGGCCAACAATCCGCCTCATACAACACAGTCGGTCTAACCACCACCCTATAGAACTTGCCTTTAAGTTTTGGTGGCACCTTTTTATCGCACAAGACTCCAGATGCAAGCCTTCATTTCATCCACCCTGTCCCAATACGAAATGTGACATCATTATCAATCTCTCTATTTCCTTGGATAGTAAACCCGATGTACTTGAAACTTCCTTTCTTTGGAATGACATGAGTACTAAGCCTGACCTCCACGCCTGTCTCATGATCGCTCCCGTTAATGAACTTACACTCCAAATATTTTGTCTTGGTCCTACTAAGCCTGGACACTTTAGACTCTCGAATCTGTCTCCAAACCTCCAATTTAGCGTCCACTCCGCTGCGAGTCTCATCAATCAGGACTATGTCATATGCGAATAACATACACCATGACACCTCCCCTTGGATTTGTCGCGTCAGTCCATCCATCACCAAGGCAAATAAAAATGGGCTAAGCTGATCCCTGGTACAGCCCCATCATCATAGGAAAGTGCTCCAAGTTTTCTCCTACTGTCCGTACCCTGGTCTTGGCTCCATCATACATATTCTTGATCGCCCTAGTGTACGCCACAGGTATACCTCTAACCTTCAAATATCTCCAAAGAACCTCCATAAGGACTTTGTCGTATGCCTTCTCGAGGTCGATGAAAACCATATGTCTCTCTTCCTCTCCCTATACTGCTCCACCAACCTCCTAATAAGATGAATGGCTTCTGTAGTCGAACGCCCTGGCATGAATCCAAACGGGTCTCGAAAATAGACACGCCTCTTCTCACCCTCATCTCCACGACCCTTTTCCAAACTTTCATAGTGTGGCTTAGCAACTTGATACCCCTATAGATGTTGCAACTCTGGATGTCACCTTTGTTCTTGTACAAAGGAATCATTGTACTCCACCTTCATTCTTCGGGCATTCTCGCTGTCTTAAAAATGACATTAAACAACTTAGTCAGCCACTCCAAACCTGTCCTGCCTGCGCTCTTCCAAAATTCAGCTGGAATCTCATCAGGCTCGGTCGCACATCCCCTGCGCATCCTGCCTTAACCTCCTCAACTTTAATGCATCTACAATATACAAAATCCCGGTACCTTTCGAATTGCTTAAGATCTCCTAACACAATGTCTTCTCCTTTTTCGCTCAAGAGTTTATGGAAGTAAGACTGACACCTCCGTCTAATATGCACGTCCTTCACCAGTACTTTGTCATCCTCGTCCTTGATGCACCTCACGCGATCCAACTCACGAGCCCTCATCTCCCTCGCCTTGGCTAGTATGTACAACGTCTTATCCCAACTTTTTTCCTCTAATTTCACATACAGATGTTCAAAAGCCATCGTTTTTGCCGCCATAACCGTTAGCTTTGCCCCCTGCGCGCCATCTTATACAATTCCCTATTTGTCCAATTCTCCACCTCATCCTTGCTTTCTACCAATTTCGCATACGCCGCTTTCTTTGCTTCCACCTTCTCTTGAACTTTACCATTTAACCATCCGTCCTCTCGATGCCCACCATGACTACCCCGCGAGACCCCTAGCACTTCTCTAGCTACCTTCTGAATGCAATTGGTCGTCCAGTCCCACATACCGATCGCATCCCCACTACTCCCCCAAGCCCCCTCGGCCATCAACCTCTCCCTCATCTCCTTTGCACTAGCCATGGTCAAACTCCCCCATTTGATTCTTAGTCTGTCATCCACAACCCTCCTTTTCTTCATCTTGATCTCCAAGTCCATCACCAAAAGCTTATATCGCGTTGTAAGATACTCACTCGAAATAACCTTACAGTCTTTACAAAGACCGTTGTCAACCTTCCTAAGGAGCAAAAAGTCTATCCGAGTCTTAGCCACCGAGCTACGTAAAGTCACCAAGTGCTCCTCCTTCATGAACCTTGAATTGGCTATCACCATCCTAAAAGCTTTAGCGAACTCCAAGAGTGAGATGCCTCCCCCGTTCCAATCCCTGAGGTCAAAGCCTCCATGCACGTCGTCATAACCCCTCGGATATATGACCCGATATGTCCATTGAAATCCCCTCCTACAAATAACTTCTTAGTTGGTGGTATACCTCCCACCATCTCGTCCAAATCCTCTCAAAAGAGCATTTTCTCCTCCTCGTCCAAGCCCGCTTGTGGCGCGTAAGCGCTAATAATATTCATAGTGGCCCCTCCAACTACCAACTTAATCGCCATCATCCTATTATTGACCCTCCTAACATCTACTACCTGATCCCTTAGCTCGTTGTCTACCAAAATGCCTATCACATTCCTATACCTCAACCTACTCGATAACCATAACCTATACCCATACACATCCTTAGCCTTAGGTCCTACCCATTTAGTCTCCTGGACACAGGCTATATTAATCCTCCTCTTCTTAAGAATCTTAACTAGCTATATGGACTTCCCTGTTAAAGTCTCAATATTCCAAGACCCTATTCTCAGCCTAGCACCTCCCTTACCCCACTTACACCCCTAACCCTCGCCCCCGTCCCCGACCGAGAACATGACTCGTCTACCATCAGTCACCAAAGCCTCTAAGGCGGATATAACTAATAGGCTAATTATAGGTTTACACCTAAAACAGGAACGCCAAGAATGATATAACTAAAGACAAGAAGAGTAAATGCAAGAACGTAATATACTAAGGGCAGGAATCAATATCTTACGAAACAAATTCAACAGCCAAGCAAAGATAAAATTAGCCACAAGAATGAAGACCATAGAGATAGAAGCCGGATGTTTGGCGGGAATGATAAATAAAGCAAATAAAGCAAATCAAGCACGCAACTGAATACGAAAATCAAAATGCTAAAAACAATAATAAAGGCTATACACGCACAACAGATTACAAAAGATCAATAACTAGCACTATAAAAGCAAGAAGTCCACAATATAAGGGATGAATTGAAAGCAAATAACTGATTACCACAAAAATATCTATCCAAGAAGAATTGAAAGCAAATAATAGATTACCACAAACAAGTAACTTAAACTCTATATACTTGGAGCAAGAAATACTAAAAAAGAATGGCCAAAGTATCCCAACTGAAGCACAACAACAGAGCACACAAAATTGATAAGCAACACAGTAAATATAAGATGAAACAGAAGTGCGTTGGTTTAAAAACCAGTAACAAGAAAAGGGGTGTGTAGAAATCAGTAGAAAGAACAATAAATAAAGAGAAGGAGAGATAGAACCTGGTCGGCGACACTTATAACAGAGCACACAAAATTGGTAAGCAACACAATAAATATAAGATGAAACAGAAGTGCGTTGGTTTAAAAACCAGTAACAAGAAAAGAGGTTTGTAGAAATCAGTAGCAAGAACAATAAATAAAGAGAAGGAGAGATAGAACCTGGTCGGCGGCATGACGCTAGCTCTAGTTTCTCCCGTCGAACTGGTGGTTCTGGCCGGCGAGACAGGGGAAATCGCAATGGTGCTTGGGTAATATTCAGTTCGTTCTAGGTTTCTGGACGCCAGATTGGGAAGAAACGCCAGAGCAAAAACGGGAGCACCGGGGATCTGCTGGCGAAAGTCTGCCGGAAATCGCTTGATTCTGTAGGATCTGGAACTGGTCGCAAGGAACGGAAAACAAAGAAGAGAAAGAGAGGTGGGAAGAAAATAGAAGAAGAGAGAAATGGCTTACCTACGGCGGACTCTGAGAGGGTCGCCGGCCGAAGTTGGTTCAGGGGGTAATGGGGAGGGGAAGATGACCGTTAGGCACAAGTAAAGAGAGAGGAGAGAGAAAATGTGTCAAGAGAGGAGAGAGAAAATCTAAACGATTGGTTAATAGAAAGTTTTTGCCAACAACTGAATTCATGCTCAATAGAACAAGACATAGCAGACATGCTAGTTTGGGTCAACAGTAGGGATAAGGTACTCAGTCAATAACTGCTACAAAATGTTGTTGCAACAGTTAGTTAGGGAATTCCTAACTGGCCATAGAAGATGATTCGGAAAACCAAAGCACCTATGAAATCAGCCTTTTTTGGTTGCCTAGCACCTAGGGATGCTTTCCAAACACAGAACAAGTTACAAAGGAGAGGTTTTTCCTTGTGTAGTAGATGATATTTATGCAATTCAGAGGAGGAATACGTGAACATCTTTTCTTGCATTGCAGATTTTCAAGGCAATGTTGGGAACTTCTCTTTAGTATAAAGGGATATCTTTGGTGTTACCGGAGAAAATTAGTAGCTTGTTGGAAGTGTGGCAATCTAGGAGGTTAAAAAGAGATTAAAGCCAATATGGAGAACTATTCCCAGTTGCATAATGTGGACTGTATTTGTATTTTTCGACCTCAGGAGGTTGAAGCTATTTTCTGGGCAGCATTTCAACCTCATGAGGTCGAAAAATAGCAATTTTTGGGCTGATTTGAAGACCCAAGATTCAGTATCTGTGGATAACATGTCTGCGTCGCTTATCTTTTTACTTGGATCGGCTGAACTGTCCCAATGTTTCCTAAAATGTTTATCACTCAACTTTTTTCTATACTTTGTTGTACTTTCTCCTGAACACCTCAATAGATAGCATTTCATTCAGAATATCTATATGTTCATAAGGAGTCAACACTTTAAAAGAGGACTAGAATGGACAGAGAGATGCAAAAGATAAACTCCTTCAATTCCAATTTAAACTTCAATGTGATATTTTGTCTACCAAACTAACTTTTCTACCATCATTTCAATATTTTTTCGGCTACTAACATAAAGCATGAGTTCACATCTTAAACTTCATATCGAGTCAAACACCACTGTAGGGGACAGAGAGAGCAGAAACACCAAAACCCAAATACTACTTTGAAACTGATAGAAATTGGGAAGATATCAAGCAGGTAAAAAAAGTCTGTGTTTCCTCTCTTTAAGGAAAAATTGTTGAAAAGAAACAGCAAAGCAGAGAATTTATTTGAACATTTCTTTCAAATCTTAGTAATAAATACAGAATTGATTCACCTAGCAACTTATTGAAGTCTGTCTAGTTGTGTACTGAATCTATAAAAGATAATGCTTGTGTAGCTTTCAAATGCAAAATGCATATATAATATATAGTAGAACCTACAATGGTGAAGTAAAATATCATCATAAACAAGAACCGCAATTAGTTGAAAAAGAACAAAATTATGTTGAAAGGCATCTAAATTTGATTCTTAATATGGCCTAAACTTATTCTAGACTTGTGTACTTCTATTGTCTCTTTTGAAAAGATAGTCATATTCACATACAAGTTTTTAAGAGTCAACACATCACTCATAAGAATATTTAAGAAGAAAAAACAACTCTAGGACATGAACGACAGCTTGGACGAATAAAACTGAAAAAATTGCAGAAAATCAATGGCAACATTCATTGTTCAATACTACAACCAAGACATTAACTGGCAGCAAAACCACACAAAAAAAACAGTAGGAAATGCATCCCCTAAACAGCACATAAACCAATTACAGAAACTAAAAAGGGCAAAAGGGCAGCCCGGTGCACTAAGCTCCCGCTATGCACGGGTCGGGAAGGGCCAGACCACATTGTACGCACCTTTATCTCACATTTTTGCAAGAACCTGGTCACATGGCCGGACCACAACTTTACAGAAACTATGAATACAATTTTGTAGCAATCCGCTCAATCGATCAACATTGAAAATACATGCAACTATACCAAAAGTTAACCAAAAGACTGAAGGCGATTGAACGGAAAATAGGTACCAAATTTATTGAGCAATGTGGGCACTAAATTAGTAACTTCTCAAAATCACTGAGGATTTCTTTTTAGTTTCGAATACTGATGAGAGAGAGGGGGTAAGGGAGCAACTTACCGCTCGATTTCGATGAGGCCGACGTCGGTAGAGAAGCTAAGCTCTAATTTCAATTGGATTAGTAAGGTAAGGCCAGTGCTCCTTACTTAATACTTTTTCCTTTTTTTTTTACTTTTTTAGAAAATAATAAAACTAATCCTAGGTCCAGAATATGACGAATGTATTGGCTTAAGTAATTTCGTTTCAGTTTATGGGTATTACTTTTGAGAAAATGTTCAAATATATCCTAAATAATCAAATTGTTTTAGGCCACTTTTCAAAATTTATCCTTTTTAAGGGTCTATTCGGAAAGTCATCCATATAATTGAAATAGAGTGTAATTAAATATAATTAGTTAATTACACAGTTTAACATGTTTGTCAGGCCAAATAATTATATGATTATCATATAATTAGGTATAATTGGAAGGGTAATTACACTCTCTGATGCTTATTTCGACATGCCTTGGATGCTTATTCTCTTACTCTATCTTTACATTTTGATTTGAAAGACGTTGTTAGACATTTTGATTGTGTTATTGAGTTTTGGCCTACGTTGCCTTCATTCAAACTTTTATTCCGCATTAGTGCTCTTGTATCACAAACCAATTTTTGGGGGTGTATTGATGTTTGATTATATTTCCACATTTCTTTCATATTATTGTATTTATATGGGAAGTAATTCACCTATCGGTGGGAATGCGTAGGTGCCACCACAATTCCTTATAAGGGGTAGTGACAACAAAGCTGACATGTGATTAGTTTAAGGGAAATATGATGACCTAAGAGTGTACAAAATCACTTAAACCCAAAACTAGATGTACAAAATACCATTTAGGCTACATTATTAGGCATGATGACACTGAAGTAAGAAAGGCAGGCATGTAATCAAACTGTTAGACATACAAACATAGGATTGGCCAATCAAAGACACATTTTGCAGGTACAAGATTGTCTAGACTACACCAAACATGCACGTCTCATTAAGGTAGGAAAAGGAAAGTGTGCCACTAACTCAAGCAATCATAGAAGGCACATTGATATGATTATATGACCATTTAGGGATAATGTCTTAAATATGCAAGTCAACAAAGGTTCAAGCAGGCACAATCATGGTTCAGGTTACATTATACATTATGAAACTTCAGGCAGGTAGGACATTATATGACCAGTTGGACAATCATACCAGACATGGGAGTAGACAAACAATCATTCAACATAGCACTTTTAGGTAGACATAACCTTTTAACTTATACATAGACACATACATACTCATATTACATATTAGACATAGTCACACCTATAAAACACTCATGATAGAGTTGACATGATTATCAAGAAAACATTTAGTTTAACAATTATCATCCAATGCATATTGAACTGCATGTAAAGACCCAAAAGGATAATCATATTAAGATGAAATCTACCAACCAATTTAGAAATTCAACAATCCTACACGAGCCTCATACTAACCAACTAAAATTTATATCCACAGATTTCATGCTAACAACTATTCAAAGTAAGACCCAACCCATATTACTTCCTAAATCACAGAAAGACATGCAAGCAGACCATATCAACAGATATCCAGACATATAGAGCAAATGGACTTCTATCATTTTCTTAACAAAGGACTCAGATAGGTAAAGGATCATAATACAAACAACATCCATACTATGATATTGCATAAGGAAATATGTAAGGCAACACAAACTCCATCTTCGCCATAAATTCTACTCTCACACCACAAATCTTCATATAAACTAAGTTTTGGTTCCTAATATATTTGATCATGAACAACTAAACAATCTAAATGTCAAGAGGTATACCTCTAACATATCACAACCTTTCTAATGGAAAACATGCTAAAAATCAAAAGTAGATAGGATTTCCATCAAACAATATTACCCTATATGCATACATATTATAGCTCTTTGAGTAAAATTTAACAATCAGACATGGACATAACTCTAAAAAAAAAACATTTTCGAACACTCGAACAATTCTAATAAATTAGTAACTACACTTTCATCACATCATACATAGCTTAGTAAACTAAGTTACTCCACATAATCATGACAGATTAATCATTTAGTCCACAGGGAGTCCAAATACACATATTAAGCATAAAACATTATCAACTACAACAAACTAATCATACTTAAAGAATCTAAACTAAACTAACTAATTTAACTACAAACACACATAGCACAATAAAAAAAAGTAAATAAAAATGAGAGGAACTCAAACTCACCTTTCATAAGTGCAACCGTGAATGAGAATCCGGAGTGGAAAGCCTCCGCAAATTCCCACAAAAGCTCAGACCACACCAAGAAAAAAACAAAAGGAAAACTATAAACTGTGAAACCTTAGAAGAAATTATTCTAGAGTTTCGGTTGCTCAAAATATGAGACTTAGTGTTCAAAATATGGGGGTTTTGAACTTGTTTTGTACTGAAGTATGGGGTACTTTATATCGATCCCCAAAGTTTCATCTTGATACCAATGTGGAGAAATGGTTTGTTGATGAATTTAGATTTAAAATTGAAAAAAAAAAGGATTTTGACCAATAAAAATACTTGCTTTTGGTTCTCAATGACACAAAAACCATTAAGTGGAGCTCAAAATAAAAAATGAGATAGGGGAAGGGTTTACCTCACTGGTGGGGTGGGTAAGAGCCATTAATACTCTTACCTAAAATAAGGAGGCAAAGATATGTCCCAAAAGGTGTCCTTTCCTGAGGATTTGTCGTTTCCAACAAGGAGAAAGAGGTAGAGGCAGCAAAGAAGTTAGGGTTTCAAACCCTCAACCTTTTGCGAAAATGAGTCACAGATAGGGCTTTGGCCCTTTTACCATTGCATTAGGTCGGGTCTGGTCCATTTGGACTGGACCTGGCCGAAATAAAAAAGAAATTTGGGGCCCAAATTGGTTGAATAAAGTGGTTATTAATGTGTCCACGAGTTAATTTATGAAATCGCCAATTTGACTTCAATTGTGGCTAAAATGACCAATTAAAATTAATTAATACTAAAATTGAAACAAGTCTTAAATAAAGGCCATAAACATGTAAAAATCTTATAAAATTGAGACATAAAAATTGAGATTCTATTTGACACTCTATTTAATTAATTAGTTTCCTTAAATTTATGAACTAAAATATTAATCAATGAAATGACACTTAATTTATATAATTAATTAGATAAATGACTTCATAATTTGTAAAATTAATAAATATATTTTAGAAATATGTATGTAACTACCCGTCTGGTCATTTTTAGATAAAGATCCTTATTTGCCTATGTACATTCTCGTGGTCTCTATATGGGGTTTTTTATGCGGAGATGGGTGGCACAAATCCCGAGTTTCATTTATATAAGTTTTGGAGGAAAAACCCAAAACTAAAACCTTTGAGTTGGATAGTTTAACTCAAGGTTAACTTTTGAGTAGATGAGTTCGTTTATGGGTTCCGTCATTTCTGGTAGTCCGGAGGGTCATTTATGACTTATATGAGTCATAGGTTTTCTTCCTGAGATAATCGGATGTATTTTGTGCCCTTATTTGTAATATTTAGATTTTTGGTTATTCTGGAAAATTCTTTAAAAAGTATGGCTTTGTTTGGTTAAATGAGAAATCTGAGGGTATGAGTGAGTTCATAGCACTGTTTACCTTAGATGAACATTTCTGGTTTGTGTCCTGGGGGTCTCGAGAGTGTTTCGGGTGTTGGATGAGAGTCTGGCTTAATTTCAGGATTTCTGGTGTCTGGTGTCCACTTCAGCAACATATTTGTCCGCTTATGTGTGTCCGCCTCGGCCAGAGGTTGGCTCGTAGAAGAGAGGTCTTGGTATCTCTGGAGTTTCCATCTTGGCGGATGGGACTTCCGTAGAGGCTTACCCACCCCTGCAGAGTCAGTGCATTACAGCTGAGGCGAGGTGTCAAGTGACACCACCTCAGCGAGGTCTTTTCTCACATGAATGGGTCAACGCCAGCAAATTGATTCCGCTAGGGTGGAATCACTGGGTTAGAGGTCCTATTTAAATTTCCTAGGTTAGAATACTTTTCCCAAAATAGACACTCTTGAACTTAGAGACGCTAGTGAGAATTTCTAGAGGTTTAAGAGTGACTCTATCTTTTGGGTAAGAAATTCCTTCCTTTATGATTTGATTATATGTTTATATGTCCTTTAATGGCGATATAGTATGTTTATAACTTGTGGAAGATGGGTTGTAAGTTCTTATGATATTAAGAGAGTATATTATTGATTTAAATTGTGTTGATGCATTAGATTACTCTGATTATCATGAATTAGTGATGGAATATGTTAGATAATCATGTGTTAGAGTTTAATTTAAGTGTAGAAACCTTTTTGAATTGGGGGATAAATTTTAGGGTTTCCAAATTGGGGCTTTTGTGTATTGTTCAATTGAGGGTCAAAATGAGTATAGATTCCAAATTAACTTAAGGATATGACTACCTAGTATATGTTTATCATTTTTGGGTAATAAAGTTAGAGTCTTGGTGACGTGGGCCTGGAGTTGGTATTCGAGTCTTTCTTTGTTAAGGATTATGTCATTGTTTGTTGTGTGAGCTTATTAATAAGGAATAGTATATATGTGAATAGACTTTGATTATCATGAGGTGCGGAAGAAGGAAAAGGCTATCATTGAGATTTGATTGTTGGCGCTCCTATTCGGCCCAGAGGTAAGCTACAATTTACTTTCACAAGACTTCGATAGAAGTGCGTAATTAGTTATAAATATTGAGGGGTATTTGGCGTGTTTGGGGGTTCCACTCAATCGGTTGTGATGAATGGTTGAGTGGTACTGGTGTTGAACTGTGATGATGGGTGATTTCGACTACTAATTGATTGGTCTTGTCACCATGTGTGATAGCCTTAAGTTGATTTTGACTACTAATTTATTAGTTTTCTCACCATTATATGGGCTTGTCACCATATCTGTAATTGTTGTGCTTATTCATCACACATGCCTTGATATGATATACTGATTATACTTGGGTTATATGTTGGCGTACTTCTTGAAAAGCATGTGATATTCATCTCTGCACTTGGTTGCATCTCATTATATCATGATTGTTGCCTTATATTGTCATTTGCATTCATATACTCTTGGTTCTGATAATATTGACATTGGAGTGATATGATATATGTTATGGGTCCAATAGACTGGAAAGGTAAGAACACCTATGAGATTATGGCAATATTAAAATGATGATGATGATGATATGCGTGGAACGGGGTTGCATGCCTACAACAGATATTATTACAGTCAAGAGTTGGGCTCCGATAGGAAATTACATAGGGGGTATATACATTTAATGGGTCCCCCATGGGTGTCCGATCGTAATAAAAACTTGACATAATGTATACGGGATGATGAAGGTACCTGGTATATGCATTGCATTCATATTATTCATATATTCATTTCATTGATTATTTGTGGATGGGTTTGAACTAGATTGGTGATTCATGACTTGGTTAGATTTCTATATATAGAATTATTGTACCTTCTATTTGATACCTGAATCGTTGTTGCTGAACTCTTCTAGAATTATTGACTTTTGTGATTATGAAATCTTACTTGAATATGGTGATATGTGAATTTCAGTAAACTATTCTGCGTACTATGTGAAATTACTTGGACTATTGAACTGTTAGTATATGATTACTTGGTGCTAACTTGATATTTATCTCTTTTTGCGTATCATCCGTCATTGTCGGCCTAGGATATCCTTCTTCTAGCTCGAGACCACGTGGCTGAGTTCAAGTGGTTGATTTTCCAGCATTCAGGACGAGGATGCTACTTTTAACATACATCGGGAAGTTCATATCTCATTTTGTGTCTTTATTTTCATCTAGAGACATTCTCATTATGGATATTCAGTTTTGGCATTAAGTTGCCATTGACTTTCAGACTTGTATTCGGTTATCTAGTGCTCTTGTATTACAGACTTGATTTTGGGGGTTTGTAGTGATATTATGGTTTATCTATTCCGTAGTTATGTTATGAGACCAATTATACAGTATTTGCTACTATTCAGCTTTTATTTATGTCATATCATGCTAATTATTTAGGGAGTGGTTCGCCTACCGGTGGAAATGCGTAAGTGCCACCACGATTCCTGAAAAGGGGTCGTGATAAAGTTGGTATCAGAGATTTAGGTTAAATGGTCTTAAATACAAGAGCAATGTCTAGTAGAGTCTCACAGATTGATGCATAAATGTTTGTACTTATCTTCAAGAGGCTATAGGATATTTAGGAAACTTCACATTCTTCATTCCTTTCGTGCTAAATTGAATCAAATTGGTATTTGACCTTTGTTTTTATTCTCTCACAGTGAGGACTTTTGCGGGCGCAACGAGAAAGGAGGCACCAGCACCTATTGTGCATGTTCGCAGGAGGGGACGTGCTCGGGGCTGAGGTGAGCTAGAGGAGAGGCACCAGCTCGGGGCGGGGCACAAAGAGTTGGTCAGGCTCGTGCTAGATCAAAGTCTCTTGAGCCGTATATTAAGCCTCAAGATGAGCTACTTGAGGAAAAGAGGGGGACAACCTAGGATCAGCTCGGATTTGTTGTTACTCCAGTTCTATAGGACACACTGGTGAGGTTGTTGAGTGTTCTTGATGGTATTGCCCAGGAGGACTTACATCCTACTATCCTGGGTGGTTCTTAGACCCGTGTGGGAGAGGGGCAGACTCAGACCTCTAAGTTTCATGCTCTCGGTATTCAGCTAACGGCGATGTTAGCACCCCGTATAGATGAGGTTCATGCTCCAAAGTTTGGTCCCAGGCCTATTAGAGGGACAGTTATGACCCATGACGAGTGGAAGATTTGGGAGCACCTTTCGAATATGAAGCCTCTTGAGTTCTTTGGGCGGCCCGAGGAGGATGCGTATGAGTTCATTGTGAGACGCCATGAGAAGTTGCATACTTTAGGTTCTATAGGGTTTTCTTGGAGAAGTATGTGTCTTTAAGCTTGCGACTACGCAAGCATGATGAGTTTCAAAAGATTGAGTAGAGAGGTTCTACAGTTTCACAGTATGAGATTCTCTTCCATGCCTTATCGCTCTATGCAACACTGCTGCTACCTACAGAGGCTGAGCAAGTGAGATGTTGTTACTCTTCGAAAGTTGGTACGCTGATGAAAGTAGTTAGATGCCATAAGCCGATGATTTGAGATCCTTTCCGCGGGTCCCTTATGACTTGGATGGATATTGTGAGGGTGTACTGAAGGTTGGAAGTCATTTGGATTGAATGAACCATCCATTAATGAAGTTCTTCAAAGTTAGAGTTATACACAAAGCATTTCGCTTTGTGGATGTGATCCGCCTGGCAGATAGGGCCGCAAAAGAAGAGCAAAAAATAGAGATTTTTCTTCCTTGATCTGAGCTAGCAGATGCGGTCGCATATAGCCATCTGTTGCGTAGAAGGCACAGCAGATCTATGGCGGTGACCAACATTTCTAGCCTATTTAAGCGCTAGAGGTCTCATTTTATTTCATTTTCGACCAAATATGATCCTTAACACCACT
Source organism: Anisodus tanguticus (assembly GCA_034509755.1). Classification (NCBI taxonomy): domain Eukaryota; kingdom Viridiplantae; phylum Streptophyta; class Magnoliopsida; order Solanales; family Solanaceae; genus Anisodus; species Anisodus tanguticus. Next base: position 20,167,633 of record CM067546.1, on the reverse strand, counting down.
AAGCTCTCCCTAGAAATTTTCTAAGGGTTCAAGAATGGTAATCAAGTTAATCCATCATGTCTTTACCTTAAAGCTAGCCTACATGGAGGATAACACCTTTATTGTGTTGTGAAATGATAAAAGGACTGATAAGAGCAAATAAAGGCTTGGATTTTGAACTGTTTCTACTAGATAAGGTATGTATACCACCCTCTTGGGTGTGTTTAAGACTAAACTTGTGTTAGATGAGGTGGTTGGGTAAAGAAACATGAATTAAAAGTTGAAATATGAATTGATGTAGTTGTCTTGTTGATGGTAGTGTCTTGAAGTTATCTATATGAGTTAGTATGGTTGGAAATCATGAGAAGTATCTAGGTGATGATGTTACTAGTGTTATTATGATTATTTACATGGCAATATTGCTAAAGAAGTTGTTAACCAAAGAAAAAAAGTGACTAGAAAGCATGTAAAAGTTGAGTTTGATGATTAGTAAAAGTATGAGTTGATTGGGAGTAATTCTTTAATGTTGGATGGCTGAAAATAATGAAGTATAAGTTGTCTATGTTGTTATTATTGGTGTTGTGGATGTTGTCCTTGTCTTGGAGAAGGTAAGACAATGGGGAGGTGCTAGCCGATTTCTCGTAGAACGAGCGTGTCGCTCGATAGTTAGTTAGTACCTCCCTCCTTATTGACATGAGTGTTGTTTATTGTTGTAGATGGATGATGAGGATAGGGATTGCATCATCGTAATTGAAGACTCCTATTTAAGGTATGTAAGGGCTATCTTTCTTTCCTTCTGGCATGAATCAGTATGTATGTCCCCTTTTCATTAGAAGTTGAAAGGGGCTAGTGCACCCCTAAGTTTCTTAGTGATGGATTGAGACCGTCTAAGAGTTAAGAAGTCGACTTGAGTAGAGTTCCTGTGTATGTCCTATGAAGCATAGTTAGTAGCGCCTCTAAGTCATTTGTATGCTATCTACATATAAGCTAAGCATTTCCAATAGAAAGAGCTCTGATAGAACGAGCTAGTAAACTAGTACCATAACATATGTAATGAGATGATGAGATTGCACCAGATAGAAGATCAAGTTGTAATAGCCTAGCAGGATGAGCGGGTACGAATATTTGAATAGTACTAGGTTACCCCCTAAAGCCAAGTGAAATAGAGTACAAGATACTACAGATCCGTAGAAGGGTATAGCACACGAGTATATAAGGTACACCTCATACCTAATAAAGGAAGAGATATGTGAGTTATAAAGACTTTCTAAAGCTAACAAAGTAGCTCACAAGATAGTAAGTACGAATTGTAGGTTAAAGAAAGTGTTAGACGAGCTATGAGTTAAGTATGCAGGTACTTAGTTTACAAATGATTTCTTGTTATGTATGTATGCACTTGCCTTCGGGGCTATGATGTTGCCTTCAGGGCTATTGACATTTCCTTCAGGGCTATACAGATACAGATTGCCTTCGAGGCTATACAAACGCGTGTTTGCCTTCAGGGCTATACAAATACAAATTGCCTTTGGGGCTATTAGCCATACAAATTACCTTATGTGCTATAAAGACGCATGCTTGCCTTTAGTGCTATACAGATAAGTATTGCCTTCAGGGTTATACAAATACACTTGCCTCCAGGGCTATGCACTTACACACCGGATCCCATGTGAGGCTTGATTATTATGTCAGATTGTATGCTAGATAATAATATAATTAAGGTAAAAAAATAAAGTTAGCCGAGATAGTACATAGATCCTAGACATGATAGAAGCTATAAATAAATAGAAGGGCTAATTAAACCAAGAAACAACAACCAAGTAAGTTGTCCAAGAGGTTGTGATCAGTACACTCCCGTCCCTTCCTTTCAGTAAAGATTTCCAACATATTTATTCATGATCTTCAGCTTCAGAGTGTATATATATATAGATTGTTTTCTACCTAACATACTTGGTACATTTCTTTGTACTAACGTCCCATTAATGGGACACTACATTTCATGCCTACAGTCGCAAATAATTAGTTTGACGAATATGCCTAGTAGAGAAAATTATGATTCAACAAAGGATCAGTAAGAATCCATCTCTTCCGGAGTGCTGCCGAGTCTAGAGGTCAAGTATCATAATTTTAAACAGACTATGGGTATGCCGGGGCCCTATCCCGACCACATTTGATGTCAGTATCGTTAGAGGCTTTGTAGACACATGGTTAGTATGTTTGGTATATCTGTGGCCTTGTCGGCCCTTGTTTTATATTTATTTGACTTTACTCAGCATGAGACCTTATAGAGGCCTCCCGAGGCCTTAGTAGCTGTTAGTAAGAACAAATTTCGCTTTCTCAGCCAAAATTAAGATTTATATTAACGTATGCCCTCAAGGGCCTAGTTTACCTTCAAAGCTCACACTGAAAGTTCAGCTTGGTACGCTTGGGCCTAGCCATGCACCGAGTGCCAGCCACACCCCTCCAAGTTTGGGGTATCACAAATGTTATATTAAAGGATTATATATTACATTTCAGTTGGCCATGTCACAGTTGGTGGCTTTTAGAGCTTATTTTTAAGTAGTGGCGTAGTATGCAAGGATGATGGAGTCGGTGAGGGGCGGTATGCCGATATATGAAACCGATAAGAGGGCAAGCCGACATGGACAGTTTAGCAGTTTGACTTCCCATGGTTATGGATATTAGGGGATATATCAGCAGTCACATCCTAGTCGACCGATTTAGACAGCCCTACAATTTACTGATGGTTTCTCTACAGGGCAAAGTAGTTATAGTGGTGGCCAGCCTTCGGGGGGTCCTCTGTCTCGATATTCTGATTATGGTGGTTCGGGTTCTTCTATCTCTATTCAACGGCCTTCAGCGGCCAGGACCTATTATTAGTGTGGTAGGGTTTGGCATTCTAAGATAGAGTGCCCCAGTCTTGTATCGAGTTCATCCCGTGCACCCAGACTCTTGTCACACCCCAACCTTAGGGGGATACCTGAGAGATATACAACAACTCAAGGCCACAAACGACTATTACACATAACACACTATCTACAAGCCTATAAAGAAAGTACTAACAACAACTGGTCAGAACAGGGCCCCGCCATACACAACCATATATATATATGCACATCTATCATACCTATTAGCTCACCGTATAACTCCAGAAGATAGGAGCGTGACAACCTCTAACTATGTCAAGTCCTACTATGAAAAAGACATATACATCTCTATCTGTAACTGCGGGCATGAATGGAATGTTCCCAGAACAGGACATCAGTATGAAATATGTAAGGCAAAAACTGTAAATAAGTATAATGTTGCAACTAAAACAAAACTGAAACAGTAAATGAATAAATAATTGTAAGGTAAAGTAGTGTAAGTACAACTTGTACTCTGAGTGCCTCTGTGGGCCAGAATATGCATAATGAAGTATAATAGTGTATATAATATCGTAGGCCTCTGGGGCAATATTATCTATGTCACATATGTATGAGTTGTGTATATACTGCCATTGGTCTCTATAGGCAATATAATCAATATTGTATCTGTATAACTACGTATATAACGCCATAAGCCTCTGTGGGGCAATATAATAAATATTGTATATGTATAGCTGCATATGTAATGCCATAGGCCTCTGTGGGCAATATAGATATATAATGCATGCATATGACGACCTCTTTAGGAATTCTGAATACTCTCTGAACTCATCAGAGTGACACAAGGTCGTTGCATCTCCGACTATGTTATGAGGGTTAACACTTCATTTGTTATTCTTTGATTAATTCTATAGAAACCATGAATCACATCGTTAATTTAACTACCAAGAAATAATAAGGGACCGACTCTTATTAACATTATAAGGATGTCTGGAATGAGGATATTACCTCGACGATAAATGAGGAATTATATCATAATACATTTGAAGAATGATTACAAGTACTTTCATTAGGTTTTATAGTAGAATGCTTATCGGATTTAGCCTTGTAAAAGTCATTTTCATACGGATCATGCCAACAAGCCTTACATACCTGGTTCATGTCTCCACAATCGTTTTACAAGCCCTTGCTCCTCTTACGAATGATCATCTATATCATATAAGGAAGTAATATCAATATCGAATCTAAATTCCATAAAACTTCGCTTAGGTATCTTATCGACTTCCGTATAAACTTCCAGTTCTTAGACTTCTTTACAAGGGATGCTTATGTAATTTAATACCACAGTTTATTCCAAATACAATTTCCATAAAACCATAGTTTGGTGTTCTTCGATAACTCTTAGGCATACATAATTCTTTAAACTTCTCTTATATGGAAAACTTCATGTGAATTAGTCTTACAACCTTCCAACCCTTATGTTCCTTAATCCATCACACATACTATCAACTCCATCATCCAGGTCGACTAATATTTAGTATAAAACATACCATCAACATAAATTATGAAGATTTCATAAATTTGCGAATTTTTGACAATGGAAAATATTTTCATAACTTCATCCAAATCAATAATTAAGCAAAATCATAAGTAGAGACGGGTAAATCATACCTTTCCGTATCAAATTTGTCTCAAAACAATAGGCAATTTTATTCCCAAGGGTTCTCCAACCCAACTTGATATGGAGAAGAATATTACTATGTTAATTATGGGCTTTATCACGTTATCCTTGCGTAATAGGCTTCAATTTAGACTTGGGGATGTTGGAGTATGCTACAGAGAATTTAGGGAGAGTTCTATAGTTTGGTATGGAGGAAAAAGTAATTCCAAATCAGAAAATCCCAATATAAACTTGTCTAAAGTTCTGCACCGCCGTAACTCGATGGATCGTCAAATTCCCGAAGGTACGTCAATCTTTCCCGTCAAACTTCCTGGAAGATTGACGGCTCAGGCTGGGTATTTGACGGTCTATCAAATAGTTTGGAGGTATATCATATGTTCCGTCAAGTTGCCCAATTTCCCATTTTTGTCAAACCGTACTTTCTTCAATGCGTTTAACTCCCAAATACTCCGGTACCTCCATAAACAACATATTAACCTTCGTTATTATTTCGTAAGGTCGTACCTCTTCTCGGGACTTCGACATCCATTGATGTCATGGAGGGACGTGAAACTGCAGTATGTAATATCCTTCCCCCTTAGGATCATTCATCCGAGAATGTTGGAATTCTAACTCTCAGGTTTTTCGGAAATTTTGGCAGAGTTTCCTTCATAAGCAAGACTATCCAAAACCTGTCAAGCAACCCAAACATAAATCTAATTCCCCACAGGGAAACCTAACATTAAAATAATACCAATTGGCCCCACACGACCATTTATACTTATAAAAATCAAAGAGAGTTCAGCCATAACATACATTAATATATTCTTGTTGGCATCCAAGCTACACTCACTACGTTTGCTTCAAAAACTTTGGTTACATAGGGTATATGGTCCAACTTAATTACTTATATAGAGTAGAGGAATTATATCACACAAATTCTGGCATGAAGCTAGAATCTGAATTACTTGAGTAGGGAAATTCTTAGGTTCCGTAACCGTTTTGATAGAGTTCTTTTTCTAACAAAGTTGTCCCAACTTTTCATTTGACCGGCCTATAGTAACATTTCTACTGGTACATCATCGACTTTCACCTAGTCATATAATTCGTTTACATAATTTCTGGTGCTGTAATATATTCTGACATCTGGGCTTTTGTACTTCCATTTTTTATTTATGATTTGCTTTATGATAGAATTTAGGTGACTGAGTCTGTAGGCAGGACACATAAGATGATAATGAAGGATAGTGGCACAATGATCACCAAAAGTCGAGGATATATTAATCCACTTCTTCCTTTGTTGTTCTTCTTTCTTTGTTGATAATATCTTTACATAGTTCATCAATTTGAGAGCAGCCTACTTGCCTTACAGTTTCTTTCATCGATAATTTTGTTTTTGACTCTCATGTAAAGCAAAGTTCTAAATAGGTGTCCGTTTTACTGGTTTTCTTAACTGATTTTAGTATTTTTGATGTATATAAGGAGTGGTGTAAGTGAGGGTAAGTATGTAAGTGGGTCGGGTCTTGGTGATGTTTGGGTCGACCCAAAAATGAACACAAAATGAGGGGTTATCTGGTTATCAGTTACTGCCGGGGAGTAGATATTTGAAGGCTGTTTCGAGTAGTTGTGGGTGGAGTCAGGTTAAGGCATTTCAGGGGATTGTTTCGGCTGGGTAGAGGGTACGGATGATGGTCGGGTTTTAGTGGTTTGGTAGTGGGAAGGTCTCGGGAATGATCTGAATCATTGAGGTTTTGGTGAAAGTTATTTAAATGGACTGTTTGGTGGTTGTCAGGTTTGGACGGTTGTGTTCGTGTGGTTTCGGTTTACAACCTTTAGAGGGGGATTTTGTGAAGTATTGTTGGAGGAAAGGGTGATCAGTATATAGTGGGTTGGATAAGGATTGAACATGAGTTGCAAGATGTAAGCTCGAGTAAGGGATGGTTGGTTTGGTTAAGGTGAGGTACAATCAATATGGTAAGGATAATGACAAGGGGTTTTTAATGCCCAAGTCGACACCTTGATGAGGGTGATCAACTTAACAAGGAGTTGATCAGGGTTACTAAGTACAAGAACGAATGCAAACCAAGTAAGGATGGTCAGAATCCTTATGATAGACCCTTTAACTTAGGTTCAGTTGGATCATACAAGCTCCAACGTCAACTTACCACCGAAAGGGGTTCCTTAAGTTTGGACTTAGTTAATTCACACAGTCTTAACCAAGATTACACAAAAGGGAAACCTTAGCTTGGGTTTAACTAGGTCACACAAGTCCTAGATTCAACTTACACTAAGGGGTTGGCTCACACAAGAACCAAGGCCCACACAAGGACAAACTAAAAGTAGATGCACACAAGGACAAACTAAAAGTAGATGCACACAAGTGAATACTATTGAGTAAAAATCACTTTTATCTATCATCAAACTTTGAATATTTACAATGACCTAATGGTTCTATTTATAGTGGTACATGGACTATTCTAGAAGACAAATTAACGGACAAAAACTAATTGAACCTCTTGGCCAAGTGTGGAAAAGGGTTTGGGTTAACTTGGGGACCAAAGATGCATGTTTACTAGACCACTCTTGTGTATGGACCAAATAGGAAAGGGAATTCGACTACCCATTGATGTTCTCTAGGCCTTTCCTTTGTGTCTTCATTGTATAGCAATGCATAAACTAGTTAGTTCATCAATCATCTCCTTGGAGCACTTGTGGAAGCTTTTTGATTTTGGAGTGCCTTGGTGAGTAGTTTTGGCCAACTCTTCATCTTCCCTAAGCTTATCTTGATGTCTCCCAAGTAGCCGAGTTCATGAATGATTTGTCCCTTTGGAAGCCTCGATTTCTAGATGATTCATCATCCTTGTCATATTGTCCTTAACCACTCGGCCTAATCATCTCTTTGGAAGACTTGTTGGCTTAGTCACCTTATTACATGGCCTAGTCATCCTTCCTTATTACATGGCGTATTAATTATGTCCTAATAAGAACTAGAAGCTAAGCTAAGAATTAAAGACAAGCTAAAAGAAAACAACATGGTCTTCAGCCAAGACCTACATACAAAGCCGAATAAAAATATGTTTCTTAGTTCTTTATGTGATAAATCCAACTCCACTCCATTTTCTATGCCATTTAAAGCATATTTTCATAAGATGATCAACCATCTTTAGAACTCCGAGCTTATCACATTGAGGGTCAAATTTGAACTTTAAGCTCACGGGGATTTTTACATCAATTTCGCTCTTAATTATGCTCTGATGGAATCTCTCTTCTTTGCCAAGGTGAATCGTGTTCTTAACATCCATACTCTTAATTCATTTCCTGGTTAGTCTAAGTATTCTCTCATAATTTATTTCCTTAATCTGTTACCGTTACTTCGGGTTATATTCCTTTTTTGGTGACTTAAGAAGAGTTCTACTCTGCTATCATGCATGGTTCCTTATTTATCACTCTGGTAATATAATACATTAGTAGTCATCAACCCTTGTTTCTGACCTTTCCAAGTTCCATGCTTTCCTTTTGTACCTTTATCTGGTAGCTTGAACTGAGATCCCTATTGGTCGCCTTAGGACATGGCAAGGATGTCCTGACTACCTAGAGCTTGTTTCAACTGGTTATTTTATTAGTTTTCTTATCATGTTGAACGACTATATAATGGTCGGTGATAGTCGATAAGATTAGCTTTTGACCACTTTAATTGTACAGACAAATTTTATTGTTGTGGTATAGTCTGGCGAGTCACTTAGGTGCAATTACTTCAAACCAAAATAGTTTCCAATGATAATGTAATAGTTCATAATGTTCTTGGGATTACTCAATTGTTCTTATGTGATAGTTTGACCATCAAGGGTAAGTCTTTTTGAGTGTTTTTAATCGATACTCTTAATCCTTGGGTCTTAGTGAGGCTTTCCTTACTACCTTTACTTCGTATCTCAATACCTCCTATTGCGCTTGGGTCAGAATGCTTTGCCTTGTCACTTCTCCGTGTTCCAATATAGGGAAAAGTTCCTTTGCTTATAACCTTATGAGAGGTATCATCCAACTTTTATTATGGCTGGTTACTTGCTACTCCTTTTGAGCGGTTCCTTCTTGTTATTCCATTAATGACTCTTATTTCACCAGTATGCGACTCTATGGTCCATTATCTTTCTATTTATTTCATCAGGACTTATTACTTTTCATAACACCTAAAATTTGCATATTTCCTTGGTGATGCGGTATATCTCCAAGATAAGTTCATCTTTCCTTAGTTTTACTCAATAATCGCTCGAGTATCCTTTTCGATCTACTTCATTTCCTAATTAAATTTCCTTCTTTTTTCCTTTTTCCATTAAATACTGAAAACAAGACATTTTTTCTTGTCCATCATTATTTCTTCTTTTGTCGACCTTATTCCTTGAGGGCCTACCATATTTTCTGGCTTCAAACTTGTAATCTTTCATAATTAGCATTCCCTTCATGGTAAGAGCGTAGACTTACTTTTCATAACTCTAAAGTTTTTATGTGTTATGCACTCTGCTTTGTTGATTAGGTATTTCTTGTGCACTTGTCTTCTTGAAAAAAATCTCGATGTGCTCCGGTTATCTCCCAGTATTATTTAGGCTAGGAGTGATTCCCTTTTCTTTTTCACTGAATGCTTTGCCTTTACAAGGCATATATCCACTAGTTTTCCTTTGTACTGCAATCAATGGTGTTGTCTTTGTCCCTCTATTTGACTTCCATTGTACTGATGTCCTTAATTTTGTGATCACATTATTATTTTCCTTGTGAGGTCTTTAGTTCATTCGGCAGTCAAAATTTTTGCCTTTACCTATTCACGCTAGTGTGCGTCGCAATTAATGTAATGAAAACCAGGGCAGTTTATGATTCCTTACAGGGATAGTAAAGGTATGAAACAAGTATTAAGTAAGTGTCGTGAGAGTTTGAAGCTAAACAAACCAAAGAAAACACTTTTTACCGAAGTTCGCCGAAGGAAAGTGGGTTGTAATAGCCCATACTTATGGGGTAAGACTATGAGTGCATAATATTCTAAGAAGGTGTTGTTATGAGGTATTTGGAACATACAATAGTCATATTTTAATATTTAAAGCCAAGCAAGTTTTAAAGCAAAAGTTGGCAAAAGTCACCGCAAGTTACATTCATAATTCTACTAAAATTGGTGTCATATATCACCGAGCTTTTCTCCAAATATACTTGGAATTACTGGTTTATACAATCATGAAATTAAATGTCTATGAGTCTAGTTTTCAAATTATTAAACCGTTCATCGATACGACTTCAGAGTAGAGAGATACACGCATTTTTGCGAGACTGTGCAGGCAAACCCCATTGGGAACCACTAAGGCGGTGGAAAGTTCCAGCCCTATAATTGAATGGTGGAAACCGCTTTTCACCTTATTTCTTCGACCCAAACAGACATAAACCTCTCTACAAAGTTCTCTAACAGTCCTGTCATTTCAATAGAGTAAATCCAATGGTAAACCACCTTAATCAATTGTCGAGAATCCCGTAGTTCTAGTAGAACATAATTCTATCATGTTGTGGTTGCTTTGGATGTTCCTTTAAGTTGAAGTAGCTTGAGATAAATCTTTCCCTTTCTGGTTTGAGGTAAGAATTTCTATATTCTTCTATGGATTAATTGAGGTTCTAGATGTGTTGGATTTTCGAGAATATGCGAGATATCGGCTAGAAGTCACAAACTAGTTGTTTAATGTTATTTGTATTGTCTTGTTAGTCTGGAAGTTTTCTAGGTTTACTATGGCTTGAATAAAGTGCTTTTATTTCTGGATTAAAGTAATATTTCCCTTCTCTTAGGTGTATTTAAGTTTATTCAATTCATAGCTAGGTTGTTGGGTGCGAAATACATAATTAATATCGAAAAATCTTATATGATGTAGTTGTGAGTTTCTTGACTATTTTGGAAGTTATTCTTGTGATATTTTGGGATGGAAATTGAGTTAGTAACATGAGTATACTGTTGTTATTTTTATTAACATGTTTATGAAGAAAGAGAAAGGGTCTAAACTATTGTTCGTTAATCGCAAATCCAGCTTGCCGCTCGTTCTGTTTGTTGAACTGTTTGAGAAGCTTATCATGAGTATTATTGTTGTTGTTTGGGATATTTTATGGCTGTTATAACTTGTGGGAAGTCATATAAAGAAGGGAGGTGATGTTCGTTTTATCGTAGAATAAGTTATCATCGTTATACGATAGTTACGACACTTTAATCGTGATGATAATATCATTTCATTATTGTAGACAAAGGGGTATCAAAATAAGCTCAGTTGGTTGTTGATCAAGAGGTTGCTTAAGGTGTGTAACACTTTTCCTTTCTTTGGCATGATCTTGTTTTAGCACAAAAGTAAAAGGAAATACCGTCAAATGATTCCCTTCCCAGTAGCTTGGTTACTTTATGTTTCCCTTTAGTTATTGCTTATGATTCTAGTATGTTTCTTGTTAGAACACTCCTTCACATCTTATGAGATTCCTTACGATGTGATTGATTTAGAGCTCTAATATTGGATTATAACATTCGTTGTAAATGATTCTATAATGATAGTCGGAGGATAATGACCATAGGTCACTTCGACCCTATTCATGATGACCCTTGAGGTATGTCTTGCATTGCACTTATATATATGTATATAGTTTCTTAGAATGCCGAGCTATACTCAGCGGGAAGGCACTTATATATGCATACCACTAATCAGTTGGGCAGATATTACCGCGTCCTATATGGCCGAGCAGTTTATGATGAACTTACTCCACATAGGGACTTGATATTATATTATATGGCCCCATCGAGAGGCTTGATTTTACTTTCACGAATATATGTATGGCCATGCCAGTTGTAAGCCCCAGTGGCAGTTTCATGTTTCATGTTGACTTATGTACAATTTTCTTGTATTGCATTCTTATATACATGTTTACCTACCTTACATAATCAGTACATCTTTCATACTAACGTCTCTTGGGATGGTGTGGTTTATGCCTGCAGGTGCAGATAGTCGACTCGGAGAGCCTCCTTAGTAGGGTCACTGTTCAGCTTGAGTTGGAGCACTCATCTTCTTCCGGAGTTGTTCTCAGAGTTTTGGGTAAGATTTTATGTATATTTTATGAGTATGGCGGGGCCTTATTCTGACCTAGTTGTTGTATTGTACAACTCTTAGAGGCTTGTAGACTAGTGAATCTAATATTGTCCTTCTGTATGGCCTAGTCGATATTCTTGTCAATCTATTAGTTATATTGCTACGACCTTACTGACCTTCTGACGTTAGATGTGGCCTTGTCGGCTAAAACAATTATACATTCGCGCTATGATAGATAGAGGTGGTACGCTCGGGCCATTTTGGTGCCGGGTGTTAGCCACACCTGGAAAATGCCTAGCAAAGAACTTGTGAGGTGTCATTGTTATAGTTGTTGACTTGTTTGCTATGTGTTTGTAGACCCTCCTCCTTAATCACAAGGGTGTGAGGTGTATACTTCTACTTAGAATATAATAAGGACATTTAATGAACTAATATGTGTCATGCCCGTGAAAGCATATAGTCATAGCTATGTCTAAAGGCTAAAGTTAATGAAAGAGCTATTGTGGTTACGGCCAGTTTGATTATAATATCCTGGGAAAGCATTCTTAAGATAACGTTGTCTACTAAGTGTAAATTTTCTTATTGAACGTGTTAAGTCGGGTAAGTAGGGCTAAATATGAATATGACTTAGATAGAGTGTCATATCAGTGGGTATTGATACTAAAACACCTGTGTGTTACACGAATTGAAGTGTACTTGATTGTGATTACCATTATGTGATTTAGGGGATTTATATGATTCATGAACTCGTATGTGAATAAGGTGACTTATGTGACTATTTGAAATATGTAGAATAGGACCTACTTAAAGAGTCAGCCTGACGTTGTCGCCTTATGATGCCTATAGAGGTATGTTGTGTACTCATGCTACACTTGTTGCATCTTTTATGTGGATGCACGCACTCATTCCATTTAGGTAGCAGCTAGGAGCACGTGAAGGTTAAGAGGCATACCAACCATTCTCGGTAGCCTTGGTCTTCATCCACAAGTCACCCCTATTCATTTAGGGCGTAGTTGTTAATTCTTTCCTTGTTTTGTAATTTAGAGTTCTTGTACGAGTTACACCAGGTTCTGGGTAGTAAACATTATAATTGGTGAATGATTTAATGGTTAAAAAAGAAATTTTATATTATGTATCTTCCTCTTCTTCCGTATATTATATTCATGTACTTATGTTTTGAATGTTACTAGTTTGCCTACGGGTTAGGGTAGGTGCCCTCACGGCGTAAATGGGATTTTGATTCGTGACAAATCGGTATCATATCTCTAGGTTAACCGGTCACAAGTATAAGTATAGTGTTTAGTAGAGTCTAGGGGATAGGTATGTAGACGTCTGTACCCATCCTCGAGAAGCTATAAGACATTTAAGAAATCTTTCCTTCTTTCATGCTACTTCGTTCAAATTAGGATCTGAAACTTCTTCATTCTATTCTATTACCAATAATGGGAGCACACTCTTAATTTCTTAAGTGGGTGGTTGGTTATGATGTCGCACGGTAGGGTATAAGATGTGTTACTGTGATACGAACCTGTGACCTAGTTCTGTATTCTACTATGGTTTAAAGGTTCGATTTAGTAGGGGGGGTTATGATTGTGACTTCTCAATTTGGTTATATACTTGGAAAGTGGAAATAATAATATAGAGGTGCAAGAAAGAGGAATTGGATGGATCAATCTCTATTGTATGAAGGAAAAAGTTGGTATCTGATATGTTCGTCAGGACAAGGTGGCAAGATGTACAAGGGTGGATATTGTTTAAGGTTAAGTTGGCTTCGATTTTGGGAATGATGTAGTTGTGGAGTGAGAACAAGTGATTTGTGAGTTCTTTTAGGAAATGGCTATCGGTTCCAAATCAGGTGGCAAGGCTACTTGTGATGAGTGTAACATAAGGAAATAAACAGTCATGTTCCTTCAATTAAAGAGTGTGTTCATAGGGTCACTTGGCATTTCAAAGTTAGAGATAAAAAGGGATTGTTGAAACCAAGAGATTTTTTATTTATGAGTTACTTCTTAGTTGTTTAGTATAGAGTAAGTGTAAGAGATCGTGTATGATTTGGTACGTTGGACTACGTCGTAGGCTATTAGGAGCCAGTGATCGACTAATAAGGATGACTCTAGCGATAGACAAGTGTGGAGATCTATTTAAGGAATTACCGGGTGTTGCCTCTAGTTCTTGGATAATATTTGTGGGTATAGTATATAAAGGTAAATACTTGAGTAGTTCTACAATTACTGGTATAATGACTTTGGAGATAACTGAAGGATAATGAAACTTGCACGGATAGTTGGATGTGTTTGGTTAGGTAAAATAAGGTAAGGGTTGGTTGTTCACAAGCAAGCATGATATATGACACTCAAGGGAGGTGTTGGTAAATATGATCAATTATGGTATACCATTATCTCCAGGATCATTTTGACTATTTTTGCGGGACTTATGATATTGTGGTATAAACTAAGCGGGTTTGAGTGACGATTGGTCGATATCAGTGAATGTGCTTTGAATGGAATATAGAAAATGGAGAATTAAGATAAATGTATAGTTGATCGAGAATCGGAAGGACTAAAGTATAACTTCGGGCAAAGGAAAGGATTTGGATCGAAACGATAGGATTATTCGAGCCGGTGTAGATTATGGTGGCGTTACTTGTGAGATGGGACAAAATTGGTTAGTTCGCTCGAAGAAATTAGTTCATGATAATCGACTAAGTTGTGATGAATGTTCAATGGGGTTTTGGATTGACGACTAGCATTGTATCAAGATGGGTAATTACAGGATACTCATGAATAAATGGTCCAGGGTGGAATATCAAGGGGGAATCTTCTGAATCTCTTTAGTTTTAAGGGTAAGTTTTCATTTACGAGGAAAGGCTATGATAGTGGTGGTAGGTTATACTGATGCATTATGACTAATAACATAAATTAGTAGTTCAATACTAAAGACTTGAGAGGAAATTCACCAGGTAAGGTAAACGTATTGTAAGGTGGATACGTCAGGAATTGGTAAGGCTTGTAAATAGCAAGAGATAATAGATATAGGTTTGATGAGGTGTCCAGAGTTATGTGCGAGTAAAAGAGAGTACAAGGAAGATCCTATGTGTTTAGAGTTCATGGTGTTCTATTAGACTAGCACATCGGAGAAGTAGAGGAATATGAAGATTACAATCATAAGGTATAGTTATTCGGTACTAAATTGATGAGTTGGAAAGGATCCAGCTTTTGGAGTCGTGAGTGAAGACACGTGATTGATTATTCATAAGGAAAATAGACGGGAGAGGTCACAACAGGATTATGGAAAGTGTACTAGTTATTTTGGAATCACTTTGGGTGACTATCGATGATTTAGAAATTTGAGTACTTATTTATGAGTTAGAATTGTTCAAATAGGGCCGGGTGGTCCTTGTGTATATTGACTGGAGGACTTATGGTATTCTAGTAAACCACCGATAAGGGTTTGATGGATTTCAATTCGGAATGGAGGTATGACAGTGTTATCGTTTCTCAATGAAATTGCAAGTAGGATTGATGATATTCTTCGGATTATAATGATTCAAACAATTCTAAAAGTTTACGCAGGTACTTGGTATGCATTGAGAAGGTACAAATAGTTAGGGTAAGTCATTAGAGTGATATGTTTATGTTCTATGGATTTGGCACGACAAAGTAATCAGTAGGTATGCTTATAGTATGGTGATTTCAAGATTTGAGAAAAATTGGGCAATGAGTTTTGGCTAAGTGATTTTGACATCAGGATGCATAACTAATGAGACTGGGATTAGTACAATCTACCTTAGATAAGATTAGTTTTTGGATGGAATTACGTAGAGTATTTTCACATAAAGTAAGGATTCTTTTTTGGCAAATGGAATCCATAATCTTGGATTATTGTATGTGTCTATGTATTTCTAAGAAATCTTGGTGCGAGGACGGACAGGGCATGTGTGTAAGAAGGATTAGTGGAATTAGAATACTTTTATCGTTACAGGTTAGACAATGGTTGGCGGCTACAACTAAAGGATATTAGTTATTAATGTGATATATGTGGATTCAATCGAATGCACATAGGGGTATGGTTATAATCAAATTAGGATATTCGAGCAAAGTCATTTCTTACATTCGAGGATTAGATGTGTAAGATATTTCGGGCATGAAGAAATGGAAATTTGGGTCGAAGAGCTAAATGAAAGTATATCTGACTAATAAAGTAGATAGTGGTACTATCAGTATATATTTCTTGCATGATGGGGATTCCTTGGTTACTCGTCGGCTTCCGTACTTCCCTTCTTCCTTTCTAGGACAAACTTTTGTTTATATTGTATCTGAGGTAATGATCCATTTGGTCATTTAGACATTTTACACTTTTACCACTATTAACCCTTTCCCAAGCATCGTTAGAGTTGTGTTTGACTTGACGAGATAGATGGAGCGGTGGCCGAGGTAGTCGGGTCAGTCTTGGTTGATCAGGGGGAAATTAGAAGCTTTTAAGATGAACAAGTGAAAAAGTGTTGATCGATAGTTAAATTTGAGTATATGAGTTTGTTTCCAGTTTCCATCACTTTTGATAAGTCTGAGGTTCCATTTATGACTTAGTCGAGTCCTTGGTTCACTTCCCGAGGTGTTAGGATGTATTTTTTGTCACTATTTGTAAATTGTGGAATTTAGATATTTTGAGGTGTTTCATAGAAAAATATATCTTATCTCAGTTGTATGAGAAATTCGAGTGCGCGAGCAAGTTCGTAGCATCGATTATAGTTGTGTTGCATGTTTGGGTTGTATCCTAGAGGTCTCAAATGCGATTCGGTTTTCGGGTTGAACTTGGTGAAAAATAAGATTTTTGTTGGTTTCTGGTGATTGCTTCTTCGGGCATGGGTCGTCTTCCGCGAGTCCTCCTATGCGGGACTTGGCCCACAGATGCAAGGAAGTGAGGTGTCAAATAGCTTCGTGTGCGCGAGCCTTTCTTCGCGGAGGCGAGTCTTGATCTGCGGAAAAGGTGTCTGCAGGTGCGAGAATCGCTGGGCAGGAAGTGCTATAATTTCCCAATTCCGAAGCATTTTCTTTCCATTCACAAAGTTGAGAACCTAGAGAGATAATTCGGCGATTTTGAGGAGCTTTAAGGTGAATCTTCTTTGGGTAAGTCTCTTTACTCTAATTGTGATTTTATTATGATTTAGGATTGGAATCTATGATAGTATTATCGATTTAGTTAGGGAAAAGTGGGTTATGAACCCTATAGATTATTTTTGAGTACTTTTAATGTAAATGAGTTTTGTTGGAAAATATTGTTAAATCTAGTCATGGAACAATCGAGGTAACTAGTTGCTAAGTTGAATCTCTCTTAAATTCAAGGAATTTGACTATGGAAAAAGGTTAGGGTTTTCTCTAAATTTGGGGTTTTCTAGTAATGTTGCAATTGATGATAAATTGAGGTTAATTAGTGATTTGGGGGATGGTATTGGACTTTCTAAGTGTTGTGTAACTGATTTTTACTGGAAATTCCAAATTTACCCTTGTGGGCCTAGGTTTCCCTTTTAAAGGTTGCTTGTTTATTCAAATTGTACTGTAGCAATATGGGTATTGTTAGTCTCCATTCCAAACATAAAATAAATTATTGAGTAAACTTCGATCGTTATAAAGCTCTTCTAAAAGGGACAGCTCGTGTGGGATAGTTTGTGGCTCGTGATCGGTATTAAGGAATTCTATAGTTTCTCTTTTGTAGACTTTGATAGAAGTAAATAATAGTTATAAATGTTGAGGGGTATTGGGTGTGTTTTAGGGTCTTACCATAGCAGTTGTGATGAACGCTTGGGTGGGTACCGGTGTTCAACTGTGATAATGGGTGTTTCGGGGAATCAGCCTTAAGTTGATTCCGACTGCTGTGGTTTTGGCTCATTACCATTATATGGGCTCATTTTCATTGTTCGAATTGTGTGTTTAGTCATCACATTGCTTTCAATATGCTAAACTAGTGTACATGAAATTTCGTGTGATTTAGCTTCTGTAAGCTTGTGATATTCATTCCTTATGCTTGATAGCTTATTGTGATTTTTCTTGTCATGCATTCATCACTCTACATCTCGTCTAAATACGTGGAAAGAATTTGATAATACTGATTGTATTTATTATGATTTTTCATAGTGTACACATATCCGTATCATTCATATACATCTTTATTTGAATTTGAACTATGAGATACAGATGAAAGTGGCTTGAAAGCTGGTTACTGGATATGGTACATCATAAGAGAGTGATGATTGATTATAATACAAGCGACAGAGCTGGGATCCTATGAGAAATTCCGAATAGATATAATTTATCATGATACTACAGCCACAAAGCTAGGGTCCAATGGGATCAGATGGGTATATGGACCTTATGAGTCCCCCATGGGTCACACGACACCTACTGCAGGAGCATGTGTATACCATATACATATGGCCATAGCATATATACATATCATTTCCATTGCACCCCATTCTTACCATTGGCATGTATTTGATGTTGTGTGTACTCGGAGATGAATAATGGCAAATTCTATGATTTTGTGACTCTTAATAGGAGAAATACTGATTGTGAAAGGTACATGGTATTTGAATTGGTATTCATATCATACATACATTTAAATATTGATTGGTTGTTAATTAGTATGTGAATTGGGATGATTGATTGGGACTTGGGTGATTCTTATGATTAACTGTAGTTGGATTCCTTGTTCTCTGTGGAGTTGGTCATGTGGTTTACAACTTATGAGAAGTATTTGATGTCAAACTATTGTTATGGTTAGAAATGTCTACTTGTCACAATTATCATTTAGATCAAGGGAACTACGTATGTTTGTGTGTTTGCTTGTTGGTTGATAGTGTTATTCAATAAAGTGTCTAGAAAAGAACTTGTGAGGTGTTGTTATTGTAGCCGCTGACTTGTATGCTATGTGTGTGTAGATCCTCCTCCTTAATCACAAGAAAGTGAGGTGTAGACTTCTACTTAGAATATAAGGAGAAAATTTAATGAAGTAATATGTGTCATGCCTGTGAACGCATAGAGTCGTAACTAAGTCTAAAGGCTAAAGTTAATGAAAGAGCTCTAATGGTTATGGTTAGTCTGATTACAATATCTTGGGAAAACATTCTTAAGATGATGTGTACTAAGTGTCAATTTTCTTATTGAATGTGTTAAGTCAGGTAAGTGGGGATAAATATGAATATTACTTAGACAGAGTGTCAGATCGGTGGGTATTGATACTAAAACCCCTGTGTGTTACATGAATTGAAGTGTACTTAACTGTGATTGATTCTTATGTGAGCTAGGGGATTTATATGATTCATGAACTAATATATGAATAAGGTGACTTATGTGACTACTTAAGGCACACCATCCATTCTCGGTATCCTTGGTCTTCATCCAGTTAGGTCCCCCTATTCATTCAGGGCATAGTTGTTAATTCTTTCCTTATTTTGTATCTTAGAGTCCTTGTACGAGTGACACAAAGTTCTAGGTAGTAAACGTTGTAATTGGTGAATGATTTAAAGGTTAAAGAAGCATTTTTATATTATGTATCTTCCTCTGCTTCAACATATTATATTCATGTACTTATGGTTAAAATGTTAGTGGCTCGCCTACAGGTCAGGGTAGGTGCCCTCACGGCACAAATAGGATTTTGGGTCGTGACATTAGGTGTCCACAACTACCCTTTTGTTATTTAGGGGATGGCAGGAGAGTCCATGAGCATTAAAATTTAACAAACCTTATTTTTGACCTACCAAGTCAAAATGCTTATCTCTTTTTGCGCTATTTTTCTAAAAAATTATGGTCGGACCTTGGATTCTGGGTTTCCTACATATCTCAGGTTGTATGAGAACTCAGGACACTTGTAGTTTGACTTAATGAGGACTAAATAAAGAAAAACATAGAAAATGACTCTTGTTTACCGGTTCTCTGGTATTTAGTTCGCCAACATATCCCTAGTTTCAGGAATCAGGTAACTTGTAGTTCGACTCAATCTGACCAAAGAGGTTATCCCTTATGTCGGAATACCTCAGAAAAATAAAAGAAAAGCATGTGTGGTTGAGCATGGAATAGAGTGGCTTCCAAATCCTGTTCAGTGAGCTTTACTCTCGTGGAACCTTATATCATCCGGCTGCATAAGAAAACGTTCTATATTTACTCCGCATGGGTCTGGATTTGGTTTTGCCGGCTTGCACTCTCAACAACTCTGAACATGTTCTCCATTTTCTTGGTAACATTGCGGACTGTGTGGTGTGATTCTCTTTAGGCTTAATTTTCTGAGCGGGTGTCCTCTCGACACTACTTAGCTCATACTATCTCCTTGAGAATACTAAAAATTACTCCCTTTGACTTTGTCAAAATGGATGACCCTCTCCGCATCTTGTGTTTGAATGAATGGCCCTCTGGACATATTTGTTTGGATGAATGGCCTCCTTAACTGATTTTTTGAATGAATGACCCTCTCGGCATTTTGTTTTAATTAATAGCACTCTCAACATATTGTTGAAATGAATGGCCCTCTCGGAAATGTTTGTATGAATGGTCCACTCGGCAATGTTTGTATGAATGACCCTCTCAGAATTTTTTGTATGAGTGGATGGTCCTATCGGAATGCATATGGCAGGTATGGACCCTTTGACTGAATTGTCTTTATTTTGTCCTTTATGTCAGCCGTGATCCTCTTGGTCAGTTTGCCGCTTTTGTTAATTTATGTTCGTCGTGACCCTCTCGGTCGGATTTCCATTTGTTCATTCACTCTGGGTTGTGACCCTCTCATTTAGATAGCATTTTTGTCCATATGTGTTGGTTGTGACCCTATTTGTCGGATTGTGTCATCCTTGTGGCACTTTGTCCTTTTATAGATCTATTGGTTAGATTGTGCCACCCTTGTAGCGCTTTATCCTTTTATAGCCCCCTCATCTATATTGTGTTGCCCTTATGGCATTTTTGACAGATTAGGGATCCTCCTAATTTGTTGCTTTTATCCTGTTTGACATTATGAACAAACTGATTGGCGAAATAAGTTTTCGTCTACTTGACGACATTTCGAACCTGCATCCAAAGAAAAGTTATCAGTTAAATGAGATTAGCTCCAGTCGTCGATTCTTCCACTCCTTCATCGGATTGTGGCCTTTGCTCCATCCTGACTTCTAAGTCGATAGCATAAAAAGATGATGTTTTTGGAACATAGTAAAACTCATTTTCAAAATATCAATATTTATTTAATTTTAAAACATGTTGATCAGAAAAGATAAAGACATATTTAAGAAAATCTTATCTTACTGTTTGCCCTTGTGCAAATTTTGAGATCTCCTAAAATTTTTTGCCCCAGTCTGAATCTTGTACTGTCAAACTCTCGTGTCGGCCCGTGATGAAGGAATTTCATGACCCTCTCAAAATGTTTTCCCCAGTTGCAGGATCTTTGTCGATTGATATCTTCGGAACTTTGTCCAATGGAATTTTTGAGATCCTATCAAAAATGCTGCCCCAATTGAAGATTGCGTTCATGCTTATCTTACCTAGCTTCTTAATTTGGGAATTTCTGAGATATTCTAAAAAAATCATGTGTGGCTTCCTAAGGGTTTCTTTGGTTTTTCTTTTGGCGGGACCGAGCTCAGAGAGCGCCTAGGTATCTTATCCCGGAAGGAATCAGGTCAAATGTAGTTAGAAATAAAAATAAGATTAATTTTTTCTAATAATGTAAATGAGTCCTAAATGGACTGCCTACGTATCCACCATGGGAAATCAGCTCATCACGTAGTTCATATTATAAGGAAATGTCATTAGGATTTACTTTCTATTACAAGGAAAAAGATCGAAAGCCGACAGGGATTTCTCTACATATCTCTGTCGAAGAGACAAGTCTTTGTGTAGTGATTACAATTAAAAGAAAATGCGATTACAAATTTAAATTGATATAGCTAAAAGATCGAGTCATTCTCTATTGATATAGCTGGTCGTGGCATACGAAGATCATCATTTTCTTATCAATTAGGGTTAATTGCTCATAGACTTTTGGACCCATTCTGCGTTGTCGAATTATGCTTCTTGAATAATTCGGAGCGATGGTATCTCGACCTCGACTGGAATGATCGCTTTTGTGCCATAAAAAAACATGTATGGCGTAGCTCTTGTCAAAATTCTGGTTGTCGTTCTATACCCAATAAATGCGTAGGGCAATTCTTCATACCAACCTTTGTAATTATCTATCATCTTTCATAGTATCCTTTTGATATTCTTGTTGTCGGCTTCTACGTCCCATTCATCTGTGGCCTGTAAGCCGTGGAATTCTGATGAGTTATAGAAAATTGATCACAAATGTCTTTCATCAGATGACTATTTAAATTTTCTCTGTTATCTATTATGATGGACTCCGGGATGCCGAATTGGCAAATGATATTGTTCCTTACAAAATCAACTACCACATTTTCGTCACTGACTTATGTGAGGCGGCCTTGACCTATTTAGTGAAATAGTCTTTGACGACTAGAATGAACTGATGCCCATTGGAGGCTGCTGGCTAGATGGTTCCGATGACGTCCATGCCTGAAGTAACGAACGACCAAGGTGAACTTACGACGTTGAGCTCGTTTGGTGGGATTATGATCAACTCTCCATTTATGTCACACCCCTACCTTGGGGGTGGTGGCCGTAAGCTTGCACCCTAAGGTCCGAGCGAACCAACTATAATACATGAACTTCACGACACAAGGTTTGGGCCGACAAGGCCACCAAGTAACAATAACAAGAACAAAATGTAATCCTGCAACTAGAAGAATCCCTATGACAACATACATGTGCATAAACTACGATCGGCAAGGCCATCACGAGTATATCAACAACTAACAAGGGGTGAGAAGGCCATACAAAACATATATACAACAATCTCTAGTCTACAAGCCTCTATGAATACTAACATGTGTCGTCAAGTCAGGAAAGGGCCCTGTCATACCCAAAATAGCTATATATACAATAGTACCTATTGACCCTGTACAACAACTCTGGAGAAGTGAAGTACGAAAATCAATAGTTGGAATAGGTACCCTACTGAGGAGATACACCAACCTGTCTATCTATACATGCAGGCACAAACATAGTTCCCTAGAAAGAGATGTCAGTACGAAAGATGTATTGATATGTAAGGCATGTAAAGTACGTAAATAAGGGATGTGATACAAGATAAAAGGGTATAAAATCAACCTGAAACTCAGAACAAGACCATTGAGGTCATACAACTACTATAACCATGAATATGTGCATGTAGGTAAAATCAGGCCACTCTATGGGGCTATATAGTATAGTATCAAGTCCCTCTGCGGGGTAATCTCATCACAAACTACCCAGCCATATAGGACTCGGTAATATCTTCCAAACTGATCAGTGGCATGCATATATAAGTGTCTTCCCGACTAACTATTGTGCGATGTGGTAAGAAAATAGATACATATATATATATGTGCAATGCAAGACAAATCTTAAGAGACATTATACTTAGAGTCAGAGTGACTTATAGTCGTTACCCTCCTACTATCGTTATTGTCGCTACATTATTCAACTTCTTATCAATACCAATAGACTAATAGGATATGGGAACTTCTCCCGACCACGGACAACCAGGAGATAATAGTTATTTCAAAAACAAAGGAGACATAATCAACACGCTTCAACAAGAAAGTGTCATCTTTTAAAAATGACCAAATTAAACCATGAAAAATAGGAAAGATAGCCTTACATACCTTGTCGCCTTAGCTATACTGATCCAACGAGATCTTGTACACTCTACGAACAATTATCTACAACATACAGATGTTTTGCGATCAAAATAGGATCAAGGACCCACTAGGAAATTGATTTACACATTCTATAGAATACTTAATGTGCATAGTTTTCATGCTTCTATTTCCATTTCCACTAGCTAAAATCACTTCCCCTTCATCAACTACTACAACATCAACATAACAACTACCATACTCTACCATATCCAGCAATAAATACCTCAAGAATTCCATCAATATAGTCCAACAATCATATACAACATAGTTACACTTTTAGGAAACTATAGCATTTACTTATGGTGTTTAACTTCTATATCTCAACCAACACAAAATTCAACTTAAGGACAACCAAGAGAACAATTTTCTTACCTTATACACCAACTCCAACTTTAATTCCAAGCTTGCATTAGCTCATTAAAGCTCACAACTTCACTACAACATAAAGAGAACACTTCCATCACTTATACCAGGCTTTGAAAGTTAAATTGGTATGAATCCCCTTTGGATTTGCTCTTGAACTTTAGAGATATGTTAGGGAACCTTTGGGAGAGTATTTTGGATCTGGTTTGGTCAAGAAATTGGCATAAATGAAGTCCTCATCGAATTTAAGACAAGCATTGTCGGCCACAACCTCATTTTGGGCCCTTTGGCTCGCTGGGCGAAGCTCAGAATGAGATGCCACCTAACAAAGATGCTCGCCCGGCGAGCTACCATGGCTTCCTGCCCGGTAGTCTATGTCGTCTGACGAATACGTGAAAATCTCCGTACTCTAACATCGTATTGACAAACCATTTAATGAGATGGAAATGAGACTTATAGAAGTTAAATACCATGGGTGGATCACCCCGTAATTCTTAGTAGATTTAGAGAAAATCATTGTGACTTCTGACCCAAATTTCAGCGAACTATTTAGTGTAACTTGCGGTGACTTTTGCTAACTTTTGATTTAAAACTTTCTTGACCTTAAGGCCTAACATACAACTATTGTATGATCTATACCTCATAAAAAGATTTTATTATCATATTAAGAACTCCTTGACTTATCCCAAAAGTATGGGCTATTATGATCTACTTCCTTGGGCAAACATTGTCGAAACTTATTTCTTTCAATCTGATTAGTCTCAAACTTATCCGAAACTTACTTAACACTCTAATAAACCTCTCTTAACCTTCTCCAAGAATACGTTAGTTAACTAGAAATGCAATTGACATCAAAAGTATGGAATTTAACATCATCCCCCCTTAGGAACATTCATCATCGAATGGGCATCAAAATTTAAGACTGATTAACTCTTTGGGATTCTTTAGAAATTTTGGCAGTGTATCCTCTATAAATAGGACTATCCAAAACCTTCCATGCTACCAGAAAATATATTCAATGCCACACAAGGCCACAAATAAAAAAGACACAATAATATTGGCCTCACACGACCATCCATCTACTCATAAATAAAAAAGGTTAACCATAACACACCTCAACTGTCAAAACCCTGGGCTGCACCTGCCACTTCTATTTTAATAACATTACCTATACAAGATATATATAATATAAGCTCGACAGATAGATTAGAAATAGGAAAGTTCATATCGCACGAGTGTTGATGTAACTTGAAGTCTGAAACGAGAGAGGATATTTGGACTTTGTGTCCTAATCTGCTTCCTATGTAAGTTCTTTCACATTATTATTCATCCAAAGAAACTTAACTGAGGCTACTTACTTAGTACAAAACTTATGGATCTGACGATCTAAGATGGCAATAGACACTTCTTCGTACGATAAGTCCTCTATGATCTGGACATCCACTATAGGGGTAATATGTGAGGGATCGCCTATACATTTCCAAAACATAGATATGTGGAATAATGGATGGACTATTTCCAACTCTGATGGTATAAATGGCCTATTTTCTTGACAATCTTATATGGTCCATTATATCAGGGGATAATTTTGCTCTCTTGGTCGGATCTTACTACAATTTTTATGGGCAAAATCCTTCATGAATACTGAATCATCAACGACGTTCTTTTAGTCTCGGTGGTGCATATCAACAGGTAGTTCTTGACAATCCTTAATTATTAACATTTACACCTGAAATGGGCTTACTTCCTTTACCACCTAGTGGGTTAGCACCGATCTACACTACTCATATTCCCTCATGTCTACTCAATCAAAGGAAGATATGTGCTTCTGACCATACAAAGTCTCATAAGGATCTATCTAGATGTTAAGATGATAATTACTATGATTCATAACTCTTTGAGGGGTAAGTGACCTTTCCACTCTCATTTGAGATCTAATAAACCTTCCTGCAACTTGTCATTAAGTGTTTATTTCATTCTTTCAGCCTAGTCACTTATCTAGGATAAAATTATAATAGGGTTTTCCCGTGCTCCCAATCATTGTTAATGGCCCTCCAAAAGTTCACTATAATTGACCTCTTCTAGCTGAGATAATAAACATTGTAATGTCATGAAGTCGTATGATCCTCTTCCTTACATATATATTATTTGTATGATCCTCGGCTATAAGAATAGCTCATCTTGGCAGGAAATGGGTCAATATTATATTTCTTTCGACCATCAATAATTTGGGTAGCATTTTCGATAAGAGCAAGGTAAACTCATACTAATTGTTTACGTTTGAACTACCATTCTATTCCTTCGTTAGGGAATTTGTTCTATGTGTTGGCCCTATGGACTTAGATATTCTATCTTTACCTGTTGATCATTGGTTATTATACTAAAACTCAGTAATACTCCTTTTTATGTTATTACGTCAAAGCATACGTTTATTACCCAGTTACATCGTCATCAAACTAAGTGAAATAGAATAGCCGGAATACTGCACATCTGCTCCATCCTTTCTCCTAAAACACGTCAAATATGGGGCACACTATTGACCTAGGTATCAGAGAACTATGTCTCCCTTTAACTCGAATATTGACTTTCTTTGCCACGGGACATTCTTTTTCAATAGTACTAACTCTGCATTCCCCTATTGTAACTCTTCTACTCTTTCCATAAGGGCGGTGCTACTACCTTCTGTATCACAACCTTATTATTATTAGAGGCCTGAAATTGGACCCTTAAACTTGCTGCCTGCTGAAATTCTTTAGCTAACCTTCTCTTTTCCCGACTTCTAAATAAACTAAGCTACCCATATATCTTTTCTAATGTTGCCCTGAAGTCTGATGCTTTATTATGTTAAACTCTTTTATTTTAACTGCAATGGACAAAATCCTTATATTGTTATACATTTACTGTGACCACCAAGGGTTCTATTGCTATGTTTTCATTAGTAACTCTGGATTCTGAACCATTTTCTCTAAATGAAGACCTTATTATGCTATATCATCTAGGCATTCCTTTATTTACCCTTTTTATTCCCAAGATGTATTACTCTCTTTTAAGAAGACTTATAGGTCTCTGTATCATTACAACTTATCCTGGAAACGTCTTTACCATTAGTAGGATAAACGCATCTCGAATGTTTTACTATTGTCGCCTAAGGATATCACATCATACCTCTAGTGCATGCTCTCTATTGATGGCCCTGAGTTATGGGTCCAAAATTTCCTCGGCTTTCGCAACTGTTCTTAAGCGAAATCGACCTCATTTTCCCATCCATTCTGGGTTTGCGCATAACAATACATTTATTTATTTCAACCTCTAACATATATGAGTTTCTCATATACTTAGACCATACGTTCCACTCTAGGTTATTACCCTGGTCCTTTATTCAGCCAACACATCAAACAGTAT
Source organism: Anisodus tanguticus (assembly GCA_034509755.1). Classification (NCBI taxonomy): domain Eukaryota; kingdom Viridiplantae; phylum Streptophyta; class Magnoliopsida; order Solanales; family Solanaceae; genus Anisodus; species Anisodus tanguticus. The sequence continues at coordinate 20,140,510 of CM067546.1, read as the reverse complement.
CTCTTAACGTATTACTCATTATATATATATATTTATACTTAAACCACTGTATTGGGAGTAATTTCTACCTTTTCACCTCTTAGATAACATCTCTTAACAATATACTTTTAGCAATTCCGTTGTCATATATCCTTATGGGATCTTGGGCACTCTTAACTACTCGCCATTACCCTTCTTGCTTTCAGATCCACTATCGCTCTAACAGTACCATCCTAAGTACTTCCTTAGTTGCTTACGTTCCCTTCCAGGCTTTCCAGCCCCTTAGATTGATTCACTTCGTGCTATCCCCTTTTTGTCATTATTTTCTATCTAAATCATTTCTCGAGAGTTGTAATCACTTGTTGGTGAGGTTAAAACTTTAGGCTCTTAGTCCATTTCACACTGTAAAATCTTGTATCAACGGACAACTCTTCCGACCTCATGGCTAGCCTTCTTCCAGGTTCTATATGTATTATCTTCTGTCTTAACTCAATTTACTCTTTTTATTTACTATTTCTAAATACCCCTTTGGTCTTATATCCCTTTGTCTTCGCTTCCTGACAATGCTCCTATTTTCTAAGACTTATATATCTGGTAGCTTTTACCATTGCTTAATTCCTTTAACCAGGAAGTTGCTACCTTTCCTTTCTTAGCGTTAATACCTACATATCATTTAATAGTCATGACACATTTGTCAATTTGAATAACAATATCTAGTTCACCCAGAAAATCCTTTATCATAACCTTCTTATTAAACCTATCATTAAAGTTCTACATCGATTCATTCACCATACTATCTTCCATATAGGGGGGAGGACCACTCTATGCACTAAGACATTTCCATCCTAAAAAGTCATATTGTTGTCTCAACTCCTTCCATACTTCTATGATCTTTTAACAATTTACTAATTATTCCAACACAATTTTCTCTTACAAGGGATTACTAAACCATTTAAACCGATAGAACGTCATTTGTTCATAATTGGCATTCTCAGTCTCCGCCGACTCTTTATCATCTAGTTAGAACATTTAGTATTTAGGGATTCTTTCATAATGGCCTTTAAGGATTACCCCTTCCCTTTCAAATTTATTCTCTTACTGTCCAATTGCTTACCTTGCAAATTCTCAATGTATTTTATTATGACAATCTTCCGAGGTTCGAACTCTTACTTCGTTCAGTTGAGGAAATTTCCCAATATTGATACTTTCTAAATTAGGGAATTAAATCATTTGGTTGGTATTTTCAGTTGACATTTGATTGTCCTATTCTCAGAGTAGATACTTAATCTCATAACATACTCATCTTCTCAACTCAACATTTATTCCTTCTTTTCTTTTGAGTTACTTAGTAACCAACCTGTCATGTCACTATCGTATAACTCTCCGATATTCCTCATGTTGTTCACTTATCCTACTTATACTTGTATCATCCCCTTTCTATCAATCCCATTTCTTACCTTAATCAAGGTATTTGTAACAAAATGCCCTCTCGATTTTAACTCATCTTTGTTTAATTGGCCTTATCTTTAAGGCACTTACTATTTCCGCTCTGCCTTTAAGCACAAGCCTCTCCGTTGGAAAACATTTGCCGTACAAGCCAAGATTCCAATACTTGGCCCCTAATTATTCAAGATCTTCAATGGTCATACCCAACTAACAATTCCCGAGCACATCATGTATATATATCTATATATATTCTAAAAGGGAGTGCCTTTAACATACTTGTGCGATTCTCCAGTAACCCATGTTGAGATTATTCTAACCTTTACAAACTCCTGAGATCTCACTTCTTTCTAAGGCTACATTTATTGACGTCGGTAAATCACAAGCTGGAATAGACATTTCTTATTATAGTTTTACCACTACTGACGTAAGATGGAAATACTAACATCATTTTAACTGAATATTAATCTCCTTACAATCCTCTGCGTTCAGGTACTCTGTACTTCCTTTACTTTACTCTTTTTGTAACCCAAAATTGGCACTTTATCTTTCTAGGCTTTTATTATCTCTTCTGCATATGAGTGTGATAAATGCTCACACTCTGAAACTTTAACATAATACTTGCACTTCTGGCATACCAATAGTCTGGTAGGGGTCTATCATTACTGGCTACAAAGGTGAACTAACCGAAGTTTATCTGTTAGTCGGTCTTACTAGAATTGTATAAAGCATGAATTAGACTTGAATTCTTAAAACTCAACTCTATTGCATGATCTATGAGATGAAAGAATGGAAACCATCCATAAATGTCTTGTAGCCTCCTGTTTATAAGTGTGGTGCACAACACATCCATTAAAAGACTCTACTAGACATGTCTTATAGACTTCCTAGGAAAGACTTGCTCTGATACCACGTTTGTCACACCTCAACCTTGGGGGGTGTGGCCGGCACCCTAAGGCCCAAGCGAACCAACTATAGTCCATGAACTTCATGACTTAAGGTTTGGGCCAACAAGGCCACCAAGTAATAATAAAAAGATCAAAATGTAATCCTGCAAGTAGAAGAATACCAATGACAACATACATATGCATAAACGAATGCCTACAATTCTATCACCAGTATATTAATAACTAACAAGGGCCTACAAGTCCATACAAAACATATATACAATAATCTCTAGTTTGCAAGCCACTAAAAATAATAATATGTGTTATCAAGTCGGGATATGGCGCCGACATACCCAAAATAGCTATACATACAATAGTACCTATTGACCCTATACAACAACTTTGGAGAAGTGGAGTGCGATAATCAATAACTGGAATAGGTACCCTACTGAGGAGGTATGCCGACCTGTGTATCCGTACCTGCAGACATGAACACAGCACCCCAGAAAGAAAAGGCCGTACAAAAGATATACTGAACATGTAAGGCAGGTAAAGTATGTAAATAAGGGATGTGATGCAAGAGAAAAGGGTATAGAATCAGCCTGAAACTCAGAACAAGGCCACTAAGGGCATACAACTGCTATAACTACGATTATATGCATGTAAGTAAAATCGGGCCACTCTATGAGCCATATAGTATAGTATCAAGTCTCTCTATGGGGTAATCTCATCACAAATTGCCCAGCCATAGAGGATGCGGTAATATCTTCCCAACTGATTAGTGGTATATACATATAAGTGCCTGCCCGTCCGACTATAGTACAACGTGGAAAGAAAATAGATACATATATATAAGTGCAATGCATGAAAAATCTTAAGAGACATCATTATCAGAGTCGAAGTGACATATAGTTGTTACCCTCATACTATCGTTACTACCGCTACGTTATTCAACCTTTAATCAATACTAATAGACTAATAGGATATAGGAACTTCTCCCGACCACTGACAAACATGAGATATGAGTTATTTCAATAAAAAAGGAGACATAATCAACACGCTTCAACAAGAAAGTGTCATCTTTTAAAAATGACCAAATTAAACCATACCAAATAGGAAAGATAACTTTACATACCTTGTTGCCTTAGCTATACAGATCCAACGAGATCTTGTACATTGTATGAAAAATTATCTACAACATACAGATGTTTTGGGATCAAAATAGGATCAAGCACCCACAAGGAAATTCATTTAGACATTCTATAGAACACTTAACGTGGATAGTTCTCATGCATCTATTTCAATTTCCACTAGCTAAAATCACTTCCCCTTCATCAACTACTACAACATCAATATAACAACTACCATACTCTACGATATCCAGCAATAAATACCTCAAGAATTCCATCAAAATAGTCCAACAATCATATACAACATAGCTACACTTTTAGGCAACTATCTAGCATTTACTTGTGGTGTTTAACTTCTATATCTCAACCAACACAAAATAAAAATTAAGTACAAGCAAGAGAAAAATTTACTTACCGTATACACCAGCTCCAACTTTAATTCCAAGCTTGCGTTAGCTCATTAAAGCTCACAATTTCACTACAACATCAAGAGAACACTGCCATCACTTATTCCAAGCTTTTAAAGTTAAATTGGTATGAATCCCCTTTGTATCTGCTCTTGAACTGCAGATATATGTTATGGAACCTTTAAGAGAGTATTTGGGTGTGGCTTGGTCAAGAAATTAGCATAAATGAAGTCCTCATCGAGTTTAAGACAAGCATTGTCGGCCACCACCTCATTTTGGCCCCCCTGGATATCTAGGCAAAGCCCAAATCGAGATACCAACTCACTAGGGAGCTTGTCCCGGCAAGCTCCCTTGGCTGCCTGCCCGATAGTCTGCACCATATGACCAAAAGGAAAATATCTCCCTACTTTGATGTTGTATTGACAAACCCTTTAATGAGATGGAAACTAGACTCATAGAACTTCAATTATATGGGTCGATCACCTTGTAATTATTAGTATATTGAGATAAAATCAATGTGACATTATACCCAAATTTTAATGAACTTCTTAGCGTAACTTGCGGTGACTTTTGCTAACTTTTGATTTACAACATTTTTACCTCAAGGCTTAACATTCAACTATTGTATGATCTAAATACCTCATACAAGATCTTCTTATCATATTATTCACTCCTAGACTTAGCACAAAAGTACGAGCTATAACGATCTACTTCCTTCGACAAACTCTGTCAAAATGTATTTCATTCAATTCGATTAGTCTCGAACATTCTCAAAAATTACTTAACACTCCAATTATCCTTTCTTAACCTTTAAGAGGGATCTTAACTTCTTCAGTCATACGTTAGATAACAAGCAACATAATCAACATCAAAAGTATGAGGTGTAACAATATATCTGGCATTGGTTACACTTTTGCATGAATCTTGCACAATCAGTTTCCATAGTCATCTAGTAGTAACCGGTTCATAGAATCTTCTTTTCCAAAACGAAACCATTTATATAGGGACCACAGGCCTCGGCATGCACTTCTTCTAGTAGCTTTGAGCCCTCTACAACATCCATGCATTTAAGTAACCAAAGGTCAAACATTGTCATATAGAGAGCATCTTTGCTTAGAAAGAAACTATTGATTGTCCATCTTTGAAGGGTTTTCTTCTGATTGTTTGTGGTACCTTTGAGATATTCTCCCCTTTCCAAATAAGCTTTCATGGTTGCGAGAGCATCTACAAACTCATTTTGTACTCTTGGCATGTGTTTGAACAAAATATTCATGAACCTTTTGCTCAATCTTTGAACAAAAACTATTAACAATTCTCCTTGTACCTAATGAATTAGAAGGTATGAATCACCTATTAACAACTCGTCTATGTCTTTGTCTAGAGCCATTCAGAGACAAAAAATACATGCTTCATATTTTTCCATGTGAGCTTGGCGGCCATATGATAGTGTTGTCCTATTTATAATACTAACACTGCTCCACTTCTCAAACCTTGATAATTAATTGCACCATCAAAGATCATTCTCCAACCTGAATTGGGTTTGGCCCCTCCTTCGTTTTCATGAGTACCTCTTCATTAGGCAAGTACGTTATGAGTGGTTATACATCATCATCAACCATGATTTTGTCGAGGAAGTAAGCCAATGCTTGAACTTTCATAACTTTTTGAACCACATACAGGATGTTGAATTCACTTAACAACATCTGCCATTTGGCCAGCTTTCCTACAGTCATAGGTTGGCAAAAGATGTACTTCAACAGATCCATTCTAGAGATGAGGTGGGTAGAGTAGGAAGACTAATAGTTTCTCAGCTTCCGGACTATCCATGTCAATGCACAACACGTATTTTCTACCAAGGTGTATTGTGCCTTGCATGTTCCTTCTTTCCAGCTTCTTCATTTAGTCCTAACACGCATCCAAAAACATTGTCTGATATTGACAAATACAATAGCAGGGGACTTTCTGGCCTTGGTAGAACTAAAAATGGAGGACTGGAGAGATACTTTTTGATAGTATTAAATGCCGTCTGACATTCGTCGTTCCACTTTGTCGGCGCGTCTTTCTTTAGCAGCTTAAGTGTGGGCTCAATGATCGTTGTAGACTGAGCTATGAAGATACTGATGTAATTCAACCTCTAAAATAAAATTATGACCTTATTTTTGGTTTGTGGGGGGTGGGGACAAATTTTGTATGGCCTTGAATTTTTACAAATCCAGCTTTATGCCCCTCAGACTGACTATGAACTAGAGCATTTTTCTAGCGGCTACTCCAAATGCACACTTAGCTGGGTTCAACTTCAAATTATTCTTTTGTAGTTTGTCAAAGAACATCCGCAAATACGGGATATGATCTGCACTTTTGTTTGACTTGATGATGATGTCATCCACGTACACTTCAATTTTGTTGCGGATCATCTCATGAAATATGGTGGTCATGGCTCTCATATAAGTGGCACCAGTATTCTTAAGACCAAACAACATTACTCAGTAGTGATACACTCCCCATAGTGCGATGAAAGTTATCTTCTCCGCATTTTTTTTCCATCAGAATTTGGTGATATTCGGTGAAATAATCGATGAATGAATTCAACTCGTGCTTGGCACAATTGTCAATGAGGATACGAATATTTGAGAATGGATATTTATACTTGGGACTGGCTTTGTTGAGGTCCTGATAGTCCACACAAATTCCGATCTTTCTGTCCTTTTTTTATACTGGAACAATGTTGTCTAATCGCATAGGGTACGAGGTTACCTCTACCAAACTCGATTCGATTTTCTTTTCAACCTTATATTTAATGCATATTCTTTTCTCAGGCTTTAACTGTCTGATCTTTTGTTTTACTGGTGTGAAACCAGGATTGATTGGAAGTTTATTCTACACTATGTTTATGCTCATGCCGGGCATATCAGTGTACGGCCATGCAAAGATATCCACATACTCTTTTAGCATATTAATCAACTTCTCTTTCTGAGATGGCCCTAGGTACTGATTCACGTCTCTTTGACCTATCCTTCACACCTAAGTTGATCACTTCAGTTTCATCTAGGTTAGGTTTCTGTTTATTCTTGAGGTGTTCTATTTCCCGGGAGAACTTCTGGTATCATTGTTTCATCATTGTATTCCTTGTACACCTTTTCTTTTCCAACACTCAACTCACCCGTTTCACGACACATCATGACATTAAGAGTTGGTTTATTAATAATACTAATAAGCAAGATAAAGCATGATTAGTAATACAAAGTTAAAAACAATTAAAAGCATGTTTTAGGTAAACCGAGGCTTTCATTGATTTACGAAAAGTAAATACAAATAATGATCCTGACTCGGATCAATATGGAGTAATTTCTATTTTTTAACAATCATACCTGTGACCGTAGTGGAAGCAATTTTCAGGAGTGGCAATCAGGTTTGTTATGCCATGTAGATTCTTCCCAAGACCTTTTCCTGGTTCGAAGCCATTCTGTAGCATTGTGGATGCAATCATTTGGTATTCAGCTGGCATGGGGATCTATATTATGGCTTCTTCATATGCGGCCCCTACCAGTTCAACCACGTGAAAACTTGTTCCTTTAGGAGTTTCTTCGATTAGCGGAACAAATTTATTGGGGTAATTCTAAATGCTTTCTTCCCTATGTATTACAACTTCATGTCCTTGCTAGAAAAATTTCAAGGACTGATGCATGTATGATGGAATGGATCCGACCACGTGAATCCAGGGTCTTCTAAGTAACAAGTTGTAGTTGGCGGCAATAGACATGACCTAGAACTCAGTGGTAAATTCAGCGGGTCCTATATGGATACAAAGGTCAACCTATCCAACTGGTTCATGTTGAGTTCCATCAAATACCCTCTCATTAGTGTGACTCTTCCTTATCTTTCCAACATCATATCCTAGGTGTTCTAGTGTGAATTTTGGGAAAATATTAAGACCATCTCCGTTATCCAAGAGGACTCATGCTATAATCTCACCTCTATATTTGAAAGTGATACACAATGCTTTTAATGCATTATCCATTCCTTGGGCAATTCTGCTTGATTAAATTATATATCCAGTGGTCCCTCATGATGTGGGCAACCATATTGGCCAAACAGTCACTGCCTGTGCCTGCGTAGACATGTGCCTCATCTAGCAATTTCATCAATTCTAGGTGGTGATGGAAGGAGCACAACAGTAATTCCAGTAGTGATATCTTAGCTAGCTTCTTCTTTATATTCATCCTTTTTGGCACCCCATTGGGCTAAATCTTAAGGGATGTAACATCGCCCTGATCTGGTCATACAATGGGCAAAAACAATCTGAATGATGAATTCCTTTCTAGGTGGCTTCGTGACACTTGGAGCTACTTGCACTACTACGGGAGTGGGAATCAGTACTTTGAATTTGGGGTGCTCATGTACAGTCATAGACGACACTATTTTTTTTAGAGTTAAGATGGGCGCTTAACTTAGAGGATTATAGACTATCTAGTCTTCCTCTCTTTTGATCATATAGATGGCAGCACCACCGTGGTTAGGCAGCGGTTTTGTGTTTACATTGGTAGTGGTGGTTTGTAAGATAATCTCCCTTCTATCGATGAAGTCCTAAATTTTATGCTTTAGGTTCATACAGTCTTCAGTGCTATGTCCAGCCCAACCAGAGTGATAGGCATATGTTTGGTCATCCCGATAGAAGCAATTCATCCGGTCAACTTTCTTTGGTAGAACTATTCTGATCATACTTGTGACACTTTGCCTTTAGAATAGCCGGGTGCATGTTTCAAGCAAAGGTATGAATATCCTGGTGGGTTTCTTTTCAAACTACGGACATGGCAAATTATATGAGGCTGGAGGTGGTTGGTTTTGGTAATTTAGGGCTTGATAGTTTTGTGGTGCTTAGGAGCGGGTACTGGGGTTTGAAAAAATGGGGAGGCCATTTATGGGTTGGGTGGTGGACTTTGGAAGAGAGGACGTGTTTGGTAGTTTGGTTGGGCGTAATAAATGGGGACTAGGCTATATGGTGCGGTTAAGTAGTTTTTGATGGGTGGTGGTTGAAACAATTCAATAGGTTTTTGATGGGTGGTGGTTGAAACAATTCAATAGGCGAGTGGGATTCATCCCTCTTCTTTGGCTTAGGGATGGACGAGTAGGTCACATTCACCACATCCTCTCTTTTCTTTCGTATGACCCCTATGGTGTTTGACTATGAGACTTTGTCGGCTAAACTATTGATCTTCCCGGACCTGAGGCTATCTTCTATGACTTCTCCCATCTCAACCAATTATGAAAATGGTTGCCCAACAATAGAGAGCATTCTATCATAGAAGTCATGTTCTTGCAACCAGATGAAAGCGGAGACCAATTCATTCTCCTTTATAAGTGGTTGCACTCGAGAAGCTTCTGACCACCACCTGCTTATGTATTCCCGATAATTCTCTGTAGAGTTCTACCTGATATTTTCCAAGTAGTATCAGTCAGACAAAAATCTCGACATTAAATCGGTATCTTTCCATGAAAGATTCGGCTATGTCCTCCCAAGTAATCCATTGGCATATGTCTTGCGCAACAAACCATTCAAAGGCTTCTTCGGTCAAACTTAGGATAAACAAAATCATAATTAGGGTGAGATTGTTTTTGACTCCCACCATATTGTTACAGTAAGACCACAAATGAGCTCTCAAGTTTCCCGATCCATTGAATATCTCGAACATGGGTACTTTAAAGCCTTCAGGTAGGTCTAATTCTGGGTGTATGCAGATATCATCATAACTCAACCCAGTGTCTTTCCAAGAGGCACGCATAGTGTTCATGGTCATTTCTTTCAACATTTTCTCCATATCGTAAGTTATTTCCAACTTCATTTATTTTGCGAGCTTAGTCTGCTCAGCTTTCCAAGCCTTCTCCATCTCTTCGCAGTCATCCAATTCAGCATAGTCTAAGAGGGGTGGTTTTGAGTGACTGGGGTATGGAAGGATACATTTGGTCATGTAGGGTTGTTTTTGGGGAATGTTAGTAGTGATATTTTGGTGTTTGGATTGGTGGTTAATAGTACATGGACAGAGTAAGTGGTTCCAAGTATTTGAGTGGTATTAGTGGATGGATGAGTATGGTATGAAGTGCCCACATGGTGCGGGTTGGATGTAGATGGATTGTGGGTGAATGGATCTGTCCCCATCGGGTAGTTGGGGAAATGATCCGATAGTGGACATGATAGAGATGGAAAGGTGGCGGAGGCCTTCTTTCCTCAGGTAGCATGTGCCTTCTCCATTCGTGGTTTTTCCTGTAGGTCTCTGCCCATTTCAAACAAGATTTCTATCACGTCTTCAGAATGTGTTACGTCTCGCGGTTGGGGATACTTAGAATCCCAAATATTGTGTTCGTAATCCGAAGTACCAGCCATTGTTTCTTTTCTTTGACTTTGCTCGGACATGGATGCTGCTGCTACTTTAGACCTTGTGAAGTATGTCAGTGTCACAAAATAAACCAAACTCCTCTTTAGGAAAAGAAAAAACTCAAAGGCATATGACGTCAGTATTTGTCACGACCCAAATCACATGCGTCGTGGTGACACCTACACTATCCCTCCGGTAGGCGAACCATTCCAAAATATTTTTCAAACATAACTATTAACATTGCGGAAATAAAGAAGAAATTCATAACATAACAATCCTCTTGGATATCATTGCAATACTATTAAAAACCCTTACTACAATTCCCCCCAAAACCCGGTATGACTAGTACAAGGATACTAAGATACAATTTAAGGACCGTCTGACTAGGATGAAGACCAAGGCCATCAGGGATGAGTGACCTGCCTTATCCTTTTAGTGCTCCACGCCGCAACCTGATTCGACTGAATACCTACATCCATATAAAAGATGTAACAAGCATAGCATGAGTACACAACATACCCTTGTAGGCTGAAAATGATGGAAGATACGTAACTGATATAAATATCAAGTTGACCATCACATAGTCCTATACTAACCAACAAGTAAATCACTTAAGTAAACCTTGTTCACATAAGGGTCAAGACAACAATTAAGTACAGTCCAATTCATGATACACATACGGATCATTGGGAAATACTCGCTAGTCATTAATCTTTACTTAAGTCATGCTTATATCAACTCCACGTACTCTGGTCGGCAATCCAAATAAGACAGAGTAACGCCTAGGGAACAAAGTCAATGAACAATATTTTTGCAAAAATGTACGTATCTAACTTACCAAGACATTATCGATTCATTTATTATTCCTAACACTTAGCCTTGAATACGATTTTATATATTTAAGGGCATGACACATATTACTTCATTGAACGTCCTCATAATACTCAAGTAAGAGACTGTCATAAATCCTCTAATCAAGGAAGGAATTAACACAAGCATAGAATACCAGTTGGTACTTACAACATAAACACCTCAAAAAATTCCCTACTAGACACTCTACCATATAACAATATCTTTCACCAAGCAACACAAAGGAATACATAGTTTTCCCTTAATTTACATGATAGATCTGACAACTAGACACCGCTGACCACAATAACAGTTCGACATCAATGCATTCAGACTCATGAAAGTACACCCAACAACATCTAATTCACAAGAAACAAGCCAAGTTACGGCAACTGACCTAGTCCAATATAGTGAATCTAGTTCACCAAAATCGCTTCAATCACATTGCAACTTAAACAAACAATGTATGTAAATGTATGATATGGATGCAAATGCAATGCAAGGTACCTTTCACAACCTGGTATACACACGTTCAAATTCTATGAATAGTGACTCATGGGAGACCTGCACTGTCCATATACTGCTCTTATCCAGTCAAAATTCAACACACGTATCTGACAAGAACGTGAGACCAATTTTGAGCCATATCAATTATTTCTATCATCTCAATGTTACCAACCATCTCATAAGAATACCCTTACCTTTCTAGTCTCATTAGACCCACAACATTTCCATACCACTCCACTTTCAATATCATCAAAACCATAAGTGTATGAATACAATAATAATGAAAATGATAGTAATCAGGATGATTGAGATGCAACATAATATAGGAAATAAATATCACGTGCTTCAGAATCTCAATAACACATTATTCCACATAATAAGTCTTTCATATCAAAAGCAATGTGATGAATAAACACAACAATTATCAACAATGGTGACAAGCCACATATGGAGACCAACCTAAATAACAGCAGTCGGAATATACCTAAGACTGATTCCCCAGATCACCCATCAACATAGTTCAACACTGTTACCCACCCAAGCATTCATCACAACCGCTAAGGTGGGACCCCCAAACATGCCCAATACTCCTCAATATTTATAACTACTACGTACTTCTATCAGAGTCTAAAGAGATAAAATGTATCCTACCACATTGCTAAGCTAGTCCCACACACTCTTAGTCCACAAGTCCACCTAAACAAATATCGGACGGTCGTACTTCACACAAGCTCATAGAGTTCTAAGGTTACCACATATTCAGTCAACACATAAGGACCATTTCTATAGGAGGAATCGCTGCATTGTCATTGGACCATAAGGGTAAAAGGGCAAGTTTTATTTAAGAAATCGTTCCCAAAGTCTATATGGTAACCAATTTAAGTGCTTTAGCAAACTCATCCACTATGGCCTCTAGTTTAGTAAATCATTTGAAAGGGGCTCTTTTCTATGACACTTAAATGTTTCAACTAATAAGTAGTAACATATTAGCAATTTCATCCTCCAAAATATATTTTTCACTAGATATAAACTCATTATCATTTCACACATCAATAAAGTTTCCATCTTGATAAGTTATTTCGTAAGGACCCATATTAAAGTATTTAACAAATCCCAAGTCATACTACTACCCCATGAACAAGGTAATAGCTTGGATATAATAATAATAATCAATTACTAATCAAATGTAATGGGTTTAGAGGTTAACCAATAGTTTAGGAGCAATGGACGACGAAAACAAATATCCCCAACTAGCTCTTATTTCCCATAGCTCACTTGCCAAATGAGGACTTCAAAATAGGGAAGTTAGGCTTTAAAAGGAATCTATTTACTATCATATCCACCTATGTGGATCATCCTCTGCCTCGTCAGAAAGGATTTTCGCCAGAGCGGCCTTATTAAACCCTATGAAAAATCACAAAAGTGAAGGAGTGGCCGCAGTTGAAGACCATGTTGTTTTCTTTTAGCTTGTCTTTATTTTTTAAGCTTAACTTGCTTTAGGACACCAACAATAATATGAGAATGCCGAGGAAGGTGACATGGCCGAAAGTGCCAAGATGGCACGGACAAGAGGTGACTTGGCTGACAAATTGCAAGGACAAGAAGCTTCCAAGAAGACTATTCAAGAACAAGTCAAGCTCAGCCTATGGGAGATGAAGTTTTAGCCAAGAACCACTCCCTGGTGCAAGGAATGGAAGCTTCCAAACTAGTTCCAAGAAGATGAAGTCTTGATAAACCAAATCCATCTACTTTTCTACTTGGATGACACAAAGAGGTGTGAAGGAGTTTGAGTTGAACTTTGTCTCCAAGAAAAGCCAAACCCTTTCCCATTGTCTTCACAATGGCCGAGAACCAACTTCGCCGCCAAGCCAATCAACACCCGTCCCCACTTGTTCATACTCGGCCGAGAGGTTAAGACTTGTGTCTTTTGGTTTATAAAAAGGTCCCTATGCTACTATAAATATGACCCTCAGGATGTTGTAAATAGACAGGTTGAATATTGAGTGAAATATAAACTTGAGTGTTTTAAACTTATGTGTGGATTACATCAATCGGTTCTTATGTGATCCACCCTTCATTCGGTGTAAGTCTTGGTTAGGACTTCTGTAACCTAAGCGCAAGCTTTGATGCCGCTACTCTCAAGAAGTTGTTGGACGGGATCGTGGAACTATCGCTCGAGAAAGAGATTTTCCACTCTTTGTTTAGTAGAGTAGGGGGTTGTGGGTTATCGTGCTCTATCTAGAATCGACCATGTTAGAAGTTCCAACATAGTGAACTGAAACATCTTAGTAGCTAAAGGAAGGTCTTCTTCTTGCATAGAAGAACACAACTATTGCAAAAACTGGGATTTTAGTAGTAGGCGGCATCCCCTCTTAGTTGTTTTCCCTCAATTTGAAAGCTGGTTCCGTGAGTCCAAAGACGCATAAACTGTTGAATCAGTAAGCGGGCCTAGTCCCGTAAAAGTTGTTCTTGGTCTTATTGGAATAACCGTAGGAGCTCTAAGCCTATCAGCTGAATTTAAGGAGAGTGTTTATTAGGTATTTTGGGAGGTGAGGGTGATCTACATATAGTGGGTTGGGGTTGGATGGCCCATGAGTTGCAAGATTCAAACTCGGGTGCAGAATGGTCGACTTGGTGAAGTGATGGTACAGTCGATATCGCTTGGATAATGACAAGGGGTTTTTAATGCCCGAGCCGACACCAAGATGATGGTGACCAATTTAACATGGACTAGACTGGGGTTTCTAAGTACAATCCCGAATACTAACCAAGTAAGGTTGGTCGGAAACCTTAACATGGACCCTAGGTTTGGGTTTGGTTGGGTCACACAGTCCGAACGTCCACTCGCACCAAAGGGGGTTCCTTAAGCTTGGATTTAGTTAAGTCACAAAGTAATAACCAAACATACACCAAAGGGAAACATTAGTTTGGATTCAACTAAGTCACACAGTCTTAGTTAAAGTTACGCTAAGGGTATAGCTCACACAAAAACCAAGGTCCTCCCGGAGAACCAACTAATGTATACAACCCCGGGTTGAATACGTTTAGCAATGAGTAAATATTTTTATTCATCAAACTTTGAATTTTACAATGGCCTAAGGCCTGTATTTATAGTACATAATGGACTATTCTAGAAGAAGACAGAAGGAAACAACGTCTTCAATACAGCCGACTTTATGAACTTGTTAGTTCATAAAGTCTTTCTCTGTAATCCCCAACTTCTAGATGCCTCTTATCCTTGCCACCTTGTCATTCTCGGCTTTGTCACCTCATTACATGGCCTAGTTTTCCTTTCCTATTGCATATTAATTGTGTTCTAATGAGAGCTAGGAGTTATTTACATGTTACACTATGTCCTAAGCTAATCTAAGAAATCAAGACAAGCTAAAAGAAAACATGGTCTTCGGCCAAGACCTACATAAGGCCGAATAGAACTTGCTTCCTAAGATCTTCACGTGGCAATTCCAACTGCACTCACTTCGGATGATCAACCTTCTTTGGAACGCCGAGCTTAACACCTCGAGGATCAAATTGGAACCTTGAGTTCACGAGGATTTTTACATCACGAACCCACATGGACTTGTGGTTAACCGTCAACTAATTTAAACTAATTCTAATTATCTAAACAACAACAACATACCCAGTGAAATCCTACAACGTGGGATCTGGGGAGGGTAGAGTGTACTCAGACATTACCTCTACCTTGGTAGGTAGAGCGACTGTTTTCGAGAGACCCTCGGCTCAAGACAAAGCATAATAATAAGCAAGGCAAGCACAACAAGAAATGAAATTTGAGGGTAATAATTATAGACTATCTAAAAGTAAAAGAAAATAAATAATAAACTTTAACTAAGAAAGAGAGGTTTTTATGTTATCAATAATATGAATTTTCTAAGGTTGCAGTTGGTTTACCAATCCTATTGAGTTCTCAAAACTATTTTTCCTTAATTCGATTATCAACGATTGTTAATTAAATGTATTATTAACTCTCGAAGTACTCTCCCGAACTACTACTCGCCTATTCAAAATAGTTCACCGCCTATATTCCTATGGAATTGACTTGTTAAGAACGCAATTCGTTTACGTTATTTAATTGAACGCGGTATCTAGGTATACTCCTATCCTAGCCACAAATCCTAGCCTAACTGTAGGAATAATCAGATCACACTCTTTTTAACAATTCTCTACTCTACCATCTTTCCCAAGCATGTATATTAGATAGTCGATAGAACCTAACTGTTGGCCAAACAATCAAGAAATTACACAGTATTAAAGAAACAATCAAAATCAATACCTCGTATTAAGATATGAAATCATTCTCAAAAGTCAATATTAATGGCAATACCACAATCCTAGAATGCGAAGATTAGCTCCACATAGAGATGGAGAAAAAACTACAATTCATACAAAGAAACATAAAAACTAATAGTAAGGAGAAGAACAGATAAAACCAAATAATTTCCAATCTCCACAGCGGCTCCAAGCACTCCATAGGTCAAAAGTTATCAACCCCCTCTCAAAATGAGTATATAATGTATTAATAACATGTAGACACGAGCTTGGACCATAATACCCTTAAAATACGAAACATAAAAATTGGTCGAAAATTAAGCCTGGCATGGGGCGTCCACGTTGGACTTGGGCATGGGGTGCTAGGCCAAAATTCCAGAAATCTAAATTTTCCGTCCTCCAAATCTAATCATGATTTCAAATGAATTTCTTGGACTTGTACTCAGACTTTAATGTCCCAATAACATTGCCAATAACATTGCCTATACAGGGCATACAAGATAACTTTATCACTACAAAATAAGAAATAGGAAAATTGTATCGCATGAGTGTCAATATAATCTTTTTGCCAGAATAAAATGAGGATACCTAACCCTCATGTTTTCTTAAATTTCCAAATCATTTCTTTTATACTGCTCCCTATCAGAGGCTATCTCTCCAATTCACAACTTTCAGACTCAACGATATAGCATAGTAACTGAGGTATATGCATAAGGCAATTCTTCGTATTCTGAACGTTCCCGACTAGGAATATGAGAAATAAATTTCTTTTTACTCTGTTGCAACATCAATTCATGGAAGGCTGAATTAGACTAACCCTAGCTTATAGGTCACTAGGCTAGACCTTTAAGTAATCTTATACAATTCAATATCTCTGGGCTAAATTTGTTTTACTGGTTGACTCTCATTACACTTTATGGGCAAGAAACTTTAGAAATACTTAATTATAAACGACATTTCTTAGGTCCTCGCTTCACACATCAATAGGTGATTTCTGACAAATCCTAAATTATTAACACTTTCTCTTGAAGAGGCTTTGCTTCTGTTACCATTTGGTGGGTTAACGTCGGCCTCCACATTCCCATGGTCTTATAAGGTTCCATCTAGATGGTAAAATGATAGCCACCATGATACGTAATGCTTTGTGGGATAGGAGATCCTTCCACTCTCGTTCAAAATTTAGCATACCTGCCTACCATATGCCAACGAACGTCTAAAATCGCGCATCTGGGCTGACTTCATATTCTGGATAATGCTATGATAGGATTGCTTTATGCTCCCAAACGTTTTTGGAGGAATCTCTAGAAGTTATGGTAACTAGGAACATTTATCCGAGTCGATAGACATTAGAATGTCCTGAAATCATACAGTCTTCTTAATATATTTTACTTGCGTAGTTCACTCTGACAAGAAACATGTCATCCTTATAAATCTTTTAATTATTAACCATCTGGGTAATATCTCTGATAAGAACGGGATGAGTTCATATTAAACTTTATCCTTGAAACACTTTTCTATTTCCATGTCGGAAAATTCATTTTCTATATTGGCCTATTGGGTCTAGATACTATGTCTTTGCCTATTGACCATTGGGTTATTACGCTAAAGCTTGGAAATTCTCCTTGCCATATCATCGCGCCAATACTTATCTCTCATACCATGATGCACCTTCATCGAACCAAGGTGAGTTGAATAGCAGGAATATTGCACTTCCAGTCAAATATTGTTCTTATAAATGAGCCAATTTTCGAACATACAATCGACCTGAATATCAAAGAACTCCGTCTCCCTTTATATCAATTACTGGATTCCTTTGGCTACCCTTTTTCATTCCTCAGCCTCTAGATAGGCTAAGCCGCTCAACTCTCTTACCTTAAGTTGCCTTCAAGGCTATTGTCCTGATCCATTAAACTCTCTTTTCAAACTGTACTAGAACGGAAGTCCTTTATCCTTGTTTTTTCACCTCGACCATTAAGAATGCTACTACTAAATTCTAGTTAGTAGCTCTATCCGTTGTAATTTAGCTTCTGAACCGTCTCCTTCTCATTGAGGGTCATACTTTACTATACCATTTGGGCTCGCCTTTACTTACTTCTTAATCCCAAGAACCATTATTCTCTTTAAGGAGACTCATATGTCTCTATATCATCGTGATTTATTTGAGAGGACGCCTTTACTATTGATAAGAGAAACTTATCTCAATTTTGATTACTATCGCCTAGAGGGGTACTAGAGGTCTTTATGGTTATTAACGATAGCACGTCGTACTTCTACTCACTATTGCCAACCTTAAGTCTTGGGTCTACATGCCTTCTTGGCTTCTCAACCACCTTTTAAGTGTAAACGTACTCATTCCCATCCTGAACATGCGCATTGCAAATTATTGGTTTATCTCAACTTCTATCTAGGAGTTCCTTGCATACATGTCCTTAAGTTTCACCCTGGGTCATAACCTTGGTTCTCTTTTTATTCAACCAACATACCAACGACAATTATTGACATGCTTCCCTATTAGATATATGTTACGCCCCATCGTGTCATCAGTTGATATCGATATCCCGGGAAGAGGTAAGACCTTACAGAAGGGTAATGAGGGATTATAAATTGTGATTAAAGTATCGAAGTGTATGGAAGTTAAACAGATCGAAGAAATTACATTTCGATGAAATCGGCCGCATTTCCAGTTTGATGATCCAAATTGACTGACCATACCAAATTGTACGGACCGTCAAAATGGACAAATCCATCATCAAATAGGTCTACAGAATGCTAGGCCTCATATTTGGTTTGACGGTCCAGATTGACAGACCGTACAATTTTGTACAGACCGTCAAAATGGATCGTCCTTTTGGGCGGTGCCAATTTCTTTACGGGTTTAAATTGGGTTCCTCAACTTGGAGCCCTCACTTTTCATAAAAATAGACCCTAAATCAATTCCCAAATATTCTCTAAGGTTTCCCATCAACTTGGAGTCAAATCAAGCAAGATCAACCAAATAAACCGTGTGGTTATCACAATAATCATTTTATCCTTGTAGAATTGATTTCGGAGGATCCTAGGAGGTGAAGTAATTGCTGTTTTGAAAGGATTATTAGATGTAAAGGTAAATTTTATCCCCCTCTACCTATTTTTATGGGTAATAGATGTTTTGGAACAAGTTGTGGAAGGATTTTCATAGTTAAAACTCGTAACCTTGTGAAATCATGGTTGTAGGACTTGTTGGGCTGTTTTGCTTGAAGTATAAGGTGAAATTGATAATCAATTGGTTGTATGTGTTGTGGAATTAAGGAAAGTGCATTTTGAAGGCTTCTAAGGTCGGTTACATAAGTTTTTCTCGTAATAGAAGCCTAAGAATCCTATGTACTTAAGTTGTTCAAGTATGCCTAAGTGAGCAGTGGCACAGTATGAGACTCGCATCTATGCCTTATACCATTATGCGACGCCGTTGTTACCTACCGAGGTAGAGCGAGTGAGATGTTTTATGTGAAGATTGAGTATTCCACTCCAGTTGTCCATGTTACAGTTGGTGGTTTTAGGAGCTTCTTTTGAGATTGCGGCAGATTATGCCAGGATGGTGGAGTCCGCGAGAGGTGGTTTGCCTAGATATGAGCTCGATAATAGGGCTAGTCGATTTGGTCAGTTTAGTGTTTCTATATCCCGTGGTTATGGATATCAGGGGATATATCAGCAGTCGCTGCCCAGTTGACCAGTTCAGACAACTTTACAGATTTCTAATGGTTATAGTGGGGGACAATCGTCCAGGGATTCTCAGTCTAAATATTCCAACCGTGTTGGTTTAGGTTCTTCTGTCTCTATTCATCAGTCTTCAGCGTCCAGGTACTGTGTTGAGTATAGAGAGGTTGGACATTTCAAGAATGAGTACCCTAGACTTACATCAAGTGCATCCCGTGCACCCAGGACTCCAACACAGCTAGCTATAGGTGGTAGTCAGGTTAGCTAAGGGGATCGATATCAAGTCATGGTAGCATCAGTATGGGCATGGTAGATCCCAGCCAGGATGAGACGGAGCTCGATCGGGTCAAGGTAGCCAGCAGAGTGGATGCACCCATTTCTATACATTCCCTGGTAGGGTTGAGGATGAGGCCTTTGACGCAGTCATCACATGTATCATCTCAGTCAATCATCAGTCTTCTACTGTGTTATTTGATACAAGGTCTTCATTCTCTTATGTGTCTGCCTATTTTTCTGCTTAATTGGAGATGTGGTGTGATATGTTTGATATTCATGTTCATGTGTCTACACAAGTCGGTGATTCTGTGATTATTGATAGAGTATATCACATGTGCGTAGTTACTTTCATGGGGTACAACACTTGGATAGATTTAGTTATCTTAGATATGGTGGATTTCAATGTTATCCTAGGTATGGATTAGTTATCACCGTATCATGCGATTTAGATTTCTGTTCCAAAACTTTTAAGGTAGCTATGCAGGTTCTTCCGAGGTTAGAGTGGAGAGGCGCTCTCAACCCTGCTCGTAAGAGGGTTATTTCTTATATTCAGTCTAGGAAGTTTGTGGAACGGGGTTGTTTGTCTTATCTTGCTCATATTAGGGATACGAGTGTAGAGACTTCTTCATTTGATTTTGTTCTGGTAGTTAGTGAGTTCGTGGAGGTCTTTTCTTCAGATTTATCGGCTATGCTGGCAGGTAGAGACATTGACTTCTGTATTGATCTTGAGCTACGTACTTGACCCATTTCTATTCTTTGATACCGTATCACTCCAGTAGAGTTGAGAGAATTGAAGGAGCAACTTCAAGATTTGTTGAGTAAGGGCTTCATTCGACCGAGTGTATCTTCATGGGGTGCTCCTGTCTTGTTCATGAAGAAGAAGGATAGCACTATGCGTATGTGTATTTATTACAGAAAGTTGAACAAGGTCATTATCAGGAACAAGTATCTGATTCCGTGTATTGACGACACGTTCGACCATCTTCAGAGTGCTTCTATTTTTTTGAAGATTGATTTGAGGTCTGGGTATCATCAGCTGAAGATCAGGCTCGAGGATGTTCCCAAGACGGCTTTCCGAATTCATTATGGGCATTATAAGTTCTTGGTGATGTCATTTAGTCTTACCAATGCCCCGTAGTGTTCATGGACTTGATGAATGAGATGTTCAAACCGTACTTGGATTCTTTTGTTGTTGTGTTTATTGATGATATCTTAATATATTCAAAGATTCATGAGGACCACGAAAAACATCTGAGAGTGGTCCTTGGGATCTTGAAGGAAAAGGAGTTGTATGCTATGTTTTCAAAGTGTGAGTTTTGGTAGAGTTTTGTGGCATTCTTGGGGTATGTGGTATCCAAGGATGGGATTATGGTTGACCCTAAAAAGATAGAGGCAGTCAGGGACTGGTCTAGACTAACTTCTGGGACAAAGATTCAGTGTTTCATAGGTCTTGCTAGCTATTGTCGCCGGTTCGTCAAGGAATTCTCTTCTATTGCTTTTCATCTGACGTGTTTGACTTAGAAGGAGGTTCCTTTCCATTGGTCCGATGAGTGTATGAACAACTTCCAAAAGCTCAAGACTTTATTGACTACAACCCCGATTTTATCCCTTTCGGTTGAGGGAAAGGACTTTACTTTGTATTGTGATGCTTCTAGGATTGGGTTTGGCTGTGTGTTGATGCATGATGGTAAGGTGGTTGCTTATGCATTGATGACGTTAAAGGTGCACAAGAAAAATCACCATGTTCATGATTTAGAGTTAGCTGTTATTGTGTTTGCTTTGAAGATTTGGAGGCATTATCTTTATAGTGTTTATTTTGAGGTGTATACGGACCACCAAAATCTGCAGCATATGTTTAATCAGAGGGACTTGAATTCTAGGAAACATCGGTGGATGGAGTTCTTGAATCATTATGACATGATCACTTTGTATCATCCAGGAAAGGCCAATGTGGTGGTAGATGATTTGAGCCGAAAGGCGGTTAGTATGGGGAGTTTAGCTTACTTGGTTGTTTCAGAACATCCTTGGGCATTGAAGGTCCAGTCTCTGGCCAACCATTTTGTGAGACTCAATATTTTGAATTTGGGTAGGATTCTGGCTTATGTGGAAGCGTTGTGGTCTCTTTTGGATTAGATTCGGGCACACCAGTATGATGATATGGAATTGTGCAAGATTTAAGATATGGTGATGAGTGGTGAGGCCAAAGAGGCCATGATTGATAGTGAGGGTGTTTGAGGATCAATGGTAGAGTGTCTGTGCCTCATGTGAGAGATTTGACTAGATTAATTATGGAGAAGGCCCAAAGCTCTAGGTATTCGATTCATCAAGGTGCTACTAAGATGTATCATGATTTGAGGCAGCACTGCTAGTGGGGGGGACAAAGAGAAACATTGCTAATTTTGTGTTGATGTCAGAATTGCTAGCAGGTCAAGTATGAACACCAGTGTTCCGGAGGTGTGTCTTAGAGGATTCCCATTCCCGAGTGGAAGTGGGAAAGAATCGCTATGGATTTTGTTGTGGGATTGCCCAAGACTTTGGGAAAGTTTAATGCTATTTGGGTCATTATTGATAGATTGACCAAGTCCGCGCATTTCATTCCAGTTCAGACAATGTATAATACAGAGAAGTTGGCTAAGATCTACATCTGGGAGATTATTTGTCTTCATGGGGTTCCTATTTCTATCATCTTGGATCGGGGTACTTCGCATTTCTGGTGGACTTTGCAGAGAGAGTTGGGCACTTACTTGGATCTCAGTACAACATTTTACCCTCAGACCGACAATCAGTTCGAGTGGACTATTCAAGTTTTGGAGGACATGTTGTGAGCCTGCGTGATTGATTTTGGTGGTCATTGGGACCAGTTCTTACCTTTGGCAGAGTTTGCGTAGAACAACAGCTATCACTTAAGTATCGATATGGCACTGTTTGAGGCCTTGTATGGTAGGAGATATTAATCTCTAATTGGTTGGTTTGATGCGTTCGAGGTCTGTCCTTAGGGTACTGATTTGTTAAGGGATTTTTTGGAGAGAGTGAAGGTGATCCAGGACAAGTTTCTGGCAGCGCAGAGCAGACAGAAGGAGTATGCGGACAGGAATGTCCGAGACTTAGAGTTTATGATTAGTGACAAGTTCCTTCTGAAAATTTCACCCATGAAGGGTGTGATTATATTCGACAAGAAAGGGAAGCTGAGGCCGAGGTATATCAGACCATTCGATGTTCTTCAGAGTGTGGGAGATGTGGCATATGAGTTGGCTCTGCCACCGGGTATGTCAGGCATTCATCTAGTTTTCCATGTTTCTATGATAAAGAAGTATCATGCTAATGGTTCTTAAATTATCCAGTGGGGCTCCATATTGCTTGATCAGAATTTAGAATTTGAGGAGGAGTCTATGGCTAATTTAGACAGGCAGGTGAGGAAGTTGAGATCGAAGGAGATAGCTTCGGTGAAGGTTCAGTGGAGGCATCGTCCTATCGAGGATGAGACTTGGGAGACTGAGTCCAATATGCGGAACAAATATCATAGGTTGTTCACTTCTTTCGGTATGTTTTCCTTGTTCGTTACTCTCCATGCGAGGATGAACGATTATTTAATTGGTATCTGATGTAACGACATATCTGGTCATTTCTAGCTAAAGACACTTATTTGCTTGTTTGACCCTTCCCGTAGTCTCCATGTAGGGGGATGGGTGGCACAATCGAGGTATATTTATATGAGTTTGGATGAAAAACCCAAAATCTAGAAACACATAGTTGGTTAGTTTGACTCAAAGTTGACTTTTGGCTAGATGAGTTCTTTTCCAGGTTCCGCCGTGCCCGGTAGTTTCTGAGGGTCATTTATGGCTTGGTCGAGTTATTGGTTCTCTTCCCAAGGCAATCAGATGTGTTTTGTGGCTTTATTTGTGAAATTTGGATATTTGGTTTTCCTAGGCAATTCTTTAGGAAAGTATGCCTTAGCTCGGTTATTTGTGAAATCTGAGGGTACGAGAGAGTTTTTAGCACTGTTTAACATAGATGAGCATGTCTGGTTTGTGTCTAGGGAGGGGGAGGGATCTCGGGTGTTTGATTGAGGTTTTGGATTGTTTCCTCTTTGCTGATATTTGGTGTCCGCTGCAGCAGCACCAGTAACCGCCTCAGCGAAAGGCTGGCTCGCCGAAGCGGAATATTGGAGATGGGAGGTTACTACCGTTGTGGAGTCATGTCTACCGTTGCGAGGGGTGAGGTGTCAAGTGACCTCGCCTCGGCGAATAGTTCTTTTGCTACAGCGGCTCCACTCCAGCAGAATCAATTCTGCTAGGGCGGAAGAACTGTATCATGTCCCTATAAATTGGTCCAAAAATTCTTTTAACAAAATAGAAACATCGAAACCAGCGCCACCTTGGAGAAATTTCAGAGCCTTAGGAGCATTTTTGACCTTGAGGTACTAGATTATTCCCTTTTTATGGCTTAACTGATGTTTATAAGCTCTTTAATGATTGTTTACCATGTTATTATGTTGGGAAAAAATTATGTGTTTATGAGAATAAGAGAGTTATGTGATTGATTTTAATGGAGGTTTCATGTTTTCAGACTTAATTTGATTATAGAAGCTTGTTTTCAGAAGGGGGGAACTTTTAGGGTTTCAAATTGGGGCATTTTGATTATTGTGTAATTGGAGGTTCTAATGTGTATAAATTTTCAATTAATTTAACGATATAATTACCTAGTATATAATAATAGTTTTTGATTATTAAAGTTCGAGTCTTGGTGAAGTGGGCCCGGGGTCAATATTATGGTCTTACTTTGTTAAAGGTTATGTGATTATTTTGTGTAAGTATTGTATATTAACGGGTAGTATATGCGTGGATAGACTTCAACCACCGCGAGGTGCAAAGAAGGGGCAAGACTGTCACTGAGGCTTGATCATGTAGCACTCCTGCTCGGCTTTGAGATAGGCTACGGTTTAACTTTTTAAGACTTCGATAGAAGTTATTAATTTGTTATAAATGTTGACGGGTATTTGGTGTGTTTGGGGGTCCCACTCAGGCGGTTGTGATGAACGTTTAAGTGAGTACCGATGTTGAACTGTGAGGATGGGATGATTTAGGGAATCAACCTCATGCTGGTTCCGATTGCTGATTACTTGGGCTTGTCGCCATATGTGGGCTTGTTGCCATAGTTGTTTGACTTGTTTACTCATCACACATGTTTTCGATATGATATCTTGAATTGTACTTTGATTTTATACGTGTTATGAACTCTTGAATCGCGTGGTATTTCATCTCTAATTTGGTTGCATCTCATTAAATCATGATTCTTGCCTTATATATGTCATTCACATTCATACACTCATGGTTCTGATGATATGTTATTGGAGTTGTATGATTATGTTGTGGGTCCAAAAGACCAGAAGAGGTAATAACACTGTTGAGATTATGGCAACATTGAGATAATATTAATATGCGGGGATCGGAGTTGCACGCCTGCAACATGATATTATTCAGCCAAATATTGGTCTCTGTGATTCGACGAGTTATTCCGGAGCGAAGGGGTATATGGACTTCGCGGGTCCCTTATCGGTCACTTTCATATGGAATACCCTTGTGATGTGTGTATACTGGTTGATGAAATGGTACATGGGATTTGCAGTGCATTTATTTAATACATATATATGCCATATCGTTGATTACTTGTGGTTGAACTTATATTGAAATGATTGTTGAGGATTTGACTAAGTGTTGAACATAAAAGGTTATACTTGTTCTTGATACTTAAGCTTTTGTAGAACTCTTGGAACTGGTTAACGTAAGTAAATATATACTATTACCGAAACAATGAAGTATGTGAACTCGGTGAATCTTTATGTGGACTATGTGACTTTATTTATATTTTGGACTGTGTAGCATAGGATTACTTGGTGTCAACTTGGTATTTATCTCTAATTTTGTACTTCCATCACCGTCGGCCTATGATGTCTATATGTGTACTCATGCTACACTTGCTGCGTCTTTCCTTGGTGTAGATATAGATCAGACCACCAGCTCGAGACCACGTGGCTGAGTCCGAGCAGCTGCTCCTCGGTATTCAGGGTGAGGATGCTATCTTTAGCATACCCTTGGATGGTCCTTCTTTATCACAATATTTTTCTTGCACTTGAGATACTTGTTTCAGACTATGTATTTGGTTTTGGCCTGCGTGACCATTTCTTAGATTTGTATCAGATTGTTAGTGCTCTCGTATCCACATACTAGATTACTTGGGGGTTGTGACAAACCTATCTTTTCTTCCGCATTATATATTATCAGATAGCTTATGTAGTATTATATTTCTTCTGCTTGTATTTATATCTTATCATGGTTGCTGAGTTGGGAATGGTTCGCCTACGTGGTGGGATTATGTAGGTGCCACCATGATTCCTGAAAAGAGGTCGTGACATGTAACTACAATGAAGATCCATATGGAGATCAAGGGAACTATGGGAACAATGGGGGTCGAGACACGAGAAGGTCACTCTTCCAAGCCTCAAGGGGGGTAGTGATCCCAATGTGTTTCTTTGAGGGGGGTAGTGATCCCAATGTGTTTCTTGATTAGGTGATGCAATGTTATAGAATCTTCTTGACTAATGACATGTCCGAGGTGAAAAAAATGTTTTATGCCATTGCTTAATTCGAGGGGTTTGCCCCCACATGGTGGGAAACTCAGGTGCAGGAAAGAAAGTTGTATGGCTTAGCTCCCACTCCCACTTAGGAAGAGCTAAAGAATATCTCGAGGCATAAGTATGTCACCAAACGATACAAGCAAGAGCAACTCAAGAAGGTATACACTTTAAACAAAACAACAATAGTGTGGAAGAATACTATGATGAGTTTCAACTTGTGAAGATGAGAATCGACTTTGAAGATGATTCTTTGAATGCTATGACTCGGTTCTGAGTTGGGTTGAGTAGAGAAATTGCTTTCCGAATGAGACGCCACAACTATCGTGATATTGATGGAATTCTTGCAGTGGAAATTGAGATATAGGAGGATCTCAAGAAAGATAAGATCGATAAGTCGAAAAGTTACAAGAGTTCATGGAACAAGAACAAGAAAGGGGGAACTTCTTCTTTCAATTGGAATAAGAACAAGGGCCACATGCAAGAATCCAAGAAGCCTTTGTCAAAAACCACAAAGTTGAGAAGCAACCTCCAAAGTTTTCTCCGAAAGAAGGAGGTAATAATCCTAAACAGCTCCAATATTTTAAATGTCAAGGCTACGATCATAGGATGAATGAATTTCCTAATCGTAGAGCCTTTGTTATGAAATATGAAGAAACTTGTTTCAAGGAAGTTGAAGGGGAGTGTGAGGAGGATATTGAAGAGGCTACCCATGAGAATGATGATCTTGTGGATGATTATAAAAATGATCTAGATGAAATCAACTCCCCAAATGGTTTGGCAAGGATAGTGTTTGTTATGGGTCATTTTTACGTGGAGGCATAAAAACTATTAAGAGGTTGTTGGTTCTCTAATTTGGATAATTAGCTTTAGATTCGCCACCCAATTTATAGGTAAATTAGGAAAACCAAATTGAAAGGGTTTAACTAGAAAATCCGTGAAAAATCCTTTTTAAATCAGAGTCAAGGTAAGGGTTCTAGTGATCCCCATATTAAGGATCCGTAGAATACAGTTGACCTTTGAATTCCACATGTTTTTTTGTTATAAATTGCTTTAAAATGTTCATTTTCCCGCAAAAAAAGTATTTAACATGCCATTCATTTATTTCAAACTCAAAAAAGGTTTTGAAAACCAAAGAGTTAAATTCTGCCGCAAATGGTTAGTATAGGGTAATTTTGTCAATTTTACTTTCAAACCAAGTACACCCAAAACCTAATTTGAGTATTACTCAACTCATTTAGATATATTCCATATACATTTTTCAATTTTTTTTTAAAAAACAAAGGAATATAATTCATTTGAAATGACATGTTAAAGTTTTAGAAAAATGAAATACAAGTCTTTTCACTTTTATGACATGTTGAAGGTCGACCCATATCCATGTTTCCAAACCTAAACACCTCAAATTCAATTTCTTTAAGGCCTTTCAGTTTAGTTGGAACTTAGCCCAAAACGGTTTTGGCAATGTTTATGACTTTAGCCCATTTTCTAAAAATCTACTTTTCTTGTCCAAAGTCTTTTCAATCCATTTTCTTTCAATGAAAGTAGTCCGGTTGTTTTAAAAATCAACTCAAAATGATTCAATTTCGTTTAAGTGCAAAATCAGTCCAAGTTTCCCCTTTTAAAGTTAATATGTTCCCTTTTAAAGAAGATGAACAAGTCAATTTAATCCGTTTTGAAATCCATTTTATGCGTACTCTAATCTAAACGATGTACGTATCGTTTTTGCCTATCCTAAGTTATAACCATAATTGTTCTAATAATATCAAAGTATGTATTTTGTACAAATATTACATATAATAAATATATATGAGAAGAGAAATAAGATGAGTTTAGGCTGGTGGGCCTATCGAAGTCCACCAGTTGACTATTTTCACCCATAGTTGGGCCTTCATGCGCTGCTAAAGTGAACAACTCAATGAAATAAGATTAATTAGGCATCACCCTAACTGGTTTGAGAGGTGATGAGGCCCAAGTGGCCCATTGCGACGTACAAACGGAAAACAAGAGGGAAAAAGAAGAAAGGAGTTTGAAGGTATCTATGAGTATCTAAATTAAATCTAAAATCTCACAAGTAATTCATACGAGTATCACATGGACTGAGGGAAACACATTCATTAAAGAAAGAAACATGAGGTCTAAATGGACAAATAGAATAATAATAGCCCATAATGGACTTAATAAAACAGTTAGGACGCGACAAATGGGCTTGGCCCATTTTGGTGTTAATAGTAGTGTATGAGCAAGGGAGCAGATAAAGCAGTTGGGCTTAGCCCCATTATTGTTCAGAGGAGGTAAAGGGAAATACAACAAGTAAATGGGACAAGGCCCATCAAATTTTTACAACACAGTCATCCTAGTATATACATGAGGATATGCATTCCTTGTATACCTGATACACTGGGTATATATGATATACATGCTATATATGCTCATGTATATTCAATTATACACATCAAAAACAAACATATCAAAGTTATACGGAGATGACCAGAGACTAGAGCCAATACATATATCCTTCATGTCCTTATTTCTTGTCTTTTACTCTTAGATTTTAGCATTTAGAATTTGAACATGGCAACCAAATTGATAATGCACATTCCTAGAAATTTAGAATTGTCTTAAAGCATAGATGGAGATCTAGATTCTATGAAAGGCAAAGCTACCTCAAAACCTTGGGAAACATGTATTTAGGCTATCTATGTCGAAAGACAATGTACTATATTGGCAAGTAACAACACCATAATAGTTTTCCCAGATTCCCAAACCAAATGAGAACATTCAAACTTTGGAATCTAAAGAAATTGGTTATGTGGTTAACTTTCCTATCTTGTACTTGTTTTACTTGAATCATTCAACATTAATTAAGACTTAATCCTCTAGTTAAACAAATAGCAAGTAGAATAACATACCAAAAAAGAACAAACAGATAAACCAAGTTGGGATTAGCTTGAATTCCACTTAAAACTAGAGGTTTATTGACTGTCTTAAGCTGAATAGGTTTCAAGACATGGTACTTCACATAACACAGAAGAAGGGGGATATGATACTTCTAATTGCACATGCACACTTAGGCTTTTTTAGCAATTGGTTCTAAATTGGTCCATCAGAAGTCTAGGTATTCACAATGCAAGTCATCACAACTGCATCTAGTCATCATAATAGTTCTATACAGGCTATTGCAACTATATTTCAGTAAATTAATGATTCACAACCTACTACACATAGCACTAAGCCACATGTACATGCTTTAGTTCATTTCAAATGTCAATCCTCATATATCCTAAAAGTTTAACCATATTTAGATCGAAGCCAGCTTATACAAGGTATAGGACTACACAGGTGCACAAAATTATGCTTAAAGGCCATTATCAGACACACAGATTTAAAACCACATCCCAGAATTGAGGATTGAAACAAAATTACGAGAGCATGGTTTGCACTCAACACACAAAAGGTTGATATGGTTTCCTAGACTCAACAGAAAAGACTTGTTATTGTTTCACTTAGACAGGATTAAATAACCAAGTAGACCACAATTACTACTTATCTTAAATAAATGAAAGCAGGTGCATCTGGATAAAGTCATTATTCTAGTCAAAGATAAATCAATTAAGACAACTTAGTACCATCACATTATGACAATCATGCATTTATACCCAAACTCTCTTTTACGTTAACAAGCATGCAATGTTATGTAAGGACCTGATGCAAACTAGCAGATGTGGATAAAGTAGTTATCCTCTTTAAGTTAACTGATACATGGTCTAACCTAAACATGTAACTAAGACAGAGGCAGACCAAGTACTTTGTACAATATTCTTGGGCAAGTAAGCATATCAATTTAACTAGCATGAAGGTAATCTAAACATGTGTTAGCTAATGCTAGTCATCATACACCACATGACATACAATTCCTCAGGTTTTAAACTTCATTCAAATAGGCATTAGACTAGATGATTGACTTAACAAATTCTAAACTGAACATATAGATGATAAGATTGAAATTCAACATGGTATCTTAGCACATATGAACATCATTTATAACATACAAATGATCACCTAACCTAACATGTCAACAGAAGTCCTAGGATGAACATGAATGACCTATACAGACTCAGCATTTTATCACTTGGAGTCCAAAACAAACACATGTGTATGCAAGACTACAGAAGATGGCAAACAAGTATACATGCTTACATGATTCATATACAAAAAGCCAATAGAGTCTCAAAGAGCACATTAAATCATATCTTAAACTTAGATTAGGAAAAGGGATATAGGGCAGGCATGAAATAAGTTAAACAAAGCAGCCAAGATACATACTATTCCTATAGGAGAATTAAACAAGTCCCAACACACACAAAGTGATATGTTCAGAAACAAACTAAGCTCATTAACATAAGAACATACATCTTGAGTTCCTATTAAGGCTATCAAGACTAATAACAGTGACTTGACCAACATAAGCTTAGACAGACACACTCAATTCAATCTTAGCCTAGACTATTTTCAAACTAAGTGAGAATGTTAAGCAGAACTCAAACAAGTTTACAATCCTCAATGACCATTAAACAACTGTTTTTAAGTCATTTTTAGACCTATACATATTCTAAGCTAATTATAGAGACACTCACCAATCTAAACAAAACTCAGAATCATTCAAGTCATAACTAAGCACCTAGGTCATGCTATACAAATAGGGATAATCATTTTTTATACTCGTTCAACATTGAACCTTCCTAGACTAGATTGTTAGCATTCAAACTAAACAAGTTTATTATCTAACTAAAACAGGTTTAGGTATCCTTAAGACATAGTAATTTAAGATCATTCTTAAACTAAACTGACCTAGAACAGTCAATGACGCATACATATCTTATAAGATTAACTAGACATTCTCATTAGCACATAGTTACATATAGAAATTTATATTTTATGCTTCTTTTAGACTTAATTAAATATAATAGGAACAAATTCACCCAAACAAGTTCATAACACATAAATACACAAGTAATTGAACTAAAATTAAAGAAACGATAAATGGAGGGGCAAATACCTTATTGTAAGGCAGCCTAGGGTCGAGGTAGATGCTTACATCTTCCACTCCACACCCAATTGTACTCACACACACAAAATAAGAAATGTTTTAGAACTAATAGACTAATTTTGAGATTAAGGACTCCATCAAAGGGCTTGGAATCCAAAATATACTCAAAATCAATCCTATTTGATTGAAAATAGCTCTTAAAATATAAAAGCCTAGAGATTCAAAGTCTCCACCTTTTAATAATGAAGGAATGAGTCTCAATTTATAGGAGAACTCTGAACCCTAGAACTCGTATGGGATCCGATGTGGGAGAACGAATTTGTGTGGAAATTTCCCTCCTAAAAGGTTCTCAATCAATGAGAATCCATCATTTAAAATTGACAAAGACAAAAACCATTAAGATTATAACAGAAAAGCAACATAGAGGGACAACCTCACCTTGGGGTGTTGGGGTATGGTGGAGTTTGGTGAGAAGAGGAAAGAGAAATTAATGCTCTTGCCATTTCTGGAAATACCATTCTGCAAACGTCCGATCATACACGTTGACCTTGCCATTTTTGACATCACGACAGGGACCAGGGGTAAAGCTAGGGTTCATCACAGAACCCAGAAGGGAAAATGAATTTGGACGATATGGATTTGGGTCTAGGATGCGTATTAATGGAGAGCTGGGCCGGGTCGCGATCAGTTTGGGCCGGACCCGGCCAAATTAAAATAAAATATTGGCCCAACAACTTTGTTTTTAATAACAAATAGAAAGTGGCCACATTTTCATTTTTTAAAATTAAAAAATGACTAAAAATACTTTTATTTATAATTAAATCAATACCTTCAAATTAAGCCTAAATTTGATATTAATCAGAGATAAAAATCTCTAAATCATGCATAATCCTTTTAAATTAAAACAAAATTATTTGAAATTGAGATGTAATTTAATTATTTTACTTCATTAAAAAATCTTTCTGAATTTGATGGAATAAAATATTAATTACTTTTAAAATTTAGAATTTAGACAACTTGCACAATTACATTTACTTTATTGGAATTAATAATAAAAAAATAATGTAAAATATAAGACATGCTATATAAAGTATACGGGATGATATATTATCAAATAAAGTGATAAATTATCTCTAAAATAATTTTGTAAAATTATCTTCGTCTTGTAAAAAGTATATTTCACTATGTCTGTGACTTGAAAACTCCGAACAATTAAATAAAATTATTCGAGGGTAAAAATTATGTGTCAATAGTGTTGACATGTATGATCATGCCTTAATAAAAGGAGATTACCTTCCCAATATATGTGATAAGAAGAACTATGATAAGTAAGGCCATGGATGGTCCTAGCCAAAGGGAGAGTAGGGTGGAGGTTGAGGAACAAAGTGGGGTGGTCTCTATAATGGATCAGGACTACTTGTTACCATCTAACGAACTAAAACCATTTTGTCTAGTTCATCTTATTATCTCTCGCAGGGCCATGATGATGAGAAGATGCCACCCCAACCGGCCAATAGAAGCAATTCGAGGAATATTTTGAATGAATGTCAAGGTAAAACATCCTCTCTTAGTACTACTACTTCTTTGTGTGACATGGATGACAATGTGAGTGTGAGTAATTATTTGCCTTCCATTAAGTTTGGGGTACTTCCTACTATTGGAAGGTGTGATTTTCAAAATGACCCTTACCTAATTGAGAGTGATACCACATTCTTTGATGATCCCATGTTTAGTAATTACTCTCTCTATAGTGATAATGCCTTATTTGATGATGATGAGATCATTCCTAGTGATTTGTCTAGCGAGTTAGGATGTGAATACGTTGATGTAGCTTCTTTTAGTGGCTACAAGATATATGACAACCTACTATGGGATATTAACCACTCTTTCCTTGATGAAGATTTTTTGTTGAGAGATTGTCTTTCACTTGTAGAGGTTTATGGTCTTAATAGTGTTATGGATATGCATATGGAGGATACACCTTTAGTTGAAAAGGGGATTGACTTGCTTGACTATTTGCAGAACCCGAATAATAGTCCTTCTTCCTTTTGTGTAAATGCTTGTGTCTTGGTATGATGGCCCACCTATTTATGATGATTATATTAGTGCATGACTTCATTCAAGAGACTCCTCCGACTATGATTCCTTTCTTGATACACATGCTAGTGAGAGAATCTATGATGGTACTAGGGATATCGTGTCTATGATGGAACAAGGTTTTGATGTTGTGAGTGACTTTATTGATGGCTATATTGATGGTATGACATTGGTAGATGCTTCCCATACTACATTTTTTTATTGTGAAGTCCCATGTGCATGTGATGAGGCTATTGTTCCTAATGGGGATCTTACATTTGAAGTTTAGATTAGAGAGACTTTCATAGACTACTTGTTTGTTTATGATGATTGTCATTGTGAGATGATCCTTGTGGATCTATATAGTACTAATAAATCTTGTAGTGGTGGTATTTTTTCTTCTTGTTGGATGTGTGTATGTGACCCCATAAATTTGAGGACAAATTTCTTTCAAGAAGGAGAGAATGATGCAACCCAAGTTGCCCCAAGATCATCTTGGAGGAGTCTAGTCCATGAACTCTTAACATCAAAAGGGTTATGCATGAAGATGGGCACTCATGAGCATCTATTGGCTCCATCCCAGGGATCCCAAGTGTGGAAGATTGCATGGGAGAAGGAATAACATAAAAATTGATGAATTGGTGAAGAAGATGGTTATGTATGCAAAGTTGCTATTTCATAATGCAAGCCATCACATCTAAAGAAAGACTACAAAGCAAGGTCCTTACTTCATTAAGGTATAATTGTAATGTCAGACTTCAAACTGGGGATGTGGATGGCACCCAATGCCCTGTTATCCCAAGCATATCACTCTGATGACCAATCTTCTGTACAAATAGAACTTCCAGCCGACAAAGCCGTACTAGCATATACCACAACCACAATAACAATTCTGGAGAAAAGGGATTAACCCAACACATATATATAATAGGATCGACAAGGTCACAATATGGTCCTACTAAAGACAACATAGCCAACAAGGCTATACATAAACATTGTACTTATCCAAAACAAATTTGTGAGCTTCTACGAGTAACTGAACTGATATATGGATGGGACAGGGCCCCGACCTAGACATATTGTATATAACTCAAAGACTTCATAGATATATAACCATATATATATATATAACCATACAACTCCGGGAAGATGAAGATCACTTATTGATGGATGGACTCAACAACTCCTACTGCGGTGACCAGTGTCTCTATCAGAACATACATACGGTGCCACCGGCAAAAGGGACGGCAGTATGAAATAATATACTAAGTATGTAAAGCATGAATAGCAATGTGAATCTATAAGATGTAAAGAAAAGCATATACATAATACGAAGTAGCTAGCTATAAGGGAAAGCATAAGCAACCTTGGTGCCATATGAGGGGAATTGAACTCAACATACAATATCAATGTCATGCTATGCGTTTCAAAAACTGTCCATTAGACCCACTGACTTTAGGCTGGACTATGCGTTTCACCAGACCGTCCATAGCCAACCATTACTGTGCACCTATGCGTATCATAGTCTGTCCATAGAGCATATAATCTCTGAATAACTGTGCGCCTATGCGTATCATAGTCCTTCCATAGGGCGAGTAATTCGTGTATGTGCAATGAATAATTATGCAATGCAATGACCCTTATGCAAGTGTTGATAACCATTCTCGCATGTCATGCATGTAATGATACTTTAGGAATCAGGGGTGTGAATAACAAATTGTGACAACAATGGCTCCTTGGCCTCTTTTGAAACTCATAAACTTATTTAACTTTATTTCTTTGAATGACTCTTTGGTCAACTTGATGACTATACCTTGGAAAGCTTCCTTTCAGAGACTTATGATACGATCGATAATCAACAACGAAGATCACAAGAACATGAATAAACAATGAATACTTCTTAACATAAGACTTTGATGGACAATAGAGTAGAGTTCTCAACGTTTCTTTTTTAAAACGATAATTCATTAGATTTCATGTTTTTGAAAGAAAGGGATAGCCTTACATACCTTATCCACAAAGCTATACGACGCGCTATAAGCTCTTGTACTTTTCACGACCGATTATCTATAACACAAAAAGGATCGATTTCAACCCCCACTTCATATTCAAATAAGAAACTTCACTTATGTTAGCAATCAAAACTTAACTTTAAAAGGTTCTTAATCTTTTTTAACAATGGGGTATTCATATAATTTTCCCCACAATTCTCCGAATCATACCGTCTTAGGTTTAGAATATCGATAATCAATATATCAACTAATATCATCTTATAATTCCAACAAAACATCCCCAACTCAACATATCTTATTTTCATAAGTTTACGAGTTTTGGTTATGAAAATCCTTTCACAACTTATCCAAAATCATGAATTAACCACATATATAGATAGTGGAGGATGAGGTTTACCTCAACGCACCCAAATTGTTTCAAAATAGTAGCTTGCACCAAATTTCTAGGGTTTCCAACTTTGGCTCTATATGACAAAGACAGTTCTTATGATTTCCACATGATTAGTAGCGTTAATCCAACGTAATTGTCTTAAGATTTGGCCTTGCATGTTGTAGAATCTCTAGAGAGGATTTGAGAGGTGTTAGAATCCGATTTATGATAAAAAATGAGGGCAGAGTTGTGTGACCCGTATTTATACCTGAAAAATTGTCCACCGCCGTACTTTAACGGTGGAGATTGACGCCCGTCAAAGTATTTGACGGTCTATCAATCTTCTTCATCAAATGTTCTAGAAGATTGACGGACCATGCTAGCATTTGACGGGCCGTAAAATTATTTGACAGTTCTTCCTTCTCCCCCATCAAATTCCCAATTTTCCAGTTTTCGTCGAAATATACTTTTATTGATCCGATTAGCTTCCATATACTCCAAAACTTTTGTAAACAAGTTATAAACCTTGGTTATCCTTTCGTAAAGTCATACCTCTTCTCAAGACTTAAGTATTTAGTGATGATGCAATGGAATGCAAAACTACGTGGTGTAACATCCTCCCCCCTTAGGAACATTCGTCTGCGAATATTAAGGATATTATTAATTTCTAAGGGATCTAAAAATTTCGGCAGAGCTTTCTTTATAAACATGACTATCCATAATCTAGTAAACAACCCAAACACATATTCTACACCATACAGGAAAACATAATCTTAAAATAAGAATAACTTGGCCTCACACAACCATTTGTATAAGCAAGTATCAAGAATGTTAGCCATAACTTAACTTGACTGTCTATCGTTCTATGAGCTGCATTTTTCACTCCTACCTCAACATTATTCTCTAAATAAAACATAGGATTTAGAATGATAGAATGGAATATAAATGAGAGAATCGTATCGAATGAATATCTTTATAAACCTAAAGACTGAAACAAATAGGGATATTTGGATTTCATATCTTTTTCTTCCTCCCATGACATCTCTTCTGTATTATTGTTCCTCGATAGCACTTTAACGGAGACAACCTCTTTGGTTCTCAACATTCAAACTTGACGGTCCAAAATAGCTACTGGAGTCTCTTCATAGGTTAGATTCTCAGTGATATGTATGTCCTCTATGAGAGCAATACAAGAGGGATCTCCTACGCACTTACGCAACATCGACACATGGAATACTAGATGGACTGCTTCTAATTCTGAGGGTAATTCCAGCTCATAATCCACTTGGCCTATCCTGTGGATGATCTTATATGGTCTGACATATATGGGGCTAAGTTTCCCTTTCTAGTCAAATCTCATAACCCCTTTCATTAGATAGACCTTTAAAAATACCCAATCACCAACTGCGAACTCTAAGTCACGGTGTCTAATATATGAATATGATTTCTACCAACATTAGGCAGTTAATAAGCGCTCTTAGATCTTCTTTACCTTCTCCACCACTTGTTGGATTAAATCGGGGCCTAGTAACTCAGTTTCACCTACTTCAAACCACCCAACTGAGGATCTACACTTTCGCCCATACAATGCCTCATACGGGGCCATCTTGATGCTGGAACGATAATTGTTATTTTAAGTAAACTCGGTCATCCCAGTTACCTTTAAAATCTAATACACAAGCTCGTAGCATGTCCTCGAACATCTGGATCGTGCACTTAACTTGACCATCAGTCTATGGGTGAAAAACTTTACTAAGGTTCACTTGGGTGCGTACACATTTCTGAAACAACTTCTAAAAATGAGCCATAAACTGAGCACCTATGTCGGATATGATGGAGATTGGAACACCATGCAATCGAAATATTTCCTTAATATATAACTTGGTGTAATCCTTCGCTAAGAAAGTAGTACGAACCGGTAGGAAATGGGCTGACTTCATAATCCTGTCGACGATAACCCAAATGGAATCAAACTTTCGATAAGAATGGAGTTATCTGGTGATGAAATCCACATTAATCATTTCCCACTTCCAAGTAGGGATTTTAATATTCTACAATAACCCTCCAGGCTTCTGATGCTCTATCTTAACTTGATGACAATTAGGGCATTGAGCCACAAATGTTGTGATGTCTTTCTTCATATCATTCCACTAATAGACATGTCGAAGGTCATGATACATCTTTGTCAATCCAGGATGGATGAAATATCTATACTAGTGGATTTCTACCATAATCTACACTTGGAGTCCTTTAACCTTTGGTACGCATTGTCGACCCTGATATATAAGGACTTTGTCTCTCATAATCTCCAATATAGACTTCTTCTGCAGAGGAATTCTTTCTTTCATTCGGACCAACACCGGGTCCTCAAACTGTCTTGCCTTCACCTCAGCTGTTAAAGATGATTCTGCGGTATTATGCACTACCGATCCTTCGTCATCTATATCCAGAAGTCATATATTTAAATTTTCTAAGCGATCTAGTTCATTGGTCATTTCCAGTTTGTTAGCTTCAACACCGTCTAAACTTCCCATAGATTTACAGCTTAAGGCATCAACTATGATATTTGCCTTTTCGGGATGGTATAAAATATCTACATCATATTCCTTTAATAACTCCAACCACCTTTTTTGCTTTAAATTTAGGTCCTTCTACTGAAAGATATATTGTAGAGTCTTATGGTTTGTGAATATGTCAACACGGACTCCATATAAATAATGAAGCCACATCTTTAGGGCAAAGATTACTATTGCCAACTCAAGGCCGTGAGTTAGATAATTTACCTCATGCTTCCTTAATTGTCTCAAAGCGTACGCTATAACTTTCCCATGCTGCATCAGAACACATCCTAGGCCGATTCTAGAGGCATCACAATAGATCACATACCCTTCGGTACCATGATTTCCCATGATTTAACTCACATTTGAAAAACATAGCGTATAGCTTACGGTCCTGGAGTGTTTGTAACACCACTCAGAGATGACCTACATAGTTTGCCTTAGTCCGTGAGTACACTAAAAATCATCGATAAACACAATCATGAAGATATCCAATAATGGCTTAAAGACTCGATTCGTTAGGTCCATAAAGGCCGCTATCGTATTAGTGAGTCCAAAAGACATCACTAGAAATTCAAAATGGACATATCTAGTCTGAAAGGTTATCTTTGGAATATCCTTCTCCTTTACCCTCAACTGGTGGTATCCTGACCTTAACTCAATCTTCGATAAATACTTAGCGCCTTTCAACTGGTCGAATAGATCATCAATCCTTGGAAGTGGATACTTGTTCTTGATGGTAACTTTATTCAGTTGCCTATAGTCGATGCACATCCTTAGAGAACCGTCTTTCTTGCGAACAAATAATACCAGTGCGCCTCATGGTAAAGAGCTAGGTCTGATGAAAACTTTTTTCAATAAATCTTTCAACTAGTCCTTTAACTCCCTTAGCTTAGCTGGAGCCATTCGATAAGGAACGATAGATATAGGTTGCGTATCTAGGAGTACGTTTATGGTAAACTTGATCTCCCGCTCTGGAGGGATGCCTGAAAGCTCATCTTGAAATACATCAAGAAATTTGTTGACTACTAGAATAGACTGAAGGGTTGGGGGTTCTGTATCTACGTCCTTGACCCAAACTAGATGATATATATAGCCTTTGGAAATCATTTTTCTTGCCTTCAGGTAGTAAAAAACCTGCCCTTAGACGTAGCTGCATTTCCTTTCCATTCAAGAGTCGGCTCGTCTAGCAAACTAAACTTGATAATATTTTTCCGACAATCGACGTTTACATAGAAAAAAGCCAACCAATCAATTCCTATAATAACGTCAAACTCTACCATAGGTAACTCGGCTAAATCAACCAAGCTAGGGCGATTGCAAACCGTTATGGTACAATTCCTATAAATTTTTCATGCTACAATCATATCACCAACCGGTGCAGCCATCTCATACGGCTTAGATAATGACTCCGGTTCAAACCCAAATTTGCTCGTGGGCGTAACATAGGACAAATTGGAGCATGGATATAACAATGCATAAACATCGTATGTGAAGACATATAGTATAAATATGGCAATATCTAGAGATGACTCCAAATCCTAGCGACCAGATAAAGCATATATGCGGTTCTGAATACCGCCCAAACTAGAGGCTCTTCCTTGGCCTCTACCTCTATTTGCTGAGTTCTGGGGTGCATCACTTTGCGGATAATATCTAGAGATGACTCCAAATCCTAGCGACCAGATAAAGCATATATGCGGTTCTGAATACCGCCCAAACTAGAGGCTCTTCCTTGGCCTCTACCTCTATTTGCTGAGTTCTGGGGTCCATCACTTTGCGGATATACACTCGATGACGATACTGCTATCGATCCCGTTGGTTGAACTGCATTATTTTTTCCCCCATTTGGACATTGGAGTACGTAATGACCAGATTCACCACACGTATAACACACATCGGCACCTTGATGATACTGTCTCGGATGTGTCCTACCACACTGGCCATAAGGCAACAATAGTGGTCTCATCTGGCCCGAACTCCTTTGCTCTTGAAAACCTGAATCTCTCCAACTCTGCCCCAGCCCAAATTGGGTACGCCTATCATATCTAGGCTCTTGGAACTGAGATGGAGCATTATTATCAAACCGAGGTGGACATCTAGGAAATTGTTGTCTAGAGCTACCTGCTGCCTCTCCAAACGATCAAGCTAATCTATATCTCTTAGTTACTTCCCTTGTTGCACTTCTATCGTCTCAAAGTTGTCGCTTGCGGTCCTCAATGGTTAGAGCATATGTCTGTATTCATGCAATATCTATATATCTTTTCAGTGAGGAAATTGTACATTCTCCAATCAGATGCGGATCCAATCCTACTACAAATCGATGAACTCGAGCCCTTATTGTATCCATAATATTTGGAGCATATCTAGCTAAACAATCGAACCACATACTATATTTTTTTATGCTCTTGCCCATCTGTTTGAGGTTTATGAATTGCTCAACTCTAGCATCTCGTACTTCTAATGGGATGTAGGTGTCGAAAAAGGTTTATGTAAACTCCTCCCATATAGATGAAGGTGCATCTGGTCCTCGAGACCGCTCCTAGGACTCATACCATAACACAGTTGTATCACATAACTTGAAGGCGACCAACTCTACTGCCTCTGTCTCCGAAGCATGCATCACTAGCAACATCTAATCAATAAAGTCTTGGGGTCCACATTTGGATCAGTCCCAGTGAATACTGGTGGACTTAACACAATAAATTCTCGAGTCCTAGAACTTCCAATACCATCAAAGGACCCAGATCATGTAAAAGTCCTTATCTGACGTTATTGATTAACTAATATTTGAGTCAATAATTGTATGGCATTTGCCACTCCTTGTTCAGAAGATTCGGGTGGAAGAACTGGAGGGATCGAATTCTGGGGAACAGGAGGTACTGCATTTTCTCTAATATCCTTATGAGGAGGTGGAACTAGGGATATATGGGAGTGTGATTCTTTTTGAGCTTTAACCCTGTCAACTTGGCTGGGCTGGGCATTACTGGTACCTTCACCCCTATCTAAACCGACTCAATTACTAGAAGTAGCTCTTGTAGTAACTGGCATGATTACTAAAAAAATAAAATTAAGGCATAAATTACTCATAACTATGTAACTCAACTCTACAGTATGATATAAGAAGTAAAATAACAACAACCATCCTTAAATGCCTGCAGCGTCTTGTTTATAAATATGGTGCACAACACACCCATCAATAAGACTCTACTAGACACAACTAACATACTCCATATGACACAACTTTCTCTGATACCAAGTTTGTCACACCCCATACTGGGGGGTGTGGCCGGCACCTGGTGCCCTGCTGGACCGAGCGTACCAATCTGATGATCAGTCTTCTGTACAAGTAGAACTTTTGGCTGACAAGGCCGTACTGGCATATACCACAACCAAAATAACAATTATATAGAAAAGGGATTAACCCAAAACATATATACAATGGGACCGACAGGGTCACAACATGTCCTACCAAAGACAACATAGCCGACGAGGCTATACATAAACACTATACTTATCCAAAACAAGTATGTGAGCTTCTACGAGTAATTAAACTGACTTATGAACGGGACAGGGCCTAAACTACCCATACTGTATATAACTCTTCACAAGACTCAATATATATATAACCAGATAGCTCTGGGAAGACAAAGCACACTTACTGATGGATGGACTCAAAAACTTCTACTGAGGTGGCCTAGCAGTGTCTCTATATAACCCGCAACATGAACACACAGTGCCCCCGGCAAAAGGGATGTCAGTATGAAATAATGTACTGAGTATGTAAAGAATGAATAACAATGTGAATCTGTAAGCAGTAAAGAAAAGAATATACACAATATGAAGCAGTTAGCTATAAGGGAAAGTATAAGCAACCTGGATGCCATATGAGGTGAAAGGAACGCAATATACATTATCAATTCCATGCTGTTGATATGAAGTACACTGAGATGGTACCTATGCATTTCATAAACTGTCCATAGGACCCATTGACTTTAGGCTAGGCTATGCATTTTACTAGACCGTCCATAGTCAACTATAACTGTGCACTTATGTGTATCATAGTCCGTCCATAGGGAATATAATCTTTGAATAACTATGCGCATATGCGTAGCATAGTCCATCCACAGGGAGTGCAATTCGTGTATGTGCAACGAATAATTATGCATTGCAATGACCCTTATGCAAGTGCTGAAAACCATGCTTGCATGCCATGCCTGTAATGATACTTTGAGAATCGAGGGTGTGAATAATAGATTGTGACAACACTGGCTCCTTGGCCTCTTTTGAAACTCATAAACTTGTTTAACTTTAATTCTTAGAATGACTCGTTGGTTGACTCGATGACTATACTTTGGAAAGCTTCCTTTTGAAGACTTATGATACGATCGATAATCAATAATGAAGATTATACGAACATGAATAAATAATGAATACTTCTTAACATGAGACTTTGATGGACAATATAGTAGAGTTCTTAACAATTCTTTTTGAAAATGATAATTCTTTAGATTTCATGCTTTTGAAAGAAAGGGATATCCTTACATACCTTATCCATTAAGTTATACGATGCGCTATAAGCTCTTGTACTTTTCACGACCGATTATCTATAACACATAGAGGATCGATATCAACCCCTACTTTTTATTCACATAATAAACTTCACTTAAGTATCTTAGCGATCAAAACTTCAATTAAAAAGGTTCTTAATCTTGTTTAACGAAAAGGGTATTCATGTAATTTGGCCTCACGATTCTCCGAATCATTCCCTCTTAGGTTTACAATATTGATAATCAATATACCAACCAATATCATCTTATAATTCCAATAAAACAGCCCCCAACTCAATATATATTAATTTCATAAGTTTATGAGTTTTGGTTATGAAAATCCTTCTATAACTTATCCCAAATCATCAATTAATCACATATATAGATAGAGGAGGATGAGCTTTACCTCAACGCAACCAATTTGTTTCAAAATCGTAGCTTGCACCCAATTTCTAGGGTTTCCAACTTCGGCTCTATATGACAAAGACAATTCTTATGATTTCCACATAATTAGTAGCGTTAATCCAACGCAATTGGCTTAGGATTTCGCCTTGGATGTTGTAGAATCTCTAGAGAGGATTTGAGAGGTGTTAGAATCTGATTTAGGATGAAAAATGAGGGCAAAGTCGCGTGATTCGTATTTATACCTGAAAAATTCTCCATCGCCGTACTTTGACAGTGGAGATTGACGCTCGTCAAAGTATTTTACGGTATGTCAATCTTCCCCGTCAAATGTCCTGGAAGATCAACGACCCAAGATGGCATTTGACGGTCCATCCTTCTCCCCTATCAAATTCCCAGTTTTCCCATTTTCGTCAAAACATACTTCTGTTGATCTGATTAGCTTACATATACTCCAAAACTTCCATTAACAAGTTATAAACCTTGGTTATACTTTTTCAGAGTCATACCTCTTCCTGGGACTTATATATTTAGTGATGACGTGACAGAACGCAAAACCTACGGGGTGTAACATGTAATAGCTAGTCTAGTCTTCCTTACTATCCTCGAATAAATAGTAGACTTTGTTATTTCTGATGTAAGTAAGCCAATAAACTTAATCCCACAACAAGAATTGAGAGGGGGTTTTCTAGGGATGCCCAACATTGCCAATCATTCGGTGGTAATATGTCTAGCTTTGACTCAATGGGAACATTAGTTGAGGCCACAACATTTTGTTCTCTATTCGGATCACGAATACTTAAAGTACTTGCACGGGAAAAGGAATTTAAATCCGAGGCATGCTAAATGGGTAGCCTATTTGCAAACTTTATATTTTCCACAAAGCACAAGGATGTCAAATCTAATTTGGTGGCGGATGCCCTATCTCATCGCCATGTCATGTTAACCATACTAGAACAAAAGCTTATGGGATTTGAGGTGCTTAAAGAATTTTATGACCAAGACCCCAAATTCAAGGATGCGATGACGGATGCAAAAATGGAACTCATAGGTCCTACTCAATGGAAGGTGGGTTCCTTTTCAAGGGGAACAAGTTTTTTGTGTGTGCCTAAGTTCTCCACGAGAGAGTTGCTTGTCCATAAGGTAGACTCGAGCGGACTCGCCAGTCATTTTGGCGTAATGAAAACCTTGGAGATCCTCCAAGAACACTTTTATTGGCCATAGATAGGTAAAGATGTGCATGGAGTAGTGAGTCGATGTTCCACTTTCCAAAAAGCCAAGAGTTTTTTTCACAAGGGGTTGTACACTCCTCTCCCGATTTCGGAAAGACCATGAGAAGGTGTGAGCT
Source organism: Anisodus tanguticus (assembly GCA_034509755.1). NCBI lineage: Eukaryota > Viridiplantae > Streptophyta > Magnoliopsida > Solanales > Solanaceae > Anisodus > Anisodus tanguticus. Next base: position 20,095,681 of record CM067546.1, on the reverse strand, counting down.
TGGACTTTATTCTCGGCTTACAAAAAAAAACAACGTGGGAAGGCCTCCATCATGGTGGTCGTGGATAGGTTTTCCAAGATGGTGCATTTCATCGCTTTCCACAAAACTGATGATGCAACTCACATTGCAGATTTGTACTTAAAGAAGGTGGTGAGATTGCATGGCATACCAAAAACAATTGTGTCGGATAGGGACGTCAAATTTCTAAGTTACTTCTAGAAGACTTTGTGGAGGCTCCTTGGCACCAAGTTATTGTTCAACACTTCCCACCATCCTCAAACGAATGGTCAGACTGAATTGACCAATAGAACCCTCGGTACATTGTTGAGGGGGTTAGTGAGTATGACGACCACAGATTGGGATATCAAACAAGCTCATGCGGAATTTTCCTATAATCGAAGTCCTTCTCGTACCATGGGAAAGGCACCGTTCAAAGTTGTGTATAGTGCAAATCCATTCTTACCCCTTGATCTAATTCTCATTCTAAAGAAGGAAATCTTAAACTTCACAGCTAAGGACAAAGTTGAGGCTTTCAAAAAATTGCATGATCAAATTCAAGCGCAAATCCAGAAGGCCAATGGCAAATACAAAAGGGAGGCAAACAAATCAAGGACTCAACTGCAATTCCAACACGGAGACTTGGTTTGGCTACATCTAAGGAAGGAGCGATTTCCAAATCTAAGGAAAAACAAATTAATGCCTAGGGCGGATGGTCCATTCAAGGTATTATCAAGATTTGGAGAAAGTACCTACAAGATCGAACTACCAAGTGAGTACAGGGGCATTAGTTCCACCTTCAACATTGGAGATTTATCCCCCTATTTGGATCATAAGAATTTGAGGACAAATTCCGTCAAAGAAGGGGACAATGATATAAGTAAGACAATAAACTTAATCCCACAATAAGAATCGAGAGGCGGTTTGCTAGATATGTCCAACATTGCCAATCATCCGATGGTAACATGTCTATCTTGGGATGGAATATGGAGCGGGGTAGAGAACAAAACATGATCACTCAAGGATGCCATAAGCTTTGTCGGCTTTCATTTGGTCTTGGCCGAGACCTTGCAACTTTCTTTTAGCTTATCTCAATATCTAGGATGTTAGTTCTTGCTAGGAAATAAGTAAGGAATTTTGTAATAACGAAGGATGACTATGCTAGGAGAAGAGGTGGACGAGGAAAAACTCACCACAGAAGCTTCCTACGGATCCCAAAGTGACTATTCATGAATTTATCTACATAGAAGTAAAAAAAGGTGACTTGGGAAGTTCAATGGTTGGCTGCAGTTTACCACACGGTTTGGACCATTCACACCGTACGTTTCAACCTTGACCTAGACTTCTTAGTTTCCCTCTAGACTCATCCATGTAGTACTATAAATAAGGACTTTGTGTATTGTAAAAATCAGTTGTTGTTGTTGAATGAAAAACTTGAGTGTTACCTCAATTTAGCTAAGCATTTCAATCCGGGATTATTATACTTAGTTGATCCTCCGAGAGGGTCTCTTGGTTCTGCGGGAGAACCTCCCTTGTGTCGAATGTTTTGATCACGCTTGCTAGGTTAGTCTTGAGCATTGCTGGCAGGAAACCTCAAGCTAGTCCTTGTAAAATTGATCATAACATCTTGGAGCCCACACGAGCAATTAACTCCTTGTGTTACCATCCAAGGACCCATATTAACCGAATTATGACTTGGTTTGTGTCTCGGATTGTTTCCAACAATCCGTGCTCCAATTACTTCTTTGTTTACATCACCACCCTCCACAACATCTCACAAACACCCCCACCAAAGCTCAATACCCGCAAGAAACTACAAATACATGAAAGTACAAACAACCACCCCAACGTCCCACCGAATCCTCTTCTCAGACCCTCACTGACTCCGGTTGTTTCCGCAACCTTAACTACACTACAATACCAAACCACCACCACCACCACCCTCTCACGCAACATCCCCGAGATGACATCCCAAAATGCCAACTCACGTTTTTAAGCCAAGCCACCCGAAGCAGCCTTCAACCACCACACTACCTACCTTGCCGATAAACCTAGAACCACATTTTCCTCACCTATTTTTGGGCCAACCCGAATCTCACCAACACCCGAATTACTTACAAACTCAAAACTACTTACATCAATTTCCCTAGTTTGTAGACAATTTTGATGAATTATACTTTGATACTCTTTGAGAGTTGTGAGCTTGTGGAACCTTTTGATTGTATGAATTGTTGAGAGGATTCGTTGCTTGGGAACTAGATTCCCTTGAGGTCATCCTAAGTGGTTGGTGCTTATTAAATACTAATTTGTAGGTTTTAGCTATTATAGTGATTTAGTTTCCAAATTGTGTTTATCTTTGTCTCAATCTAGTTATCGTTTACTTTCATTATTAATTTCCTATCATTTATTATATCATTTGTGTATGCTATTGCATCTTGACTATCACAATTAATGAAGACAGGTTCAACAACATTGTTATATACATCAAAGTGGATCAGAAAACGTTTAAGCCAAATAACTTCTTGTTCACCTACTTAAAGTGCTACAAATTCATCTTTTATTGTCGATAATGCTATGCATGACTGTTTCTTGATACTCCGTGATATGGCTCCGTTGTTAAGTAAGAATACATATCCAAAAGTGGATTTTCTTTCATCTAAATCTCCTGCCCAATCAGCATCAATGTAGCCTATGGGTTACATATCATTTCCTTGGTAACATAAGGAATAGTCAATTGTGCCTTTTAGATGCCTTAATATCCTTTTAGCTGCTTTCCAATGTTCTTGTCTTGGACCAGATTGAAATCTTCTTACCAACCCTATAGCGTAACATATATCAGGTCTAGTACATATCATAACATACATTAGATAACTGATGACATTGGCATAAAGAACTTTCTCATTTGTTCCTTCTCTTGTGGAGTCCAAGGACACATCCTCTGGCTTAAAGCTTCACTTTTATAAACATGAGTGTTTATAGGTTTTCAGTCTTGCATATTAAATCATTCAAGAATTTTCTTTATATAAAGCTCTTGTGAAAGAGACAACAATCTTTTTGAACGATCTCTTGAAATCTTAACTTCGAGAATATACGAGGATTCACCCATAACTTTCATCGCAAATGTTACTGATAGCCACCCTTTTATTTCCTTAACATACTTAATGTCACTTGCAGCTATAAGTATGTCATCTACATACAATGACAAGATCACAAACTTATCTTTAGATATTTTGATGTACATACAATGGTCTTCATGAATCATAGTGAAACCATATGAGATGATCTCATTATGAAAATGTTAAATACAATTGTCTAGAAGATTGCTTAAGGCTATAAATTGACCTACGATGTTGGCATACTTTATGCTCTTGACCCTTTTCCACAAAACCTACAGGTTGATCCATTGAAAAATATGGTTTTCACATCCATTTCATGTAATTCAAGATCTAAATTAGCTACCATTGATAAAATTATCCTTATTGAGGTAAACCTCACAACAGGTGAAAACATTTCATCATAATCAATTCCTTCCTATTGTGTATACCCCTTAGCTACTAGGAGAGATTTATATCTTTCGATTCTACGATCAGCCTTACACTAGATTTTGAGAACCTATTTGATCTCAATAGCTTCACGATTCATTGGTAGATCAACTAATTCCCACACTTTGATTGATTTCATTGACTGCATTTCCTCCTACATTGCGTTTAACTATTTATCCTTAGTTGGGTATGTAAGAGCCTCGTTTATATTTCATGGCTCTTTTTCATCTTCTGGAGTAACTATAAATGATTCTCCTTCGATCTTAAATTGACGACGGGGAATTTGTGGATGACTCGTTCATCGAGGTTGAGATTGATAAATTATTTATCAATTGGTATTTTACTCCCACTCAGACCAGCAATATCAAAAGGATTTGATATAGACTGAGTATTTGTGATAGTAGGAACTAATTCATTATCATCAAAATGACTCCCACTCAAATTCATTTGAACATCTATAGCGGAAGAGATCTGGTCCGTAGTTTCATAAAGAGATAAGTATTGACCTATCTCACCATGCTTAGGAAAATCATTCTCTAAGAATGTAATATCGCGTGATTCAACTTCAGTTATAGTGCCACTATCTTGTTCACTCAAGAACACATACTCCTTTGTTCAGAGTATTGTATAATGATACTCTTTCTTCCCCTTGGACTTCCATATGGGGAAAAAGGATTATGTATAAAAGCAGCACAACCCCAAGGCTTCAGAATGCTTAAATCGGGCGTTCGTTTATTCTATAACTCATACAACGTATATGTAACTGACTTGGAAGGGACACGATTAAGTACAAATGTAGTAGTGAGCAAAGCATCACCCCAAAAGGTGAGACACAATTTTTCTTGTGCCATCATGGATCTAACCATTTCTAAAAAAGTTCTATTTTGTCGTTCCACAACACCATTTTGTTGTGGAGTGTAGGGAGTACTTAATTGGCTTTGAATTTCCTTTTCATCAAACAATTATTTGTACTCATCAGAAAATATTCTCTTCCTTTATCGGTTCTTAAAGAATTTATTTTTATATCTAGTTGATTGTCAACTAAGTTCATAAACTAACGAATCAACTAAATGCTTCAGATTTATAAGAAATCAAATAGACATAACCAAATCGAGTACTACATCGATAAATGTGATAAAGTAATTAGCATCATGTCTTGCCCTTACCTTCATTGGACCACAAATGTCAGAATGAATTAACTACAATGGAGTGTCAACTCTTGTACCTTTTCCAGATGGATTTATTGCTATTTTTTCCGGATAGACAATTTCACAAATAAATAAATCTACTTTGTCTATAGAGACAAGAAGACTTTTTTTGGCTAAGTGATTCATTCTTTGCTGACCAATATGACCAAGTTTTAGCATGCCATATATTTACATTATTTTCAAAATTGGAGGTAGACGTAAATAAGGAAAAACAAATATTATTATTATTAGTGAAGCTAGGTACAATATCCACAACAATAAAACCATTACAAGGATAACCATTGCCATATTTTTTATTGGCCAAATAAAAGACCAAACCATGTTCATGAAAGATTAAATGAAATCCTAAACTAATGAACACTATAATGACCCATCTGGTAATTTTTAGCTAAAGATTCTTATTTCACTAATTTATCATTTTAGTAGACTGTATGTGGGGTTTGTGATGCACATGGATGGGTGGCACGAATCTCGAAGTTTATTTATGTGATTTTTGGAGGAACAACCCAAAATATAAATCTTAGAGTTGATTAGTTTGACTTAAAGTTGACATTTAAGTATGTGGGTTCGTTTTCGGGTTTCGTTACTTCTAGTAGTTCCAGATGGTCATTTATAACTTATTTGAGTAATTAGTTTGCTTCTCGAGATAATCAGATGTATTTTGTGTCCTGATTTGTGAATTTTGGTTATTTGGTTATTTTGGATGATATTCCTCTTTTGTGCTGAGGCGAGTTGTCAAGTGACTGCACCTCAGCGAGTTCTTTTCCGCTGGAGTAAGATCGCGCCTGTGGAATAAATTCTGCGAGGGTGGAATCACTGTATCTGGAAACCTAATGAATGCCATAGGTCGAATCACTTTTCCAAAATATCATTACCTCAATTCTTGAGTTGTCTAAGGGAGATTCTTGAAGGTTTTGCTAAGTTCTTCATTTGAGGTAAGATTCTTCACCCTTTGTGGTTATAATTCATATTCTAAGTCTCTAATCATGGTATTAGAGGTATGTAAATTGGGGAAGATGAGTTCTAGTTTCATGTTAGATTAAGAGAGGTTGAAACCTTGATTTAAGGGTGTAATATGGTTTAGTTTGTCTTAATATTATGATAAGTATTGATATATGATAAATGATCATATTGTGGTGGTTAATTTGATTATGGAAACCTTTTCAATTTGGGAGAAATTCTAGGATTGTAAAATTGGGTCATTTCTGAGATTAGAAATTGAGGGTTCAATTGGGGTAAGATTTCAAATTAACTTAAGAATACAATTATTTATTATGTTTAGAAGCTTTTTTGAGTAATAAAGTTCAGATTTTGATACCATGGGTCCGGGGTTAGTTTGGGTGTCTTTTGTATGTTTGAAGGACTAAGTCCTTGTGTGGTGCATTAGCTTTATATTGATGAATAGTCTATGTATGTTGGACTATGATTATCACGAGGTACTCCGGAAGGGAAAGACCAGTGCGGAGACTTGATTGCACATGGCACCTGCTCGTCCCAGAGATAGGTTACAATTTCCTTTTACTAGACTCTCATAGAAGTACGTAATTAGTTATAAATATTGACGAGTATTGGATGTGTTTGGGGGTCCCACTCAAACGGTTGTGATGAATGGTTGAGTGGGTGCCAGTGTTGAACTGTGTTGATGGGTGATTTGGAGAATCAACCTTAAGTTGATTCTGATTTTTGTTTATTGGACTTGTCGCCATTCTGTGGGCTAATCGCCATACTTGCTATTATTGTGTTTGTTCATCACACATGCTTTTGTTATGATATCCTGATTTTACTCGGACTATGTGTTGTTGAATTCTTGAAAGCATGTAATATTCATCTCTATACTTGGTTGCACCTCATTATATATTGATTTCTTTCCTTGAATTGTTATTTGCATTCATACACTCATAGTTTCTGGCGATATTGATATGAGAATGGTATGAAAATGTTGTGGGTCCAAGAGACCAGGAAGGTAAGAACACTTATGAGATTTTTGGCAACATTGAGATGATGATGATGATGATACGTGGGGGAACGGGTTGCACACTTGCAACAATTATTTCAGCCAAGAGCTAGGTTCCGTTGAGAAATTCTAGAGGCGTATATGGACTTTGTGGGTCCCTCCATGGGTGTGCAGTTCATAGAATTTGAATGCCTGTATACAGGAGATGGAAAAGGTACCTGGTATATGCATTGTATTCATATCGTGCATACATCATTCTATTGAGTATATGTTGATAAACTAAGTGTTGGACTGGTATTTTCTTGACTTGGTTGATTTCTAGATAAATGTGGTTGTTAATTGATCACTTGATATTGGAGATATTATGATTGAACTCTTCTGAAACTAGGTAACTCGTGTGATTATGAAACCTTATATGAATAAAGTGACTTGTTGAATGCAGTGAACCTTTATATGAACAATGTGGCTTATTTGGGTTATCGAACTGCTTAGCAGAGGATTATTTGGTGTCATCTTGATATTTATCTCTTTTTGCGTATCTTCCATCGTTGTCAGCCTATAATGCATACGGGGGTACGTTGTGTGCTCATACTACACTTGCTGCATTTTATTTAGATGTAGATACAAATCCCTCTACCAGTTTGGGGCCTAGAACTTGAGTTCGAGCGAACTGACTTCCTATATTCAGGGTGAGGATGCTACGTTCCGGCATCCCTTGGGATGCTCATATCTCTTATTCTGTCTTTACTTTGATTTGAGAGACATATTCAGACACATAAACTATGTATTCAGTTTTGGCTTATGTTGCCTTTTATTCAGACTTGTATTCGTATTAGCGCTCTTGTATGGTTGACTAGATCTTTAGGTGTAGTAGAGGTATAGGCCGTGGTAGGGTCAGATGAAGAACTAGAGGAGCTGCACCAGCTCAGTGCGGAGCACATGGAGTTGGCCAGGCTCGTGCTAGATTAGTTTCCCCTAAGCTGTATATTGAGCCTCAAGAAGAGTTATTTGAGGAGGAGATGGGTCCAACCTAGGATCAGCCTGGATTTATAGCTACTTTGGTTCTACAGGACACGTTGATAAGATTATTGAGTGTTTTAGATAGTTTTGCCCAAGCGGGTGTGCATCTGACTACTCGGGGTGGGTCACACACTCATGTAGGGGAGGGATAGACTCAGACTTCAGAGTTTTATACTCCTGGGGTTCATCCAGATTCCATGTCAACACCCCGTATTGATGAGGTTTCGACTCCAAAGTTTGTTCCTCGGCCGATTGCAGAGATATCTATGACCTACGATGAGCAAAAGATTTAGGAGAAATTTTCAAACATGAAGCCTCCTGAGTTCTTTGGACAGCTCGAGGAGGATGCATGTGAGTTTAGTTTGAGCATCCATAAGAGGCTAAACACCTTGGGTATCGTCAAGTAGCACAAAGTCAATTTTGTGGCCCCTCAACTTAGGGGAGATGTGAAGCAGAGTGAAGGGCGTATGTTGATTGCCTACCATCGGGGTCGCTTCCAGTATCTTGGGTCATGTTCTACTGGGTATTTTTGGAGAAGTATGTGCCTTTTAGCTTGTGTCTGAGCAAGAGTGATGAGTTCCAAAAGATTGAGCAGAGGGGTTCGACATTTTTGCAGTATGAGACTCGCTTCCACACCTTATCACATTATGCAGCGCCGTTGCTACCTACATATGCGGAGAGAGTCTGCTGTTTTGTGAGAGTTTTGAGTATTCCCATTCAGTTGGCCACGTTGTAGTTAGTGGCATCTGGGACTTCTTTTGAGATAGTGGCAGAGCATACAAGGATGGTGAAGTCTATGAGGGGTAAGTTGCCAGACATGAGCTCCACAAGAGGTCTAGGTGATTTGGACAGTTCAGTGGGTCTACTTCTCGTGGTTATGACCATCATGGTAGATATCAACTGTCGCAGCCTAGTCGACTAGTTCAGGCTGCCCTTCAGATTGCAGATGGTGTCTCCACTGGGCATAGTGGTTAAGTAGGGATTCTCAGTTTTGATATTCTGATTGCGGGGGTCAATCAGGTTCTTCTATCTCTATTTAGTATCCCTCAATGGCCAGGACTTGTTATAATTGTGGTGAGATTGGGCATTTCAAGAGAGAGTACCCCAGATTTGTATCGAGTACATCCCGTGCACCCAGGACCCCAGCACAACCTTCTAGGATGATGGTCAAGTTAGTCTAGGAGGCTCTCCATTTGACTGTGGTGGCTATCAGACTAGTCATGGTAGATCTCAGATAGGGAGATATAGAGCTCATTCAAGCTGAGGTGGCCATCAAGGTACTCAGTTTGATGGAGAACACACTCACTGCTATGCTTTCCCTGGTAGGCTAGAGGCTGAGGCATATGATACGGTTATCACAGGTATCATCTCAGTCTGTCATCGGTCTACTACTATGTTATTTGATCTGGGGTCTACATTCTCATATGTGTCTGCCTACTTTTCTGCTGATTTGGATATGTGGTGTGATATGCTTGATGTCCCTATTCGTGTGTCTACAGTGGTTGGTGATTTTGTGGTCATAGATTGAGTCTATCATCATTGTTTGGTTACCTTTATAGGTTATGATACATGGATAGATTTGGTTATCTTAGACATTGTCACGTCCCAAATCCGTGAACGTGCGGACACCTACCTTTTTCCCACCTAATAGGCGAACCCGTTCCTTAATCACAACTTAACCAATAATACAGTAGAACCTAACCATCGATTATACATAATAAGTAGGCGTAAAAAAATAGTGCAGAAATAATACAACAATCCCAAGGAATCTGGTCTAAGGTCGTACAAGAGCCACCACTTCATAGTACAAGTTTGAATATAATATATGTTTGGAAGGTAGATTACTCTCTTGGAATAGAAAAATAAGATAAATAGAATAAGATAGGCATTCAGGCGGTGGATCCATCCATGTGCTCACCCTAGATGCTTGTCAGCAAAGCCTCGGGAATCAAACATCAGGAGAGGAAGTGGACCCTGTCACATACTCTGCACTCAGAAAGCAATGCAACATAAATTAAGAGACTGAAAGGTAGGCATGCTCACAATTAGATATAAATACAACACAGTCCAAGAATAGCATCGCAACTATAACTATCAAGCCCGAATCCAATAAATATGAATGTGTGAATATGAATGCATATGCAATGCAATGGTACATACACGCTCTAGACGGAATACTTCCACTCCTCGATAGTCATGACCCATGAGGGACCCAGGAATTCCATATACCTGCTGCAGCACACAACACGATCCAATATATGTTGCGGAACATGCACCCTGGTCTAATATGTGCATATATTACCGAACGTGCAACCCGATAAAATATATATATATATATATATATATATATATATAGTGTGTGTGTGTGTGTGTTGCGGCGCACAATCCGATCCAAATGTATGATCTTGAATGTATGAATGATATTAATGCCAATGAGAAAATATTATCACCAATGGGAATATATCAAGCCAATCGTGCCACGTATGGACACATAACATAATGACAAGAATGAATCAATCCTCCCTTTATGCACGATCAAGTATAGTATCATACACGTGGAAACGAGCCACCAATCAAATAAGACAACCACAATCAAGAAACAGTACCAACCTAAGTATTCCATCCCAACTTCATCCTCGAAAGAGTAACATGTTTTCTCCAACAATCACTAACTCTACATATGCTTCACTAACTGAAGTCTAACAATAAGGTAAGCCGTAAACTACCTGGTAGCCAAGCGGGAACCAGGAATGATCACACTTTTACCTTGCATTTTCGAGGATCCCTCAAGTGCTCAATGTCTATCCATAATCAAATTCTGAATTAGAAATAAGAAGGAACAATATCCATGTTGCTGTCCTATCCTTCAAATCAAAACCACAAGGGAAAAAGGGGAAAACGATTCCACAAGCGTAAAATAGAAAATTAAAAGTGAATTTGGAAATCCGACGTTCTAGAAGTCTAATCCTACTATTCAATTGATAAGTTAACTCAAGGATAGCTCAATTCCATTATTCAAGTCAAAATGTCAATTTGGTATGAACCCTAATTTTCAAGCTTTCAATTCCTCATCATAAATGGAAGGTTCCAGCTTATTATTTTCTAAATCATCAAATTCTATACTTAGATTAGTCCAATCCACCAACAATTCTCATTTGGAAAAGCTAAAACTCAAATAGTGAAATGGACTTCAAAACCCCACTTTTACCAACCCTAGGTTTCTTCCCCGATTAAGAAATAGTTTATATATCGAATTAAACCTTACAACATGGTAACATTACCAACAACATAACATACTTAGAAGAAATCATATTTTACCCACTTCTTTTACATCATGAGAATTCTTGATTCTATCAATTTCAACTATCAAAAGGTCTTCAACTTATGTTTCTCATTACATATTTTACCTCCAAACACCATAAACCTAGAAAACTATCATAAGGAATGAGGTTTTACCTTCCATGAAGGTCTTAGGCCATGAATGCAGGAAAATCTCCTTAGGGTAGCCCCCATCTCGAGATACAACCTTTGGGAAAAGTGAGCTATTTCTAGGGATTTATTTCAATGGGCTGTCATTGCTTCTGCCATAGCAGATATGATTTCGCTGGCGCATACTCACTATGGCGTAGAAAGGGGCCGATGGGGCAAAGGTACTTGACACCTTTTCTAGTGCAGAGGCAGAATGAGGCTCCGTTGGAGCAGAATCTCCTAGTTTGCTTAAGCGGACGTGATCTCGCAGAGGCGGGAAATGGCACTTCCAGACACCCTTTACTTCCATCACTCTTCTTCAAACCTGGAGGAGTTTACTTGAATCGATATTTCCACTAATAAAGTCATCGGCGAATGCCCATAGGAAAGTTATAATGATAATTCGGGCAGAGAGTTCATAACGACCAAATGGATCGTTACATCAGATACCAATTAAACAAATGTTCATCCTCGAATGGGGAACAATTGAGAGTGGTAAGTACAATAGATTGAACTCGAGACCTGGTCCCATATAAGAGATTCTTATCAATTTCGCACAGCATGGATAGGAAACAACGTCATGCAACATAACTAAGACACCACGATACTAGCTCAGGTATATTGCATAGATCTCATTATTGACATTTTAGACTAGTCGATGTGAACCACTTATTATAACTATGTTATAGGAAAAGAATTATTCATTCGATAGATTTTAACTTCAAGGATTCGTGATATCGCATCATGCCATCAGTTACACTATCGCACCTCACAACGCGTCATTATAATCGGTAATACTGCATTTGTAACATAGTCTATTTATGCAGGCTCATTAATTAGTCTCGGTAAAGAAATACATGGTATGCAGGAATGGCGGGGGCCTGACGCTTTGTAAGAGTTATACAAAGCTTGAAAGAGAGATCCATCATACAAACAGATGGGACTAAAGGTCATCAGGAGAAATATTGCTTTCAGGTAATATCGTACACGTGGTAAAAATAAATCAATAGACTCCGCTATGGTGGAAGATTCATCCACCAAAGTGCTTCCGTGTATGCGGAAATAGGCATCGAAGCGGACAACAAGGAAATAGGTGAACCTCACTGGAGCGGCACAATCAACCGCCCCTACGGAGACGTTGGGGCAGAAAAAATATTCGCTAGGGTGGAATTCGCATAATTTCGAAAAGTTCTAACAAGAAAAATATAGATCGGTCCCTCCACTTTCCCCACTCTTCTTCAACTCTAAAACTTCTAATACAATCTCTAAACCTCCCTTTCCCCAATTATCCTAGAAAATATTATCACAACCCCTACCCCTCCAACAAATTACTCTCTTCCTCCCACACACAACTTTCCATACATACTGCCTTACTCCCTTTCTGACACGCTGAAGACACTCGATGGTGGCACATATATCCGGAATTCTTCCACAACTTGCAACTACACAAATTCACCTCTTGTTAAATTTCTAAAACTTTGTACTACACATTATTGGTTCATGTAATGGGACAAAAATTTGGTAGTGGTAGAGACTTTTTATGAAACTTGGGGGGGAATTTTGGGGTGGGGTTTGCCACAAGGGTAGATTTACAGATCGGGTAAAATACGAGCATAAAAGGGTTCTACACTTCATGTATACACACATGTAAACCAATGGGGAGGGGGTTTCTGGCCCAAATTGAGGTGAAAACACTGAATTTTCTGGTTGTGGTTGTCAAAGATGAGGATCTCGCTTCGGAGAATGACCTCCCGCTGTAGAGGATCCGTTGAGGTGCATAAAACTTTGCTAAAGAAAACAAAATGATAAAAGGTTTCTGCTGGAGCGGACATTTTCCTCATCGGGGCAGGTTCGCTCCATTGACTCTCATTGTGCCGAAGCGGAAATAGAACAAGGGTAGTGCCAAAATAGTGGCTTCGCACTGGGCAACTTGGGTCAAATTTTATTAGTTTCTTGGGCTCACTAGACACATAATAACATGATACATATGATTCCATCGATGAATTGACATAGACTTGATAATTACAAGTGTATCTGGAGGAAATAAATCAAAATCAGATGGACAACCTTGCCCAACAATATGGACTTGTCGATGAGGAGCCTGCAGGTGACTACAATGTATTCCAGTTCATGTCTAGGGAATGTCAGAATCGCTATTATGAAAATTTGATAAATAAGAAGTTGCTTAAAGAGAGAGGCATAGACTTGATCGGTGTGGAAGAGCTTATTCCTGACTTTTACACTCGGCTGACATAAATAGGGTGGAAATACATTTCCTCGGCCCCCTGTAAGGCCAATGAATATTGGGTGATGGAGTTTTACGCCAACATAAAATGGGAGAGATTGTCGGAGCCAAATCCAGAGATAAGGATTCGGGGTAAGATGGTACCAATTGGGGCCAATGTAATTAATTATTTCTATGGGCTGCCAGACCATCCCTTAGAGTTTATAGATGCCAAGGATGATTGTGGTAATGCGGAATGGTTGGTATCACATTTGGTGGTTGAGGAGCACAAGAATAAAATCACATGGGCAAATAAGAAATATGGGATCACAAACAAGTACTTCACCGCTATGGCCAAGAGGTGGCAGACTATCATCGCTAGTAGGGTACGTAATTCGAGTAACAAGTTTGATTGCACGTACATTCGCGCTCTCATAGTAGCTTGCATTCTGGATGATATCTCGCTAAATGTGAGCCATCATATCATTCGAGAGTGGATGGACTACATGGCTAAGGAAGGGCCTAGTCTGATGTTTTCTTCCTTGATTTCTGAGTTGTGCTAGAGGGCAGGTGTGACACATAATCCTGATGATTACTGGATCGAGCCTGAGGGGATATTCCACCCTCTAAAAGTGTCAAGAGTGGGTACACTAGTGAAAAGTAATAAAAGAAAGGTAGACCTAAACGTAAGCGGTGATTGTGCAGATGATGGATTGTAGTCGCAGGGCCCCCACTAGGTGCCATAGGTTCCCAGTTGTAGGAGATTAGGGACTTAGTTGCTGGATTTCTTAGTCCTTCTACCAGTCTAGTTCTTCGGGTATCTCCACTGACTACTTCTCCCATGAGGAGATGAAAGAGTATTTGGAATCGTAGAAGGCCCTATAGACCTCAGTTGGTACTTTATAGATGACATAATAGGGTTTAGCCAAGGATCATGGTGATCTCAGTGCAAGATTTAAAAAGGAGTTGAAGAAGAATAAGTCCCGAGGCAAACTTCTTGTGAAGATGTGGAGAGGTATCAAGGGCTTGTTTAAACACTTAGATTACAAGGATTCTCTTCCAATCGAAGACGAAGATAACAATGAGGATTATTCCTTCCTGCACAAGGCGGATGTTAGTGGAAACAACCCCGAGGGAGGTGGAGAGGTGACCAGCTCGAGGAGACAGGATTGAGCCCGTGCTTGGTATTGGTGGTTAGCCCATGTTGGGCTTTATTTCAAAATAATTTATGTTTTTGGTGCTTGTTGGATGTTTTCTTTGGTTCACCTGCTTTATTTTCTGTTGCTTTGGTTTGATAGATGCTTAGATGATTTGGAATATTTGTAGCTAGTTTCTCATATTTGTTTGGTTGACGTTGTCAGATATTTTGCCGTTTTGGCTATCTAAATTTTCCTGTTAGTTTTGCTATGAGTTTATTAGTCATGGTACATGTTTATCAATGAACATGTGAAGAATCATAAAACAGAGACATAACTCACTGATTTTTACCCAGTGATTTCGCTAGGGCGAAAATTGTATCCACTGAGACGGACTAACCTCGGCAGGAAAATTCACGCAGGGCGAATTTCAAATAGGGCACAAATTTCTGTTGTGCCGGAAGATATTACGCGGGTCCGAGTTTGCCAAAGTGGAAATACTTCACCAAGGCAGACTTAGTGATACAACAGGGTGCTCGATCCTATAGTCCCTCATTCACTAGGGCGGATTCGCAGGCGCGGAAATGCTTTCGCTGGGGCGGAACGCCTGAATCAAAATAAAATTCAGATTTAAACATATCAGGTTTCGCACTAGCTTTTGGACATGATTTTTACACATAATCTACCCGAAGGGTGTTTGAATTAGATACCAATTGGAATTAACTAGATACCAATTGCATTCAACCAAGTATAGAATTAAACGAGGGAGCACGATAGGGTAAAAAAGGGAAAAATTCCTAAAATGTTTCTGAGCCTCTCCAGGATGGGCACGAACATCATCATACCAATATGCAAGACTCTACTACACATTGCTCTTGTACTTACCAGTTAACATAGGGCTCTGATACCAACTTATTACAGCCCAAATCAGGGAATGTGCCGGCACCTACCTTTTTCCCACCCGATAGGCGAATCCATCCCTTAATCATAACTTAACCTACAATATAGTAGGACTCAACCATCGATTATACTTAATAGGTCTAGGAGAGATAAGGAAATAGTGCAGAAATAATACAACAATCCCAAGGAATCTAGTATAAAGTTGTACAACAGCCACCACTACGTACTAAAGTAAGAATATAAATACAAGTCTGGAAGGTATACTACTGTCTCAAAATAGCAAAATAAGACAAGTAGAATAAGAGAGACATCCGGAGGGCAGATCCATCCATGTACTCACCCTAGATGCTTATTAGCAAA
Source organism: Anisodus tanguticus (assembly GCA_034509755.1). Taxonomy (NCBI): domain Eukaryota; kingdom Viridiplantae; phylum Streptophyta; class Magnoliopsida; order Solanales; family Solanaceae; genus Anisodus; species Anisodus tanguticus. The sequence goes on along the minus strand of CM067546.1, from coordinate 20,079,872 downwards.
TACTTCGGGAATCAAACACGAGTAGAGGAAGTGGACCCTGTCATGTACTCTACACTCAGAAAAGAATGCAATAAGATAGTATCAGTACAAACACTATGTACTGGTAAGTATCATAGGCCGACAACAGTTAGATAACATATATAAAGTAAGAGACTAAAAGGTAGGCATGCTCACAATCAGATATATATACAACACAGTCCAAGAATAGCATCATAACCACAAATATCAAGTCTGAATCTAATAACTATAAATGTGTGAATATGAATGCATATGCAATGCATTAATACACACACGCTATGGGCGGAATACCTCTATGCCTCGTTATTCATAGCCCATAGAGGACCCGCAAGGTCCATGTATCTACTGTGGCATATAGCTCGATCTAATAATATATACTGCAGAACGTTCAACCCAATCCAATATATGTATATATTGCGGAACGTGCAATCCGGTCCACTATATATATATATATATATATATATATGTGTGTGTGTGTGTATGTGTGTGTGTGTGTGTGTTGTAGTACACAACTCGATCCATATGTATGATCATGAATGTATGAATGATATTAATGTCAATGAGAATATATCACACTAATGGGAATATATCAAATCAATCATGCCACGTATGGACACATACCATCATGACAAGAATGAATCAATCCTCCTTCTATACACGGTCAAGTATAGTAATATACATGTGGCTACGAGCCACCAATTAAATAAGACAACAACCACAATCAAGAAACAATACCAACGTAAGTATTTCATCCCAACTTCATACCCGAATGAGTAACATGCTTTCTCCAATAATCACTAACACTACATATGCTTCACTAACCAAAGTCTAACCATAAGGTAAGTCGTAACCTACCTGGTAGCTGAGCAGGAGCCATGAATGATCACACATTCGCCTTGCCTTTTCGCGAAACCCCCAAGTACTCAACGTCTATCTATAATCGAACTCTAAATTCAAAATGGGAAGGAACAATATCCATGTTGCTATCCTATCCTTCGAATCAAAACTACTAGGGAAAAGGGAAAAATGGGCCCACAAGGGTAAAACAGAAAATTCAAAAGTGAATTTGGCAGTCCGGCGTTCTAGAAGTCTAATCCTACTATTCAATTTCTAAGTTACCTCAAGGATAGGTCAATTCCATTATTCAAGTAAAAAACCCTAATTTGGTATGAATCCTAATTTTCAAGCATTCAATTCCTCATAATAAATGGAAGGTTCAATCCTATTAGTTTCTAAATCATCAAATTTCATACTTAGATTACTCCAATCCACCAATAATTCTCATTTGGAAAAGTTAAAACTCAAATAGACTTCAAAACCCCACTTTTACCAACCCTAGGTTTCTTCCCCAATTAAGAACTTGTTTATATATCGAATTAAACCTTACAACATGGTCACTTTACCAACACCATAACATACTTGGAAGAAATAAGATTTTACCCACTTCTTTTACATCATGAACTCTTGATTCTATCAATTTCAACTATCAAAAGATCTTCAACTTATGTTTCCCATTACATGATTTACTCACAAATACCATAAACGTAGAAAACTATCATAAGGAAGGAGGTTTTTACCTTCCATGAAAGTCTTAGGACAAGAATGTAGGGAAAGCTCCTTAGGGTAGCCCCCCCCCCCCATCTAGAGATACAATCTTTGGGAAAAGTGAGCTATTTTTAGGGCATTTATTTCACACAATTGTTGGCACTTCTTTCATATCAGACATGATTCTGCTAGAGCGGACTCGTTGTGGTGGAGAAAGGGGCCGTCAAAGTAAAGGTACTTGATACCTCACCCACCATCGGGGCAGAACGAGGCTCCGCTGGAGTGGACATGATCTCGCAGCGGTAGGAAGATGACTCTTCCAGCCATACTTCACTTCAATCACCCTTCTTCAAACCTAGATGAGTTTACTTGATTCGATATTTCCACAAGCGAAGTCATTGATGAATGCTCGAACGAGGGTTATAACAAGAAGTCCAGTAAAGAGTTCATAATAACCAAATTGGTTGTTACAAATATGGTTAATTTCAATATTATTTTGGGGATGGATTGGCTATCACTGTACCATATGATTCTGGATTTTCATGCCAAGATATTCACCTTAGCTATGCCTAGTCTTTTGAGGTTAGAGTGGAGGGGCACTCCTAGCCTTGCTCTTAAAAAGATCATTTCTTTCATCCGGGATAGGAAATTGGTATATAAGGGTTGTTTGGCATATCTAGCTCATATTCGGGATATGAGTGTGTAGACTCCTTCATTTTAATCTGTTTCGGTAGTTAGTGAGTTCTCCGAGGTCTTTTTATCAAACTTACTGGTATGCCGTTAGATAGAGATATTAATTTCTGCATTGATCTAGATTAGGGTACTAGACCCATTTCCATTCCTCTGTACCATATGGCTCCAGCTGAGCTGAGAGAGTTGAAGGAGCAACTTTAGGACTTATTGAGTAAGGGCTTTATTCGAACGAGTGTATCTCCTTGGGGGTACTCCTGTGTTGTTTGTCAAGAAGAATGATGGAACCATGCATACGTGCATTGATTATAGGACGTTTAACAAGGTCACCATTAGAAACAAGTATCCAATTCCTCGTATTGATTATCTGTTCGACCAGCTTCAGGTTGCGTCGATGTTTTTGAAGATTGTTTTGAGGTCCGAATATCATCAGCTGAAGATTTAACTTGAGGATGTTATCAAGATAACTTTTTGGAATCGTTATGATCATTACAAGTTTTTGGTGATGTCCTTTGGGCTTACCAATGCCCCTGCAGCGTTCATGTATTGAATGGTATATTTATTCTATATTTGGATTCTTTTGTGATAGTATTAATCAATGACATCTTGATATATTTGAAGATTTGGGAGGACCATGAGCAGCATCTGAGAATGGTTCTTGGGATATAGAAGGAGAAGAAATTTTATGCTAAGTTCTCAAAGTTTGAGTTTTGGTTGAGTTCCATGGCATTTTTGGGACACGTGGTATCCAAAGATGAGATTATGGTTGACCCAAAGAAGATAGAGGCAGTTAGGGATTGTCCTAGACTGACTTCTATGACAGAGATTCGGAGTTTTATGGGTGTTTCTAGCTACTATTGTCGGTTCATCAAGGGATTCTATTCTATTGATTCTCATATAATATATTTGACTTAGAATGAGGTGTCTTTCCAATGGTCTGATAAGTGTGAGGAGAGCTTTTAAAGCTCAAGTATATTTTAATGACAACCCTGATTTTATCCCTTCTAGTGGAGGGAAAAGACTTTACTGTGTATTGTGATGCTTCGAAGATTGGGGTGGGCTATGTGTTGATGCATGACCATAAGGTTATAGCTTATGCATCGAGGCAGTTCAAGGTGCACGAGAAGAATTATCATGTTCATGACTTATAGTTGGTTGTTGTGGTGTTTTCTTTAAAGATTTGGAGGCATTACTTGTATGGCATTTATTGTGAGGTATATACCGATCACCATAGTCTTCAGCATGTGTTCAATCATAGGGATTTAAATTCTAGGCATCATCTGTGCATGGAGTTGTTTATAGATTATGATATGACCATTTTATACCATCTAGGCAAGGCCAATATGGTGGAGGATGCCTTGAGCCGAAAGGTAGTCAGCATACCTAGTATAGCTAGTTTGATTGTTTCTGAGCATCATTTTGCATTATCGGTTTAGTCCTTAGCCAAGCATTTTGTGAGGCTTGATATATCCAATTTGGGTAGGATTCTAGCTTATGTTGAGGTAGGGTTTTCTCTCTTATAACATATTTGGACCCACCAGTATGATGATGAGAAATTCTGCAAAATTTGAGATAAGGTGATGAGTGATGAGGCTAAGGAGTCTATGATTGATAGTGAGGGTATATTGAGGATCAAGGGTGGACACAACATCTTTAATTCATCCATATTTGGATACAACATCTTCCATTCATCCATGTGCTACTAAGATGTACCGTGACTTGAAGCAACACTATTGGTGGAGGAGGATGAAGACAGATATTTTTGAGTTCGTGTCTCGGTGTCATATTTGTCATAAGTCAAGTATGAGCACTAATGACCTGGTGGTATGTCTCAGAAGATGCCCATTCTCCTGTGGAAGTGGGAGAGGATTGCCATATATTTTGTTATTGGGTTGCCCAAGACTTTGGGTAAGTTTGATGTTATTTAGGTCATTGCTGATAGGTTGACCAAGTCTGCGCATTCCAGTCCAGTCCAAATGACTTATAATTCAGAGAAGTTGGCTAAGATATACATTTGTGATGTTGTTCATCTTCATGGTGTACCTATTTCTATCATTTTAGACTGGGGTACTTAGTTTACTTCATATTTCTGGCAGACTTTGCAGAAAGAGTTGGGTACTCGCTTGGATCTCAGTATAACGTTTTACCCTCAGACCGATGATAAGTCCGAGCGGACTATTCAGGTATTAAAAGACATGTTAAGAGCCTGCGTAATTGATTTTAGTGGTCATTGGGACCAGCTTTTACCTCTGACAGAGTTTGTATACAACAACAACTATCACTCCAGTATTGATATGGCACCGTCTGAGGCCTTGTATGGAAAGAGATGTTGTTCTCACATTGGTTTGTTTGATACGTTTAGGTTAGGCCTTGGGGTACCGATCTATTGAGAGAATCCTTAGAGAAGGTGAATGTGATTTTAGACAAGTTCTTGGTAGCTTAGAGAAGGAAAAAGGAGTATAGACACTTAAAGGTTCGGGATATGGAGTTTATGGTTGGTGACAAGGTTCTACTGAAGGTCTCACCCATGAATGGCGTGATAAGGTTCGACAAGAGAGGGAAGTTGAGTCTGAGGTATATCAGACTTTTTGAGATTCTTCAGATGGTTGGAGAGGTGGTAAATGAGTTGGCTCTGCCACCAGTTCTTTCAGGCGTCCATCCGATTTTTCATGTATTTGTGTTGAAGAAGTATCATGACAACGGTTCTTATATCATCTAGTGGGACTCCATATTTCTAGATCAAAATTTGGAGTTAGAGGATGAGCATGTGGCTATTTTGGATAGACAGGTGAGACAGTTGAGGTCTAAGGAGATAACTTCTGTGAATGTGTAATGGAAGCATCGTCTTATTGAGGAGGTGACTTGGGAGACAAAGTCAAACATATGGAGCTAATATCAAGGATGAACGTTTGTTTAATTAGTATCTGATTTAATGACTTGTCTGGTCATTTTTAGCTAAAGACCCTTATTTGACTATTTTACCCTTCCCATAGACTATATAGGGTTTGTGATGCACGAGGATGGGTGACACGTATCCCAGGGTTCATTTATTTGATTTTTGGATGAAAAACCAAAAATAAAAATCTTAGAGTTGATTAGTTTGACTTAAAGTTGACATTTGAAATGTGGGTTTGTTTTCAGGTTTCTTCGCTTCTGGTAGATCCGGGGGGTCATTTATGACTTAGTCAAGTCATTGGTTCCCTTTTCGAGACAATTGGATGTATTTTTTGGCCCTATTTGTGAATTTTTGTTATTTGGTTGTTTTGGGAGATTCTTTAGAAAAGTATATCTTAGCTCGGTTAAATGATAAATCCGAGGGAGCGAGTGAGTTCATAGCACTGTCTACCTTACTGGTCTCGAGAGTGTTTCGGGTGTGTAGTAGAAGTTTGAGTTGAAATCCATTTTGCTAGTGTCTGGTGTCCTCCCTAGCGGTACGATTGTCCGCTCCTGCGTTGTAACACCTCGTACTCTAGGTCTATGGTATGAACCATACAATGGGAACATGATAGAACCACGATGAGGAGTGTAGGAAGTATTTTCAAAACTAATCAAGGCATAAGAAGGGTCTTGGGAAATATTAGATTCGCAACTCTATGGAGCATATTTTCAAGTGAGTTTGCAGCAGACCTCACTTAAACTGAGTTTACAGATAAATTTATAAGGAATGTCGGAAAACTTCCTTCATAAATGTTGTATTACTTTGAAATACCTTTCCGTCCATATACGGCACATGTCAAACGAAGGTCTTTACAAAAAGTTATGGCTAATTTACTGAGGACGAGTAAAATATAAATCCCAATTCTTGTAGTATTAGGTTTTAAAGCCCAAGCCTTTAAGATAACCTATAAATACAACCCTAAAATGTTTTCTATGAGGATTTTCGACCAGAGTTGCTACCGAACACCTTAGGCGAGTTCCTATTCAAATCTCTATGTCGATTATATTAAGTTAACACTAGATTAACACTGAATTATTATTTTTTCCGATTAATTATGCACTTTGATGGGCCTTTTATTTAATTAATAAAGCAAAAGTGTTCAAAAAATATGCCTAAAACCAGGTCCACAAAAATGCCAAAAATCTGGCAAAAATAATTTTTATAAAATGAAAATGAAATAACAAAATAAAACAAATAAAATTGAGGTCCCATCTGCATTTGTTGTTCTCTCTCTCTCTATCTCTCTCTCTCTCTCTCTCTTCAGCTGGTTCCTTTCAATCGACGTCGCCTCTAACAAAAATAATGATCGGAGCATCGATCGGAGCTGACCATGTTGCCTTGGTCTTCCGTTTGATCTATACTCCTCTGATTTGTCCTTTCATTGTTGAAATTGCTTTGAATCCTTTCATTTATGTTGTGTGGTAAGTATTTGATTCCCTTGCTTATAATTTTATGTCTTTTGTCTCCGAGATGAGCTGTTCTTGATGTGCATGTGTTCACTCTGCTACGATGGAGCATGGTCTCTTCTATTTTTTTGTACATGTGATTGGATCTTCGTGTACGCCTCCTTCTAGGTACCTCTTGTCTTTCTGACTCTTTTTTTGTGTTTGACCAATGTTTTTGTATCCTGTGTGATGATTTTTGTGCTGATATGTTGTTCTTGTTTGTTAACCCCCAAAATTTGCCTATGTGTTGCCGAATCCATTGTCTAAATATGACTCTGCATCTTCTGATCCCAAATTTGTGCAATTGTTGTTATTCTCCATACATTTAATCATTTAATTTACTTGATTTATTCTAGTATAGTATTTTCTTGTGTGTGTGTTGCTATATTAGAGATATAGACCTGTAAAATAGAAAAAAAGTTAGAAAATACCACCATATTTTTCTCCTGAAGGATTTGAACATGATGATATAAAATTTCCTCCCTTTCCTTATTATACTAGTCCGATCCTTCCTATTAAGAGCTCTTTCCACACCAACCCCACTTTGGATTTCCTCCATTTATCTTGTACCCTTGATTCTCAAATATGGAATTTGTGGTTTATCACTATTGAGAATCTTTGTACATGTGATTTGTAACTCTTGAAAAGATTGACAATCAAAAGAATCAGCATCCAGAGTCAGATTGGCCAAAGCATCTGTCAACTTATTTCCCTTCCTAAAGATATGACTGAACTTAACTGTCATTTTATTGCTCAATTCTCTAATCTCCCCAATCCATATGATAATACCCTAGGGTAGTTTCCATCATTTCTCCAAGATCTTGTAGACCACTTCTGAATTCGTTTGAAATATTATATTATCCATACCTTGCTATTTGCAGTATCTCATGGCTTCCAGAATAGCAATTACTTCAGCATCCATGTTTGTTGTAATTCCAATCTCCCTTGCATATGCATACAATAAATTCCCATATGACTTCCTCACACAAAAACCATAGGAACTCCTACATGGATTACCTCTGGGAGCCCCGTCTGTGGTGCATATAAACCATCCTATAGGAGGGAATTTCCAAATCACCTTGGTGATTTTAAGTTTTCCTATCCCTTCTTCCAGCAATTTGATCACATCCTCCCATTTATGAGGACAACTCTTGATTGAGGGATTTCTTACATGTACTACTCTCTGAATAGTAGTGATTATCTGTTATATTACCCTGCACATAGATCTATTCTCTCCATGATTTATACGATTCCTCCTTTTGCACAATTCCCAAAGTATTATGGCTGGTACTGCCTTAATGATCTGCCTACTCTGGAACAAATATAGTACCAAACTCTATTAGTTACATATAACTTCAGAAAAAGATGTTGTGTTGTCTCCTCTTTTGGATTGACACAACACAACACCTAGAGGAAATGTTAGAATTCATCTTCCTAAGCACATCATCCACTGGAACCTTAAATTTCCAATATCTCCACGTAAAGAAAGATATTTTAAATGGCATCCCCTTTATCCACATGTTCTTGTAAGTATCAAGCTCCTGACCCCTTAATCTCACATGATACCGAGCTGACCTTACAGTGAAGTTACCTTTATTATCCAACAACCACCAAGGCATATCCATCCTATTATCCTCTCTTGGTGGTGTAATTGTGCTTGTGATATGCTGAATAATGTCTTCTGGTATCATTCTTTCTAATCTGATCACATCCCTTTCTCCCTCTATCACCAACTCATTTACATTATGTATCCTTAAATCATAATAATCCCCTAGTATAGCATAATAGAGGCCCCCCATTCATGTCTAGTTGTCAAATCAAAATTGAGAATTTCCCATCTTAGTTTGCCACCATATGTGGATCGTTATTTGGAATCTCTAGATTTTGGAAAATCCATTCAATGTCGAATTTTGAATGAACCTTTGGAATTTCTTCAAAAAGGCAAGCCCATCACTCATTAATAGATTATATGGAGTTATTATTATGTTTTATATATTTAATGGTTAGTAGAATCATTAAATAGGATTAATTTAGAAGCACTCCATCAAATGTAAAACCGTACTAATTTTGTTGTAGATTTTGTCCGCCGACCAGCCAGCTTCCGTTGGCATTTACCGATATTTTAACCGTTGGATCGAGCCCAAATTTTAACCGAGTGGTCACAACATATAGGTATTAAATGTGAATTGTGGAGATCTGATTTTGAGTTCTGGAGCAGTATGTATTGAGCTATGAATAGTAGCTACGAAAAATGGTGAAAACTCTTCTCAATGTTTAAAGTTCAAAGTTTTGGATTTCTTCTTCAAAAGTTGAGACCATTTCTTAAAGTTTTGGAGAGACTAAGGTATGTAGAGCTTCTATCCACGTGTGGTAACATCATATTTCTTCCCCACGACACATGTAATCCATGAAACACGATTTTCCTTAAACATAGGGTTTTGCTCTAATTCATAAAACCCTATATACACGTACAACTCTCTCTCTCTCTCTCTCTCTCTCTCTATATATATATATATATATATATATATATATATATTTCTTCTGTCATGTTTCTGTTTATCGTATTCATGATATGTCGATGTGATTGTCATGAACATGTCTGTAATCCATGAATCATTGTTGCTCAATTCATGAAATCGTACATATTTTTCATGATTTACACAAATTATATTATATGTCTATTCACATGCTAAATTATAATTACAAATCATGTTGTACAAGTTATTTTCATGAAATTCATGGGCTTACATGCCAAATATATTCATGTTCATATTTTGAGAGTTGCACAGATTACCGAGAGGGCTCAGACATCCTGAAACTATGTTTGCCAGTGTAGAATAAGGATCGCTCCGCCCAGTTAGGACAATACCTTCATACAGTGGCGGAGTCAGGATTTTCATTAAGGGGGTTCAAAATATAAAAAAGTATACATATGAAGAGGCTAAAGGGGGTTTATCATTTACTATATATATATTTAAAAAAATTAAACATGTTTAAATAGTGTTTTTTTATCCGAAGAGGGTTCGTATGACCCTCATCGGCCCTATGTGGCTCCGCCCCTGCCTTCACATTACTCATTGCGAGTTATTGGATCCATTCATGTCATGTTCATGCCTTGTACCCCTACAAGATACAAGATGACTTAGTTGATCAAGCAGAGATCATACACCACGTTCTAGCATGGTCGTTTCATGTCAGTTATACTATTGCTCTCCCACAAGATACATATTTTATACACATTTTTACATTCATGTCATATCATATTCATGCTCTTTGTTCAATTTCAGTTTCATGTTCCTATTATTTCATGTGCATGCTTATTCTTTCAGTTCCTTTACATACAGTACAATTCAAATGTACTTACGTCCCTTTCTTCCCGGGGCCTGCATTTCACAGTGCTTGTATTGAGTTTCAGGATGATGCATCTGCTCATTAGGATTTCATCAGTATCATCTATTGGTGAGCCTTATTTCATTCAGGGTGTCATTTTATTATTTTGATGTTATGCTTTACAGAAGAGGTATGCCAGGGCCTTGTCCTGGTAAAATAGTTTTGCAGTCAGACTCATGTTCAGAGGTTTTATAGACTAGTTTAGTGTATAATTTCAGTATTGTTTTCAAATTTTTTTATGTTTTCAGACTATTTTCGATGTTATATTCTAGACTATTGTTTTAGTACTCAGTTTTACATGTTTTAAATCAGTACCATTGTATGTTTTGATTCCCATGTTGATTCAACAAGTCATGTGGTTAGCTCGGTCACATGCAGTCAGCCACCGAGTGTCGTGTTTTTCCTAGGCTATGGTTTAGGGCATTACAAAACTTGGTATCAGAGCCTAGGTGCTATAAAACCGTGTCCAGTGGGGTTACTTTTATATGTGTGTGTGCGCCACACATAATAACGTTTGACTACCAAGACATTTAGAATTGTCTCACTTCTTCCATACTCTAGATCATGCAATTAGAGCTATGCTTTCAGGAACTTTTGTAACTCGTGCCATGAAGTTTAGAGTAGTAAGTAACATTCTCTTCCTATCGAATTCCAGACGTATCAAATTCATAAGCAACATGAAGGAGATTCAAGGTTCAAGTGAGGATGACTACCCATTGGGTTATCATCGGGAAGTGCATGTTGGTAATAGATGAGACTTGAGATAATATCGAAAGTAGAACAAAATGCATAGTTACTATAGACTAGAGCATAACCCTTTTTAAAAAGTGCAAAAGTAGTTATCATAATTCCTTAGTACTTTACTACAAGAAGCAAATATTATTATGACATAAGAAGATTTGAAAGTCCCCCCTTAAATTATGTAAGTGTTTACCCCGAATGTGTATAATATGATATGATTTTAAAGTGTGTAGAAAGTTCGGGGTTAGGTATTTCAATTTTTCATTTAAGATTGAAGAAATTTCCACTAAGTGTGATCCATGTCTACAGTAAGAAAAGATAGTATACGACCGCATAATAGGGTCGAATGATGAGGGAAGTTAGAAATAGTCTCACGTTTCACTTTAGTATTCAAAACAAAATCAGAGAACATGATGCTAGTAGGTGGTTAGTAGAGAGTCATAATTAAGTTTTGAGTAGATACAGTGCATTAGCAATTTCAACAGAGCTATTAGAGGTACAATTTGTTTTCCTTAGTTAGGTTAACATTGGTGAGTGGGTAGAAGTTTGAAACACTGAATGCGTGCTAGAACCCAATGAGTTTAAGATAAACATGAAGTACATCAACAATGAAAGGAGAAAATTAGTTAAGCAGTAAGAGAGGAAATTCTAGAAGAATAGTCTTTTAGAGTTATCAAAAAGGGGCCACCCTAAGACTAGCAGTGTGAGCGAAGTTAAGTCGCTATGACAAAATATGCCAGTAATTCATTCCATGTAAGTAATTTAGCTCCCCGTTCATGTAAGTAATTCAATTTCCCTAGTAAGGCAGATCGCTCAGAAGTGAGCCGAAAGATGAGCCGTTAGTGACATAAAGCGCAAAGAATTGCATAAGATAAAGAAAGTTGGTAGGATCCTAACGAGAGAGAAGGATCCCTAAATATAAGTTCTTAACCGTTGGTCCAAGAGAGAGATGTGTAAATTGTCATTGAGTGCAGTTGAGTATTTGAAACTGCAAGGGTTAGCATGAGATACGAAGAACCTCAATTTAGTAATAAGGACATAATGAGATAGTATCAATAAGGAATGTGCCTCGTATGCACAAGAAACACAAAGTGAGTAGAATTATTATCGATCGACTTGTGTCAAGATCAATTATTATTGTTTAAGCGATCACGAAAAAAGCTATAAGATCATGCCCAATTATTTGTCACAAAGGTAGTGCCATGGCACGATACTCTATGTTTAGGGTGTTGGTCAAAGACTTAGCGAACAACAATACTATAAGTATTTCAGGAGGTATCTCAGAAAGAAATCAACTATGGGTAGTTGAGCTCATGTTAAGGTAGATAAGAGAATCATGATGAAAGAAGTCCATTGTTTAGCAAACCTAGGAGTTCAACTTTTATACTTGAAGATGGTAGATTTGTTGTAAGAACATAGCCAAACCCTCCTTAGTAGTTAAGCAAAAGAGGAAAACAATTTCATGACCCCTATCTACTGCAGCTAAAGGGATTCGCATACATAAATCTATGGCTTCCAAAGAAGGGGGAAATGATGATACTCTAAGGTACGGAGGAAAATTTTACATCCCGGATGTAGATAGACAAAAATAGAGGATTATGGCAGAGGAACAAAATTTCAGATATTCTATCTATCCAAGCTCCACGAAAATATATCATGACCTTGAGAAGGTTTATTAGTGGAATGACATGAAGAAGAATGAAGCCAATTTCATGGCTAAGTTTCCAAATTGGTAGCAAGAGAAAGCTGACTCAGTAGAAGATTATGCCAAGTTATATATTCATAAAAGTTGCAGATTCCACGGGGCTCCAATGTCTATTGGATCAGTTCGAGGTGTCCGGTTCAAATCAAAATTTGTTGAACTCTTTTCAGAAAGGATTGGATACCATCTCAGTACCATTTTTCATCCTCAAATAGATGTCAGGTAGGGCACACTATCCAGACACTCGAATATATGTTGGATGCAAATGTCCTAGACTTTAAAGGTAATTGAGATGATCATTTGTCTCTTATTGAGTTGTTTCTAAATATAGATATCATACTAGTATCAAGATTACACCATTTGAAACCTTGTATGGGTGAAGGTGTAGATCACCTATTGGTTGGTATGAAGTTGGAAAAGTAGAATTGCTAGAGGCAGACTTGGTCCATTAGGCTGTTGAAAAAGTTAAATTAATTCAAGAATATTTGAAAATGGCTAAGAATCACAAGAGTTCTATGCGAATGTGCGGCGCAGAGATTCAGAGTTTCATGTTAATGATTGGGTGTTTCTAGAAAGTTTTTCCTATGAAAGGCATCATGTTATTTGAGAAGAAAGAGAAGTTGCTCCCAAATATATTAGACCATACATGATCCTACAAAAAATTGTCAAGTTCGCAAGTTGAGGACTAATGATGTCGCTCCAGTGAAAGGGTTGCAAAGGAACCAATATCTGCACTTATTGATGGACAAACAGAAAATTTCTAGAGTAACTACATCAAGTATTCAGACCTTATGTCAGTTTAGTGTTCAAGTCCCATCTTCGCTCAACATTCAGATCTCATGTTGTAACATTCATTTTTTGAGCAACCAAATATCATGATATGATATCCATGTTTACACATATTCATATCCTGTTAGTTAAGCACTCATGTAACCATATTAGCCAGTATTCATGTCCTATGTCATGCTCCTTATGTCCATGTATTCATATCATGTTCATGCTTATGTTCCAGTACTTATGTCCTTCATGCCTATGAATTCTTTTCCAAATCTCATGTATAGTACTTATGTATTCATTGAGTCCAATATCCACGTGTTCATGTTATACTGGTATTAATGACAGATAGTATCACGTATTCATGCCAGCTCAGTGTTTATGTTAGTCACGTCCATGTTTCAATTACCAAGTTATGTCATGTCATGCATATTAAGATGCCCTGTGATGATTTTTTTGTACTCTGGCCAGCTGACAGGTGTTTATGAAATATTTGGATGGTCTTATTTACAGAGAAAACTGTCGAAATTTTCATAAAATTCCAGAGTTAGTCATACACCTAACTATGAACCATCATTCGAGGACGAATGACTCCCAAGGGGGAGATATTGTAACACCTCGTACATTTGGGCCATCGTTTGAACCACACAATTGGAACTTGATGAAACCAAGATGAGGAGATTAGGAAGTGTTTTGAAAACTAATCAAGGCATGCAAATAGTCTTTGGAAATATTAGAGTCATAGGCTAATCTACGGAGCATATTTTCAAGTGAGTTTACAGCAGAGCTCACTTAAACTGAGTTTACGGATAAATTTATAAGGAATTTGGGAAAACTTCAATCATGAAAATTGTATCCCTTTGAAATACCTTTCCATCCATATAAGGCCGAATCAAACAAAGGTCTTTATGAAAAGTTATGGCCGATTTACTGAAGACGTGTAAAATATAAATCCCGATTATTGTAGGATTAGGTTTTAAAGCCCAAGCCTTTATGATAACCTATAAATACAACCCTAAATGTTTTATATGAGGATTATCGACCAGAGCAGCTACCAAACATCTAAGGCGAGTTCTTATTCAAATATTTATGTCAATTATATTAAGTTAACTCTAGCTTAACACCGAATCATTATTTGGAATCGCTAGATTTTAGAAAATTCATTCAAGTTCGAATTTGGAATAAAGCTTTGGGATTTCTTCAAAAAGGTAAGCCCCTCACTCATTCATGGATTATATGGAGTTATTATTATGTTTTAGACATTTATGTTGGTAAAATCATGAAATAGGATTGATTTAGGTGCACTCAATCAAACGCAAAACCCTAGTAATTTTGCTGTAGATTTTCCCTCCAGCCAGCTTCCGTTGGCATTTGCCAATGATTTAACCATTGGATCAAGCCCAAATTGTAACAGAGTGGTCACAATATATAAGTCTTAAACGTGAACGGTGCATATCTGATTTGGAGGTCCAGAGAAGTATGGTTTGAACTATGAACAATAGCTACAAAAAATGCTGAAAACTCTTCTCAAGGTTTCAAGTTCAAAGTTTTGGATTTCTTGTTTAAAAGTTTAGACCTTTTCTTCAAGTTTAATGGAGAGACTAAGGTATGTAGTGATTCTATCCATGTGTGGTAATATCATTGTTCTTCCCCACGCCACATTCCATAAAATATGATTTTTCTCAGACCTAGGGTTTTGCTCTCATTCATGATAACCTATATACACGTACAACTATATATATATATATAATTACAAATAATGTTTTACAAGTTATTTTCATGAAATTCATGGGCTTACAAGTTAAATATATTCATGTTCATGTTTTGGGAGTTGCACAGATTACCGAGATAGATCAGACAGCCTTAAACTACATTGGCCAGCTTAGGATACAGATTGCTCTGCCCATTTATGACGATACCTTTTGTAACGCCCTGAATAATGGCTTGGGGGAAACATGGCACTCGGTGCCTGACTGCATATGACCGAGCAAACCACATTGCTTTATGATCAAAATGGGCATCAAAACATACTATAGTAATGATTTAAAACATGTAAAACATCATAATAAAAATAGTTTAAAAGTATATTGCGGGAATAGTCTAAAAAAATAATAAGTCTTGAGTACTCAAATCTGACATCACATGATAAACTAGTCTAGTCTATGAAACCTCTAAATCATGAGTCTGACTGCGAAACTATTTAATCAGGACAAGGCCCTGGTATACCTATACCATAATCCATAATTATGAGAATAACTAGAGTGAAACCCCGAATGAGATGGAGCTCACCAACTAGCTGATATTGAAGCAATCCTACTGAGTAGATTCGTCTCCCTGATACTCAACACCTGTACCATGAAGTGCAATCTCCACGAAAAAAGGACATTAGTACATTTGAATTGTACTATATTTCAAACAACTGAAGAAATAAGCAGGCACATGGAATAATAGAATATGAAACTAAAACTGTAACATGAGCATGATTTGGCATGCATATAAAACATGTGTAAAATCTATAATGTTGTACATCTATATATTTGTATATCTGTAGGGAGAGCAGTAGAATAACTAATAACATGAAACACCATGTGGGTACGTGGAGTCTAGTACCTAGCCCGACCAATAGAGCAATCTCATACCTTGTCGGGGTATGAGACATGAACATGGCATGAGAAGATCCAATCTACAATCTGAAGGTATCATTCTCTGGTAGAGCAACCCTTATCCTACAGTGTCATACGTAGTTTAGGCTATCTGAGCCTTCTCTGTAAACTATGCAACTCCCAAAACATGTACTTGAAAATAGTGGCTTGTAAGCACATGAGTTTCATGAAAGAAACTTGTAAAGCATGGATTAAAATCATAATTTATCATGTGAACAAATATAACGTATAACTTGTGTAAATTCATGAAAACATATATCTATAAGTTCATGAAATATAATAGTAATGGTTCATGACTTGTAATTCTAGAACCCATGGAATTCAAGGTTATGGGCATTCATGGACTACGCACGGATTCTTAATAACCATAATGGAATATCAAGAACACAATAACTAATTAATAATACAACATCATATATCAGGATAAATGTAATTTAGGGCTATCATTAAATTGGAATAAAATCATAAGTTATGGAATTTCAGTGATTTCATGGAAGATGTGGCGTGGGGAAGATCAATGATGTTCCGACATGTGGATTGAAGCTCTATATACCTTATTCGCTCCAAACATGTATTTAAAAATCCAAACTTTTAAGAACTTCAAAGGTTTAACCTTGAAACCTAGGTTAATAACAATGAATTTCTACTTATAATTCATGTATGTATGTTAGAATTCACTTGAAATACTTGGAATATGCTTACCTTGGTGTATGATAGTGATGGGAGGAGAGGAACTTCGTGCTATGACTTGAGAATAGTGAAAATTGATTTTTCAGGTCTAAGTCTCGTATTTATACTAATTGCAATCGAAAAGATTTTACGGATGAATTCAATGGACCATCGATTTTTTCTACGGTCTTGTTTGGACTATATAATTATATATGGTTTGTATATTGGACCGTCTTGAATTTTTTAATTTTTGAGTATTTTGTAAAAGATGAGGAATTTGACGGTTGAAATTGATAGAACGTATAAATTTATACGGTCCATAGAATTTACAGAGTGCCATCAATTTCAAAAATGAAATCAACGGTTCATTTTGACGGACCATAACTAATTCAATGGTCCATATAATCGAGCGTAAAATTTAATCTGCAGAACTGAAACTGGTTTTCAACTTTAAACTCCCTTTTTTGGTTTACTAAACCCCCTGAATCATAAATATGTCTTAGTTTAAAGGTACGAGGTGTTACAATATCTTCCCCTTGGGATCATTTATTCTCGAATGATGGATCATGGTTAAGAATGAGACTTAACATAGCGTGAAGGAACATGACATGAAACATTAGAATGAATGACATGATTACATGAAAATATGAACATGGAGACATGGAACATTAGTACTGAATACATGAACATGAATCGTGAAACCTAGATACCCAAGGGACATGACATGAATATTGAAGGAAATTACCTTATTTGTTTTCTGCTTGTTCCTCGAGTAAGTGCGGATATATTGACTTCATGTCTTTTTCGGCTTCCCATGTAGCCTCCTAAACATTGTGACATACCCACAACACTTTCACTGAGGCAACTTCCTTAGACCTCAACTTTTGAATCTAACGATCCAAAATAGCCACAGGGATCTTTTTATAGGTCAAACCATCCTTAACTGTAATGGAATCTGTAGGGAAAACCAACCACGATTCTCTCACTCCCTTCCTCAACATGGATTCATGAAACACTAGATGTGCAACAACTAAATGTTGTGGAAATTTAAGTTCATAAACCACTTGGCCTATTCTCATAAAAATGTTGTATGGTCTGATATATCTGGGACTGAGCTTCCCTTTCTTCCTGAATCTCATGACACCTTTCATAGGTGAGACTTTCAGAAATATCCAATCATCAACTTGAAATTCTAAGTTGCTATGTCTCACATCTGAATAGGACTTCTTGCGACTTTGAGCTATTTTCAAATGCTCTTAAATTAGCTTGACTTTCTCCATAGCCTGATGGACAAAATCTGGTAGTAGCAATTCTACTTCACTAACTTCAAAAAACCAATTGGCGACCTACACATTCGCCCATACAGAGTTTCGAATGGAGCCATCTGGATGATAGCATGATAATAGCTATTATAGGCAAATTCAAAGAACACATTTAAAATCAAGAACACATGCCCTCAGCATATCCTCAAGAGTCTGAATAGTTTGCTCTACCTGACCATCTGTCTAAGAATGAAAAGTTATGCTGATATTTACCTTGGTACCCAATCCTTTTTGGAAAGACTTATAAAAGTATGTCATGAACTGAGTACCACAATCTAAAATAATGGACATTGGGGTCCTATAAAGCTTGACAATTTCTCAGATATGCAACTTAGCATAGTTCTTTACTGAATTTGTGGTCTTGACTGGCAAGAATTGGGCTGATTTAGTAAGTCAGTCCACAATCACCTAAATCAAATCATGCCTTCGGGATGAGAGAGGTAGACCTGTTATGAAATCCATTTTAATTATATCCCATTTCCAAATAGAAAGGTCAATATTCTGAGCTAACCCACCAGGTCTCTGGTGCTCGGCTTTCACCTGCTGACAATTTAGACACTTGGCTACAAAATCTGCCACATTCCTCTTCATGTCCTTCCCCCAATAAATCTTCTTAAGATCATGATACATCTTCGTAGAACCTGGGTGAATATAATACCTGGAATTATGTGCTTCTGTCATGATTTTCTCTCTAAGCCCATCTACATTTGGAACACAGAATCTGCCTCGATACCTCAAAGTACCATCATCTCCCCCTTGTTCAAAAGTCATAGTCTTATGCTTGTGAATCCCCTCTTTCAGCTACAATAAGTAGGGATCATGAAACTATTTCTCCTTCACCTCGGCTACTAAGAAGGATTCAG
The DNA here is from genome assembly GCA_034509755.1 of Anisodus tanguticus. Taxonomy (NCBI): domain Eukaryota; kingdom Viridiplantae; phylum Streptophyta; class Magnoliopsida; order Solanales; family Solanaceae; genus Anisodus; species Anisodus tanguticus. Next base: position 20,061,112 of record CM067546.1, on the reverse strand, counting down.
GCTTATTCTGAACAACAACAACACCATCTTCGGAGTCCATGAGTCGAACTCCTAGACTAGCTAGTTGATGAATCTCCTTCATCATGGTTCTCTTATAATCTTCAACATGAGCTAAAATTTCCATGGATCGCCGACTAAGAGCATCGACTGCCACATTTTCTTTCACTGGATGGTAGATAACATCCACATCATAGTCCTTTATTAATTCGATCCATCTCCGCTGCTTGAAAATGTACTTAAGGCTCTTGTGATTTGTGAAAATGTCAATGTGAACTCCATACAAATAATGACGCCATTTCTTGAGTGAAAAAATCACGTCTGCTAATTCTAAGTCATGAGTCGGATAATTCTTTTCATGAGGCTTAAGTTGTTTGGATGCATAAGTTATAATTGTACCATGCTGCATTAAAAAACATCTAAGACCAATGCCTGACACATCACAATATACAATGAACCCCTCGGTTCCCTCTAGCAATGTTAACACAGGAGCATAAGTCAGTCTCACTTTCAATTCTTGAAAACTAATCTCACAGGCACTTGACCACTGAAATTTGACTTTCTTCTGAATCAACCTAGTCAATAAAGTTTATATGGAAGAGAAACCTTGTACAAAATGCATGTAATAGCCTGCCAGACCTAAGAAACTCCGTATATCTGAAGTAGAAGTGGGTCTAGGCCAATTCTTAACAATGTCTATCTTATGAAAATCAACTTGTACGACCTCTAGGGATGGCAGGTGGGTATAATTTTGCAGATTCTGCACCGCACCCGCCCCAGTTGGGGCGGGTATGGGTATAAATTTTGCGGGTAGTAGGCGGGTATGGGTATTAAAAATGTACCCGCCACAGGTAGGCGGGTAGGTGGTGGAATTGCAGTTATACCGGCCTGATACCCGCCTGCCTACCCTCACATAAGCCCAATAATATTTTATAATCTTGTAGTAGACTAGTAGTCTATAAGCCCATCCATAAGCCCAATACCCTTAATTAATAAGTGAGTACTAGGGTTTACTCTTCTACTCTTACGCCTTCACTTTAGTCTTCACTCTTCAGCACGTTCTCTCTCTCTCTTCTCAACATTACACTCAGTTCTCACCATCGACTCCATCGACCAGCCGTTCACTCTCTTCTCAACCATCGACCAACCCTTCACTCTCTTCTCGACCATAGACCAACCCTTCACTCTCTTACTACCTTCAACCCTTCACATCCATCTATTATTGGAATCGGAGCGGGTAACGGTTCACCTCGGGTCGGTTTGTTTCGCCATTCAACCCCTAAATTAGGCGAACAACTTCTCTACTTTATCTTATCTTCTCTTAGAAGTCCTACTCAATCCGCTAAGGTAATTTCTCTTATCTTCAACCTAGTAAAATGTAGTACTTCTTAGCTCACACTTATTATATTTCAATTTGATATTTTGGTTGTTAATCCAGGTTTTGGTTGAGACTGGATGCTTGTTGGCGATGTTCCTTGGAAGTATGTTTTAATTGAATTTTAATTCTTTTCATAGTTTCTCATGGAAATAGATTTTAAATTTTGCTGATCGATCCTTTTTTCTTCCTTTTTATCAATCTATCCAGAATGTTTGTTGATACGTGTAAGAGAATCAGGTTGATGAAGAGCTCAGAGGCCTTTGGATTAGGTAATTAATCTAATTAAGTTCTTTATTTCATTATTTAATTTGTTATTAGGATTAACTATAGATCTGTAGTACTAACTTCTATTGTTAATTTTTTGTGTACCTCCAAGGACACCCGTGAAATTTTCAAGTACAAGCTAAACAAAGAAGCCTTCAATTTCATCCTAATTAGCCCAAAGATAACTGCAAATGTACAGATACCAACTGTGGGATTAAGGCTTTCCTAGAAAATAGGATTGATTATTGATTATTGATTACTGATTACCGATTATTGTTCTGCCTCAAACAAATTTAACATTTTTCAATATTGTCCTAATCTGTATATATGTAATTGCATAGGTAAGAATGTCAAGCAAGGGTAATGCCACTACTATGTCTAACTGATGTTGCTGGCTTGCTGCTAACTGATGTTGTTGGCTTGCTGCTAAAGATAGCTAAAGATATGGACATGCTGGCTGCTGCTAACTGATGTTGTATTTAAATCCTTGTTTTATGTATTAGTTACTTAGAAAAGATATTTCCAGTTCTTGCTGGTGGTGTTCCAAGAAAGTTGGCAATTCTTGGATCAATTTTGTTTTTGTCATTTGTTAACTATACTGGTTTGACTATTGTTGGTTATGTTGGTGTTACACTTAGGGTTATTTCACTTGCACCAATTATTTTAATGTCTAGAGTCCTTTAAATGATCTGATGAGAGTTTGACAGTCTTCAGTTGGAGAAGGAACAACTGAAGTATTTAGAATCATAGATGAGGTATGTCTCTTAACTATTGATGTTGTCATTTTCTTTTGATAAATTTTGACTTTACCCTTTATTTATGGGAAAAGAGTCAAATTTACCCCTGTATTGTGCGAAAATGCTGGATTTTACCCTCCATTAAACTATTTGTACAATGCGAGGAGAACATGTATGTAGATGAATCTTTTTTTTGTGCTTCCAAAATTGTTTTACCCAAAAAGTTTTTGGTGTTCCTGAGGATAATCTAAATTTTTGGGGTCTTCTTGAGTAATTTCATGTGGCAGATATGTGAGTGTTGGTGGTCATCTGATGTTGGTACATGTGGTTGAATTTATAATTGACTTGAAAAGAGTTGATTCTCTGGTCTTCTAGACATGTGTACAAACTTTTTAAATCCTTTATGAGAAGTCTTCTATTTGGTTATGCATGGACTTATGTTATGTCCCAAAACAGAATGCCTCTTTGTTTTCATTTTCTCTTAGAAAAAAATATTGGATTTGTGAATTTTCTTTACTGTTACACAAGGATATTGTGCAGTAGTTGAGTGACTTTAACAATTTAATGATTTCTAGAAGGACATTTTAGAGAAGATCGGTTAGGTAATTGCTACATTACATGGATTTGGAGCTTGGCTAGTAAGGAACATCTTTTGTCTTGTTATGCACACAGTAGGAGATATTACGCTTCTAAGCACCAGAGCTTTATGGCACTTTCAAAGAAAAAACTTGTTTTTCTAATAGATCTTCTGATCAACATATCTGCATATTATTTTCCACAGTTCTTATTTGATATCAATTGTAAATTTTTGAATGGTGTAGTTGACAAGCATAATCTTTATCCTCATGCTCTTCTCTTGACTCGTTACAAGGAGACAATATTTTTTAGTACCAAGAAAAAGTTGGTTGAATTTGTGGTTATTGATAATGTGGTGAATAAGAAGTTGGACGCCTTGACAACTTCCAAACTTTGTGTTAGAATGAACACCCTTCAAGTGAGTGCAAGCTTCTTTTCATTTGATGGTTTTCTAACTTTCAGTTAGTTTATTTACGACGATGACTAATGTTGTTGTATTCATTTTATTTAGTTATGCATCAGGTGTTTATATTTTTCTTTTATAGCGTGTCACATATTGTGGACGTGTACTTGATCCTTATCATAGTTGACTTCTTCCGAAAATGGTGGAGGCATTAATGTGTGCTCAAAATTGAATTTTGGCGAATATTAAAGGTAACCTTAATTTGATTAAATTATTTATGTTGTATTAAATTGAAGTTAGACTCTAATTACTTTATTTATACATTATGCAGGTGGTGGTGATGTCAAGGAGATGGAAATATGTAATCTTGAGGAATATGATACTCAAGGCCTTTGTTGAATTACCTGAAATATCTCAACTGGAAAACATGTCGTGCGGGTGATTAGTTACTTAGATGTTTTTGAAATGTCGTTAAGCGATGTTGTTTCGGCTTGTCTTGAATTACGAAATGCTAAGCGATGTTCTTTGGCTTGTCGCTAACTGATGTTGTTGGCTTGCTGTTAAAGATAGCTAAAGATATGGACATGTTGGCTGCTGCTAACTGATGTTGTATTTAAATTCCTGTTTTATGTATTAGTTACTTAGAAAAGATATTTCCAGTTCTTGCTGGTGGTGTTCCAAGAAAGTTGGCAATTCTTGGATCAACTTTGTTTTTGTCATTTGTTAACTATACTGGTTTGACTATTGTTGGTTATGTTGGTGTTGCACTTGGGGTTATTTCACTTGCACCATTTATGTTAATGTCTAGAGACCTTTAAATGATCTGATGATAGTTTGACAGTCGTCAGTTGGAGAAGGAACAACTGAAGTATTTAGAATCATAGATGAGGTATGTCTCTTAACTATTGATGTTGTCATTTTCTTTTGATAAATTTTGACTTTACCCTTTATTTATGGGAAAGGGTCAAATTTACCCCCTGTACTATGCGAAAATGATGGATTTTACCCTCCATTATACTATTTGTACAATGCGAGGAGAACATGTATCTAGATGAATAATGCCACTGACTTAAGCCAAAATTCACACTTAAAAAACTTTGCATAAAGCTTGCGGTCCTGAAGTGTCTGCAACACTATTCTGAGATATTATGCATGGTCAACCTATCTACGGGACTAGACTGGAATATCATCGATAAAGACAATGACAAAAAGATCAATATAAGGCTTGAAGAATCTGTTCATAAGATCCATGCAAGCAACTAGGGCATTTGTCAATCTGAATGACATGACATAAAATTTGAAAATAGCGAGTTCTGAAGACGGTTTTCGGAATATCAACTTCTATAACCTTAAGCTTATGGTACTTTGATCTAAGGTCAATCTTTGAATAACGTTGAGTATCCAAAGTTGATCAAATAAATCATTGATTCTTGGAAAATGGCATTTGTTCTTAATGGTGACCTTGTTCAGCTATCGGTAATCAATGCATATATGCAAGGATCCATCCTTCTTTCGAACAAAGAAGACTGGTGCACCCCATGCTGACACACTTTGTCTAATAAATCCCTTATCAAAGAGATCTTTAAACTGTGCTTTTAGTTCTCTTAACTCTACTGGAGCCATTTTGTATAGCAGAATGGATATCGGCTTAGTGTCGGGAAGTAGATCAATTCCGAACTCAATCTCCCTATCGGAAGGAACTCCGGGAAGATATTCTGGAAGGACTTCTAGAAACTCATTGACAACTGGTACTAACTAAAGAGTCGGGGTCTGGGTATATGCATCCCTAACCCGAACTAGGTGGTAAATATACCCTTTGGTTATCATCTTTCACTCTTTAAGATAGGAAATAAAACCTCCCTATGGGTGCTACTACATCACACTTCCATTCTATGAATGGTTCATCAGGAAATTTGAATTTTACAATTTTGGTTCTACAACCTAATGTGGCATAACATAAAAACAACCAATCCATGCCCATGATTACATCAAAGTCTACCATTTCTAACTCTACCAAATTGGCTATGGTAATGCGGTGATAGACTTTAACTAGAAAACCCCTACATACCCGCCTGGCTATAACTGACTCGCCAACTAGGGTGGATACTTCAAAGGGTTCATGCAAATTTTTTGTTTCTATCCCAAATTTCTTAGCAACAAAAGCAGTTACATATGACAGAGTTGATCCAGGATCCATAAGGGCATAAACGTTGAAAGTAAAAATGGTTAATATACCTGTGACCACATCTGTGTGGGCCTATGTATCCTAACAACCTGATAGTGAATACAAATTATTTGGACCTCTGCCTGTATTATCGGACTTAGTTGGACCATGCCCTGATTGGGCCTGATAATTATGAGGAATTGCTAAATTTGTGGACTGAGTCACATTACCTCTTGCACCTTGCCTCACTAATGGACAATCTCGCTGAAAGTGACCCTACTGTCCACAACCATAATAGATATTCATGCCAAAGTGGCACTCCCCTCGATGCCTCTTACCACACTTAGCACAAACTGGGTTACTAAAAGAACTTTGACCCACATTGGCCTGTGATTGGGAGCTTGATGCTTTAAAGTTCTGCCTCTTAATATCATTCCTGAACTTTGGGGCTGTGGCACTGGCTGAAGATGGAGCAGGTTCAGATGACCTATTCTTGAAGTATTGTCTACCTCCACCTCCCCCATGACTTAAGTGACTGAAGACTTATCTCTCTTATTAAACACCATGTCCTTGTCTTTCTGCAAGGCTTCCTCTTCCTTCAACTTGCTCACATTAACCTATATGAAGGCAGCCATCTTTGTAATAGTCATATCCATGTTTTGAGCTTTAATATTAGCTGCATTGTATAAATTGGTATCAAGACTATACATGAAATGCCTAACTCTGGCCCTCATATATGGAACAATTATGTGGAGCATACATCCAGATAAACAAAGTGAAGATAGTATTCCTGAACACTCCTACCATTCTTCTTGAGCTTCTTAAATTGTACTATTTTGCCTCCCTAACATATATTGGCAAAAGATGCTCGATAAAGGCATCTTCAAACTTATCCCAAGTCGCAAGGGACACATCTTCCCCTTAGGACTGCTCCCAAGTCTCATACCAAACGTTAGCAACATCCTGCAACTAATAAGCTCCTAACTCTGCTACCTATAACTTAGTAACGCGCATCACATGGAATATTTTCTACAAACCATCAATAAAATTTTGTGGATCCTATGTCTTGCTTAACCCTATGAACACCGGAGGGTCCATACGGAGAAACTCATGAGTCCTGAAACTATATGACTCTCCATTAGTCCCCATACTTGGAGTCGTTCCTTGTCATTCGGCTTGAGCATCTACAAGTTGTGTGAGTAGATGAATAGCTCCCCTAACATCTGAGTTTGTGGAATGGGGCAGCAAACTGAGATCTCCACAGGCCCTGTGGTATCGGGTGAGGGTGTTGTACCTGAATCGGCTCCCTAAGCCTAAGCATCATCCTCGCAGGCAACATTGGTAGCAACTCTCTTTCTTGTAGTTATTTTCCTTTTTGCAGGCATTTTCTGAAATACTTAATACGCACGAGTTAGAAGGAAGTCCTAAGGTATAGGTCTAATTGCACGATATAGAGTATAAAAGAAATGAGACAATCTTAGATGTCTTGGTGGTTAACTGTTTACATGTATGAGGCCCTCACACATATAAAAGTGACCCCACTGGATACGGTTTCATAGACTCCCTAAGACACTTAAACCTAGGCTCTGATACCAAGCTTTATAATGCTCTGAACCATGGCCTAGGCGCAACATGATACTCAGTGCCGGACTGTATATGATCGAGCGAACTACATGGCCTACAGATCAACATGGGCATCAAAACATGCTATAATAATTATTGAAAACATGTAAAGCATCATATTGAAACTATAGTTTGAAAGTGTATTGCGTTAATAATATGAAAGCATAATAAGTTTGAGTACTCAAATCTGACATAACATGATAAACTAGTCTAGTCTATGAAACCTCTAAACCATGAGTCTGACTGCGAAACTGTTTTACCAAGACAAGTCCTTGTCTTACCTATATCATAATGCATAATTATAAAAATAACTATACTGACACCCCAAATGAGATTAAGCTCACCAATTAGCTAATACTAAAGTAATCATACTGAGCAGATTCGTCTTCTTGAAACTAAACACCTGCACCATGAAGTGCAGGCCCTATGCAAAGGGGACGTTAATACATTTGAATTATATTATATGTAAATAAAATTAATAAATAAGCAAGCACATGGAATAATAGAACATGAAACTAAAACTGTAACATGAGCATGATTTAGCATGAGTATAAAACATGTGTAAAATCTGTAATGTACATATGTATATTTGTATATCTTTATATCTGTATATCTATGGGGAGAACAGTAGCATAACCGAAAATATGAAACACCATATGGGTACGTGAAGTTTGGTACATGTCTTGACCAGCAGAGAAATCACATACCTTGTTGGGGTATGATACATGAACGTGGCAAGAAAGGATCCAATCTGCAATCTGGTCATATCGTCCTCTGGCAGAGCGAACTTATCCTATGGTGGCGTACGTAGTTTCAGGATATCTGATCCTTCTCGGTATACTATTCAACTCCTAAAACATGTACTTAAAATAGTGGCTTGTAAGACTATGGGTTTCATGCAAGTAACTTGTAAAGCATGGCTTGAAATCATAATTTATCATGTGAACAAATAAAATGTATAACTTGTGTAAATTCAAGAAAACATACATATATGAGTTCATGAATCTAATAGTAATGGTTCATGACTTGTAATTCTAGAACCAATGGAATTCAAGGTTATAGGCATTCATGGATTACACATAGATTCTTATTAACCATAATGGAGTATCAAGAACACAATAACGTATTAAAAATACAATATGGTATATCATTATACATGTAATTTAGGACTATCATGAAATTGGAATAAACCCTAAGTTATGGAATTTCAGGGATTTCAAGCAAAACGTGGTGTGGGAAAGCACACTGATGTACTCACACGTGGATAGAATCTCTAAATACCTTATTCGCTCAAACTTGTATTTTAAAATCCAAACTTTGAAGAAGAACTCCAAAGGTTGAACCTTGAAACCTTGAAATCTTGAATTGGATTATCTTTAAACCCTAGGTTAAGAAGAATGAATTTCTATTTAGAATTCATGTACGTACGTTACAATTCAATAGAAATACTGGGAATATGTTTACCTTGGTGTTTGAGAGTGATTGGAGGAGAGTACCTTCGTGTTAGGGCTTGAGAAGAGTGAAAACTGACTTTTTAGGTATATGTCTTGTATTTATACTATTTGCTTTGGAAGGATTTGATGGCTGAATACGACACACCATTGAATTTTTTCTACAATCTGGTCTGGACCTTATAATTATGTACGGTCCGTATAATCGGATTGTCTTTAAATTTACAATTTTTTAGTGTTCTGTAAAAGCTGAGGAAATTTAATGGTTAAAATTTATGGGTCGTATAAATTTATATGGTTCGTAGAATTTAGAGAGTGACATAAATATCAAAAATGAAATTGATTGTTCATTTTGACGGACTGTAACTAATTCTACGGTCCATATAATTGGGCATAAAATTTAATATGCAGAACTAAAACTGGTTTTTAACTTTAAACTCCCTGTTTTGATTTTCTAAACCCATGAATCGTAAACATGGCTTAGTTTGGAGGTACGAGGTTTTACACCCGCATGTTACCCATTGCGAGTTATTGGATCCATTCATGTTATGTTCATGTCTCGTACCCCGGCAAAGTACGAGATGGCTTAGCTGATCAGGTAGAGATTCGAGCCACGTTCTACCATAGAGGTTTCACGTCGGTTATACTATTGCTCTCCCATAGATATACATAAATACATATATACAGAATTACAATTTTCATGCACGTTTTTACATTCATGTCAGATCATATTCATGCTAATTATTCAGTTTTAGTTTCATGTTTCTATTATTTCATGTGCCTGCTTATTCTTTCATTTTCTTTACATATAGTACAATTCAAATATACTTACGTCCCTTTTTGCCTAGGGCCTGCACTTCATGGTTCAAGTACTGAGTTTCAAGATGATAGACTCGCTCATTAGGATTTCATTAGTATCAGCTATTGGTAATCCCCCATTTTATTCAGAGTGTCAGTTTATTATTTTCATGTTATGCATTATAGTAAAGGTATGCCAGGGCCTTGTCCTAGTAAAATAGTAAAATATTCAGAAGTTTCATAGATTAGTTTAGTGTGTCATGTCAGTATTGTTTTTAGACTTATTATGTTTTCAGACTATTTTCGCTATGATATTTCAGACTATCATTTTTGTACTCAGTTTTATATGTTTTAAATCATTACTATTGTATGTTTTAATGCCTATATTGATTCAGCAAGCCATATGGTTTGCTTGATCAGATGCAGTTAGGAACTGAGTGTCGTGTTTACCCAGACCATGGTTCGGGGCATTACATGTGTGTCCACCTATGCGAAGGTTGGCTCGCAGAAGCGGGTTTTGAGATTTTGCAGTTAGGAACTGAGTGTCGTGTTTACCCAGACCATGGTTCGGGGCATTACATGTGTGTCCACCTATGCGAAGGTTGGCTCGCAGAAGCGGGTTTTGAGATTTTGTTGGAGTTCCGCCCTATTGAGGGTTTTCATGCATAGGTGAATGCGCCTCTGTGGGATCATGTTCTGCTTCTACACTGAGGTGAGCTATCAAGTGACTGCGCCTCAGCAATTTCTTTTTCGCTGGAGATAGACCGCGCCTGCGTAGTCCATTCCGCGGGGCGGAATCACTGTATCTGGAAACCTAATAATTGCCTTAGGTCAAATCACTTTCCCAAAATATCATTACTTCAGTTCTAGAGTTGTCTAAGGGGGAATCATGAAGGTTTTGGCTATGTTTTTCATTTGAGGTAAGACTCTTCACCCTTTGTGGTTATAATTCATATTCTAAGTCTCTAATAATGGTATAGGAGGTATGTAAATTGGGGAAGATGGGTTCTAGTTTCATGTTAGATTAAGAGAGGTTGAAACCTTGATTTAAGGGTGTAATATGGTTTTGTTTGTCTTAATATTGTGAATAAGTATTGATTTATGATATATGATAATATTGTGGTGGTTAATTTGATTATTGAAACCCTTTTCAGTTTGGGGGAAATTCTAGGGTTGAAAAATTGGGACTTTTCTTAGATTATGCAATTGAGGTTAGATTTCAAATTAACTTAAGGATACAATTAGTTATCATGTTTAGAAGCTTTTTGAGTAATAAAGTTCATATTTCGATACTGTGAGCCCGGGGAGTTTGGATGTCTTTTGTATGTTTGAAGTACTAAATCCTTGTGTTGTGCATTAGTTTTATATTGACGAATAGTCTATGTGTGTTAGACTACGATTATCATGAGGCTCTCCGAAAGGGCAAGGCCAGTGCGGAGAGTTGATTGCACATGGCACCTGCTCATTCAATATTAAGGGGTATTGATCTTGGATTGAATGTATTTTATTAACATTCCAAATAAAAGCAGTTATTTCATGCTTAAGATTCACAAAAATATTTTGGAACTTAGCATATTTATGTGTGTTTGGGGGTACCACTCAAATGGTTGTGATAAACGATTGAGTGGGTACCGGTGTTGAACTGTGTTGATGGGTTATTTGGGGAATTAACCTTGTTCTTATTGTGATTCTAGTGTTGAACTGGTTGTGATTCTGATTGCTATTTATTTGGGTATCAGTGTTGAACTGGTTGTGATTCTGACTGCTATTTATTTGGGCTTGTCGCCATTATGTGGGCTCGTTGCCATACTTGTTCTTATTGTGTTTGTTCATCACACATGCTTTCATTATGATATCCTAATTTTTGTTGGACTATGTGTTGTTAAATTCTTGAAAGCATGTGATATCCATCTCTAAAGCGATAAACTCTGATTCCATCATGAATCGACCGATGCAAGTTTGCTTAGAGGATTTTCCAAGACCCACTATACATATTTACTTATGGATTTGATGTTCTTCATATCTAATGTCCAGTTTGCATCACTGTGTTCTCCCAGAACTGTTGGACATCCAGAATACCAAATTTCATAGATAAGCGAATATTTCAGACATCGTCATATCCGAGTTAATGCCTTCTATCGATCATTTCCTGAATCACGAGTGAACCTTAGCTCAATTGATCTGCTTTATAAGCCGATACCAGGTCGGTTGTAGTGTGTACAATACATTAAACTACATGTGACTTGCGCATATCGCTCCTTGTATATGGGTGCACCATGATTCCAAACAATTCTATGATGCATATCCATTGGTGGCTTCAACGAGACTGTCAACTATCTCACAACTGAGTTTAGAGTTAGACCAGTCTGTTAGATGTCTTAGAAATCCCAATTCCTAATATGTCATCTGTGATACCCATATCTTCCATATCGAGACTTTTGTTTCAATATGACTTCCACTTTCAGACTATTGGTTTTCCAACTATTGGCTTTCTAACTTCAGAGTCAATGTTTCTGTTGTCAGATTCATTATTTCTGTTCTATCTTCAACTTCCAAGACCAAAATGTAAATATTTCAGGGACCAAAATGAAAGTTCAGGAAGAAGCCCAACAGTCCAACAAACCAACTCTGATCCTCCACTTCCAACTTCCGGTTAGGAAGCCTGTCTCAACATACATGTCACGCAAGATTGCAATGGCCCTGGATGTTAAGTTATTCACAGGGGAGCACATGTACAAGTAGTCGAGGCCTTATACTCGTCAGTAGATCCATCTACTTTGTACTCATTTTTGAGTATCCACTTTCACAACCCAAAGGTTCTTTTCCCGGAGGAAGGTCAACCATTACACAAGTATGGTTCTATATGATGGAATCTATTTCTCTCTTTGTAGCTTCTTTCCAAAGCAGCACTTCTGGAGATGCCAATTCTTTGTTAATTGTCCATCGTTCGTTCTCAACCATACAAGCTAGAAGGCCTGGAACAAGTCTTTGTCCCCTCTTTGCTCCGTCTCAGTTCAACATCTAGAATCCCTGAGTTCTGTAGATCTGGAACATTAAGTTCCGAATAGTCAGCAACTTTCGAGTCCTGTAGCTCTAGAACATCTGGTTCCGTACAATTAGGCACTCACGGGTTCTTGTTAACTTCGAGCAATTATTTCTTTTTCCTTTTCAAGGAAAGTTATCCTCAAAGAATTCAGCATTCTTTGTCACCAAGAGGCGATAAGAACTACTGTTATTTGCAGATCCAGTGGATATGCAATCTACAGTCTTAGGTCCAACTTGACCTGTTTCAGTATTCCAACCTCTACCAAGCCACCCCCATAACACAATATTTGTAGGTGGGATCCTTTCTATGTTTCACACAGAGGATTATCCTTAGCCTTATGCGTAGTTCTGTTGAGAATTGCATTAGCGGTAAGGATCGTCTTGCCCCACATATTTTGGGCGTACGACTTTGCTCTTGGCTAACACAGTTAGACTGAGGTGAGTAATGAGCAGTCATTTGATGAACGATGTTTCACATTCTCCCCCTCTATCACTACGAATTCCTCATCCGTAGGCTTAGTTGATTTTCAACTTCTGCTTTGTAGCGCTTATCTGCTTCAACATTTTCTCTTTGTTTTTCAACAAACAAAGGATGCAATACGTTGTACCATCATCAATGAAGGTCAAAAAGTACTTGTCTCCCTCCTCTATTTTGTATAAACTTCAAATCACCCATGTAGGTGTGACTAAGAGGAGCGGCTATTCCTTTGACGAAACGTGTCTCCCCCTTCTATTTTATACAAACTTCAATTTACCCATGTAGATGTGACTAAGTTCTAGAGGAGCGGTGCTTCTTTCGCTATTTCTTTGACGGAATGGAAATGTGATTTTGCCTCTTCGCCTACCTCACATTCATTTTGAGGGTTTATGTCGACAGAAGGCAACAATCTCAATTTCGTTAGTATTTGAATGACTTTCTATTTAACGTGTCTTAATCTATGATGGCATACATGCACGGATTACAAATATATCATTCATTTAGCTATAGACATACTGTACCATTCTTAGTTATTACAGACCTGTTGGACTAGTCTCAAACCAGCTTGACCAACAGCGTCCCTTAAACCAAGTTTGGGACATGTATCACCTCCTTTTAGAGTGATCACATTCCCTGAAGTCCTATTGAGGACAACCTCTCCAACCCCTTCTACTTTAGAGGTGTCGTTTCTTCACATGAACAACATATTGCCCGTGGTTAGGGCATAACCGGATCATATGTGATCTGGATACTCTGGCCCACTCTGGTTGTTTAGGCAGACTGAGTGTCCAAATTCTTTTCTGCCTTTCTTTTGGCCTTCAGATCATTTAAGACCTGGAAACTCTGGCCCACCTCACTAGGTGTCCATTACTTTTCTACCTTTCTTTTGGCCTTCAGATCATTTAAGACCTGGAAATTTTGACCCACTCCAGTCTTCCGTAGGCTTTGTACGACTGAGTGTCCAATATCATCCTATCAAATGAATGATCTTCTATCATATAGTGTGACAGGTTCAACGTCCTAAGATAAGCCATTATCTTTTAGTCTTCTTCCCTTGAGATTGGTGCCCAGACAATTCTTGGCGCTTGCTTAAGAGTGGTAACAGTTTTCGCACAGTCAGTGGATCTCTCTCCTTCGTATGTGCGAATATACTTTACAGACTTTTAATAATTACACCCAAAAGAACGGATCTTTTAAATTTTTGTTTACAATAGTCCAATCTTTAAACGGGAAGGAAGAAGATTCAATATCTGATTTTAGAGTGTAGGGAATATAAGTTTCTAATGAAAACACTTTCATATTCCCAGCCTTGCTTTACACACTTTTATTCAAATATTAACTAAACACATTATAGATAAGGAAGAATAAATTAACTTAGACCTTTTGGATTCTGGCCCACTTCAGTTAGACCGAGTGTCCATATCCTCCTTACCATAATTCAGATCCTTTGTCTGGGACAGATATATGCCTTTTGCTACTTGATAAAACATCATCTTCAGCCTTCTCCTCTTGTCCTAGTTGACATCCTCAGCCTCTCATGGGCATTTGTTTCCACCACCCTCGGGAGCGGTGACACCAACTCGTTCTTGATCTTTAGACGTACTAGCATGACTATCAGCAGTATCTTGAAGCTCATCATCAGATCCAGAGATCCCACCTTTGACGGAAACAGATCTGTAACTGTCGTCAAAGAGAAAACCAAAACTAGGACCAGATTTGAAAGCACGGTTGTTGACAGAGACAATGTTTGAATTGTCAACCGAACTGTTTTCAAGAAGAAAACTACAGCCAGATTTGGTCGCACACTTGTCGACCAACATCTTTCAAACACTAATACAATCTTGTCTTAAAATTATTGGATATGTAAAGCACGTACGGGAATATAAATAACTATTACAGTGATCGAAATGGGATAAACTACAGAGATTACAACAAGTTGTCAATCTCTTGATCTTGAATTGGAACTCCAAATCTGGATCTTGTATTCAGAAATACAAGAACATGAAATGCTACACTTGTGGCTTGTAGAACCGCTGAGAATCCGAATGGTTAGAGTCCTTTGAGAATCTAGTTCACACCTGAAACACTTAACAACCATTTAGATAATCACAACACCATCGGCTGAGTCGAGAGATGGCTCTATGTCTTTAAGACAAGATTGCCCCCGTATATAGGCTTTACGGAAGTGTGGACAATAGTCTCCCAAGATGAAACAACAAACTATAAAATGTGCAAAGCCTACAAAAATGATCCCAGCGAAGAACACGAATAATGATGATTCCTAAGAGAAGGATTGCTTTTTAGAAAAACTAATCTCTTTGTGGTGTTATTAACTTGTAAGTATGTTCTTCTATAGAATTGAGCCAAAGGCTTCAATATATAGGTGTGCAAGATGACCTTTCAAATGCCCTATAATGGCATTCAATTGCCATGTAATGGATGACATTTAACCCCAAGTAATGCAACAATATAATGGTCCAAATAATGGCCATTATTGGATGGATTCAATACAATTGAAACCACCTCAACAGCCAAACCTTTGGGATTCCGTCGAGCAAACACTGCCTGGGAAGCGCCGCGGCGCTGCAGCATTTAGCGTCACGGCTCCAGAATGCCAAACAGGCAATTAGCGCCGCGGCTCAGCTTGGGGGGTGTCGCGGCGCTCCGGTGCCGTAGCCCAGTCCGGGAGGTGCCGCGGCCCTTCTCGGCTCCGCCGCCCTTTTCCGACCCGTACCATCTTACACTTCGCACAATCCTTCCTTCGCTTACCAACGTGGAAAACTTGTTATTTAGCCAATAATCGTCCATCATTCTATGTCTCAAACATTTCACTTACGTACCAATATCTGTTTCATTAACGAAATTTACGATACTTGGCACTAAGATTGCACATGTGTGGAAACGACATTTCCGACGTGCGGGGCCTCAATTGTTCGAGTCATAAGTAATGAGATAAACTTAATTCCACATTAGTAAATTTCCAACATAATTTTCATACAAGGAGATTCTAGTATAACCTACAGAATCAATGTTAAGCAACTTGCTTATTTTGTAAATCCATGGTCGTTGTCAATAGCTAGCATAGCATTCCAGTTAGAATCTTCTTGTGTAACCTATTCTCTTTCAATTCAAGCTGCATATTTCTGGATGGTAAGAATCGTAAAATGAATCAATCATTTAACTATTGATGATATTTTTTTTAATTAGTGTAAGATTGTATTAATCTTTCTTGGGGAATCTTTCTCATTAATACAAATATATATAGGTGTACAATGTTGAATTCTTTTATAATAAGGATCTCAATCCTATCATAACTATACAATACAAAATATGGTAAATATATAACCTAGTACACTTAGTACACGTGCTAATAATTAGGTCTATTCTGCATGTTTCTCTGCTGGCATGGGCGGTACTCTATGGGTTATCATGTCAGAGGTAGTATTTCGACAATCAGTTATGGAGTTAACATACAATCATAAATTGCTCTAAGATTTGGTCAATGACTTCTCTTCATTCAGATATTTCCTTTTAACATAAAAGGACCAGGTGGAACTTTAGTGGCATTAAGCAATTGGTTTAGCTTCCTGGATTCTCACTTATGCTTTTAACTTGTTGTTTCAATGGAGCTCAGCTTGTTTGTGTCGCTTTTTCTTTCTCTTTTTTTGTTATTGTTGAAGTTCTCGTTTATTTGATTGATCAGGCTAAAGCCGCAATTTAACTTATCAGGTGTATTCTTTATGTTTGCATTCGTTTGTGGCTCGATTGTTTTGTTCGTCACAAAACTGGTGCCTGAGACAAAGGGACGGACATTAGAAGAAATTCAAGCATCAATGACATTATTACAGTGATGGATATGACCGATTGTTACTACTTACTAGGGTGTACATTAATCGATTTGGTTCGGTTATATCAAATTCATATCAAATCAACTATATCGGTTTGCGTTTATTCAGTTGTTTTTGTCACATGGATATGTCTAGTAATAATTGACAAATTGACAAACATATGTTATGCTAAATACATGACAGTTATTTTGTTAGTTTAACAATACCTTTTCGATGATGTACACGTTCAGACTTCACCAAATTTTAATAATTAAACACAAAAGCCAATAGAAACCTAAAAATGATAGGCTTTTGTTTAATTTTAAAAATTACCAATAATACACCATTTCAAATTTGAAAAAACTTTAAGAATTTAATATATCTTAAAATATAAATATGAAAAAACAAATAGATTGACGCATTTCAACAACGCTGGATTAAAAAGTTACTAATACGTTAAAATTAAGCATTACTTAAAAATATATAAGAACGTTTTAAAATATAGAATAATTATTAGTTTGGGTGCACCTTAACTACTCAAGAGCGGAGGAATGAATCGGGTCGTATCAAATATTTGTTTCTACTTAAAATTTACCTAACCCAAGTATTGAATTTGGTTCTTATGGATGTTTAGTTCAGCAAACAGAAACAATAATGTACAAAAATAATAAGAACACGTGGTTTTACATTTTAAAATACCCGACTCAAAAGGTGCAAAAATTAGGACCTATTCTTGTAAGGTTTAACTCAAAATTCTACGAACACAAGTGAGCCAAAGTTCATATTATACAATTCTTGTAATCTAAAACTTAACTCTAAGTGTCCTGACCCAAAATCTATAAGCCGCGAAGCCGGTAAGTAAGCCAAAAATTTAACAACCGACTAATTAAGTTACTTTAGCGGCAAAGTAAAATAAAAGCACAAAAAATCCATAATCAAGTCTATATTAAACAACCCAATATATCATCCCAAGATCGGTGTCATGTGTACAAAAATCGCTAATGAAATATACAAGTCTGAAGTCACTAATACACTGCCTGGAATAGAAATAAAGACAGAAATGCATAAGATAGAGGGAGGATGGCGCTGTGGATTAGCCAAGCAACTCACCACGATCTCCAGAAGTGAATGCCTCGGACTCAAAAAGCTCCACAGGACCCACTTATGCTCGGTACGGGATTTAAATCGATCGCGTTAGCGTCCCCTATTTCACTAATTCAAGAAAGGAGAAAGTTAAATTTGAGAAAGAAAGGGATCATAAAGAGTGCAACAAGTATAGTATGAGTACAGAAAGCACGTGTACTTAGTATATTTCATAGACCGACACAAAGTAGTGACGATTTATTAAGAAAAACCGTATTAAATCTTACCAGTTACCTTTAAATACCAAACAATCAATCATTCACGGAATAAGGAACAAGTCAAGTATCAAGTATAGCAGATAATCAAATAAACAAATAATCATGTAAGGGATGTATGATGCAAAATGCCATATCCTCTCATCAACCTGTATATACACGGAGCTTCTCGGAAACATACGAGAGACGTGATCCATGAGGGACTCATGAAGCCTATATGTCCGACACGAATGGTCTCCACATGCCTATGCGGACAATATGAAATGATCGAATTCTCAAATGGAATATGAAAAGACCAAAACGTTTAATTGGAGAATAAAGCATTAGCAATATGAAAAGAACCAACACAATACTATATATTGAATTAATAATTTTCTATTTTTATATCTAAACTTTTCTGTAGAATCCTTATATTAATCCGGTGCTTATCTTATTTGTGCTGGTATTTATTTCCTTCTTTTCATTTTCGTTTTAGCGTATGTTTTGGCTCTTTTAAGTACTACTATAATATGAATTATCCACTGAAGCAATTACTAAGTGTAGCAGTCCAACAAACAAAAAATACAAACGAGATGCATAGCTTGAATATATGTATAACTTAATTTGTTGGGATTTGCATTGAATTTTATACCTTATTTAGATTCTACCATAATTATGTCTTACTTCAAAAAAGTTTTCTTGGTGAAAATGACTACCATATTTATATTTTCTTGGAGGAGAAATTTTGAATTTCTATAAATGAAAGATTCTTTTTTCTTATACATAACACAATAATATCTACAATATAGTCGTTTAAAGAGACTTGTTTAATATGAGATTTTCTCTCAATAGTTTTTATGCTTTTAATTAATTTTCTCATATATAGGCCAATTGGCCAAATCATATCAAGTTTATTAGTAAACTTTTTGTGTCGTCTAATTTATCGATGCCTGATTATTTTTTATTCCAACACAATTAGTGTGACAAAAATATTTATTTATTTCTGTAGAAATATTAACAAGAAGTCCTTCAGACTCTGATGTGAATTATATTTATATATTATTTTTCTTTGTTAGGCAAATGATTAGAGAGTCTTAATAAATAAAGCAATGATAAAGAATGTCAAAAACTAAATTCATCTACATCAACCAAAGAAATGTGTCATTTGCAGCTTGTTTTCATATACACAGCAAATGCTGGGCAACACATCATTTCTTGTTAAGAAGTTAAATTTTGTCTTTTACTTTCAAATCGTAATTGAGTCGTGTCAGAGTCCTGAACAGATCTAATCAAGAAGAAATTCATGAACTTTGTAAAAAGAAGTTGAAGCAGATAGGAGTAGAAAATTGTT
This sequence comes from Anisodus tanguticus, assembly GCA_034509755.1. Taxonomy (NCBI): domain Eukaryota; kingdom Viridiplantae; phylum Streptophyta; class Magnoliopsida; order Solanales; family Solanaceae; genus Anisodus; species Anisodus tanguticus. The sequence goes on along the minus strand of CM067546.1, from coordinate 20,041,683 downwards.
TTTGAATTATGAAAGTGAATATAATTACCTTAGAAGAAATGGATCCAACTTTGAGTTAGATATCACCAAGTGTATCATGCTGCTCACGTAATATAAATTACCAAAATTTAACAACTACCGGATAAGAGACAATCATAAGACTCAAACGTGTAATGTTTTGATTGAAAAATTAGAATCATTGGCATAGCTTTATATTATATATAGGTATAAATTTTATTTCCCTCCATTTTGTCAATTCACATTACACCTTTATCTTTATATAAACCCAACAGTAATGAACGAAAGAAATGCCCAAATTTATTTTCTTTTTTGTTATGAACCTATCTTGCCCTGTGTTGAAGCCTAAAACCTTGCCCTGAGGGATATCATGATCAGGAATTCATTATTGCTGCAATACTAAAACAGGGGACAATATTTTTCTCTTTCTGTAATTTGGAATAGGTTGATATTTGAGACGTTATAAAAGCTATAGAGTTGTTATTTAGGAAATAACAGTACTAATAATCTTCTAGAAATTATTGTTATTATCGGAGTTAATTATGCACGAGAAAACTAAAAGAACAATTCTTAAAAATCCATCCACTGCAAAATGCTCAAATCATATTATTCATGGCTTTTTAAAGACACTAATTCCATATATCAATCTAAAGCAGCTCATTCAGGCCTATGCTGCCAGACAATTTATTAAGACAGTCTCATAATATAAGCGTCCCCTTCCTGTCCCCAAAGTTTTAGCATGAAGAAATAGGGGCACTTAATTTGCATTCAGAAGTGAACCAATTTTGTGATCAAGGTGTGCTTCATGGTCTTCAAGTCGACCTTTGATTGCATCATTTTCCCACCGGATTAAGGTTGGAACCTCTTTGAGGTTGAACCTGCAATCTACTCGCCATGGGTGCTGTGGAGTCCTACAAGTAGGTCTGTCCCAAACACAAGTCCTCAGCAGTGCTATATCGTCTGATGATGCTTCCAGTTTCTTGTAAATCACAGGTTCGGCTCTTACACAATCTAAAACGAACAGAAAAACAATGTCATATAGAATCACCAAATAACACAAATCGTAAAGATTGAGCTATCTATACACCGATTGATTCACCTGCAGTTATTGCAAAGTCACAGTAATGCAATTAAAAAAACAAGGAAAATGAGTGAACTCTGGTCAAAGTGAAAAACTGGATGCGGGTCCAACATAATACAATATCTGAATCTCATTCGAAACAATTTACACAAAACACTTCCCACCAAGACAACACAATTGACTTAATGCTAAAACAAAATGTATGCAAAAAAAATGTTACAACTCCGGCAAAAAGCTAATTAAGTGTTACTTTAGACTGATCTAGAAAAACTTCAGATCTCCATTAAGAGGGCCTAAAATCAACTTAGCAAAAGCGAGCACTCCATGTTTAAGATTCAATTAGCTAAACAACAACAACATGCACAGTGAAATCTCACACTGTGGGGTCTGGGGAGGGTAGATTGTACACAGACCTTACCTCTACCTTATTACGTAGAGCGAATGTTTCCAAGAGACCCTCGACTCAAGACAGTCATATGCACAAACAAAAACAAGAGAAAACAGTCAGATCAGGTCAAGAAAATTTAAAGCAATTTACAGCAATATGAAAATGATGGTATCAAATGCGAATACGCACTGATAGCGCATTTTAAAAAAAATAGTAACCAACACATAGAAGCAAAAATCAAACTACAGGGGCTTATAAAGCAGTGCTACGCCTATTCGTACGATATGTGAAGCAGACCTACAGTAATAACACTATAGCTACCTATCTGTAAGCGTAAGTAGAACTACATTCGACTACCTACTACCCTTCTACCCTAATATGTGTCCTCCACAGCCCCCTATCTAAGGTCATTTACTCAGTAAGTTGCACTTGTGTCATATCCCGTCTAATCACATCTCCCTAATATTTCTTCGGTCCAACTCTACCCCTCTTGAACCCGTCCACAGCCAACCTCTCACACCTCCGTAATGGGGCATTTGTGTCTCTCCTCTGCATATGCCCAAACCATCTCAGTCTCGCTTCCCACATCTTATCCTCAACCGAGGCCACTCCACTATTTGTCCCGAATATCCTCATTTCTAATCATATCCCTAATTATATGCCCACACATCCATCTCAGCATCCTCATCTCCGCTACTCTCATCTTTTGGATATGCAACGTCTTGACTGGCCAGCACTCCGCCCCATACAGCATAGTTGGTCTAACCACCACCCTATAAAACTTGCATTTAAGTTTTGGCGGCACCTTTTTGTCGTACAAGACTCCATATGCGAACCTCCATTTCATCCACCCTGCCCAATACAATGTGTGACATCGTCATCAATCTCTCCATCCACTTGAATAATAGATCTGAGGTATTTGAAGTTTTCTTTCTTAGGAATGACCTGAGTACCAAGCCTCACCTACTCGTCGGTCTCAAGCTCGCTCCCGTTGCTGAACTCGCACTCCGTCCTACTCAGCATAAACCCTTTAGACTCTAAAGTCTGTCTCCAAACCTCCAACTTAGCGTTCACTCCGCTGCAAGTCTCATCAATTAGGACTATGTCATCTGTGAATAACATACAACATGGCACCTCCTCTTGGATTTGTCGCGTAAGCCCATTTATCACCAAGGCAAATAAGAATGGACTAAGAGCTGATCATTGGTGCAGCCCATCATTACTGGAAAGTGCTCCGAGTATCCTCCTACTGTATGTACCCCGGTCTTGGCTCCATCATACATATCCTTGATTGCCCTAGTGTACGCCACAGGTAAACCTCTAGCCTCCAAACATCTCCATAGAACCTCCTTAGGTACTGTCGTATGCCTTCTCGAGGTCGATGAAAACCATATGTAATCATTGTACTGGTTCTTAAAGATGGATACGCATCTTCTCACCCTCATCTCCACAACCCTTTCCCAAACTTTCATAGTGTGGTTCAACAACTTGATACCCCTATAGTTGTTGCAACTCTGGATATCACATTCGTTCTTGTACAAAGGAATCATTGTACTCCACCTCCATTCTTAGGACATTCTCACAGTCCTAAAAATGACGTTAAACAATTTCGTCAGCCACTCCAAACATGCCCTACCTGCGCTCTCCAAAATTCGACTGAAATCTCATCAGGCCCGGTCGCTCATCCCCTGCGCATCCTGTGAACAGCACCCTTCACCTTATCAACCTTAATGCTTCTACAATATCCAAAATCCCGATACCTACCAGATTGCTCTAGATCCCCAGCACAATGTCTCCATCTCCTTTTTCATTCAAGAGTTTATGAAAGTAAGACTGTCACCTCCGCCTTATCTGTGCATCCCCACCGGTACTTTGTCATCCTCATCCTTGATGTACCTCACGTTATCCAAGTTTGCTCCAGATCCACAGCAGAATGTCTCCATCTCCTTTTTTATTCAAGAGTTTATGGATATAAGACTGCCACCTCCGCTTAATCGGTGCTTTCCCCACCAGTACTTTTTCATCCTCGTCCTGGATGCACCTAACGTTATCCAAGTCACGGGCCTTCTTCTCTCTCGCCTTAGCTAGTCTGTACAGTTTTCTATCACCGTCTTTCTCCTCTAATTCCACATATATACATTCAAAAGCCATCGTTTTCGCCGTCGTAACCGCAAGTTTTGCCACCTTATTCGCTATCTTATAGAGTTCGTCCACTTCTCCACCTCATCCTTGATTTCTAACAATTTCACATATGTCGATTACTTCGCTTCCACCTTCTCTTGAACTTCGCCATTCCACCAACAATCCCCTCGATGCCCACCACGGCTATTCCTCGAGACCTCAAGCACCTCTCTAGCTACCTCTCGAATGCAATGTGCCGTCCTATCCCACATACCGATCACATCCCCACTATTCCCCCAAGACCCCTTGACCATCAATCTATCCTCCATCTCCTCTACACTAGCCATGGTCAAACTCCTCAATTTGATTCTTAACCTGTCATCCACAACTTTCTTCTTCTCCATCTTGATCTCTAAATCCATCACCAAAAGCTTATGTCGGGTTGTAAGATCCTCGGAATAACTTTGCAATCTTTACAAAGACCTTTGTCAACCTTTCTAAAGAGCAAAAAGTCTATCTGAGCCTTAGCCACCGAACTATGGAAAGTCTCCAAGTGCTCCTCCCTCTTCAGGAACCTCAAATTGGCTATCACCATCCCAGAAGCTCTAGCGAACTCCAAAAGTGAGACGCCTCCCCATTCCTGTTCCCGAGGCGAAAGCCTTCATGCACGTCACCATAACCCCCTGAAAGTGACCCGATGTGTCCATTGAAATCCTCTCCTATAAATAACTTCTCATTGGGTGGTATTACTAAATCGCCTAAATCCTCCCAAAAGCGCCTCTTCTCCTCCTCGTCCAAGTCCGCCTGTGGCGCGTAAGCACTAATAAAATTCATAGTACACCCTCCAACTACCAACTTAATCGTCATCATCCTGTTATTGACCCTTCTAACTTGTACCGCATGATCCCTTAGCTCGTTGTCTACTAAAATGCCTACCCCATTCTTATACGACGATCTACCCGAGAACCATAAGTTATACCCGTCCATGTCCTTAGCCTTAGGTCCTACCCATTTGGTCTCTTGAACACATGCTATATTAATCCTCCTCTTCTTAAGAATCTTAACTAGCACAATCGAGATGTAGGTAAACTGGTCTAATATTCAAGCCTCAAAACATAAATAATAACACAATCGTGCTCGTGCTACTGTTTACTTGTTCACTTAATTAAATAATTGCTACATATTCAAAATAAAATAATGATTTAAAGAATATTTTTCAAGACAATTAATTAAGTATGAGATGAAGGTCTAAGAAAGTAAAAGTGTGTATCCAGAGGCAAGACCAATTCATCAACTCTATAATTGCTAATGTTCATACTACGAACTCAAACGCAATTGTAGGTTCAGACTTTTACAGGAGAATTACAAAGTTAGTCTGGGGTAAACTTAGATGGTTGCACACTACTTGATGTTGATACTGATACTAATTCCTTTGAATTGATTCTTCCACTCAGTCCCCTGACAATGAAACTTTTGAGTTAACCAAGGTCAGATTTATTAAAGATCTTGCTTTATTTTTATAATTTTGACTGAAATACCCTGGTGTTTGAGTCTCTTCAAATAGTTAATGGTCCATTGGAAGGGGAATAAAAGTATGTTACATGAACTATATGACCAGACTTCTAGAAATGAATATGAAAGCATAAGAATGTTACATGAACTATAGGGCCATAATTTTGCAATTGAACAAGAAAACTTAAACTCTTAGATAACAGAATAGGCAGCGAAATGCGGATAAGAAGAATCAGTCATGTTTCCGGGCAATTTGTTCTTCTACTAAAAACAGGAACCTGCAGAATAAAAGGGTAGCTGGAATCTAACATCTGCCATCGCATTGCAAGCAGATGCAGAAAGAAAAATACCTTATTAATGTAATAAAGATACAATTGCAAAACGTCAGAATTCCTACATATAAAATTGAAGGCACCACCATTCTAAAAAAAAAAAGAATCATTCTCAAAGAAAGAAATGGAGGCACCAGATAAAGTAGACTATAAGCCAAAGATGCAGATACAAGTGGAACACATTTAGAGGTATATAACTTTAAAGAAAAAGAACATGATGCTGGAACAACAGAACATTTTGACATTTGTATTTTGACAATGCCTTCATCCCAAGGAAAATTTCATAAGTTCTAGTAAAAATTGAGAGACATTTTACTCCATGTCCCACATCACTGCGCCTGTGAAAGTTCTAAAGTAGATTCTATGAGAGTCAGTCGGAGATGAAAGTTGATCATATGTCTCCCTTGATCCTAAATTCCTAATCAAAGTTAGAGAAAGAAGATGTGCCTCGACATAAAGATAGAAGTCTGCTACATGCCTCTCCTCATGGATCCAATAACGCCAAAAACAACTCTTGTTAGAGGAATGTTCTCTAACTGAATATCTCTGATAGTATTTACTGTCAGAAAGATTCTATCTGATATCAAATGAACTGGAATGACAAAAAAAATGTGTTCTTCCTAAAGCCAAAAGATGATAGATATTAGGTACCCACATCAAACAGTAGAGACAAACCTCAAACTAATTCTATAATAAGCCCAACCATCATGAATAGAACATACAATACCACAAGCTGAGAAAACTGTAGAGGTCATGGTAGACCATGATAATCATTAGACAGTATACATATTTGAAAAACAATTATTCAGAATTCAGCCACCTTGTGTTATATCAAAAAAACAGTATAAAGTAACCAGCGAAAATTCTAGAAACCCATAAAAGTGATATACTAAAATAATATCTTCGAGATTAAGATTCCCTAGTTCATATGACTCTTCGAGTTGAACTTCATTAAGTGAATGAATTTACGGTTTCTTGTAGAGTAAGGTTTTGAAATAACCTAACCTAAAAACACTAATGGGTCGTTTAGGAATTAGAGAAAATAATACTGGTATTAGCTTTAGTATTATTTATAATCCTTGTTTGGTAGTGTTTTCAACCTATGTGTAACTACTAACTGTATTAGTTATACACCCCAGTCAGTATTATTATTATACATAGTAAACCATGACATTAATAATACTAATACTATTCCTATTGTAATACACCCTATTAAGTACTATTTAAAAATTATGCAATACATGTTATTTAATGTAACAAACCAAACAATCCATAAAAAATAATGGCAGCATCACTAATACACCCTATTTAGTATCATTCTTAATACACCCAAATCAAATACACCTAAAGGTATGTCCTGAATAAAGTATTAACGAACAAGTAACGGGAATTGGAATTTGAAGCAAGTGGTTTAAATGCATAGAAATTACCAGGGCACCAACTAAGGTTGGTAGAAGGGTCTATATCAGCAAGGAAGAGGATGAAATTGGCTTTATTTTTGGGCGACTCTGCTCTGAACTTGTCAAAAACTCCATCAAAGATTGCTATGGTGGCGTCCAACACCTTCAAAGTCTTTCGATTTCACTTCGACGATTGTGTTGTGTTTGTGCGCCCCCCCCCCCCCGCCCACTTCTGATAGGTTTTAAGGATTAGGATATATATATATATATATATTCCCAAGAAAGCAAAATAATACTCCTACTTACTTATAATTTCCTCGTGTACTATCTTCTTCTTTTGCGTACTATTCCTTTTTGTTTCGCTTACAAAAATAAATACTCATATCAGCGCCAATACTTTTTCTTAAATAGCATTCAACGCCCAAAAATCTATTTGGCCGCCAATTTATCTTGTTGTTTTTCAAGTTATGCCGTAGGGCCGGTTTGGAAAGCCACTCTATAATTGAATTTGGATGTAATTATATAATTTTAGCATGTTTATCTGACTAAATAATTACTTGGTCAGCATATAATTATGTGTAATTATATTCTTCAATTCTCAAGAGACTGAAAATTACAAGTAATTACATGATGTAATTAGAAGGTTATTTTTTGAATCTTTTTTTTTAGTTTATTTTTAATTTCAATCTTTTTTATTTATTTATTTTTCTTAACTTTTTTTTTAAAAATCAAATATTATTATTTTATATTTTTATCTTTTATTTCATTATTTCTCAACCTTTACTTCACGTTCTTCTACATAATTTCTCATTTTGTGTTTCTTTCTTATTTAATTTTCTTTCACTTAGCTATGTTAACTTTCATATTTTTTCTTTATTTTTTAAATTTTAGCTAGCTATGTTATTATTTTAATTTTTTTTAGAAAAAGTTACACCTAATCTTAGAAAAGATAAATCATCCACAAACTTGATTTATAACGAGCTAGTGATGCCATTAAAGTTGAATTTCGTTGTTGGATAAGGTTATATGTAAACTTAGCTTATATTGAGTGATGTTAGCATTGATAGATTACTTTTAACATTTAAATAATATTATAAAATTATGATTGTAAATATTAATTTTTTTATCAATCATGTTGTCTGTGATGTTATTGCAAAATGTATGTTTTGTAAGTTCTTATTAATTGATTCGATTAAAATATTATTTATTTATACATATCAACTTTTTTACAATACTAGTTACAAATTTATAATTATTTAGTTCTATATTTTTGAAATAATATGTATCTTGAATACACAATGATAGATAAAATTAAGTAATATTTCTTATATATAATATATATATATATATATATATATATATATATATATATATATATATATATATATTTGTCAAACATTAACGTTTAATTTTTTATGATTAACTTTTATTTTTTAAATTTAAAATATTTAACTGTGTAATTACACTTATGCAACCAAATGGTATGCTTGTAATTACAATGTAATTACCTTATGACAAACAAATATGTCATCATAATTACTATACTATGTGATTACTAGGCTGTGCAATTACTACCCTAGTAATTACACCAATTTCAATTACCATGTGGCTTTCCAAAAAGACCCTAATAAATGATTGTGTATTTGTGATAGACAGTTCAAAATTGAAAGGTTGTGTTGTGATTTTTTATATACATTTTTTATTTAAAATTAATATATTTAAAATTTTGTATATATTATTTGGATCATTGCATTCCGTCATATAAAAATTTGTTAGTCATTCTAACTCATATCATTTAAAGATCTTATTAATTCAATATTATTTTTGCCCTATGTTTTATAATTACTTGTTTCTCGACACATGCAAGCACGTATATGTCAACTCAAGTAATACACGATTTTATAAAATAATATCGATAACATTAAAACAAAGCTTTGCATAAGTAAATTTCTATGAATGATCAATGTGGATCGTTATATAATATTTTATTTATCAACGTCAAGATGATTAGATATCATCTGAACCTACAGAAATGAATAGGCCAATATTGATTTCTATCTAATTGTCGAATAATGAAGAAACCACAAACTATACGTTAAGGATATTCTTTTCAAAAAATTGGTGATATGTATTAAATATGAAAACTTAAACTTCTTAGTAAAGAAGAGAGATAATAATAGTACTCCGACAAATATTAATTTGGTTCAACACAAAAAAAATTGATGCTAACAAAGAAAAGAAAGAAGATAGTGGAGTTACAGGAAATAGAGGAACGAACAAAGCTTATCTGAAAATCATTATATTTTTCCAAATTTTCACCCTATTCATAAATTTAAGAATTTGAACAAAAACATTCCTTAATAAAATTAGTATGAAAACAATGTTGCAGGCTACGATGAATAAAGGGAATCTTATTCGCACAGTTAGTTACTTTCCCCTAATTAATGAAGATTTGATTCTCTATGATGAATACATTATATATCAATATTACTACAATAATAATCTTAAAAAGAACCTATAAATAAATAAAAAGAATATCAAAAGAACTAAAAAAAAGGTAACATTATCGTCATTTGAATCAGACAAACATCTATATGTGTGTATATATATTATAATTATGATCTATAGCATACTGGTGTGGCATAGTTCTTTCTTCCAAGAAGGTCATATTGAAAGAACTTACGTTGTCATTTTTCTTTTATTTAATACTAGGGTACTTTTTTGCTCTTTGTGCGGTTATAAAAAAAATTAGTAAATTTATAAAATAATATTTTCTTAAATATTTATTATTTGAGAAGTTAAACGCATTCTTTTATATTGTCATTTCTTGAAGTATTCTTTAAAAAATTTAAGCTATTAAGAATGTAATTTATTTTAGTTTTCATTCATATACCCAATATTTGTTAGTGCAACTTACTAAGGTTCCTAGATTTGTGTGGATAAATGCTGAGTCACTGATGTTAGATTAAGGAGGAGCCCTATTTTCATTATGTGAAGCTTACTTTGTCAGGATCGTCAAACATTAAAAGCAATCCTATTTGAAACATATTAATGTTCATAATACATTTGCCTTCAAACAATTTTATGCAAATAATCTGTGATAGACGAAGAACAAAATTAGTTTAAAAGTAATATTAATAGTAAAATTAGAATTTAGTATAAGTAAATTACTTTTGAACTTAGTATATGCAAATAATCTTCCTCGGTAGCGGAGTCACAACCAAGCAAGGGTGTCCAATCGAACATCCTTCGCTGAAAAATTATACGATGTAGACATACTCTATTTCTTTCCGCTTTGTTAGGGCCACTATTAGTATTCAAGAAAAGGATAAAAGAAGGGGGGAAATAAGATAATGTTCATAATGTGAAATCTGGACCATGTGCGCATGAATGAGCAAGAAAATCAGCGTGTAAATAAATAAACTAAAATTATGCATCCAGTTTGATACCGAATAATTAAGCTCATGGAGGAATACTTGCACACTTAAATTCTACATTGTACCTGCAATTAAAAGTACAATAAACTTAAAGAAGACTCAAAAAAATGATTGGTGAATGCACCAACTACAATATCATGATCCCTTTTCAAGAATCGTAATGGCACCTACATAATTCCACCACGTAGGTGAACCACTCTCAACTCAACAAACATGATAAGATATGAATAAAAGCGGAAGAAATATAATACTACAAGAGTTGTCTGATAATATATAATGCGGAAGAAAAGATAAGTCTGTCACAATCAAACACCCCCAAGTAATCTAGTCTGTGGGTACAAGAGCACTAACAATCTAATACAAGTCTGAGGAATGGGCACACAGGCCAAAACCAAATACATTGTCTGAAACAAGTCTCTCAGAAGTAAGAAAAAGATTGTGATAAAGAAGAAGCATCCAAGGGTATGCTGAAGATAGCATCCTCATCCTGAATACCGAGGATCAGCTGCTCGAACTCAGCCACGTGGTCTCGAGCTGGTGGTCGGATTTTTACCTGCATCAAGGAAAGATGTGGAAAGTGTAGCATGAGTACACATCGTATCCCCATAGACATCATAGGCCGACAACGACGGAAGTACATAACCAGAGATAAATACCAAGTTGACACCAAGTAATCTTATGCTACACAATCTAATAATCCAAATAAAGCCACATAGTCCACTTAAAGATTCACAGAGTTCACATGTTTTCTTGTTTCAATAATAGTCAATATTTACTCATGTTAACCAGTTCCAAGAGTTCTACAAAAGCTTAAGTATCAAGAAACAAGTATAACCTTTCATGTCCAGCACTTAGTCAAATTATCAACAATCAATTCAATATAAGTTCAACCACAAGTAACCAACGATATGGCATATATATGTATGAAATGAATGCAATGCAAATATCAGGTACCTTTCCATCAATCGGTATACACACTTCACAGGGGTATGCCATATGAAAGTGATCCATGTGGGACCTGCGAAGTCCATATACCCCTCCGCTCCGGAATAACTCATCGGATCATAGAGCTCAGCTCTTGGATGTCATAATATCATGTTGCAGGCGTGCAACTCCGATCCTCGCGTAACAATATCATCTCAGTGTTGCCATAATCTCAACAATGTTCTTACCTTTCCCAGTCCTTGGACCCACAACATAATCATACCACTCCAATATCAATATCAAAAGAACCATGAGTGTATGAATGCAAATGACATATATAAGGCAAGATATCATGATACAATAAGATCCAATCAAATAAGAGATAAAATATCACATGCTTTCAAGAATTCAATATGCATACACAGTTCAAGTACAATCCAAGATATCATATTGAAAGCATGTGTGATGAGTAAACATATCAAGCAACTATGGAGACAAACTCATATATGGCGACAAGGCCAAATAATCAGCAATCGGAACCAGCACGAGGATGATTCCCCAAACCCCATCATCATAGTTCAACATCGGTACCCACTCAGACGTTCATCACAACCGCCTGAGTAGGACCCCCAAAACGCCTAATACCCCTAAATATTTATAACTAATTGTGCACTTCTATTAAAGTCTTGAAAAATTAAACCGTAGCCTACCTCAAAGCCGAGCAGGTGCGCTACACGATCAAGCCTCAGTGACAGTCTTACCCTTCATTCGCGTCTCGCGGAGGTCGAAGTCTATCCACACATATACTACTCGTTAATATACAAGACTTACACAAAATAAGGACATAATCTTTAACAAAGCAAGACCACGATATCATCCCCGAGCACACTTCATCAAAACTCAAACTTTAATACCCCAAAATTATTATTACATACTAGGTAGTCATATCCTTAAATTAATTGGAAATCTATACACATTTGAGCCCTCGGTTGAACGATAATCATAAAGCTCCAATTCAAAACCCTAAAAAAATTCCCCAATTAAAAACAAGCTTCTATAATCAAATTAAGCCCAAAATATGATTACCAATCCTAATCCACAATAACAACACCTTTTAAGTCATACACTTCCATTAAATCAATCACATAACTCCCTTATTCTCATAAACGCATGAAATCTGTTTTCCCCAACTTAATAACATGCTAAACCACCATTAAAGAGCTTAGAAACATAACTTAATCCATAAAAAGGAAAGAATCTATTACCTCAAGGTAAAAACTGCTCCTAAGACTGAAATTTCTCCAAGGCCGCCCTAATTTCGAGGTTTCTAATTTGGGTAAGGAATTTTTTTTACCTAGGGAATTTATAGGAATCTGGTACTGTATTTAGAATAGACTCTGTTGGAATAGACCCGCTACGGCGGAAAACCCTTCACTGGAGAGAGGTCACTTGACATCTCACTCCTCGCCACGGTGGACCCGAATCTACAGCGGTGAAAACCACCCATCTCCCAACTCTCGCTTCGACAAGTCAACCTCTCGCCGAGGCAGACACGCCGAAGCGGATACTAGTGCCACCGTGGCAGACACCAGCAAATAGGGAATCAGCCAAAACCTCAATCAAAGACCTGAAACACTCCCGGAACCCTCCGGACACAAACCAAATATACTCTTCAAAGGTAAATAATGCTACGAACTCGCTCGTACCCTCAGATTTCATAAATAATCGAGCTAAGACATACTTTTCTAAAGAATTGCCCGAGAAAACCAAATATCTAAATTTCACAAATAAAGTCACAAAACACATCTGATTGCCTCGAAAAGTGAACCAATGACTAGACTAAGTCATAAATGACCCTCCGAAACTACCGAAAGCGACGGAACCCGAAAACAAACTCATCTAGCCAAAAGTCAGCTTTGAGTCGAACTAACCAACTCTAAGTTTCTAGACTTCGGGTTTTTCATATGAAACTCATGAAAATAGATCTCAGGATCTGTGACACCCATCCCCACGCATCACAAACCCTACATGGAGATTACGGAAAGGATCAAACAAGAAAATAAGTGTCTTTAACTAAAAATGATCGGATGAGTCATTACATCAGATACTCATTAAACAACCGTTCATCCTCGAACGGAAAGAAACGAACAATGAAACATACCAGAAAAAGTGAACAAGCCAGGATATCTGCTCCGTATATCGAACTCGGTCTCCCAAGTTGCCTCATCGACGAGATGATGCCTCCACTAAACCTTCACTAAAGCAATATCCTTCGATCTCAACATCCTCACCTATCTGTCTGAAATAGCACAGGCTCCTCCTCGAACTCCAAATTCTTATCAAGCAATATGGAGTCCCACTAGATAATATAAGAACCATCGGCATGATACTTCTTCAGCATAGACATATGGAAGACTAGATGAATACCTGAAAGACTTTGTGGTAGAGCCCACTCATATGCCACATCCACAACTCTCTGAAGAACCTCAAATGGTCCGATATACCTCAGACTCAACTTCCCTCTCTTGACAAATCTCATCACACCCTTCATAGATGAAACCTTCAGAAGAACCTTGTCACAAACCATAAACTCTAAGTCTTAGATCTTTCGGTCCGCATACTCCTTCTGCCTGCTCTGTGTTGCCAAGAGCTTGTCTTAGATCACTTTCACACTCTCCAATGAATCCTTTATCAAATCAATACCCCAAGGATGAACATCGAACGCATCAAACCAACCAATTGAAGATCGACATCTCCTACCATACAAGGCCTCGAACAGTGCCATATCGATACTGGAGTGATAATTGTTATTATACGCAAACTCTGCCAAGGATAAGAACTGGTCCTAGTGACCACCAAAATCAATCATGCAGGCTCGTAACATATCTTACAATACCTGAATAGTCCTCTCAAACTGACCGTCGGTCTGAGGGTGGAATGTTGTACTGAGATCCAATCGAGTACCTAACTCCATCTGCTAAGTCCGCCAGAAATGCGAAGTAAACTAAGTACACCGATATGAGATGATAGAAATAAGGACTCCATAAAGACGAACAATCTCCCAAATGTAGATCTTAGCCAACTTCTCGGCATTATACGTCATCTGAACTAGAATGAAATGCACGGACTTGGTTAACCTATCAACAATAACCCAAATAGCATCAAACTTGCCCAAAGCCTTGGGCAATCCCATAACAAAGCACATCGTGATCCTCTCCCACTTTCATTCGAGAATGGGAATCCTCTGAGGCACACCACGGGGACGCTGGTGTTCATACTTGACCTGCTGGCAATTCTGGCACAAAGACACAAAATCAGTAATGTCTCTATTCATCCTCCCCCACCAATAGTGTTGCCTCAAATCACATTACATTTTAATAGCACTTGGATGAATCGAATACCTAGAGCTATAGGCCTCTTCCATAATCAATCTAGTCAAATCTCCCACACGAGGCACACACACTCTACCCTTGATTCTCAGAACACCCTCTCTATAAATCATTACCTCATTGACCTCACCATTCATCACCTTATCTCGAATCTTGCATAACCCCACATCATCATACTGGCGTGCCCGAATCTAATCCAAAAGAGATGACCTCGCTTCTACATAAGCCAGAATCCTACCTGAATGCAATCGAGTCTCACAACATGGTTGGCTAGAGATTGGACCTCCAATGCCAAAGGATGCTTAGAAACAGCCAAATAAGTTAAACTCCCCATACTGACTGCCTTTTGGCTCAAGGCATCCACCACCACATTGGCCTTGCCCAGATGATACAAAATAGTCATGTCATAATCCTTCAACAACTCCATCCACCGACGCTGCCTAGAATTTAAGTCCCTCTAATTAAACACATGTTGAAGACTGCGGTGGTTGGTATATACCTCACAATGAACGCCATAAAGATAATGCCTCCAAATCTTCAGAGAAAATACAACAACAACCAACTCCAAATCGTGAACAGGTAATTCTTCTCATGCATCTTCAACTGCCTCAATTCATAAGAAATCACCTTACCCTCCTTCATCGACACACAACCCAATCCAATTCTAGAAGCATCACAATATACAGTAAAGTCATTCCTCTCAACCGGAATGGATAAAGTCGGGGTTGTGCTCAATAGAGTCTTGAGCTTTTAGAAGCTCTTCTCACACTCATCGGACCACTGGAAAGGAAACTCTTTCTGAGTCAAACACGTCAGATGAAAAGCAATATAAGAGAATCCCTTAACAAACTGGTGATAGTAGCTACCAAGACCCACAAAACTCTGAATCTCTGTCACAGAAGTCGTTCTAGGCCAGTCCTTGACTTATTCTATCTTCTAAGGGTCAACCATAATCCCATCCTTGGACACCACGTGCCCCAAGAATGCCACATAACTCAATTAAAACTCACACTTTGAGAACTTAGCATACAACTCCTTTTCTTTCAAGATCCCAAGGACCACTCTCAGATGCTACTTATGGTCCTCCCAACTCTTCAAATATATCAAGATGTCATCAATAAATACAATAACAAAATAATCTAAGTACGGCTTAAATATTCCATTTATTAAATCCATGAACGCTATGGGGGCATTGGTAAGCCCAAATGACATCACCAAGAACTCATAATGCACATAACGAGTCCGAAAAGCCGTATTGGGAATATCCTCAGCCTGGATCATCAGCTGATGATACCCGAACCTCAAATCAATCTTTGAAAATACAGAAGCACCTTGAAGCGGATCAAACAGGTCATCAATATGCGGAATTGGATACTTGTTTCTGATGGTGACCTTGTTCAATTGTCTGTAATCAATGCACATACGCATAGTGCCATCCTTCTTCTTCATAAACAAGATAAGAGCACCCCATGAAGATACACTTGGTCGAATGAAGCCCTTACTCAACAAATCCTGAAATTGATCCTTCAATTCTCTCGACTTTACTGGAGTCATATGGTATAGAGGAATAGAAATGAGTCGAGTACCTGGATCAAGATCAATACAGAAGTCAAAGTCTTTGTTTGGAGGCATACTAGGTAAATTTGAAGGAAACACCTCCGTGAACGAACTAACTACCGGAATAGAATCAAAGGAAGGAGTCTTCATGCTCGTATTCCGTATATGAGCAAGATAAGCCAAACAACTCCGGTCCACTAACTTCCTAGCCCGAATATAAAAAATCACCTTTCTAGGAGCGGGGTTGAGAGCGCCTCTCCACTCTAACCACAGAAGACCAGGCATATCAAGCGTGACAGTCTCAGAATAGCAATCTAGAATTGCATGATATGGTGATAACCCATCCATACCCAAGATAACATCGAAACCCACCATATCTAAGATGACCAATTCTACCAAATTGTTGTACCCCATGAAAGTAACTACACACATGTGATATACTCTATCAACAATCACAGAATCACCGACTAGTGTAGACACACGAATAAGAATATCAAGCATATCACACCACATCTCTAATTTAGCAGAAAAGTAGGTAGTCACATAAGAGAATGTAGATCCTGGATCAAATAACACAGTAGCATACTGATGATCGACTGAGATGATACATGTGATGATTGTGTTAGATACCTCATCCTCGACCCTACTAAGGAATGCATAGCAATGGGTATGTCTTACCTCAGACTGAGTACTCTACTGGTCACCTTGGCCCGATCGAGCTCTCTCTCTCCCTAACTGAGATCCACCACCCCCACACTGATAACCACCATGACCAACACTAATCCCTCTCAACTAACCTAACTACCACCCATATCTAGCTATGCTGGAGACTTAGGTGCACGAGATGTACTCGATGTAAATCTGGGGCAGTCCCTCTTGAAATGCCCAACATATCTGCACTCAAAATAGGTCCTGGCCGCTAAAGGCTGTTGAATAGAGACAGAAGAACTCGAACCACCACGGTCAGAATATCTAGATTGAGAACCCTTGAATGACTATCCCCACTATAACCATCAGAAATCTGTAGAGATGTCTGGACTGGTCGACTAGGCTGCGACCACTGATATCTCCCTTGATACCCATAACTATGAGAAGTAGAACCACTGAACTGACCAAATCGCCTAGCCCTCTTATCAGGCTCATAACTAGACAGATCACCTCTCACATACTCCACCATCCTGGCATGCTCTTCCACAATCTAAAAAAAAGCTCCAAAATACACCAACTGCAACGTGGACAACTGGAGCAGAATACTCAATCCTCAAATAAAATATCTCACTCGCTCTATCTCGGTAGGTAACAACGGCGCCGCATAACAGGACAAGGCATAGAAGTGAGTCTCATACTGTGCTACTGAAGAATTGTGACTAATCTTCTGAAACTCATCACGCTTTCACATACGCAACCTCAATGGCACATACTTATCCAAAAAGACCCTGTAGAATAAAACCCATGTCAATGGAGGCTTTCCCGCGGGTAAACAATCAACATATGCCCATCACTACTGCTTCGCATCTCCGAGAAGCTGAAGGGCCACAAAACTAATTCCATGAGTCTCAACAATATCAAGAGTATACAACCTCTCATGGTTGCTCATGATGAACTCATGCACGTCCTCCTCAGGTTGACCATATAACACTTAAGGCTTCATGTTAGAAAAGTGCTCCCAAATCTTTCACTCATCACGGGTCATAGTTGTCCCATCAATTGGCCGAGGACCAAACTCTATAGTATAAACCTTATTTATACGGGGTGTTGACATCGCTGCAAGGTAAATACCATGTGTATGAAACTCAAGGGTCTGAGTCTGCCCCCCTCCTGCACAGATTTGAGAACCACCCGGAGTAGTAGGATGTGCGCCTGTCTGAGCAAGGCAATCTAAAACACTCAACAAACTGACCAGTGTATCTTATAGCATCGGCGTAGTAATAAATCCAGGTTAATCCTGGGCTGGCCCTATCTTCTCCTCTAGGAAATCATCCCGAGGCTCAATATAAGGCTCTAGGGACTCTAATCTAGCATAAGCCTTCCTGACTCTATGTGATTCACCCCTAACTGGTGTTGTTGCTCTGGCTCTATCCCATCCTCATGCGCGTGTTCTACCATATCCATGCACGGTCGGTGCCAGAGCATGTGATTCCTCCCTCGCCGCATCAGTCCTCACCATTTGTGAGAGAATAGAAATAAGGGTCAGATACCAATTTGATTCAACTTAGCACGAAAGGAATGAAGAAAGTGTATTTTCCTAAATGTCCCATAGCCTTCTGAAGATAAGTACGGACGTATTCTCACCGATCCGTGAGACTCTACTAGACATTGCTCTCGTACTTAAGATTGTTTAACCTAGGGCTCTAATACAAACTTTATCATGACCCCTTTTCAGGAATCATGGTGGCACCTATATAATTCCACCACATAGGCGAACCACTCCCAACTCAGCAAACATGATAAGAATTGAATAAAACTGGAAGAAATATAATACTACAAGAGTTGTCTGATAATATATAATGCATAAGAAAAGATAATCCTATCACAATCAAACACCCCTAAGTAATCTAGTTTGTGGGTACGAAAGCACTAACAATGTGATACAACTCAAAGGAATAGGCATGCATGCCAAAACCAAATAAATAGTCTGAATCAAGTCCCTCAGACGTAAGAAAATGATTGTGGTAAAGAAGGAGCATCCAAGGGTATGCTAAAGATAGTATCCTCACCCTGAATACCGAGGATCAACTGTTCAAACTCAGCCACGTAGTCTCGAGTTGGTGGTCGGATCTTTATCTACAATAAGGAAAGATACAGCAAGTGTAGCATGAGTACACGTCGTACCTCTGTAGACATCATAGGCCGACAACGATGGAAGTACATAATCAGAGATAAATACCAAGTTGACACCAAGTAATCTTATGCTACACAATCCAATAATCCCAATAAAGTCACATAGTCCACTTAAAGATTCACATGTTTTCTCATATCGATAATAGTCCATATTTTCTCATGCTAACAGTTCCAAAAGTTCTACAAAAGCTCAAGTATCAAGAAACAAGTATAACCTTACACTTAGTCAAATTATCAACAATCAATTCAATATAAGTTCAACCACAAGTAACTAATGATATGACATATATATGTATGAAATGAATGCAATACAAATGTCAAGTACCTTTCCATCAATCGATATACATACTTCACGGGGGTATGCTATATGAAAGTGACCCATAGGGGACATGCGAGGTCCATATACCCCTCCGCTCTCGAATAACTCATCGGATCACGGAGCTCAGCTCTTGGGTGTCATAATATCATGTTGCAGGAGTGCACTCCGATCCTCATGTATCAATATCATCTCAGTATTGCCATAATCTCCACAATGTTTTTACCTTTCTCGATCCCTTGGACCCACAACATAATCATACCACTCCAATATCAATATCAAAAGAACCATGAGTGTATGAATGCAAATGACATATATAAGGCAAGATATCATGATACAATAAGATCCAACCAAATAAGAGATAAAATATCACATGCTTTCAAGAATTCAATATGCATACACAGTCCAAGTACAATCCAAGATATCATATTGAAAGCATGTGTGATGAGTAAACATATCAAGCAACTATGGAGACAAACTCATATATGGCGACAAGGCCAAATAATCAGCAATCGGAACCAGCATGAGGATGATTCCCCAAACCCCATCATCATAGTTCAACATCGGTACCCACTCAGACGTTCATCACAACCGAATGAGTAGGACCCCAAAAATGCCTAATACCCCTAAATATTTATAACTAATTGCACACTTCTATTGAAGTCTTGAAAAATTAAACCGTAGCCTACCTCAAAGCCGAGCAGGTGCACTACACAATCAAGCCTCAGTGATAGCCTTGCCCTTCCTTCGTGTCTTGTGACAGTCGAAGTCTATCCACGCATATACTACTCGTTAATATACAAGACTGTAACATCCTGGAATTTTGGACAATGATTTGAGCACCTAAGCGTAATAAGTAGAATCGGGCCTCCGGGATTTTATGTGATATCACGTATGCTAATAAAGAGACTAGAATATAAAAGAATTAGACCCCGAAATAATTTTGGACGTAAGAAGTGTGACGACGGGGATTAATAATAATGGTTGTATATCTCAAGTGAGGTTATGGACTAGTGTCATATTACAAAATTATGACATTGAGTATATGAAGGTCTTATGAGTTATTAGGATTTAAATAAAGTGGGATCTAGAATTAATTATGTGTGTAATTGATTAATTGTGGGATCGATTAATTATTAATGGGGACAAAGTGAGTGGAGCAAATTACATGTAAGCATTTAGACAAATCTCTTAATTGACTAAGGAGTGGAACGATTATGTGGCAACACTTAGAGGACTTAAAGTAATTGGGTGGGAGACCAAATCAATGGAATCATTTATGCTAGCTTGTGTTATTTTTTAAAGAGGGAGTTTTACATTCTGCTGTGAGAATTCACTTTGAAGACCAAATCGTGAGAAATCCTTAACATCCAAATAAGAAAAAAAAAGACAGTAACGTGCACTTCATTTCGTGAAGAAAAGAAAACATTGCATGTAGAAACATTTTTTTCCTAAGTAGTAATTAGATAGCAACTCACGAATAGTGTTAGGAGTTAGAAACAGTTCATCCATCTCGTAAGTGTTTGTCTGATCCCTCCTGCATCACCCTCATTGAGGATGTTCAGATCATAGAAGACCTATCATATGAGGAAGCCCCAATTGCTATCCTAGATCGCCAAGTCCGTAAGTGGCAGACCAAAGAAGTAGCTTCAATGTCGAGGAGATGACATGGAAGCCTGAAGAGGATATGAAGTCCAGATACCCTCATTTATTATAGGCTTCAGGTTTAAATAGACACGCGTGCGATATGATTCCCTTATTCCATACTCTACCTATCAAGCTTAATCTCTACATCTTGATTTAGGTAACATTGTTGAGACAGATAAGCAGGTGCAACCCAGATATCGATAGGAGAAAGTTGAAGTGAGTTATGGATAACCCTTTTGATTCTTTTGCATAGATAGACGGTCGTGTGGGGCTAATATGATGTTATTATGTTATGTTATAGCCCTGTGAGGCATTGGATATGTGATTAGGTTGTTTGACTGGTTTTTCATAGTCCTAGTTACAGAGCAAACTCTGCTGAATTTTATAGAAATCATGAGAGTTAAAATATTCCTCAACATTTGTGAATGAATATTCTTAAGGGGAAAAGATGTTAAGCCTCGTAGATTCACGTCTAGTCGGTTAACATTGGCATCCCAAAAAGATGTCCGAACTTACAGAAGGGTAATGAGGGGTTACAACTTGTTTATGGATGTATCGGGGTGTATAGAAGTTAAACAAATTGAAAAAAAATACGTTTTGACGAAATTGGCAAAATTTTCCAAAAATATGGTCCAAATGTACAGAACGTACAAATTGGAGTTTGGGCCATAACTTTTCTTTTGTATTTTTCAGGTTTCATCTCCATAAATACGGTCTAACTGTACGGTCCATACTTTGAGGTACGGTCCGTACAATTGCATTGTACATCTGGGTAGTGGAACTTATTTTTCATATATAAATCATGTTACTTCGACTTGGGCATTCTCACACTTTCCTAGCTTCATACAAACCCTATGTACCCTTTCAAATGATCTAATATCATCTTAGACTTGAATCTCA
Source organism: Anisodus tanguticus (assembly GCA_034509755.1). Lineage (NCBI taxonomy): Eukaryota > Viridiplantae > Streptophyta > Magnoliopsida > Solanales > Solanaceae > Anisodus > Anisodus tanguticus. The sequence goes on along the minus strand of CM067546.1, from coordinate 20,019,841 downwards.
AGATTTATCAAGCAAATCCATCAACGGGAATTCCGCAATCCTTATGGATCATCATTCTTCGTGTTGTAGCAACCTTGGGGGAATACTTGACAGCAAAGTAACCTTGGTTTTGGAGTGTTTCTTGCACCCTAAGGTAAGTTTCACCTTCTACATGCTCTTCTTAAGACCTTACAAGTGTTTAGGATGAAATTATCGGATGATTTATAAGGAATATGTATTTGCAAGATCTTAAAGACATGTCTTGTTGTGGTGGACAATTTTTCATGATTTGAGAGTGTTATGTGAGATTGTGGAGTTGTGGTGATGAATAAGAGTAGTAATGAAGATTGTTGTGAAGTTATGTGTAGAATTTTATATATACACGATCCTATAAAGTTACGTACGTGAGTTGTTCGATAAAATGTCTAAGTGAACTTCTTTATAAGCTATGGATTCGATATTAAAAATCATTAGCATTTGTAGAGCTTACAAGGACTTGTGGAACTTGTTTAGCTTCGATGACAAGGTATGTAAGGCTAAACTTTCCTTCCTTTCGACATGATCTTTATGGTAACTATATACATGAAACGTCCCTCGATAAGAATTCCACTCTTGGTCATTGAAGACTTGTTTGCTTCTTATTCTTGAAATGTTCATGGATCTTATATAGCCCTTGTCGGGAGTACCTTCCTGCAGCTTAAATTACCTTTGATTGTGTGATATCATGTATTTCTTATTGTTTACATTAAAGTTAATGAATGTAGCGACAATAACGATAGTCGGAGGATAACGGCCATACGTCACTCCGACTCTATTCATGGTGTTCCTTGAGGTCTGTCTTGCATTGCATTTATATATATATATATATATCTATTTTCTTACCGCGTCGCAATATAGTTGGCCATGCAAGAACTTATATGTGCATACCACTGGTTAGGCAGTTATATATCATTATTTACCACTGGTTGGGTAGTTATCACAGATCATTTGGGTAGATATTACTGCGTCCTATATAGCCGAACATTTTGTGATGAGATTACCCCACAAAGTGACTTGATACTATATTATATGGCCCCATAGAGTGGCACGATTTTACTTACATGCATATATTCATGTTTATATCAGTTGGATGCCCTCAGTGGGCTTTTTCTGAGTTTAAGGTTGATTCTATACTCTTTTCTCTAGTATTACATCTTTGATTTACCTGTTTTACATGCCTTATATATTTAGTATATCTTTCATATTGACGTTCATTTCTGGCACGCTGTGTTCATGCCCGCATGTACCGCATTGGTTGGTAGTCACACTCCACCTCTCCGGAGTTGCTATATAGAGTTTATAGGTATTGATGTGTATATTTCTAGTGTTTTTGGATATGGCGGGGCCCTATCCCGACCGGTTGATATATTAGAGCACTCTTAGAGGCTTGTAGATTGGTGGTTAGTGTATATTCATTTTGTTTGGCCTTGTCGGCCTTCTTGTTTGCTGTCGGTACCATTGTTACAACCTTGTTAGCCTCAGTTATGTATATATGTTGTTGTTGGGCCTCTTCTGCTTGCATGTTGTTGTTGCATTCTTATCTTGTCATTTTTACTTGGCGGCCTTGTCGGCCCAAGATTCGTATTATGGAATTCAGAGGCTATAGCTAGTTCGCTCGGGTCTTAGGGTGCCGAGTGCCGGCCACATATCCCCTTAAGCTTGGGTGTGACAAATGGTCCCACATAACCCATTGATATAAGACTCCTTCCGTGCGCTCCAGCCTATGCGCACAAAAGATGTGTGGTCCACATGAATCAGCCTGGACACATTGCCGATGAATGTATAGCTTTGTGGAAAAGGAAAGTGATGTTGATTGACAATGGGACAATCCGTCATATTTGGGGGGTGACACTCAATGTTGGTTTAAACCCAATAACCCTGATGGGAGGCATAGACCTTGACGTCCGTCTCTGGGGATATGATTTCACTATTTTCGAGGACTCATACACCGACATCTTCCAGAAACTGGTCAGCATTAATAAGATTTGTCCTATAAGGACCATATGGAAAGCCTCATCTAGCATGCCCAACAAGGATGGAGGTTGCCTGTATCACTGGGGTGAACGGAGTTATAACACCGAAGATTGAGTTATGATGATCATACACCCAGAGATGGACTTGTCTGAGAGATTTAAAGTGCCCATGTTTGAAATGTTCAATGGATTAGGAAAACTGAGAGCTCATCTGCAGTATTATTGTGCCCAATTGGTGGGAGTCAGAAACAATCCTGCCCTAATTATGAGGTTGTTTAACTGAAGTTTAACCAGAGAAGCCTCCGAATATTTTATTGCGCAAGAACTGCGCCAATGGATTACTTGGGAAGTTATGGCCAGGTCTTTCTTATAACGATACCGATTCAATGTTGAGATCATCCATGACCGATACTACTTGAAAAAGATCAAGCAAAAATCTATATAGAATTATCGGGATTATGCCAGCAGGTGGAGATCAGAAACCGCTCGAGTGTAACCGCCTATGAAGGAGAAAGAATTGGTCTCCGCTTTCATCCGATCCCAAGAATATGTTTTTTACAACAGAATGCTCTCTATGGCCGGGCAACCATTCTCAGAACTGGTAGAGATGGGAGAAGCCATAGAAGATGGCCTCAAGTCTGGGAAGATCACTAGCGTAGCTAGCAGAGGTTCTTAGTCAAACACCACAGGGGGCATATGAAATAAAATGGAGGACATGGATAATGTAACCTACTCGTCTAGCCCAAAACCAAAGAAGTGGGAAGAATCCCGCTTACCCATGGAAGTGTATCAACCACCTCCTATCAGCGGCTACTTAACCCTACCATACAGCCCGGTCCCCATCTATTACGCCTAACTAAGCTACCAAACACCTCCAATCTACAAAAGTCCACTACCCAACCCATAAATGGCCTTCCCAGTTTTTCAGACCCCAACACCCGCTCCACGAGCACCACAAAATTACCAAGCCTTAAATTATCAAAACCAACCACCTACCGCCTAATATAATTTGCCACAACTAAAGTTTGAAAAGAAACCAGCGTGGAGGTTTACACCTTTGCTCGAGACACACACCCGACTATTTAAAAGGTTGAGTGACACCGCATGATCCAAGTGGAGCCACCAAAGCAAGTTGACCTGGGGAATCGCTTCTATCAGGAAGACCAAACTTGTGCCTATCACTCTAACGGAGCCAAACACAGCACTGCAGATTGCATTAACCTGAAGTATGAAATTCAGGACTTAATCGATAGAAGGGAGATTATCTTACAAACAACCACTCCTAATGTAAACACAAATCTGCGGCCCAACCATGGCTGTGGTACCATCCATATGATAGAAAGAGAGAATGATTAGATGTTCTGCAAGCCTCTAAGTGCGGGACCCATCAAAACTATCAAACAAACAGTGGCGTCTTTGACTCTACAGGAATGCCCCAAATTCAAAGTATTGGTCCATGTACCTGTGGTAGTGCAAGTAGCCCCAGATGTCGTAAAGCCACCCAGAACAGAATTCATTGTCGAGGTCGTTGTTGCCCATGGCATGACTAGATCAGGGCAATGTTACACGCCTGAAGAATTAGCCCAAGGGGGCGCCATGAAGGACAATAACCAAAGAAGGCCAATCACAGAAGGTGAGGTTGAGGACTTCTAGTGAAGGATGAAACCAAAATAGTACTCTATCATCGAGCATCTAAGGAAAACATCGGCTCAGATATCAATGTTGGCATTACTATTGAGTTCCTCCTAGCATCGCCTAGCATTGATGAAAGTGCTAGATGAAGCACATTTCCCCACAGGCACAAGTAGTGGGAGTTTAGCCAATATGGTGGCCTACGTCATGGAGACCAAAAATATTTTTAAACAGGAAAAGCTTCCCAAGGAAGGGACAACGCACAACAAAGCATTGTACATCATTGTCGAGTGTATAGGCAAGATCATAGCACGAGTCCTCATGGATAACGGAGTTTATCTTAATATTTACTTAAAATCCACACTGGAATAACTAGGATACGATATTGGAAAGATAAGGAAAAGCTACAACAACGTGAGGGCATTTGATGGAGGTCAACGTGATCCAGTTGGAGAGGTCAACATTTGTATCCAGATAGGATCCGTAGAGTTCACCATTGAGTTTCAAGTCATGTCAATTGTCACCAACTACAACTTACTGCTTGGAAGACCTTGGATACACGCGGCCAGAGAAATGCCATCATCGCTGCATCAGTCTTTGAAATTTTCCAGTGAAAGACATGGAGTTGTAATACACATAGAAGGAAGTATTCACAATTACCCCAATAACTCTGTTTCGGTAATTGAAGAAACTCCCAAAGGAACAGACTTTCACGTGGTCGAACTAGTAGGGGCCACATATGAAGAAGTTGTGGCACAAATCCTAATGTCATCCACATACCGAATGGTTGCCCCACAATGTTGTAGAATGGCTTTAAGTCAGGAAAAGGTCTCATGAAGGATTTACATGGCATAACAAAGTTGATTGTGATCCCTGAAAATTTCTACTGTTACAGTCTCAGATATGTTCTCAGTTCTGAAAAGGCCTCTAAAGAAGGCAAAAAGAAGAAGGATTCCACTAAGTTGTGAAATCCAATTCTTAACCTATACTAGTCATTCCCAGTCAGGATGCCGATATTGAGTGCCGATGATGTCGATGAAGAGATAGGGATGTTGTTCCAAGAAGAAGAAGAATGCCTCGTGGTCCTGGAAGAATGCACTGAGGTGCCCACTATTTGCAATGCCAATTTAGGTGAGCAGCTCTCCAACTAGAACTCTACTCCTCTCCTGGCTCCTCGGTAGCAATGATGAAATTTCAAGAAATCATCATCAAATCAAAGGATAGTGCAGATCATATCACGCATTTATGAAATTTCTTCGACAGACTCCAGAAATACAATCTAAAGTTGAACCCAGCTAAGTGTGCATTTGAAGTACCCGCTAGAAAACGGGTCGGGTTCATAGTCAGTTGGAGGGGCATAGAGCTGGATCCGTCAAAAATTAAGGCCATACAGGATTTTCCCCCTTCACAGACTAAAAATGAGGTCCTAAGTTTCCTGGGAAGGTTGAATTACATTGGTCGCTTCATAGCTCAATCTACAGTAATCGTTGAGCCCATACTCAAACTGCTAAAGAAAGACGCACCGACAAAATGGAACAACAAATGTCAGAAGGCATTTGATACTATCAATAGGGATTTCTCCAATCCTCCCATTTTGGTTCTACCATGGCTAGAAATTCCCCTGCTGTTGTATCTATCAATATCAGACAATTCCTTCGGGTGTGTGTTAGGGAAACACGATGAAGCTGGAAAGAAAGAACATGACATCTACTACCTAAACAAGAAGTTCACAGCATGTGAAACACGGTATGCCTTGGTAGAAAAGATATGTTGTGCATTGACATGGATAGTCCAGAAGCTGAGACATTATCTGTCATCCAACACTACCCACCTCATCTCCAGAATAGATCTGTTGAAATACTTCTTTCACCAGCCTATGCCCATAGGAAAGCTTGCCAAATGGGAGATGTTGTTAAGTGAATTCGACATCGTGTATGTGGTTTATAAATCTGTGAAAAACATTGGCCGTTTTTCTTGCGAAAGCCTAGTGGATGATGATGCATAACCACTCAGGATTTACTTCCCCGATGAAGAGCTACTCATGATAGACGAAGGCGGGGATGAACCCTATTTAGGTTAGAGTATGTTCTTTGATGATGTAGTTAATTATTAAGGTTCGGGAATCAGAGCGGTGTTAGTATCAGAAATGGAACAACACTATCTAATGGCTGCCAAGCTTATGTTTCGGTGTACCAATAACATGGCAGAGTATGAACCACACCTGAAGAAGTACGCAACAATGCTCTTTTCTTTTCTCATTGAAGTATGTAGCAAGGAATCGAAGGGATGAGACACGATTCAATTCTGTGATTAAATCAAATTCTTCCCAGCCTGCATTTTGGGTCTCCGAATGAAACTAGACAAGGATATAAGTGAGTTATTGTTGATAGGCGATTAGACCTTCTGATTCATCAAGTACAAGGAGAATAGGCAACAAAGAATGCCAAGATCCTACCATATGTCAATTTTTTCCAAAGATTGAGCAAGAGGTTCAAGAAGATTGTGTTCAAACACATGCCAAGAGCATAGAATGAGTTCGCAGATGCTCTCACTACCATAGCATCCATGATACAACATCTAGAAAGCATCTATTCACCCCGCTTGAGATAAGTTTGAAAGAAAAGCATGCTTACTGTTCTCATATGGAGGCAGAGCCTGATAGCAAGACATGGTACACCGATGTGAAAGCTTCTTTGGAAAAGAAGAATATACCGGGGGTACTACAAGCAATCAGAAGAAGACCCTCCGAAGGATGGCCAATAGTTTCTTTCTGAGAAACGATACGCTTTATAGGAAAATGCTCGATCTTGGGCTACTCAAATGTGTGGATGCTGCAGAGGCTACCAAGCTATTAGAAGAAGTGCACGCTGGGGCCTGTGGATCCCATATGAATGGTTTTGTCTTTGCAAAGAAGAGTTTACGGACCGAATACTACTGGATTACTATGGAGACCGATTGTGCAAAATTTGTGTAAAGATGTCACCAATACCAGATACATGGAGATTTGATCAGAGTCCTACCAAATGAGCTCAACGCCATGAGTTCACCTTGGTTGTTTGTCGCTTGGGGCATAGACGTCATCGGAGCTATTGAGCCAGCAACCTCTAATGGGCATTGGTTCATCTTGGTCGCCATAGACTGCTTTACCAAATGGGTCGAACCCACCTCACATAAGTTAGTGATGAAGAAGATGGTAGCTACTTTTGTTAAAAACAATATCATTTGCCGATTCGCATCTCGGAGTCCATTATAATAGACAATGGAGAAAATTTGAACAGTCACCTGATGAATGAGATTTGAAAACAATTCCATATAACTCATCGAAATTGCACAGCGTACAAACCAAAGATGAATGGAGTCGTAAAAGCTGCCAACAAAATATCAAGAGGATACTACAAAAAACGATAGATAACTACAAAGGTTGGTATGAACAATTGCCTTATGCATTGCTTGGGTATATAATGACAACAAAAACTTCGACAAGAGCCACACCATAATTGCTTGTTTACGGCACAGAAGCAGTTATCTTGGTCGAGGTTAAGATACCATCACTCCAAATTATTCATGAAGTAGAATTGGACAATGCAGAATGGGACCGAAAGCTATACGAGCAGTTGTCCCTAGTTGACAAAAAAAGTATGATCGTTATATTCCACGGCTAGTTATATCAACAAAGAATGACCCGAGCATTCAATAAAAAGGTCAGGATCCGACGTTTCCTAGTGGGACAGTTGGTACTCAAGCAGGTATTTCCCCACTAGGACGGGTACAAGGAAAAGTTTGCACCACATTGGCAAGGTCCGTATATGGTCTGCAAGGTACTCTCTAGAGGAGTAATGATCTTATCCGAAATGGATGGTCAAGAATGTCCCAAAGCTATCAATTCCGACGCTATCAAGAGATACTACACATGAGATCGTGTTTTCAATTTGGAATCACATTTTCCTTTGTTTGTAATCATTACACCAAGACCTATCTCTTACGGCAGAGATACGTAGAGAAATCCCAGTCGGTTTTCAATCTTTTTCCTTGTAATAGAAAGAAAATCCATATGGAATTTCCTTGTAATGTGAACAATGCGATGACCTGATTTCTTAAGGTGGAATATGTAGGCATTTCATTTAGGACTCGGTCACACATTTAGAAAAATCAATCGTTTTTATTCCAAACTACGTTCGACCTAATTCCTGTTGCGATAGGATATATGTAGGCGCTCTCTGAGCTTGGTCGCAATAATAGAAAAACCAAATAAACACTTAGGAAGCCACAAAGGTAGAAATTTTGAGATCTCTAAAGTTCCCAATTTGAGAATCGATACAAGATGAGCATCGACACAACCTCCAACTAGGGTAGAATTTTTTAGAGGCTCTAAAAAATTCCCTTCGACAAGTTCAGAAGATATCAAATAATAAGGATCCTGCAAACTGTGTCAGAATTTTTGAAAGGGCCTCGAAAATTCCTTCAGCAGGAGCCAGCGCGAGAGTTCGACGGACAAGCTTCAGACTGGGGCAAAATTCTTGAGGAGATCTCAATAATTCCGCACGGGCAAAATCAAGACAGGACACTACGAGAATCAAAAAAGTGTCTCGCTCCTAACGCGCATGTCATGACACTAATATAAGATCTTTGAAATACTCATTTATCTTTTCTGATCAACATGTTTTTAAATTAATATTGATATTTTGAAAAGATTTTTACTACGTTAATCTCTTTATGATACCGAGTTAGAAGTCAGGCTGGGGCAAAGGCCATAATCTGACAAAGGAAGAGCAGAAGAATCAACGACATGAGCTAACCTCATTAAAAACTGACAATTTCTCTATGGATACAGGTTCTGATATGACATCAAGATAGAGGCAACTTATTTCACTAACCCATTTGTTTGTGATGCCAAATAGGATAAAAGCAGCAAACTAGAAAGATCCCCAAACCATCAAAAGCACCATAAGGGCGGCACAATCTAGCCAAGAGGGATATAAAAGGACAAAGCTCTACAAGGGCGGCATAATCTAGCTGAGATGACTACAAAAATATGAAGTGCCACAAGGGAGGCACGATAGCCTAGAGGGTTTAATAGACGGACGAAATGGAAATCCGATCGAGAGGGTCGCAGCCAACAAATGGACAAAATGGTAATGTGATTGAGAAGGATCGCAGCCAATAAATGAATGAAATGGCAATCCGACTGAGAGGGTCAAAGCTACACAAATGAATGAAATGGCAATTCGACCGAGAGGGTCACAGCCAACAAATGAATGAAATGGCGATCCGACCAAGTCAAAAGTTTTAGGGTTAGTTTCACTCTCTTCATCTTGAGACATATAGAGCATCACATCCGACACAAAGGATGAAGGAAAGACAATCCAGCCGATAAGGTCATATTTGCTCATTTGCATGCTAAGAGGGTCATTCATACAAATACTGTCGAGAGGTCCATTCATACAAACACTGCTAAGTAGGCCATTCATACAAACACTACCGAGAGGGTCATTCATACAAACACTATCGAGAGCTACATTCATACAAACTGCAGAGAGGGTCGTTCATATAAACACTACCGAGAGGATAATTCATACAAATTGTTGAGAGGGCCATTCATACAAATATTGCCACCGAGAGGGACATTCATACAAATACTACCGAGAGGACCATTCATATAAACACAGCCAAGAGAGCCATTCATACAAACTGCCAAGAGTTCTATTCATAAAAAATACCGAGAGGGTCATTCATGCAAAACACTGTCGAGAGGGCCATTCATATAAACTACCGAGAGGGCCATTCATATAAACTACCGAGAGGGCCATTCATACAAACACATCTAAGAGACCTATTCATACAAACACTACCGAAATGGTCATTTATACAAACTTCCAAGTGGGTTTTGTATGGGTCATTCATACAAAACACTACCGAGAGAGTCATTCATACAAATTACCGAGAGGGTCATTCATACAAAGACTGCCGAGAAGGCCATCCAAACAAAATGTCGAGAGGAACATTCATTCAAACAAAAAGCCGAGTAGGCCATTTATCCAAAAAAAATCTGAGAGGGCCATTCAATTCAAATAAAATCTTAGAGGCCCATTCATCCAAAAAAAACTGAGAGGGTCATTCATTCAAACACAAGACGCCGATAGGGCCATCTATAATGACAAAATTGAAGGGAGTAGTTTTTTCATATTCCGGGGGAGAAAGTATGAGCCAAGCAGTGTCGAGAGGATGCCCACTCATAAAAATTAAGCCCAAAGTGTATGAATGACACCACACAATCCACAATGTTACCAAATAAATGGAGAATAGGTTCGAAGCTGCTAAGAGTACAAGCTGATCAAACCACAACCATACGTATGCAGAGCAAATGTGGAACTTTTTCTTGTGAAGCCGGTCAAGATAGGGTGCCATGAGAGTCAAGCTCTCTAGATAGGATCTCTAGATAGGAGTCAGAAGCCACTTCATACCACGCTCAGTCACACTTGCTTTTCTTTTATTTTTTTGAGGTATTCTCATATAATGGGATGACATTTTTAGTCCGATTGAGTCAAACTACAAGTGGCCTGATTCCCAAAATTGGGTATATGTAGGCGGACTCAATACCATGGAGTCGGTCACATTCCGACAAGAGTCGTTTTAAGTTTTTCTTTATTAGTCCTCTCACTGAGTCGAACTACTGATGGCCTGAGTTCTCATACAAACTAAGATATGTAGAAAACTCAAAAACCAGGGTCCGACATAATTCTAGAAAATTGCATAAAATTGAGAAGCATTTTGACTTGGTCGGTCAAAAATCAAGTTTGTTAAATTTCGCTGCTCGGGGATGGTCCCGCCATCCTCGAACAACGAGAAGGTAGTTGTTGACACCTAATTTTTATCCTCCAATACGTTTGTTTAATTATTCAAAGTTTTTGAGTAATGAACATAGTGAAATATATATATTTTTTCACGACAAAAATAATCTTACAAAATTATCACAGTGACATTTTGTCATTTTATTTGGAAACATATCATCAAGCACATTATTGTATATCGTTTACGTATTTTTACGTATTTTTAAATATATTATACATTTATAACTCAAATTGATGAGGACAATTGTTTAATTAATTGTCTGTATTAATTATAATTTGTTGATAAATATTTTCACTCTATAAAATTAGGAAAATAAATTTAATTAAATAGAGTGTCAAAAATCACCTCAAATTTATTTTCAATTTGATTTAATTTTAATGGATTTTACATTTTTATGGCTATTATTTAAAGGTTTGTTTTAATTTTAGCTTTAATTTTGTCTTAATCCTGCCAATTTGGCCACAACTGAAATACATGTGACCACTTTTTAAATTCAACTCGCAGCCACATTTTTCAAAATATTACCAATTCCACCAGCCCTTGTATTTTCGCGTTTGCGCCACATTTTCTTTTAAAATTAATTTAGCCCGGTTCATTTCGGACTATGACCCAGCCCATTTCAACAATTAAAGGGCGATGAAGCCCTTCCCTTTTGTCATTTGGCGAAGTGAGTCTAGGGTTACAAACCCTAAATACTTCAAATCCTCTCTCTCATCTCATGTCACTATTTTGAAATTGGCAAATTTTCAGGTGAAATGCTTTACGCCAGTTCGTACTCTCCTATTTTGCATAAGATCATTAATGGCTCTTACCACCCGCACTGCGTCTCAACCCCAGAGGTAAACCTTTTCCCCTTCTCTCTTCTTCACTATTCTGAGACTCATTAATGGTTATTGTCCTATTGAGGATCAAAAGCAACGCCTTTCATTGGTTCAAAATTAAAATATTTAGAAATCAAAATTCATAAAATCATTTCTCCCACATCAGTTTCAAGATGAAACTTTAGAGATTTGGGGTTCTATATAAAGAACCCCATACTTCATCGGCAAACAAGTTCAAAACCCCCAGATTTTGAACGCAAGTCTCGTATTTTGAGCAAATTCAAAAACCCTAAAATATTTTATGAGGTTTTCATAGTCTAAAGCTCTTTTCTTTTGGTTTTTGTGTGTGGTCTGAGTTCGTCATGGGATTTGGAGAAGGCTTTCCACTTGGAATTCTTGACTAAGGTTGCACTCAAGAAAGCTTGATTATGTATCTATCTTAGATGCTTTAATGACATCATATCTAGTTGTGAAGCATGAATGGAATTTTGCATATTTAGTCTTGATTTGATTGACCCTATATATCTAAGGAACTGCATAAAAATGATCATCTGTGCATCTTGAGTCACCACATTCTTTATAAATTGACTACATGTTTGCTTTTGTTTGTCTAAATATGGGAAGTCCTCATGTCAACATTGTGGTATTCCCTATATACTTCTGTTACATGCCATGACTAGTGGGTATTAAGTCATTAATTGGTATTTATGCTAGCATGTTTCTCTTGTTAAAACCAGTTATGTCATGTCAATCATGTGCCTTTGTCTGCATACATTTTGGTTTGCAATTCTGACTTTATGCAAGTATGAGTAGATGTAGTTGAGATGTTGAGACTGTTGAAAAATACAAGTTGAGCATGTCTATAATAATGAACCATATGCATACTTTCCCTTAGGATAAACGTGTTGGTTTGCTTTGCCTATCTAAACTACTTGTAAAAGATTGTGTTTACTCTGCCTTGCTCTTTGAATTGGCTCAATAAGAACATCCTTATTTCCATGTTGTCAAAGTATGTATATTTGAAAATGACCCTAGTCTTAGTATACAACTATGTTGATCAACCTATTCACTCGCCCTAATACCTTATATGTGAACATGTATGTGGTATTGTTGAGTGTAAAGTTGAAAATCCTTGTACCTTCTGGCCTTCCTATGATTTTTGGTTTTTCCTATTATGTTTGTAAAGATGTTGTGTATTTATTTTGAATATTGGAAGAGTTGCAGTATGCGTTATCTTTTCCCTGATTGGAATTGGATATGCATGTGTATGCTTCTGTGACATCTGAACCTAAATGAACAAATCTCTTTTCTTTTCTTTTCTTCTGTGAATTTTGGGAAGCATGTTTATAGCATTGTTTGTATCTATCTACTATGTTTGAGTTAGTTGAACCTGCTTATTTTCTGTTTGTTTTCATCTTGCTAACTCTTTGTGTGAATCTTGTGAGTTTCCTTTGTATTTCCATCTCATTTGAAATTGCATAGGACCTGTTATCATCTCCCATAGTTGATGTCCCATCTAAGGTGATATACCTTGAAATAAACATGGCATACAAGTTCAGTATACACCCAATGTATACAGGAGTTGTACATATGTGTATATCATTCAGGTATATCACACATATTATGAACATCATGTGTATCTGCCCCTTTGGTCTGTTAAATATGGGCTTGTATGTGTCTATAATAACAATGTGACTGTGTTGGGTTTATGATGTATTTGGGCCGATTTAATTTCTTTTGAGAACTGTTACATTGGGCCTCTCTGTTAATGTTGCGCATTTCCTACCTTATAAAAGCCCAATATGTCTTTTTTTTTGTTTCGGACTGCTTCTGTTTGGGCATGTTTCGTTTTGTTAATAATTGAACAACTTCAATCATTTTTTTTCAAAAACAGAACATGCTTTGTGTTTACTTTGCTTTTATTATGACAAGTTTGGAGTGCATTCTAACTTCCTTGTGTGTTTTCTCTCCTCCCTCTTGCACACTCGTGGGCCTAGTGGGACCACTCTTCTTTACATTCGCAAATGTTTTTAGCCAGTTGGGCTTCATTAATATTGTAATTAAGCAATTGTTTCTTTCAAATATCAGTTTCCAACATCCAATCAACAACGGGTAAATCTATAGGGCAAAGACTCACACATACTTCACAAGCAATGCATTTATCAAATTTAAAGTGTATTCGGCCTCGGAAACGTTCCAATGTGATCAATTTTTTATAGGGGTATTGAATTCGAGTTCGAAAAGCTACGAAAGCCCAACCATGGGTGAAAATGGCTTAGACAATAGATGTTTATTTCTCTTTTGTTTGAAACTGGTGGGCCGGTATAACCACCTACCCATTTTTTTCCTTTTTATTTTTTTATTGAATTCGTTTGTATTTGTAAATTTAAACATCATTGGAACCCTAGGTTAGAGGTTAATTGAGATAGTTTAGATGTGATACATATGTCGCTAGACCAAATAGGATCGCCCTGTTGTATTTTGGACCTGAGATTAATAAAAATTTGAAATTTATTTAAACTTTAATTTCATTTCTCGGCTATTGCTATTGGTTTACGTTGATGTTTTATAAATTAGTTTTCAATATAAAAGATAAAATCAAAAATTGCAAAATAGATTTTCATTCTCAAATTAATTTAAAAAATTGTGTTTTATTGCCCCTTTGAGTTTTTACGGAAAGAAAAGAGGAAAGGAAAGAGTTTTAGTATTTCAAATTTTGTGAATAAGTTTTTAGCTCTTTTTTAAATAACTTGGCAATATTGAATAAATTTTTAAAATTAGAGTTGAGGAAAAGGGGAGAAGGGGGGGGGGGAGAATGGATGAATGGTTTACCTTCTTTTATAATTTAAAAGACTCATGATTTTTCATAAGTTATAAGATAATCCTTTATATAAATTCCAATGTTTTATTCAAAAGTAAAGACATTTTTCTATCTTTTAAATCAAAGAAAATAAGAGAAACTATATTCCAAAAGAAAAAATTTCAAAGGAAATATTTTATTTTAAAAAATGTGTGTCTGAAAAGCTTTATTTTTTTTACGGAAAATGATTTTTGAATGAAAAATATGTTTACAATTTTATAAACATTTTTAAGCATATAAAAGTAAATTTCGTATTTTAAAATCCAAGGTCAACTGTATTCTGCGGATTCTTAATATCGGTGTGCCTAACACCTTCCCCGGAGAATCACCTGAACCCTTACCTCGAACTCTGGTTAGTTAGGATTTTTCTTTTAAATTTGATAAACCATTTTACTTCGTTTTCTTGGTTTTTCTTGTAAATAAGGTGGCGACTCTAAAAATAAAAAATAATCCAAGAGCCCACAAGTTATGAACTAGCCTTTATGCCTCACGTAAAGGGGAACTGTAACAAGGAGTATGCGGACCGGAAGGTCCGAGATATGGAGTTCATGGTTGGTGACAAGGTTCTATTGAAGGTCTCGTCTATGAAAGGCGTGATAAGATTTGGAAAGAGAGGAAAGTTGAGTCCGGGATACATCGAACCTTTCGAGATTCTTCAGAGGGTTGGAGAGGTGGCATATGAGTTGGCTCTGTCACCAGGCCTTTCAGGTGTTCATCCGGTTTTCCATGTCTCTATGTTGAAGAAGTACCATGCCGATGGATCCTACATCATTCAATATGACTACGTGTTGTTCGTCAGAATTTGGAGTTTGAGGAAGAGCTTGTGGACATTCTAGATAGGCAGGTTGTAACAACTTGTACCTTCAAACTAAGCCATATTCACGATTCGGGAGTTTAGGAAACCGAGATGGGAAGTATAAAAATTCAAAATCCACTTTCAGTTCAGAATTCCTGTTATATGCCAGGATTATACGGACCGTAGAACATGGTACGGGCCATAGAATTGCACTATACAAAGATCGTCGAAAAATCAACAAAATACGATGGCTTATACGGACCGTCCTTTTTTACCGTAGGGTTACCCCTAAGTTTTAATGCTCACTAAAATTTACAATTCGATGACGGCCACTTTATACGGATCATACAATTATGTACAGCCCGAACTCCTCACCATAGATATTGTACGGACCATACAATCCAACTGTAAAAGGGCCCGACGACTGAACATATAAATACGCGAAATCAATTCTAAAAATTAGTTTTTCCTCCTTTTCAATCCCTAGCACGAGGTTTCTCTCCTCCCATCACTCTCATACACCAAGGTAAGCCTCCAAGTATTCCAAGTGGATTCTAACATATACACATGAATTCTATGTAGAAATTCATTGTTTCTAACATAGAGTTTTCAAGAAAAATCATCTCAAGGCTCAAGGTACAAACTTTTGGGTTTCTTCTTCAAAGTTCAGACCTTAATTATAAGTTTTAGAGCGATTAAGGTATGTAGAGCTTCTATCCACATGTGGGAACATTATTGTTCTTCCCTACGCCACGTTCATCCATGAAATACGAATTTCCACAAGCTTAGGATTTTTTCTAAGATCATGATAACCCTAACTACATGTATTATTATATGTTTTGTCTATATTACCAATTTGTTAATTGTATTCTTGATATTTTATTTGGATTAACATCTACCTGTCTGTAATCCATGAGCACGTGTTTTAAATTCCATGAGACATGTTTTGAATTCCTTGATTTCTTAAATATAAATGATGAATCATTATTACTCAATCCATGAAATTATACATGTTTTCATATTTCATACAAATTATACTATGTATCTACTTACATGTTAACTTATTCTTACAAATCATGTTTACAAGTTATATTCCTGAAATTTATGGGCTTACAAGCCAAATATATTCATGCTCATGTTTTGGGAGTTGCACAGATTACCAAGAAGGTTTAATACATGAAATTATGTATGCCAACATTGGATAAGAATCGTTCCGCTCAGTTCGGACGATTCTTTCATGTTATCCATTACAGGTTATTAGATCCATTCATGTCATGTTCATGTCTTGTACCCCGGCAAGGTACGAGATGACTTAGCTGATCGGGCAGAGATGAGACACCATGTTCAAGCGTGGTGGTTTCATATCGGTTATACTAAAACTCTCCCACTTAAACTGATTTACCATGTTTTATTTTTTATTATACATATTCATGCTAGATATTATACATGCTCAGGTTACAATTTCAGCTTTTGTTCCTATTATTCATGTGTCTGCTTATTCTTCCAGTTGCTTTACATACAATACAATTCAAATGTACTTACGTCCCTTTTTGCTCAGGGCCTGCACTTCATGGTGCAGGTACTGAGTTTCAGGATGACACATCAGTTCATTAGGATTTCTACCAGCTCAGCTATTGGTGAGCCTCATCTCATTCGTAGTGTTAGTTTATTTACTTTTCATATCATGCTTTGCAGTAAAGGTATGTCAGGGTCTTGTCCTGGTAAACTGCCATGACCTCTTTTCAAGAATCGTGGTGGCACCTACATAATTCCACCACGTAGACGAACCACTCCCAAACATCATAAACATGATAAGATATAAATAAAAGCGGAAGAAACATAATTCTAAATAAGATGTCTGATAATATATAATGCGGAAGAAAAGATAAGTTTGTCACTACCAAACACTCCCAAATAATCTAGTCTATAGGTACGAGAGCACTAACAATCTGATACCAGTTTGAGAAATCCGCATGCCAAAACTAAATACATAGTCTGAAATAAGTCTCTGAAATGTAAGAAAAAGACTGTGATAAAGAGTGAGCATCCAAGGGTATACTGGAGATAGCATCCTCACCTTGAATGTCAAGGATCAACTACTCGACCTCAGACACGTGGTCTCGAGCTAGTGGTCGGATATGTATCCACATCAAGGAAAGATGCAGCAAGTGTAGCACGAGTATACATCGTACCCCCGTAGACATCATAGACATCATAGGCCAACAACGACGGAAGTACATAATCAGAGATAAATACCAAGTTGACTTTATGCTACACTGTCCAATAATCCAAATAAAGTCACATAGTCCACATAACGATTCACAGAGTTCACATGCTTCCTTGTTCATACCTATTCACAATATTCTGCTTTCAAGAGTTTTACAATAACTCAACTATCAAACAAGTATAATCTTTCCATGTCCAGACTTAGTCAAATCATCAACAATCACTTCAAATACAAGTCTAATAACATATAATTAATAATATGGCAACTATATGTATGATGTGAATGCAATGCATATGCAATTTACCTTTCCATCAACTGGTATACACACTTTATATGAGTATGCCATGTGAAAGTGACCCATTGGGGACCCGCAAAGTCTATATACCCCTCGGCTTCGAAATAACTTGTCGGATCATGGAGACAAGCACTTAGCTGTAATAATATCATGTTGCATGCGTGCAACTCCGAGCCATCCCCGCATATCAATATCATCTCAGTGTTAACATAATATCAACATTGTTCTTACCTCTCCCGGTCCCTTGGACCCACATCATACTCATACCACTAATATTATGTCATCAGAACCATGAGTGTATGAATCCAAATGACATATATATGGCAAGAATCATGATATAATGAGATGCCACCAAATAAGAGATAAAATTCCACATGCTTTCAAAAGTTCACAACACATATAAAAACCCAAGTACAATTCAAGATATCATATCAAGCATGTGTGATGAATAAACAAGTTAATCAACTATGGCGACAAGCCCAAATAATCAACAATGGCAACCAACATAAGGTTGATTCCTCAAATCATCCTATTATCACAGTTCAACATTGGTACCCACTCAGATGTTTATCAAAACTGCCTGAATAGGACCCCCAACACGCCCAATACCCATTAGTATTTATAACTAATTACATACTTCTATCGAAGTCCTGAAAAACTAAACCGTAGACTACCTCACAGCCGAGAAGGTGTGTTACACAATCAAGACTCAATGATAGCCTTGCCCCTCATTTACATCTCACGACATTTGAAGTATATCCACGCATATACTCGTTAATATACAAGACTTACATGAAATAAGGATATAACCTTAAACAAACAAGACCAGAAAATCGATCTCGTGCCCACTTCACCAAGACTCGAGCTTTAATCTCAAAAACCATTATTACATACTAAGTAATCATATCCTTAATTAATTGAAAATGTATTCACATTTGAACCCTCAATTGAAAAATGATCAAAAAGCTCCAATTTGAAACCCTAGAATTTCCTCCTTTTTAAAACAAGGTTCTATAATCAAATTAAGCCTAAAACATGATTATCTATCATCACCCAATCCTAATTCACAATAATATCACTTTTAATCCATAAACCTCCATTAAAATCAACCATATAACTCTCTTAGTCTCATAAACACAAGAACTTCATCTTCCCCAACTTAATCATCATGCTAAACCACCATCAGAGAGTTTATAAATATCACTTAAGCAAACAAAAGGATATAATTTATTACCTCAAGGCCAAAAATTCTCCTAAGGTTTAGAATTTACTCCAAAATGGCGCTGATATCGAGATTTCTATTTCAGGTAAAGAATTTTATGACCTAGGGAATATATAGGGGTTTGGTACAGTACTTCCACCCTAGTGGAATCGACTCCGTTGGAGCGCACCCGCTGCGACGGAAAACCCTTCGATAGGGCCAGAGTTACTTGACACCTCACCCCTCACCACGACGGACCCAATTTTGCGGTTGTGAAAACCCCCAACTCTTAACCTATTGCTTCGGTGAGTCAACCTTTCACCGAGGCGGACACAGCTGCCACCGTAGTGGACACCAAAGACCAGAAAAAAAGAAATAAGCCACATCCTCAATCAAATATCTTAAACACTCCCGGGACCCCCTTGACACAAACCAGATATGCTCGCCTAAGGTAAATAGTGCTACAAACTCGCTCGTACCCTCAGATTTCATAAATAATCAAGCTATGGCATACTTTTCTAAAGAATCGCCCAAAAAACCAATTATCCAAGTTTCACAAATAAAGTCACAAAACCCATCTAATTACCTCAGGAAGCACAACAATAACTCGACGAAGTCATAAGTAACTTTCCAAAACTACCAGAAGTGATAGAACCCAGAAATGAACCCATTTAGTTAAAATTCAACTTTGAGTCAAACTAATCAACTCTATGTTTTTAGACTTTAGGTTTTTCATCCAAAACTCATATTAATAGACCTCGGGATCCATGACACACACCCTGCACATCACAAATCCACATGGAAATTACGGGAAGGTCCAAATACGCAAATAAAGGTCTTTAGCTTAAAATGACCGTACAGGTTGTTACATAAATAGTTTTAGCAGTCATACTCGTATTCAGAGGTTTCATAGACTAGTTCCCCCCCCCCCCCCCCCCCGGAAGGAGGCCTTCTTCGCCTTCCACCTAAGCTGCGCAAGAAAGGCCCAAAGCCAATCCCAGGGAACAGTGAAGCTTCATAGGGTCTTTCTGTCCAGGTGCAGGTAGTCCGCATCTTCACAAACATGTCTATTTTACCGAGCCTCTCTCCGAGACAGTGCCCAGATCCTTACGCCTTTCGTGCGGGTCGGAACTTACCCGACAAGGAATTTCGCTACCTTAGGACCGTTATAGTTACGACCGCCGTTCACCGGGGCTTCGGTCGCCGGCTCCTCTATCATCAGGTCACCCAACTTCCTTGTCATGTCAGTCATTCAGTTATTCAGACTCATCATGTTTTTCAAATTATTTCCATAATATATTTTCAGACAATAATTCAGTATAAAGAATTTATTCATTATAATTACTATTATTATTATATGTTTTGATGTCTATGTTGATTCAGCAAGCCATGTGGTTTGCTCGGTCATATGCAGTCATGCACCGAGTGCCATATTTCACCCAGGCCATGGTTCGGGGGTATTAAAAAACATAGTATCAGAGCCTAGTTTCAAGTGTCTTATGGAGTCTATGAAACCGTGTCCAGTGAGGTCACTTTTATGTATGTGTGGCACCCACATATGTAAGGAGTTGACACCAAAACATCTAGGATTGTCTCACTTGTTTAATACTCTAGATCATGTAATTAAAGTTATACCTTCAGGACATTCTTCTAACCCTTGCCTATTACGTATTTCAGAAATTGCTTGATAAAGAAAAGTCAACTACAAGTAAGAAGGATGATGCCAATGCTGCTCAAGAGGAGAACACTCAGGCTTAAAGAGCCAACGCGGGAAAAGCACCCCTACTTGACACTAGGGAGCCTGCACAGGTTCGTACTCTAGTTCCGCCACTCAATTCCACTGACCCAGATGTTAGGGGAGCTATTTAGCTGCTCACTCAAATTGTGACTGCACAAGCTCAACTTCAGGGAACAACTTCAAGTGTATGAGCTAGTGGAGAGTCATCTGGTTTTAGGACTCGAGAATTTTTGCATATGGACCCTCTAGTGTTCACAAGGTCTAGCAAGACAGAGGATCCGATAAATTTCATTGACGGGATTTAGAGGATTTTTCGTGTTATGCATGGTAATAATATAAAAGCAGCGGAGTTGAGAGCTTATCAGTTGCAGAATGTTGCTAATATTTGGTATGAGTCATTGAAATAGTTCCGAGGGGAAGGTATGTCTCTTGTAACTTGGGATGAGTTTGCAGATGCTTTCATTGAACACTTTCTGCCTCTAGAAGTTAGAGAGGCAAAGGCCTTCGAATTCAAGAAGCTCAAGTAGAATGGTAGTATTGTGCATGAGTACTACCTCTACTTTGTTTCTCCGGAAAAGTATGCTCTACATATCGCTCCGTATATAAGGGCCGAAGTTAGGCATTTCATTTGGGGTCTTGACCCCCCATTTGTTTGGTGCTGCTAATATTTCTGCTCAGAACAAGGAAATGACCATTACCAAGATAATTGCTTTTGTTCAAGGTAATGAGAGCAGAATGAAAGAAGATGAAGCGTTACAGAAGGAGAATGATAGGGAATTCAATAAGAGAGATAAATCTTCAAGTCACTTCAGTCATGGGGAAGGTGGAGGCAGATGGTTCTTTAAAAATAGGTCATCAGGACCTGCTCCATCTTCATCCAGTGCCCCAGTCTCAAAGTTTAGGAATGATCAGAAGAGACACAACTTGAACATAACGTCAGAATCTCAGTCGCAAGCTAGTGTGAGTCAAGGTACCTTTAGTAATCCAGTTTGCGGTAAGTGTGGTAATAGACATCCGAGAGAGTGGCGCATGGGTATGGATATTTGTTATGAGTGTAGTCAGCGAGGTTACTTTCAGAGAGACTGTCCTTCAGTAAGGTAGGGTACAGGAGGTAATGTGGCCCAGTCCACAAATTCAGTAGCTCCTCGTGATTCTCAGGCCCAATTAGGCTGTGGCATAGCTTAGTTTGGTAACACATGCGGAGGTCCAAACTACTTGTATACACTAGCAGGTCATCAGGATATAGAGGCTCATGCAGATGTTATCACTAGTATACTAAACATTTTTCACTTTTGACGTTTATGCCATTATGGATCCTGGATCCACTCTATCATATATAACCCCATTCATTACTAAGAAATTTGGGATAGAACCAGAAAAGTTGCATGCACCCTTTGAAGTATCCACTCCAGTTGGAGAGTCAGTTATAGCTAGATAAGTGTATAGGGGTTTTCCAATTAAAGTCTATCACCGCATTATAGTAGTCAACTTGGTAGAGTTGGAAATGGTAGACTTCGATGTAATCATGGTCATAGATTGGTTGTCTTCATGTTATGCCACAGTAGGTTGTAGGACTACAATTGTAAGTGTTGAATTTCCCGATGAGCCAGTCATAGACCCATGATAGGTTTATCTCCTATCTTAAGGCTAGAAAGATGATATCTAAGGGGTACATTTACCATCTAGTTCAAGTTAGGGATATAGATACCCAGACCCCAACTCTTCAGTCCTTACAAATTGTCAATGAGTTTCTTTCCCCAAGATCTTTTCGGATTCCCTACCGATAGGGTGATTGACTTTGGAATTAATTTACTTTCAAGCACTAAACTGATATCTATTTCACCATACAGAATGGCTCCGGCAGATCTAAAGGAATTAAAAGCCGAGTTGAAATATCTCATTGATAAGGGATTCATTAGACCAAATGTCTCACCTTGAGGTGCACCTGTCATGTTTAATTGAAAGAAGGATGGATATTTGCGTATGTGCATTGACTACCGGTAGTTAAACAAGGTCACCATTAATAACAATATCTTTTTCCCAGAATCGATGACTTATTTGATCAACTTCAGGGTGCTAAATGTTATTCCAAGATTGACCTCAGATCAGGGTACCATCAACTTAAGGTTAAGGAAGTTGAAATTCTGAAAACTGTCTTCAGAACTAGCTGTGGTCATTTCAAATTTGTGTTATGTCATTCGGATTGACGAATGCACCAGCTAGTTTTATAGATCTTATGAACAGGGTCTTCAAGCCTTATCTTGACCTTTTCATCGTTGTCTTCATTGATAACATTCTAGTCTATTCCCATAGTGAGGTTAATCATGCAGACCATCTCAGAATAGCATTATGGACACTTCAGGACCACAAACTTTATGTGAAGTTTTCCAAGTGTGAATTTTTGCTAAAGTCAGTAGCGTTCTTAGGCCATGTGATTTCAGGTGAAGGCGTCTAAATTGATTTTTAGAAAATATACATTGTAAACAATTGGCCCAGATGCACCTCAGTCTCTGAGATAAGAAGTTTCTTAGGGTTGGAAGGCTATTACAGGCGCTTCAAGAAGGTTTTTCTTCCATCTTAGCTTCGTTGACCAGATTAACTCAAAAGAAAGTTAAATTTCAGTGGTCAGATGCCTGTGAGCGTAGTTTTGAGGAGTTAAAAAAGAGGTTCACTTCTGCTCTAGTGTTAACATTGCTAGAGGGAACCGAGGGGTTCGTAGTGTATTGTGATACACAGGAATCGGTCTCGGATGTGTCCTAATGCTTCATGGTAAGGTTATAGCTTATGCATCCAGACAGCTTAAGCCTTATGAAAAGAACAATCCAAGACATGATTTAGAATTGGCAGCCATGATTTTCGCGCTCAAGATATGCGCCACCATTTGTATGGAGTTCACGTTGACATTTTTACATATCATAAGAGCCTTCAATATATTTTCAAGCAGCGGGAGTTGAATCTTAGACAGAGAAGATGGCTTGAATTGATAAAGGATTATGATGTGGATGTCCTCTATCAACTGGGGCAAGAAAATATGGTAGTTGGTGCTCTTAGTCAGCAATCCATGGAAAGCTTAGCTCATCTTGAAGAAGAAAAGAGAACCATGGCAAAGGAAATTCACCGACTTGCCAGTTTAGGAGTTTGACTTTTGGACTCCAAAGATAGTAGTGTGGTTGTCCAGAACAGGTCTGAATCCTCCTTACTAATCGTGTAAAGGAGAAATAGTTTAATGATTCCTATTTTTTGCAGTTGAAAGAGAATATTCACAAGCATAAGAGTATGACTTTTGAACAAGAGGGAATGATAGTACTTTGAGGTACCGAGGCAGGTTATGCATTCCAGATGTGGATGGGCTCAGAGAGCGAATCATGGGAGAAGCACATAATTTTAGGTATTTTTTCACCCAGGTTCTACAAAAGTGTATCATGATCTTAAAGAAATTTATTGGTGGAACAATATGATGAGGAATGTGGCAGTGTTTGAATTATCAGCAGGTGAAAGTCGAGCACCAGAGGCCTGTGGGTTGGCTCAAAATATTGATATTCCTATTTTAAAATGGGAGATGTTAAACATGGACTTAACATGTCTACCTAGATCATCCTGAAGGCATGATTCGATTTGGGTGATTATGGATCGACTTACTAAATTAGCACACTTCTTGCCAGGCAAGACCAAACATTCAGCAGAAGATTATGCTAAGTTGTATATCCGAGAAATTTTCAAGATTCATGGGACCCCGGTGTCCATTATTTCGGATCGTAGTGCTCAGTTCATAGCGCACTTTTGGAAGTCTTTCTAGAAAGGATTGGGTACCAAGGTAAATGACAGCTTAGTTTTTCATCCTCAGATAGATGGTCAGGCAGAGCGAATTATTCAGACCCTCGAAGATATATTAAGAGCATGTGTCCTAGATTTTAAAGGTAATTGGTTCTAATCACTTTTCTCTCATTGAATTTGCTTATAATAACTGTTACCATACTAGTATACAGATGGCACCGTTCAAATCACTATATGGGTGAAGGTGTAGATCACTAATCGGTTGGTTCGAAATTGGTGAAGCAGAATTGTTAGGGCCAAACTTGGTACATCATGCTATGCAGAAAGTCAAGTTAATTCAAGAGCATTTAAAATAGCTCAGAGTCTCCAAAAGTCCTATCAGATGTGAGGCATTAAGACTTGGAGTTTAAAGTTGATGACTGGGTGTTTTTTAAAGTTTCACATATGAAAGATGTCATGAGGTTTGGAAAAAAAAGGGAAACTCAGTCCTAGATATATCAAACCATACAAGATCCTCCGAAGGATTGGCCAAGTAGCTTATGAGCTTGAATTTACATAAGATTTGATTGTTGTACACCTAGTGTTTTACGTATCTATGTTAAGAAAGTGTGGGGGAGACCCGTCGTTGGTTGTTCCTACTGAATCCATCACAGTTAAGGATGGCCTGACCTATGAAGAGATCCCTGTAGCTATTTTGGATCGTCGAGTTCGTAAGTTGAGAACTAAGGAAGTTGCATCGGTGAAGGTGTTGTGGAGAAGTCAGAAAGTTGAGGAGGCTACATGGGAAGTCGAAGAGGACATAAAGTCCAGATATCCACACTTATTTAAGGAACAAGCAAAAAGTGTACAAGTTAAATACCTTCAGTATTCATGTCATGTCTCGTGCGTATCCATATCTCATGTTTCACGTTCATGTATTCATTACTCATGTCGCACATTCTCATGTTCATGTAATCATGTCATTCGGTCCCCATGTCATATGTCATGTTTCTTCACGTTCATGTACTCATGACATGTCCAGTTTCATTCTTAATCATGACCCATCATTCGAGGATGAATGTTCCCAAAGGGGAGATACTGTAACACCCTATATCTTTAAACTAAGCATTAGTCATGATTCAAGAGTTTAGGAAACCGAGACGAGAAGTATAAAAAATCAAAATCCACTTTCAGTTCAAAAATTCCTGTTACACACCAGGATTATATGGACCGTAGAACATGGTATGGGCTATAGAATTTTATTGTACAAAGATCGTCAAAAAATCAACGAAATACGGTGGCTTATAAAGACCGTCTTTTTTTACCGTAGGGTGACCCCCAAGTTTTGATGCTCACTGGCATTTACCATCCGATGACGGCCACTTTATATGGATCGTACAATTATGTACGACCCGTACTCCTCATCGTAGAAATTGTATGGACCGTACAATCCAACCGTAAAATGGCCCGACGACTGAACATATAAATATGTGAAATCAGTTCTAAAAACCAATTTTCATCATTTTCACGCCCTAGCACTAAGGTTCTCTCCTCCCATCACTCTCATACACCAAGGTAAGCCTATTCTAAGTATTCCAAGTGTATTCTAACGTATACACATGAATTTTAAGTAGAAATTCATTATTTCTAACCTAGGTTTTTCAAGAAAACTCATCTCAAGGTTCAAGGCTCAAGGTCCAAACTTTTGGGTTTCTTCGTTAAAGTTAAGACCTTTATTATAAGTTTTGGAGCGATTAAGATATGTAGAGCTTCTATCCATGTGTGGAAACAACATTGTTATTCCCCACGCCACGTTCATCCATAAAATACGAATTTCCACAAGCTTAGGGTTTTATTCTAAGATCATGGTAACCCTAACTACACATATTATTATATATCATGTTTATATTACCAATTCATTAATTGTATTCTTGATATTTCATTTGGATTATCATGAACCTATTTGTAATTCATGAACTCATATTTTGAATTCCATGAGTTCTTAAATACAAGTCATGAATCATTATTACTCAATCTATGAAATTATATATGTTTTCATATTTCATACAAACTATACTATGTATCTACTTACATGTTAAATTATTCTTACTAATCATGTTTACAAGTTAAATTTATGAAATTCATGGGGTTACAAGCCAAATATATTCATGCTCATGATTTAGGAGTTGCACAGATTACCGAGAAGGTTTAATACCTGAAACTACGTATGAAAATGTAGGATAAGGATCGCTCTGCACAATTAGGATGATTCCTTCATGCTATCCATTACAGGTTATTGGATCCATTCATGGCATGTTCATGTCTCATACCCCGGTAAGGTACGAGATGGCTTAGCTGATCGGGCAGAGATTAGATGTCATGTTCATGTCGATTATATTAAAGCTCACCCAATTAAATTGATTTACCATGTTTTATTTTTTATTATATATATTCATGCCAGATATTAGACATGCTCAGGTTACAGTTTCAGTTTCGATTCCTGTTAATTCTTGTTCCTGTTTATTCTTCTAGTTGCTTTACATACAGTACAATTCAAATGTACTTACATCCCTTTTTTCCAAGGGCCTACACTTTACAATGCATGTACTAAGTTTACGGATGACAGATCAGTTTAATAGGACTTCTACTAGCGCAACTATTGGTGAGCCCCATCTCATTCGGGGTGTTAGTTTATTTATTTTTCATATCATACTTTGCAATAAAGGTATGCCAGATCCTTGTCCTGGTAAATAGTTTTAATAGTTAGACTCATGTTTAGAGGTTTTATTGACTAGTTTAACATGTCATTCAATTATTCAGACTCATCATGTTTTCAGATTATTTTCGCAATATATTTTTCAGACTATATTTCAATATTCAGAATTTATTCATTTTAATTACTATTATTATTATGTGTTTTGATGCCCATGTTGATTCAGCAATCCATGTGGTTTGCTCGGTCACATACAGTCAGGCACCGAGTGTCGTGTTTCTACCATGCCATGGTTTGGCGAGTTACATAGGTGAGAAAGTTGAGGTCAAAATAGATTATTTTTGTGAAGGTGAAATGGAATCACCGGCTTGTTGAGGAGACTACTTGGGGACCGAGGCTGATATGCGGAGCAGATACCCTCACTTTTTTACTGATTCCAGTATGTTTCCCCTTTCATTTCTCATTGTTTGAGGACAAACGTTTGTTTAATTGGTATCTGATGTAACGGTTCATCCGGTTGTTTTTAGCTAAATACCTCTATTTGACTAAAGTATCCTTCCTATAGGCTTTGTGTCGGGTTTGTGCCTCACAAGAAAGAGTGGCACGATTCTTGAGGTGCTTTTATATGACTTTCAAAAAAAAAAACAAATTGAATAGTTTTGAATTGATAAGGTTGACCCAAAGTTGATTTTTGAGCATATGGGTTCATTTATGGGTTTTGTCACTTTTGGTAGGTCCGAAGCATCATTATTACTTAGTCGAGTCCTTGGTTTGCTTCCCGAGGCGTTCAAATGTATTTTATTCCACTATTTGTAAAATTATGAAATTTAAGTATTTTGAGTGATTTCATAGAAAAATGAGTCTTAATTTGGTCGTATGAGAAATCTGAGTGCTCGAGCGAGTTCATAGCGTTGTTTACCCTTGAGTATCATGTATGGTTTGTATGCGGGAGGTTTCAAGAATGTTTCAGGTGTTGGGTAGAGAATTGTTAAGTTTCTATATAACTGGTTTATGGTGTGTCGCACCAGCGGTCCATTGGCCGCTTTTGCGGAGCCACCTTTACGGAGGTTGGTTCGTAAATGCGGGCCTTGATGGGATCGATGTTGTCTGCTTCTGCGGACCCTATTTCGCAGAGGCGATCCCCCTCTATGTTGTATTATCTGTTCTGCGCCTTATTGGTGCTTTAAGTTAGGCCGCTTCTATGGGGGTTTTTTTGGCAGAAGCGATCTGCTTTGGCGAGGTCAATTGTGCCAAAGCAGAATCATTGTTTTCCAGACCTAGAATTTAATGTTCATTTTAAAATCATTTCCCCATAATCACATCTTGGGACTAGAGCTCGGTATAGAGGGAAATTGGGAGATTCCATTATTACTCATATTTTGGGGTAAGATTTCTATCTTTTTTCATTTACTTATCATGATTATGTCTTCTAAACTAGGTTAAATTCCTTATTTGGGGTTGGACTAACATAGGGTTCTTAACTGATATTCAAAGGTTTAAGAACCATAAATTGGAGGCTTGTTAATGATCTTTTTGCCTAGATATTGTAAATAAAAGCTGCTTAATGGTAGTAGATGGTGTTGTAATGTTCAATTTGGTAATTGGAATCCATTTTAGAATTGGGGACAAATCTAGGATTTTAATTGAGAGTTTTTCCTAATTTATGAAATTGGAAGCTCAAATGTGTTTAGTTTCCTAATTAACTTAGGGATATGACTCTATAGAGTATTCTAATGGTTTTTCAATAGTAAAGTTTTGAATTTTACCCTCGTGGGCCTGGGGTCAATTTGGGAACTGGACATTTGGTTGTTTTTAAAGACTAAGCCATTGTGCATGTATTAGATTACTTTATTAACATAACATAAAATATATGTGTTAGACTACGATTATTTGGAGGCACTTCGCAAGGGCAAGGTCTTGGCTGAAGAGTAGTGTTCGTGGCACCTGTTCGGCTCTGAGGTAAGCTACAGTTTATTATTTCTAGATCCTGATAAAAGTACGTAGTTGTTATAAATATTTAGGGGTATTGGGGTATTGGGGTATTTGGGGGTCCCACCTTAGCGGTTCTGATGAGCGCTTGGGTGGGTACTGGTGTTGAACTGTCTTGATAGGTGATTTAGGAAATCAGCGTTAAGGTTTATTTCGACTACTGTTATGTGGTTTTGTCGTCATTACTTGGGTTTATCACCATTGATTTATAATTGTTGTGTTACTCATCACATATGCTTCTGATATGAAAGTCTGATTACATGGAATTACGTGTTATTAAATTATGAAGCATGTGTTATTCATCTCCTATATTTGATTGCATCTGATACACCATGATTACTTACCTTATTATTGTTCCATTCATACACTCATGGTTATTGTGATATTGAAAGTGGAGTGGCATAAAAATGTTGTGGGTCCAATGAGACCATAAAGGAAAGGTAAGACTGTTCTTATGAGATGGTTTGAAAATATTAAGATGATGAAAATGATTTATATGGCTTGACAAATGAGTCTTGGGCTCTAGTCAGATTCACGTGTTGAATTTCGACTGACTAAGAGCGGTATATGGATGATGCGGGTCCCCCATGGGTCATATCTATATGACAAATCCTAGAGTGTGTGTACCATATTGATAGAAAGGTACCTTGCATTTGCATTCATACCATACATTCATATATATAAATTGATTACTTCATGAATTGTACGTAATTTGGATTGATTATCATGATAAGGTGGATTCTATTGATTAACCTTCCATGATTTGTGAGTTGTTGAGTATTGAACCCTTTTGTGAACAAGGTGACTTAAGTGATTTACTGAATTGTGTAGAATAGGATTATTGTGAGAGTCAACTTGGTATTTAGGGCAGTTGCGTATCTTCCATCGTTGTCGGCCTATGATGCCTACAGGGGTATGTTGCGTACTTATACTACACTTGATGCATTCTTTTTGGACGCAGATACAATGTCATCTACCAGTTCTGGACCACATGGTTGAGTCCAGAGTTAGAGGATCAGAGTGTTCGGGGTGAGCCAGCCTCTTCCCAGCATGCCCTGGATGATATTCTTATTACCATGTCTTTTATTTGTATTCGTGAGACAGTTATCAAACTTTCAGACTTCTTTATTCCTATATTAGTTCTCTTGTATTACAGACTAGATCATGGGGTTGAAATAACTAGATTATCAGATTTGGTTCCTTTTATTATGTTATGATAAGACAACATTTATAATTACTTCTCTTATGTTCCGCTTATTCTTATATTTTATGCTATTGCTTGGGATGTGGTTCGTCTACCGGTGGAAAAAGTGTAGGTGTCACCACGGTGCTCGAAAGGGGTCGTGACAAGTTATAATATGTTCAATTGCTTCCTTAATTAAAACTTTAGTCAGTCTTACATTATTCCATTCCTATCTTCCACAAGTTTATGGACATTTTGGATTTTGTCATCATATCTCTGCTCAGGAGTAACATAATAAAAAGCTCTTAATCCAGTCCAATTATCATACCAAAATTGTGAATCTCTCATCCTTATTTACCACCATATTTGATGTTCTATTAGATCTCTTGCATGTAGCTTTTTCTTTCAAGTTTGGGATCCATATTTCCATTGAACTACCACAATATTTTCTTTTCTTCTAATTGGCCTGAATTGGTTAGTGAGTTGGAGAGCTACATCCCCAGGCTACATTATAGAAAAGTATGTTGGGAATTCCGTAGTGGACAATGGATTAAATGTAACACAGATGGTGACTTGTAGTATTTATTACTCAAGAAAGCACTCTACGGTGATATCTTAGTTCTGAAATTCCACCATAGCTTACAATACAAAGCAATAGATACATCATGTAGTGATCTAAATTCCAATCCCTTTTATGATATTGGTACACATAGATGATTCCAAGAAGCTCAGTGTCTACTTTTACCTCGAATAGTCTTGCTTCAAAAGAATTGTGCAAACATTCTATGCATTTGCCTGATTACCCCTTCTGTGGATTTACTGTTGATAGCCTATGAATTGGCATACTCTACAATGCATGTTTAATCAGTATTGCTATTCCACCAAAAGATAGCATTTTACCCTTCCAATTCTGTAGCATATTCATTATCTTAAGAAGAATAGCATTAAAGAATTATTTTTCCTTCTGCAATGAAAAATAGGACACCTAAGATATATAAAAGGGAATGCTTTCCTATTTATGCCAGTGAGTATCTCCACAGTAATACTGATGTCAACAGGGACATTCATATGCATATACACTGAGCTCTTCTCCTTATTGATCTTTTGCCTAGATGTCTTTTCATATTTCTTCAAAATATCCATGATCAACTGTATTGAAATGACATTTGCTGATATAAAAATGATCATGTCATCAACATAGGCCAAATGATTCACCTTAGGACTTCATCTAGGAATTCCAAACTCTTTAAACTGTGATTTCTAATGTAGCTCAGTCTGATTTCTTGTCAAAACTTCAGTTGTTAGAATGAATAAAGTAGGGGATAAAGGATCCCCTTATTTTACCTCTCTAGAAGATTGAAAGAAGTCATGTGGTTGATAATTCACTAGTACTGAGTACCAATGATTGCTTATGATCCAGAATACCATATCTATTAATACTTTTGAGAATCCCAGCTGTCTGAGGACTTTAGTTAAAAACAACCAAGATACTGTATCATATGCCTTTGTCATGTCAAGTTTCATAACCATATTTACATTCTTTGTTCTAAATCTTATGTCTATTATAATCTTCTGAGTTAGTAGCACATTCTCCATATTAATTCTATCTTTAACAAAACCAGCCTGATTCAATGAGATTATCTTAGATAGCTTATCCACTAATCTTTCATGAATTAGCCTTGAAAAGATTTTATTGACAAAGTTACTCAAACTAATAGGTCTCATATCAAAGAAGCTAGTAATGACATCCTTTTTTTGTAATAACACTAGATTAGTATGAGTTATAAACTTAGGAAGTTTAGCCCCACAGAAGAAAGATTTCACCATATTAGTGACATCATCACCTATTATTTCTCGGCATGTTTGATAGAATAGCCTTATAAATCCATCTGGCCCTCCAGTACTTTCTCCATTCAACTTAAACACCAGTTTCTTTACTTCTTCTTTGGTTGGAAATTTTTGAATCCCCCTATTATCCTCATCAGTAATCATTCTTGGCAGATTATTTAGCATGCTAAAATTCTCAAGGTCCTCTTCTTTAGTGAATTGCTCACTGTAAAATATAATAGTTTCTTCATATATTCCTTCTGCATCCTCTATCCAGATTCCATCTTCCCCTTGTATCCTCTTCAGTTGTAATATCCTCATTCTCACTTGAATATAAGAATGGAAGAACTTTGTGTTTCTATCCCTATCTTGAAACCATTGTATCCCAACTTTCTATTTCCAAAATTCCTCATCAAAATGCAGATATCTATTCAAATCAGCTTGTACTCTGTGTAAACTTTCCATGTTTGCAGGGGTAGGTTGTGCCTCAAATTTTACTTCATGAACCTTAATCACCTCCTCCAGTGTTTCAATTGCCTGGAAAATATTACCAGAAGTACTTTTGCTCTATTGTACCAAAGCAGCTTTCACCTTGTTCAAATTATGATGAAAAAGTATGAATTGGTTGGTCGTGAAATTTATTGTCCACTGAGCTTTGACTGTATCCAATAAAGTATCATTTTTTACCCAGAGATTTAAAAATATAAAAGTTTTTTACTGGTATTATCTCTCTTGCATAAGAAATTAACATTGGAGCATGATCAGACCCAGTTCTGATAAGATGTGTAATTTCTATACTAGGGTACTTGTTCAGCAGTGCCTAAATACCCAAGCACCTATACAACCTTTTAAATATACAGTCATCTCCACTTTCCCCTACCTTTTTCAATCAACTTAGGTGAGAGATCCCCTGCTCTATCCATTGCCTTCGAATTTTGTTCAATTGAATGAACATCAAGATCTTTATTCCCATTTTTCATGGTGATCTTAACATTAGGCTTCTCTCCCATATTTACCAACTGACCAGTATCTTTTTGTTTGTTTATCTCTGCCTGTCCAGTGTCCTTGTGTTGGTTTCCCTCCATGATTTCTTGCCTTGTAGCTACTATATCACCAACATCCTTATGTATATCATTTGTATTTGCCTCCTATATCTCCTGGTGTTGCTCTTCTGTTCTTTATTTTTTAGATAAACCTATCCCCTCTCTTGAAAATGTTCTCTTGTATCCCTCTCCATTATTTGTTGCACCTTATTACTGTAACTTGCATTGTTATCCTTGTCAGCTTCATGTACACTATCTTTCTCCACTTCCTCAACCACTTGACCTTTTGTTGGGGAATGTTTTGATGAACTGTTGCTTTTGCTCACACCATTCACAATTACTTGATTTTGTACTGGACTGAAAGCCTTTTCTTGTGTTGGAATGTTAATGTTTGTTGTATCTTCCACCTCTACTGATTTCTCCATTGTTGGATTGCTAACTTTTCCTTCTGTTGGGATGCTAATAGTTCCTTATGCTGGACTGCTAACTTTTTTTTCTGTTGGGCTACTAGTAAATTCGTTTGCTGGGTTGATAGCCTTATGGACATTAAATTTTACTGGGTTGATTTCCTTACTTATGCTTGCTACTGACCTTATCATTGTCTTTGCTGGATGAATTCATCACCGTATTTTGCTTTGTACTACTCTCATCAACTTGAACTTTGCTTCCTTTTGGAGTTGTAACCCCATTGTTATTCTCCATCTAATTATTATCATTGTATTCAACATCCAATATGGCAAAAGCATTTTGTGTCTCCACCCCATTGCCTTTTTCTTGTATACTAATGTCACCTACATCCCCAAGATTACTCCACTTTTGTCCTTAATGTACTTATTTCTTCTTTTTTTGCATCCACTCATGTTTAGCTTGTATATTTCCTACTATCCTCCCACTGCTTAATATTTTCCTTTGGTTTGCAGCAGTCCCTATTTGTGTTGCATCATTCACTTCACTACTTTTCCTGACTTCATCACTATATTGTTTCTCCAGTTCTGGGTGCAGTGATCTACATTCAACCTCAGCATAACCTTGCAACTTGCAGTGTTTGCAATATTTCAGAAGGTAATCATATTAAATGTTTATCCATTTATATTGTCTTTTTCCAATTTCACCATCCTCCTCTGATATGTGTACTCTCTTTGGATGTGCAGCTACTAAATCAATCTCCACCTTCACTTTGGCACAACTAGACCTTGTCCTGTTTGTTGTAGCTAGATCTACTGTAAACGGCTTCCCAACTGCTGAGTCCAAGGAAAATACAGCTTCTCTTGCAAAGAAGTTGGGAGGCAACTCTGGTAAACTAATCCAAGCAACAACTATGGAGGTTTCTTCGTCAGGATTGAACTAAGGGTTCCATATCAAAGGCCTCATTTGATAATATCTTGAGTGAACTTTAATGTAATATGCTGGAGTAGATAGTATTTTCACATAGTCTTCAAATAATGATAACCTAATCAGAATGTGTATATCCTCAATTAAGCTAGTTGTACACGAACCTTTAATTGAGCACGGTTTCAGTATAGTAGTTCGCAACTCCTTGATATTTATTATGTCATATGAGAACTTACCTTTCACTGCGTATTGTAGTTTCTCCTGAATAATCAATTGCTTTACTTTTGATGACTTCCAAGCCACATGAGGCTCTCCATTGATGTACATAACTGGTTTTGTAGGAAACGCTTGTGTAATTGTTTCACCAGGTTTTAAAAGATTAACATAATTCAAACGAGCAGGCTTAGTAATAGCGGATTCAATATTAGAAGTGGTAGGTTCTAATGAAATTAATGGTTGGGTGAGTGTTGAGGTTGTTTGTATTGGTATCACAAGCCCAGTAGTGTCCACCGATCGGATTGGCCATATTGGTCGGCGACGACAATATAGGTTGATAAGTTAGGTCGGTGGCTAGGTCAAATCACTATTTGTAGGATTGTATTGAGGAATACAAGGGGTTATCATGAATATGACATTTAACCCTTTTGGAATTATGGATGAAGATCATGAGGGGGTGTGGAGGTGTGGGAGTAAATATCTATATTACGGGGGAAAATACTTCATTCGAGCGGTGGAGACAATATTTTTACTAAGGAGGTTCAAAAATATAAAGATGTAAACACATGAAGAAGCCAAATGGATTCAATATCTACGACATATACATAAAAATAATAATTTAACCTTGTATACACAATGTAATTTTTTGTTGAAGTGGGTTCGGATGACCCCCCCCCCCTACCCCTTATTGGCTCCGCCCCTGCTCCCTCTCTCCCAATTTAGTTCAGAGTATGAGGATCAAAACAGTTAATTTTTACTCAATTTTAATAATAGATTTTTTTAATATTATATAATATAATTTACATATTTAAAAACTACGTAAAAAATATTATAAGTCTGCATAATTAGTAAATCACAATATACGGAAAGAATTGGAGAAAATCGTATTCAAAGAAAAAACTATTTAACTCCCTAAATAATAAAATTATCATATATAAATTAGGACAAAGAGAGTAGTGGACATCTATATTAATTATAATATTTAATTAACAAATTAGAAGGGCAAATTAGTTAACTTACATATTTCTACATTAATGATAAATAGATTTAAAGAATTACTCCTTACAAATAAATTAAAACAAAGAAAGTAAGTGTATAAAAATAAAGCAAAAGGAAAGTTGTTAGTGTTATTACAACCTGGGAATATCCCTAATAGAAACAAAATCTGTCATTGAGATTCTGATTCCGCTCTGTGTCATCTCCTTTTCATAGTTCATGCGCTTCTCTGTTGGTCTCTTCACTATATATTCTCTTGTAAAGGTGGAATTTAGTTCACTGCTTTCTTTTTCCCCTGTATATGAATTAATCCCAGCATTTGATTTTCTTTTCTTTAGATTAGTGACTAAGTCTGCTCTGCATTTTAATGAGTTTAATATGGGATGACTTGATTTTGTATGTATATCATGAATGTTGGGGTTCTAGATTCTTCTATAGCAACTGCTGCTATTCTGGAGGTTTCCTTATTTCGTGATCATAATGTTGGGGGCTTTATTCGTTTCCGTTAATTTTTTCCATACCTTTAAAATGCTTGTTCTTATGGCGAAGGTTTTTTAGAAACAGCCTCTCCCAAAGTAGGGTAAGGCCTGTGTACCCCACTTTGTGGAATCTCCCAAAAAAGGGTAAGGCCTGCACACACTCTACCTACTCAGACCCCACTTTGTGAAATTTTATTGCTCAAATTGGTATGCTCTAGTATGCACTTTCTTTATGCCAATGAATGTCGCCTGGAGATCCTTTCCATAAAATTTCGTCAGTCTTGGATAAGATATCACCTCTTCTGTAAATCAATCAAATATAAATCCAAATATGTTCCCAATCACTCTTGTAAAAGTTTATACTCGATTAGTCTGTCTAAAAAGTTTCACTGAATAACTCAAAAGTTTAATACCATGATACTTTGCGTGACTTTGAATATCTTTCGGCCTAATGGAATATTAACTAGCTTAATTAGACATTTTACTCAAGCTTAACAATGCATTATCTATCCACTCTGTATACCATCTGAACTACATGTTTTTTTATCCCTCTTATTTTTATGTCATCCTTGAGTACTGTATCTAATTCTAGGTGTGTAGCTAAGTTTCTATGGCTCACGAATGAATGAAGATACACAATATTATCCTCGTGATTTGTGCTAAGAGTTGATCAAATTGCTTCCCTGTCGTGATTTTGGTTTAGGGCTTTACCTTTTTCTTCTCTAGCTTATACATGTTTTTCACGCATCCCTAACTATTGATATAAGTTGTCCAAGATTTACCTCGGGTTTGGTTGTCATCTTCTTATCTTCTCTGTTCACTTCTTGAACTCTTTAGGGCTTCTCCTTATTATTATTTTATTGTAACTTATACCACCATTTCTTTATTTTGCTTTAGTAGGTTTTTGCACATCCTCATCCTACCACTACTATTCTAGTGGTCGAGGTCCTAGGTCTGTCGATACATACTAGAACTTCACTTGTTCCCCTTTTGATGCAACTTGACGTTTTCTTCTGCAGTACTACTGTTCTAGTGGTCGAGGTCCTAAGTCTGTCGATACATACTAGAACTTCACTTGTTACCCTTCTGATGCAACTTGCCATTTTCTTCTGCGGTATTTTGTCTTAAGTTTCTATACTCATGCTCCCTCTTTCAAGATCTTGTCCATAAATGCTAATTTGGTTTCTGTCTTTAGTGTCATTGTCGAATTACTTGTTGCAAAATCGTTTCTTTGCTTTTTGGCTCAAGTCTTTTGCTTCACATCTAGGATCACCTGATGGGTGATTTGAGCATCTTTCAACATAAACCTAAGAAAATGTAGAACATTTCACTTGAGAATATTGCAATTGTTCGCAGGTTTCTATTTTCATATGATACCTGCTGTCTTACATCC
Organism: Anisodus tanguticus; assembly: GCA_034509755.1. Classification (NCBI taxonomy): domain Eukaryota; kingdom Viridiplantae; phylum Streptophyta; class Magnoliopsida; order Solanales; family Solanaceae; genus Anisodus; species Anisodus tanguticus. Next base: position 19,982,507 of record CM067546.1, on the reverse strand, counting down.
TTATATCTGATTTAAAAGCCGTCAATTTCCTTATTTTCTGCTGTAACGTTGCTTCCTTCTCTTTTCACTTTTGTGTGTGTCAAATGAATGTATGTTACTTCTTCTTCGTCTTGATGTTATATACTTTTTCTTGATCATTCCCCTCCTAGCATGTTCGATTTCTGAAAGACCAATTATTTATTATATAAGCTTTTGAAGAGATCCTTTAGTGGTTGTTTTTAAATGTTTTGAACATGTTACTATGAGCAACGAAAGAGAATGAGCAATTGAACAGTTTGATAATGGAGAACATTGTTGCTTTTGTGGTGATTTTGAGTTATATAACAATTGATACTGTTGCAGGTAACTCTCGTGAAGATGGTAAACGAAGCAACTGCCAACATTCCAAATTGGTGAGCAGGATAGTATACTATTTTCTAATATTGAACCCCAACCCACAGAAATCAAATGATTTTTTCTTTTTTGACGGGAAATACCTTTGAAAGATGTCCACAGAAAATGGAATCATAATAGTCATAGCCATATATACAAATATTTATCTAGTAAACATCTTTTGAAAAATGAAATACAGGCGGTTAAATTTTTCTATTTCCCTTCTTTTTGTCCATCATAAAGAAGAGTCAATCATGTTTTATCTACTAGTACTAGTTTCTCGAAATGTGCATTCCGTGTTAGTTACTGTATTATATAATTTGCCTACAAAGAATATTTCATTAAAAATCTGTTAGACATCAGATACCATTAAACTACACTATTAAAATATGTTTTCATGTCAACAGTGCACATACACTATGTAATATAACTATACTATCTTCCATGTTACTTTTATTAATACTAGTCCTCTGCACGTCTATACCTTATTGTCTTTCTTTAGGTCGATTGCTCTTTTTGGCAGGAACATTCAAACCTCGCCTTTTCTATCTCAATGTGTGACATGCACAGAATCTTCAGCTTCATCATATACGTCTATAAATATTATTTTCTCCGTCTATTTTTAATTATCATGTATTGATTTGGCACGTCTATTAAGGAGTAAAAAATAGAATGACAATTCACTATATCACCCCTAATTATTGTTAAGTAAGCTAATAATTGAAATCAATAAAACATACTTTAAAAGTTGCATAGCTACTAAAAATTCTTTGAACTCCAACCTAATAATTAATTATAAGGGTAAAATAGATATGAAATGGTGAATTGTATCTTGATTTTTCAAACTAGACATGTAAATATGGACAACTATTTTTAGTAGGCGTTTGGCCATGGAAATCAAAAACAATTTCACTTTTTTTTTTTGGAAATTTTTGAAGTTGGAGTTGGAGTTGTGTTTGGCCATAGTTCTTGCAAATAATATTTGGTTGTTGGAATGTACTTTTTCTAACAAATATGAAATATAATTTATACCCTCAACTTTGGAAAACTATCAAAATCACCTAAAGCAATTAATAAACATAACGAGTGTGTAAATATCGTCCATCAATCATTTTCTATTACATTAAGCATGATTTATATAGATTTTATTTAATACGATGATATAATCAAGTTCACGAAACCTATCTGTCGAATCTATTACGGGGTCAAATTTATAAAAATAAAAAATGTATGGTAAAATTTGAAAAGTGAAAAATAAAAGCAATGACCAAAAATAAAAAGTGAAAATTGTAAAAATAAGGCTTGGGGTGTTTTTCGTATTCCAAATACAACTTGTATTTGGAATTTTTATGGCCAAAGACTAGTTTTAAAAAAAAGTGAAAAATTTCCGGAAAAAAGTAAAAACTATCTATGGCCAAATGGGTCCTTAGTATACGGAACAAGTAAAAATGGACGGAGGGACTATTTATTTATATACCAATAATCTTTATTAAAATTTATACCTTATCGATCGATACATATAGAAGGTTGAATTGCATAATGAATACCTTCTATCTATTGTGTGAGAATTAAGCAATCAAGCGAGATAAAATTAAGGGAAAAAGTCTATACATCTCTTGTACTATTCAAAATTATTTATTTCAATAAAATTTTAAAGCTTGATATCTTATTGGGGTCGCTATGTTGCTTTTTTTTTCACATTAGTCTTATTACACGAAGGAACTCTCATGTCTCTCCCTATTTAAATAAATGGGACTTAGACAAAGAGAACATAAATTCAACAATGAATCAATTATAAGATGTGAAATTAATCGTATCTCTACTTCCGGTCTTCATTCGCTAAGTAAACATTGAAAAATATCTATTCAAAAAATAATTAAGAAGAATGTAGCATTGAAGATATGCTAAACATGATTAGAATGAGAAGAAATCATATATCTTATGGACTTCATGATTGATATATTGTTCCTACTCTTTCATGAATTTAAATCAAACTTGATGTACTGGGCCTTGGTTTTCAAATTTCTTTAGCACTAATCTGATCCAGTGACCGAGAATAACACTTCTCAATTTTCGTGAAGGTTTCTCGTTGCGTCTCCTTGCTCACTATTTAGAAGAGACGTACAAGTATAAATACAAAGATCTCTTCAAATTAACGTTGATTCTAATTAATAGAGTATAGTGTCACGCCCCGAACCATGGCCTGAACATAACACAGTACTTGGTGATTTGCTCCATTTGACCGAGCGAACTGGTTGGCTGAATCAACATGTGGTATACTAAATGCGGAATATAATTGATAGACATGTTGAGATACTGATAAGTCTAACTGATAAATCATAAATGTGGAATAAGTCTGAAGTATATGAATGTAGTCAATATGGCTAATACAAAAGCCTGCTAAATACTAACTGAATGTTGTTCTAGTCTATGAAGCCTCTAAGAATGAAGTACCGACTGTTTACCGGGACAAGGACCCCGATATACCTGACTAACTAAAATATTGAAAGACTGAGAGATAGATAACACCCCGAAGAAAACAGGGGTTCATCAAGCAGCTGATACGAGAATCCTAGCGGACAGATCCGTTGTCATGTAAATCATTACCTGCATTGCGAGATGCAGGCACTGGGCAAAAGAGATGTCAGTACATTTAAATTGCACTGGTATGTAAAACTAACTAAAATAAATAAATAGTTGTGGGCTGCTCGGGAAAGGGCAACCCAAATCAATGAATATGTACATACTGAAACTAAACTGAAACATACTGATAACTGAACTGAATGAGAGGAGTATAGTTATAAGTACTCCCTGTTTTTGAATATGAAATCACATGTTTAACTGAATCAATAATTTGTGGCCTCAGGCCTAATATAAGTGCACAAATCTATGGCCTCGGGCCCAAGTATACAAATACATAAATTGTGGCCTCAGGCCTAAATACAAGTGTTCAACATTCAATAATTTATAATAAGGAACTAAGAATCATACTATAATGCATGCCACTGAAATACTGAACATTACTATGCCGAGACGTGTATTCATGAACTGATTATGGAATTTAAAACATTAATTGTTCATAAGCATACTGAGTTTTCATGACTGAGACTCATGGGATAACAAACATGAGTCTATATTGATTACGTACTGAGTTCACGACATTCAGAATGACAATCATGAACAAGTTACAAAACTATATCATTTAGAGAATAGACGTTATGAAGCTTTCCATGAAACTAAGGCCTAACTCTATTACTGAGGCAATTCATAATAGTCGTAAAAGAACAAGATGTGGGGAGAATCACTAACATTCCACACATAGAGAGTTAGCTTCACATATATGTAATCGCTCCAATCTAAGGAACTTAACTGCTTCTCTGATAAAGAACACCTAAACCTAGCTTTTGAGCTCTTGGAAAGGATTTACCTTAGAGATCCTATGTTTTGATTGAAGAATCATGTTACTAATCATGAGTTAATGTTAGAATTACTTAGGAATAGTTAGAGCGATCTTACCTTGACATGAGAGGATGAGGAGAGGAGAAAAACGATTGTTTAGGGCTTTAGAACGAAGTTGGAATGTCTGATAAATGAAATTTTAAGTTAAGTGTTGAATTTATAGGATGGACATTTTGGACCCCTGCTTCGTTCAGCGAGCTCCAAAGCGAAGCGTGACCTCGCAATAGGCCTCACTCAGCGAGCTCACCCGTCCATTTTATACTTAGCCTATTTTTGAATTTTTTTATTTTGGGAACCTACACCTCGCTGAGTGAGGTCTATAGCTTGACCCTATCACTCTTTGAGCTTAGCTCATCTAGCTCCTAGGTCCATTTCACACTTAGTCAAAATTTTACGTTTTTTAACTTTATCGATAACGTTCAGTAAAATGGGGATAACTCCTAGAACAGAGCTCCACCTTATATGGATGGAAAGTTATTTCAAAGGGATACAACTGTTATGAAGGAAGTCTTCTCAGATTCTCGACGAATTTTCACGAAATCAGACTGGAAGACAGACCTATCAAAAACTTAGTCGATTCTATCGAATATTATGCACCTCACTATCTGTCTTGATTCCAAAATGACCATTTCCACTCAAATACATCCCGATGCGACGTTAACACTTATTTAATACATTCACACTAATCTAAATTTACGGAGTGTTACATGTTGATGATAAAGTGGCATCTTATAGTGACATGTTTGTCCAAGTGAATATGCTTGGATATTATTTAGATCAGCAAAGATGAACAATCAAATTTAATTTAGATACATATTTTTAAACTTTTGTGAAGTATAAACATATAATGAAGTGTTTAAAAATTCAATCCACAAAATTATGTATGCTCCAATAGAAGTTGTTGGATCAATATGCTCAATATGAATGAGAGTAAATTTAGCATTACTTTATATAATATTGGCTTATGACTAATATCTGCATAAGTTACGTAAAAATTTATGTATTAACTTATGTAAAATGGAATATAGAATAAGAATGTAAAAATTAGCAATATATTAATTAAAACTTTTAACTAACAAAATTAACCTTTTCAGTGTATCAATATTTCATATTATTAGAAAGAAAATATTTTAAAATATTCTTTTTGTAATTGTTTTTAGTATAATAAATCAAATATTCAAGAATAAAAAATATCTTGTTATGACGCAAATTCAAGGGTCGTGATTGACTCTTGACGAGAAACTGCCTATGTCAAGTCAACCAATATTCATCTAAGTCAAGTACCAAATATCAATAAAAAAAATTGACATGGTTTTTTCTGTAACAAGAGCATACAAGAAATTCCTATAATCAACCAAGTAACAATTCAGATAGTACAAAATATTCAAAGACCCTCAACAATAACAAGATAATGTCTCGAAGTCTAAAAAACATCCAAGTATCACTAGTGAATGAACATTCACTATAAACTCAAATACAAGAGTGTAGGAACACAGCCCGATAATAATAAAAAGAAATAATATGGATAGAGTAAGGGTGACACCACTATAAGAATGTGGTTGGCTCAATCAACTGAACATACAAGAGTGTAGGAACACAGCCCGATAATAATAAAAAGAAATAATATGGATAGAGTAAGGGTGACACCACTATAAGAATGTGGTTGGCTCAATCAACTGAACACAATAATTGCCTCGAACAAGAATAAAGAGGACTTGTTGCGATACTAGAGTTAGGATCTTATAACCAATATGCAAAACCTTTCTTGAAATGCCAAAATCCCCTAAAACGACCTCCAATAGCCTCAATTTTATGAAGACTCCTCGAAATCTAATTTTTTAGATGACGATCTCAGCAAAACACTGCACAAGAACACAAAAATAGTTATTCCGAAATGGCTATTTATATAAATCCCAACAGATTTAGATAGAGAAACCCAACAGCCCTAACCATAATCTGCAACATCCAACTTCACTTTTAGTTGTCAAAAGATTAGCAAGCAAAACTTCCTTTGAGCACCTAATATAACATAAAAGGAAGTCCCTTTCCAAGTAAAAGGAAAAAAACCAACTTTTGGATAAAAAAGAAAGCAATTTATGCTGAATTTCAGGTAACCCGAAATAGTATGTCTACTAGTTCTTCCCATGCTATTTCAAGGTCAAGTACTAAAAATTTGTTCCCTTTTTGTACCTAACAATTAACTTTTGAATTAGAAACTAATGCATAAGTGGATTCTCAGTTCAAACTTAAGAAAGTGCTTTTATACTCTATATTTGCATCATATAAAGCTGTCTTTTCTAAATCTTTTCACAGCATGGGAAATGGCTGATGAGAATTTTCAACTTAAGACCTTGCGGACAATCCTCATAGTATTTATATCTCGTTTACAACTTGATAATGAGGTAATTACTTATTGGTTGCCTATCTGGATCATGATAGTAATTGGTTGGGTGTTACATACGTGTTGCTGAAATATGGATGAATTGGTGCTATTGGACATTGAACAACTAAGCGATTGCCTGAAAATATCGAAAAAGAAAAGTGCAGAACTTTTTGTTCACGTATGCTTAATCTAGGTTTGTGTTTCTTTTGAAAATTCCAGCGTAACTTATTGAAGTACTAAAATTTTCAGTTCAGTCATATAATTCATTTCCAAACCCCGAAAGTTTCAGAATTGAATTTGGACCTCTAAAACAAAAAATGAATAGATGCTTTTCAGAAAAACAACATTATTTTGTCGGCTTTGTATGTAGGTCTTGGCCAAGACCATTTTGTTTCTTTTTCCTTGTTTTAATTCTTAGTTCGACTACTAGTTCTTTTTAGGATAAAATTAATAAGCCATGTAATAGGAAAGGATGACTAAGCCATGTAATAAAGTGACTAGGCAGAAAGTTTCTTCTAAGGGGTTGACTAGGCCGGGAGAGAGGATAAGGTGACAAGGACAAGAATCATCTAGAAGATGAGGCTTCCAAGGAGATAATACATTCATGTACTTAGCCACATGGGAGACACCAAGATCATCCTAGGGGGTGTGAAGAGTTGGCCGAACAACTCACCAAGGTACTTCAAGAACAAGAAGCTTCCACACGTGCTACAAGGAAATAATTCATGAACTAAATAGTCCATGCATTGATTTACATGGAAGACATACAAGAATGGCCAAGAGAACTTGAAAAGTTGGTCTATTCCTTGTCCCCCAAGTTAATCCAAACCCCTTCCCATTTGCCCCATATGGCCGAGAATACCCTTGTTCCCCAAGTTAACCTGAACCCTTCCCATTTGTTCTCACTTGGCTGAGAGTGACATTAGGTTGTATTCTAGAAGAGTCTATGCACTAGTATAAATAGGACCTCAAGTTGTTGTAAAAAGGCAGAGTTGATTTATGAAAATTATTTGAGTTTTACTCAATTGCTAAGTTATTCAACTTGTGTGTTATTTATCTTAGTTGGTCCTTGTGTGTGCCTTCGATCCTTTTGTGGGTCAAACCCTCGGTGTAAGTTTAGCTAGAACTTGTGTGATCTAGTTGAACCCAAGATAAGGTTCCCTTCGGTGTAAGTTTGGTTAGAACCTGTGTGATCTAATTAAACCCAAGCTTAAGGAACCCCTTGGTGCAAGTGGAAGTTGGAACTTGTGTGATCCAACCAAACCCAAGCCTAGGGTCTATCAGTTACTCTTCATAAGGTTATTGGCCATCCTCACTTGATTTGTTCTCGATCTTGTACTTAGTAACCTCATTCAAGTCCTTGTCCAATTGGCATACTCAACTTGGTGTCGATTGGAGCATGAAAAACCTCGTGTCTCTATCCTTGTTCATATCGACCGACCATCACTTGGATTGCACCAGGGATTGCACCAAGCAACTCGTGTCCATTACTTATCCAAACCACCATAATCTTTCCACTACCACACCTCACAATACTTCCAAAATACCCCTACTGAAGTTCATTAACTGAAACCACACATACACATAAGGGTGGACAAAAAACCCGGAGAACCGAAAAAACCTAACCGAACCGAAATTCGGTTCGGTTTTTTCTAAGTTTTTTCTATAAAAAAAAAACCAATTTTTTGAAAAACCGAACCGAATCAGGATTTAGTGATTCGGTTCGGTTTTTAATTTTGGATACGAACCGAACCGAAAAACTGAATTAAATATATATATTTTTATTTTTATTTTTTTTATTTTAGGCTACTACTATCTCTTGAATCATAGCCATTGAAGCTAATCTATGAAGCTTTTAGGGAAGTCGCATGTGGTATGAACTTGATTAACATATCACGGAAGCATTGACATAAAATGTAGGGAGAAAAAATAATTGTAAATTGATAAAACTTTAAATGGTCATAACTCTGCGCTCGGATGTCCGTTTTACCCGATTTTTTTTATTTTGCGTATTTTTTCGAGACGGGGCCGGTCAAATTGGCGCAACCAATTTTTACAAAAACGTCTGTTTTCCCAATCAATTTGTGTTTTCCCCCAAATCGATTTCTAATTTTCCTTTTTCTTTAGTAATCATCTCACGATACACAATAGTTTTCAACGTCGAAATTTCATGATAATGTAGGTGTGAATGTCAATTTCAGCTTTGGAAATTCAATTTTTTTTTTAAATTAAAAAATTTCCCGACCCGACCCACTAGATCCGATACGTTCGGCATATAAACCGAACATATCATTTTTTTTTAAAAAAAATGATGTATTAGGTTTTTTTTTAAAATGTTGTATTAGGTTTTTAAAAAAAATGATTTTTATTCGGTTCATATTTTCGGATACAAAATCGAACCGAATCGATATACGCTCACCCCTACATACACACCCATTCCATCCCAACAATACCCAAACAGTCCGCATAACACACCTTACCGGTACCTCACTATTTCATCCAGTTGTCGTCACCTTGCCATGACCCAACCACTGAACCCACCAACACAACCCCCAACGTACCCGGAACACCCCCATAAAATGCCTCAACCCAAATCCCCCTAAACTACCCGTCCAAGTCCCACAACATCCCACTGCCCGGTAGAAATCGAGAACCCCTACTTTGAGTCCATTTTCGTGTCAACCAACGTCCACCCAAACTCCGACCCACTTACACCCCCTCCTTATGTACATCAATACCATTGTTATTTTTGATGATATGCCAGGTAACACAGAGGAGAAGGTTCGCGAGACACGCACGGGATAGTAGAACTTGATGTCTTCCAGATTTATTGGTGAGCCAATGCTTGTTCGTGGGACACACTTCTATTTTAGTTATTGCTTTCAGTTTTTGAGCTGCGTCCTGAAGTTAGATTATTCTTCACTTATCATCTTAGAGGCTCCATAGATAGACATTGACTCTGTGTGTAGTTGTTGAAGTCATTGTTTGACTCATTGGGGGTGTTGCTACATTTTTATGACAACATATTTATATTAGACTTTCGTTGATATTATTTCATAATTGTGACCATTATTTCATTTAGCTATTTATAACTTGTTGGACTAAATAACAAAATACTATTAAAAGAGATTAGATGTTTATTGATTCATAAGGTGCTTCCGGTGTTGTTCGTAACATCGGATGCCTGTCAAGTCCAGTGTCGGGTTTGGGGCGTGAATGTCCTAGGGAATCTATGAAATTATGTCCAATGGAGTTTCCTTTATATGTGTGTGCTCGCTACATATATAAATGGTTAACTACCAAGACATTTAGGATTATCTCACTTCTTTTAAACTCTAGATCGTGCAATTAGAGCTATGCCTTCATGAACTTTTCTAACTCGTGACATGAAGCTTAGAGCAGTAAGTAACCTTCTCTTTTTATTGAATTCCCGACATATCAAATACGCAAGCGAAAAGCAGGAAATTCAAGGTCATAGTGAGAATGATTGCCCATTAGTGTATAATTATGAAGTACATATTGGTGAAAAATGTGACTTGAAGGGATGTTGAAAGTGGGATACAATGCATAATCACTACGGACTAGAGTGTAACCCTTATCAGAAAGTACAACAACAATTATCATGTTATACGACTATCAGTTTATCTTAGTTATTAGTTATGCAGCCCTTTCAGTTAGCAGGGTTATGGTTATTTAGTACACTATTATTCAGTTATTTAGCTACCAAATTCTCAATTTTCAGTATATCCAGATTCTTGTAACACGTGAATATACAGTGATGCCTATGGGTGCTAAAATAAAGTGTAAGTAATGATGACTATAGAAAAATCTTTGTATGTTTTAAGTTCGGGTTATGACCCAAGGCTCGCCAAATGGCGCATGAGGTAATTTATCAGGGGATAGTACCCTTAGAAGCACAAGTTTGTACATGGTAGTATACGTATGTTCTATACCTTACAGAATAAGTTTATTTTGATTTTTGGATCATGGAGCCACAAGTATGAGGATGGTATCTTGGATTTAAGATCCTACGAGGTAACATGTTATGAAGTTAGCTGCATCGGGGACAAACTGCTCACGATAGTTTTGGACAGAAAAGAGCCTAAGGGCAAAATACCTAGAAGGAAAAAATGGGTGATACTACAGAATATGTGTTTTCATACGACTCATGCACATAACTAAGGATATATGATGTACGAAATAAGAACCATAAAACCAAACAGACCAAAAAATTCTTTAGTGTTCCAGTGCAACAAGAGTTGGCTGAGCAAGACCAGGTCTCGCTATAAGGCTTGCTCTGCGAGGGGTACATATGCCTGGATAATTTCATCAAAAATTGACTATGGAAAAGCAGTAATGGCACGCTGAGCGAGCCAAAATGAGAGGCGTACCCTCGTATAGGGGTTGCTCTGAGAGGCTAAGAAGTGGCAGAGGAAAATTCCAAAAAGAAACAAAATTGGCCAAGTCTAGGGAATAATTTTAATTTGTTCAAGTTTATTTAGATCAGAACTAGGAGGTATCACATTACTACAAGATGCAAATATTATTAAGAGATAAGAATATTTGGAAGTTCCCTCTTAGATTATGTGAGTAAGTGATTACCCTAGATGTGAATAGTCTGTTATGATTTTGAAGAGTATAGAAAGTTTGAGGTTAGGTGTTCCAATTCTGTTTAAGACAGATGAAATTTCCCTAGGTGTGATCCATGTCTATAGTTCAAAGAAGAAAATATGCAACCGTAATATAGGGTCGGATGAAGAGAAAAGTTAAAAATAACCTTATGCTTCACTTTGGTTATTCATAGTAGAACAAAAGAACATGATGCTAGCAGGTGGTCAGTAGAAGAATATTAAGTTTTGAGTAGATATAAGGAATTAGTAATTTCAGCATGGCTAGCAGAAGTACGATTTGATTTTCTCGGTCAGATTGACACTAGTGAGTGGGTAACAGTTTGAATACACTGAATGCATGTTAGAACCCAAAGAGTTGAAGTTAAACTCAAAGTACAGTGACTGTGGAAGAAAAAAATCAACTAGGCAGTAAGAGAGCAAACTACAGAAGAATAATCTTTAAGAGTTATTAAAAAGGGGGTTTCTCTAAGACTGATAGTGGGAGCAAAGTTAAGTCGTTAAGACATAATATGCTTGTTGAAAATACATTAGTTCTCAGTCCATGTAAGTAATTCAGTTTTTCCTAGTAAGGAAGATTTCTCAAAAGTGAGTCGAAAGATGGGTCGTCAGTGACATAAAGTGCAAAGAATTATAGAAGATAAGGAAAGTTGGTTGGATCCCAACAAGATAGAAGGATATGCAAGTGTAAGACCTTAACCTTGAGTCTAAGGGAGAGATGTGTACATCGTCAGTAAGTCCAGCTGAATATTTAAAAACCAGAAAGGTTAGCATGAATTATGAAGAACATCAGTTCAGTAATAAGGACGTAATGAGATAGCCTCCAGAAGAAATATGCCTCATTGTACCAGAAACATAAAGTGAGTAGAATGATTGTCGATCGACTTGTGTTAAGATCAGTTATTATCGATTAAACGATCGCAAAAAAGATATAAGAACATGCCTAGTTATAAGTCACAAAGGTAGTGCCATTGCATGAAACTCTGATATTCAGTGTTGGTCAATGACTTAGCGCGCAACAATATTATGAGTATTTCAGGAAGTGTCTCAGAAAGAAATTAAGTATAGGGAGTTTAGCTCATATTGAGGTAGATAAGAGAATCATGGTGAGAACAGTTCATTATTTAGAAAACATAAGAGTTTAACTTTTGGACTCCGAAGATGGTAGAGTTGTTGTATAGAATAGATCCAAATCCTCCTTCGTAGTTGAGCAAAAGAGTAAAATCGTTTCATGATCCCTATCTATTATAGCTAAAGGAAGGGATTCATAGGCATCAATCCATGACTTTTGAATAAAGGGGAGATGATAGTACTCTAAGGTACCAAGTAACATTTTGCGTCCCATATGTATATAGACGCAGAGAGAGGATTATGGTAGAGGCGCACAATTTTAGATATTTTACCTACCCAAGATCCATGAAAATGTATCATGACCATGAGAAGGTTTATTGGTGCAATGACATGAAGAATAATGTAGTTGATTTCGTGGATAAGTGTCCAAATTGGCAACAAGCGAAAACTGATTTAGTAGAAGATTATGCCAAGTTGTATATTCAAGAAATGGTCAAGTTGCATGGGACTCCAATTTCCATTGTTTCAGATCGAGGTGTCCAGTTCATAATAAATTAATGGAAGTCCTTTCAGAAAGGATTGGGTACCAAGATAAATCTCAGTACAACTTTTCATCCTCAAATGGATGGTCAGACAGAGGTTACTATCTAGACGCTAGAAGATATGTTGGGAGCAGGTGATCAAGATTTTAAAGGTAAGTCATGTTGATGATTGGGTGTTCTTGAAAGTTTCGCTTGTGAAGGGCATTATGAGATTGGGAAGAAGGGAAAGCTCAGTCCTTGATATGTTGGACCATACAGGATCGTGCAGAGAGTTAGTCGAGTGGCTTATAAGCTAGAGTTACCACCAGGGTTGGTTATTGTACACCAATATTTTATTTGACCATGTTGAAGAAATTCATGGAGATATATCTATAGTAGCTCCTACATAAAAAAGTGATTAAAGATAGCATGTCTTGTGAAAAGATTCCAGTGACTATTCTTGATCATCAAGTTCGCAAGTTGAGGACTAAGGAAGTCGCTTCAGTGAAAGTGTTATAAAGGAACCAAAATGTGGAATAGGCTACATAGGAAGCCGGAGATGACATGAAGTCCAAACATCCATGTTTTAGTTACCATGTTATGTCATGTCATGCATATAATGATGCTCTGTGAGGCTTGTGTTATGCTCTAGTGATACAATATTGAATGTGGAAGAAAATAACAAGAAAGTAAAGATAGAAGGTAGACACAAGAAATGGAATCAAAAGCAACCAAAAGCTATATTAAAGCTTAATACCTCAATTGAATTAACCAAAACAAGCACATAAACCTATAGATAGACACAAGAAAGGTACTAATTGAGAACTAAGTCTTTAGATTAGCCAAAACCCCTAATTGAGTATCCAAACAAGCACCTAACTCTTAGGAAGACCTCAAGGGAATTAGATTTCCAAGAAACCCACCTCTCAACAACAATCAATCATCACGAGCTTATCCAAAACCCTCTCATAATCTCTCTCTATAGAAATAATAATATCAATATCCATCAAAATCTATGGAATGAAATAACAAGTGTAGTATTTATACTAGATAGGCTAAGAGGACTAATATGATTATTACCAAAATACCCTTAATGAGGGCCTTCTTAGTCTTCTTAGAGATGATGGAAGCATATTTCAAGAATAGCCTCTTTGCATAAATAGCTTCTTCCACCAAGCTATCTTTCATATCTTGAATGTAGTGATCTTGGAGTCTTCCACCTAAACTATCTTTCAAATCTTGAAGGTCGTCCTATGTTGACCTCCCATGATCCTCAAAGGCTCCATCTTCATGATTAAGGAGTGCATAGCTTGAAGATGTGCACTTTAGCTTCCTTGAAGTGTGGAAATACTCAATGAATTGTTATTTCATGCACCCTCTAAGCATCCAAAGTAGTGACTTGATGAAATGTCTATGAACTTTCTAGCTCGGCTTGGTGTGCACGTTCTTGATGAAGCTCGGCTAGAATCATCTAGTTAGCTGGTAGGGGTTTGATAAATATTGAGATAGTCCTATCGACAAAGGAAACTTTGTCGAAAGTTCTATAGAATTCTAGAGTTAGTTCCACTTCTAGTCACGATCATCATTCGAGGACGAATGATCCCAATGAGGAGATAATGTAACACCTCATACATTATGTCTAACTTTTGAATCGTAAGATGAGTATTTAATAGATTCAATATGAGGAGTGTAGGAAGTATTTTAAAACCTATAAAAGGTATAATAAGAGTCTTTGGGCAAAGTAAAGTTGGAAGCTACTCTATAGACAATGTTTTCTAGTGAGTTTGTACAAGGCCTCACTTAAAGAGAGTATTCATAACAATATATAATGTGTTACGGTTTATTTTTTTATACGGATTAGCACATAAAGAGCTACTAAGAATTTGGATGGTGCTCTAAATTGGATAATATGTTTTAGAGTCGCCACCAGTGTGAAAGGGTTTACTCAAATTCCTTTGAAAAATCCTATCTAAACTAGAGTCAATGTAAGAATTTTTTAGATCCCCCGGGATGGTATTAGCACCCCGATATTAAGGACCCGTAGAACACGGTTGACCTACGGGCTCTATAGCGTGCTTTAAAATTGATAAAATTGCTTAAGGTTTAAAATCCACAAAATAATTTTTCATTTCATGTATTTAAAAACTCAAGGTTTTATTTAAACAAATAGTTAAAATTCTCCGCCAAAAATAGTATGCACGAGATGTTTAAATAATTTAATTTTTGGACTAATAACACTCAAATGCAAATTTGAGTGGAACTCTACAGTAGTCCAACTATTTTGATTATTTTACACTTGCATCTTTTATCTAAAATCTTTTCAGGTTTCAAAAGTGGTTGTAACGACCAGTCCGGTCATTTTTAGCTAAGGACCCTTAATTGCCTATTTTACTCATGTGGTCTCTCTGTGGGGTTTGTGATGCAAGGGGATGGGTGGCACAGATTCTGAGGTCCATTTATATGAGTTTCAGATGAAAATCCCAAATTCAAGAAACTTAGAGTTGGTTAGTTAGACTCAAAGTTGACTTTTGACTAAATGAGTTAGTTTTTGGGTTTCGTCATTTCTGGTAGATTCGAAAGGTCATCTATGACTTGGTCGAGTCATTGGTTTGCTTCCTGGGGCAATCGGATGTGTTTTGCGACCTTATTTGTGAAATTTGGTTAATTGGTTTTTTTTTGGTCAATTCTTTAGAAAAGTACATCTAAGCTCGGTTATTTCTGAAATCTGTGGGTACGAGCGAGTTCGTAGCATTGTTTACCATGGACAAGCATGTTTGGTTTGTGCTCGAGGGGTCTCAGGAGTATTTTAGGTGTTATATAGGAGATTTGACTATTTTTCCCATTGCTGGTGTCTGGTGTCTGCCTCAGCGGTACCAGTGTCTGCTCTGGCGGGTTCGCCTCGGCGAGAGGTTGGCTCGCCAAAGCGGGAGTTTAGAGATGGTGGGTTTCTGCCGTGGCTAAGGTTTTGTCCGCCGGGGTGAGTCCGCCGCTGCAGTCATTTTGTTGTGGCGATGGGGTGAGGTGTCAAGTCACACCGCCCCAGCGAGGGTTTGGTCCACCGTAGCGGGTCTGCTCTAGCTGAGTCGATTCTGTCGGAGTAGAAGTACTATATCAGGGTCCTATAAATTTAATTAGGTCAAAATTTCTCTTCCAAAATAGAAAAACCTCGAGACCAAAGCTGTCATAGAGCATTTCCAGAGGGTTAGGAGCAATTTCAACCTTGAGGTAATAGATTCTTCCCTTTTATGACTTAAGTTTATGTTTCTAATCTTTTTAATGGTGGTTTAGCATGTTATTAAGTTGGGGAAAATGAATTTCATGTGTTTATGAGAATAAGAGAGTTATGTGGTTGATTTTAATGGACGTTTAAGGATTAAAATGTGTTATTATTGTGACTTAGGATTGGGTAATGATAGATAATCATGTTTTTAGGCTAAATTTGATTATAGAAGCCTCTTTTCAATTAGGGAAGATTTCTAGGATTTTAAATTAGGGCTTTTTTATTATTGTTCAATTGGAGGTTCAATTGTGTATAGATTTTCAATAAATTTAAGGATATGATTACTTAGTATGTAATAGTAGTTTTTTGAGTATTAAAGTTTGAGTCTTGGAGAAGTGGACACGGGGTCAATCTTGTGGTCTTATTTATTTAAGGTTATGTCCTTATTTTGTGTAAGTCTTGTATATTAACGGATAGTATATGTACGTGGATACACTTTGACTATCGTGAGGAGCAAAGGAAAGGCAAGGCGATCACCGATGCTTGATTTTTTAGCGCTCCAATTCGGTAATGAAGTAGGCTACGGTTTAGTTTTTTCGAGATTGTAGAAGTATGAAGTAGTTATAAATTTTGAGGGATATTGGGCGTGTTTGGGGGTTCCACTCAGACGGTTATGATAAACGGTTGAGTAGGTACCGGTGTTGAATTGTGTTGATGGGTGATTTAGGGAATCAGCCTTAAGTTGATTCTGACTGCTATTATTTGGGCTTGTCGCCATTATGTGGGCATGTAGCCATATTTGTCATTGTCTTGTTTATTCATCACACATACTTGATATGATACCCTGATTGTACTGGAAGTATTGTTGTTGGACATGCTCTGATGTGATATCCTACTTGTACTTGAAGTATTGTTGCTGGACATGCTCTGATGTGATATCCTGATTGTACTTGGATTATTAATGATGATTTCTGAAAGCATGTGACAATCATCTCTGTATTTGGTTGCATCTCATTATATATTGATTGTTTCCCTTAAATTGTCATTTGCATTCATACACCCATGATTCTGATAATATAGATATTAGAGTGGTATGAATATAATGTGGGTTCAAGAGACCGGAAAGGCAAAGTGCTTATGAGATTATAAAAATATTGAGATGATAGTGATATGGATGGCTCGGGTTGCACGCCGCAACAGATATGAAATGCGGAGATCAGAGTTGCACACCTACAACATGATATTATTACAGCTAAGAGTTGGGCTCCATGATCCGATGAGTTATTCCAGAGCGGAGAGGTATATGGACTTCGAAAGTTCCCCATAGGTCACTTTCATAAGACATACCTCTGTGAAGTGTGTATATCGGTTGATGGAAAGGTACCTTTCATATACATTGCATGCATATCATATATATATATATATATATATATATATATATATATATCATATCATATGTATATATATATATATATATATCATATCATATGTATATATATATCATATGTATATACCATTGCATTAATTACTTATGGATGAACTTGTGTTTGAAGTTATTATTTATGTTGTGACTAAGTTCTAGATATGAAAGGATCATATGTTCTACTTGGTACTTGGATTACTATGTTAAACTCTTATTGTGGATTGGTTGCCATGATTGGGCTTATCTGTGTGAGTACCTGGATAATTAGATTTGTGAGCACTTGAATAAATATTGAATTGGTTGCCATATGTGGGTGGATTCTTATGCATGGGTTTGTGGTTATAATTGGTAAGTCTAAGTATTTGATGTCTACTACCACTGTGTTCGGGGTGTCAATATGTCAGGACTATGTCTAGATCTATGGAAATATGTGCGTTGTGTGTTGTCTGTTAATTGACCATGTGATTGAGTACGAGTCAAGTAAGGAACCCGTGATAAGTGTTGCCATTGGGAAGATAGACATTGTATGATCTATGTGCGCAGACCATAATTGTATAGAGACCTAACTAAGTCTAAAGGCTAATCATGTTAAAGGTGAGAATGTCCTCATGATTAGCTTAAGTATAAATCCCTTGGAAAGCATTCTAAAAGGATTGTTGTGATCTAAGTGTTGACTTATTTACTCGATGTGTTATGTTGGGTAGGTAGGCTTAAGCTTAAATATGACTTGGACAAAAGAGTACTAGTCCATGGATACTATGCTAGTAAGATCCTTGTATATGTGTATGGATTGATTGTACTGGATAAATATGCTAGTAAGATTCTTGGGGGTTGTATTTGATGATTTAGACTTATGTTCCTTTTTATAGAAATATGAGATAGCATACTTAATATTACTATTTCCGCATTTCTTCTTGATTTGTTGATAATTTGGGAAGTGGTTCGCCCACGGTGGGAATAGTATAGGTTCCACCACGATACTTGAAAAGGGGTCGTGACAAAGTTGGTATTAGAGTCATAGGTTAAACGGTCTTAAATGCAAGAGTAATGTCTAGTAGAGTCTTGCGGATCGGTGCGGAGACATCTGTACTTATCTTTGAGAGGCTAAGGGATATTTAGAAAACTTCACTTTCTTCATTCCTTTCATGCTAAGTTGAATCAAATTGGTTTCTTAACTTCTTCCTTCTATACAATCACCGATGGTGGTAACGCACTCTTTAATTCGTGCATGAGTAGGTCGATATGATATCGTGTGGTAGGGTATGAGATGTGTTACCATGATTCATACGTGTGATAGATTTCAGTCTTCAACTATGATTTGAAGGTTCAGTTGATTGAGGTTATAATTGTGACTTCTTAGTTCGGTGATATCCTTGGAAATGAGGAATGGTAATTCAGAGATGCAAGGAAAAGAAATTGGATGGATCAATATCCGCTATATGAAGGGAAAAATTAGTATCTGACGCGGTTGATAGGTTAAGTTGCAAGATGTACAAGTGTGGATGTCGTATCGGTCATAAAAGGTTAAGTTGGCTTCGATTTGGAGTAATCGGGATAGCGGAGTAGAATTAGTGGTTGTGAGTTCTTTCAAGAAATGGTTTTCTGTTCGTGATCAAGTGGAAATGTCACTTGTGATGAGTAAAGCTTAGTGGAATAGATAGTCACATTTCTTTACCTAAAGAGTGCGTTCGTGGATTCACCTAGCATTTCGAGGTTAGTGATGATGGGGGAGTTGTTGAGACCAAGAGATGGTTGACTTGTGAGTTATTTTGTAGTTGTTGAGTATTGAGTGAGTGAAGAATTCGTATATGCGTTGGTATGTCAGACTCGCCGTAGGCTAATGGGAGCCAGTGATCGACTAATAGGAATAACTCTTGCGCTGGACGAGTGTGAGGTTCTATCGAGGGATTACCGGGTGTTACATTTAGTTCTTGGATAAGATTTGTGGGCATGATATTTAAGGGTTAATACTTGAGATGTTTGATAGTTACTGGTATAATGACTTTGGAGGTGACCGAAGAATAGGGAAATTGCACGGTTAGTTGGATATGTTATGTTTTGGCAAGATAAGGTAAAAATTGGGTTTTCACAGGCAAACATCAGATAGACTCTCAAATAAGGTGTTGGTCAACAAGAATATTTATGGTAATTGGTTGACGACGGTTTGATCTAATTTTAGTTGTGAAAGGCTTCGGGTATCGATAATCGGGTCAGTGACCGCATGGACTGATATAGAAAGAGGATTATTTCGGTCAAGGATTTTTGGCAAGGGTATTTTGACGAAACTAAATGAGGATGTTAGCAGAAGTGTATGTTCGATAATTAAGGATCACTTTCAGATTATGGATCAGTTCAGTGATGGTTCGAGTTATCGTTTGGGTACTAAATAACTGTTGGTTAGAGTAACCAGAGTGGGTTGATGTCTTTACCAGTCGAGGAATTTCATAAAGGATGGTACATATAATGTGTCGGATTTTTGGGAGAATTTTCCATGTTTAAAGGTTTGAGTAATAATCGGTTGTTAGCAGTGAACATGATTGGAATGAATGGTGGAAATGTAAGCAATTCAATAAATGCGTGGTTTATATGATTTGGATTGAGTAAGATGCATCTTCGAGATAGGAACATATTCAGATTTGAAATAATGGAAATTCTTGGGTTATGGTGTCATTATTTTCGTATCTTTCAGACCGGGTGAAATGGTTTATTACGCTTGGAGGAGTAGGTCTATCATAGTGGACTAAGTGTTATGATGAATATTACATGAGGTTTGTGTTGGGCGACCGATAGTAGACGGTGTTGAGACATTGTTGAAGGATAGCATGGATGAGTATTTTGTGTATTAAGACTTGGAAGTAATTACGCAATGAAAGGTAAATAGAAGGTAAGGTTGATACGTCAGAAATTGGTAAGGCTGGTAATTAGCAAGATATGGCAGATAGAAGTTCGACAAGGTGTCCAAAGTTGTGGTTGAATTACAAGAAAGTACAAAAATGATTTGAGGTATTTAGAGTTCATATGGTCCTATCAGACTTGCGTATCGGGTAGAAGTTGAAGAACTTGGAGACTATAATCAAGGGTATAGTTCATCGGTGTTAAGGTGATGACTTGGATGGAATCCCACTCTTGAAATTGCGGGTGATGGCACGTGATTGATTGTTCGAGAGGAAGAGAGATGGAAGAGATCATAGCATGTTTGTGAAAAGCGTACTAGTTCATTTGGAATCCGTTCAGGTGACTATCGATGATTTAGAAATTGAATATTTTATTCAAGGTCAGATTTGTTAATTGGGGCCGGGTGTCTCATGTTTTTATTGACTGGAGGACTTCTGGTATTCTAGTAAACCACCGAAAATGATTCGATGGATTTCGTTTTGAAATGGAAGTATGACTGTATTACCTGTTCTCATCAAAATTGCAAGTATGATTGACGAAAATTTTCAGATGACAGTGATTCAGACAGTTCTAATGGTTTGCATGGGTACTTGGTGTGCATTGAGGAAGTACAATTAGTTATGGAAAGTCCTTAGAAGGATTGGTCGTTTTCTACAGAATTGGCACGACAAGGTAATTAGTAGGTATGTTTATAGTATGGTGGTTTGGAAATTCGAGGGAAATTGGACTTGTGATGTGCATTTATATGTTCTAAGGAATCTTGGTGCGAAGGACAGTATTTATAGTTGAGAAGGAAGACTAGTAGTATCAAACTATGTTATTGGTACAGGTTGTACTCTAGTTGTGGTTGTAACTAAGGGATGGTGGTGGTTATTGTGATAATTCGTGGATCCAATCGGGCGCGGATAGAGGTATAGCAATGATTAAATTAGGGAATTTGAGTGGAGTCAGTTCGTACATTTGAGCATCAGATGTGAGAGAAATTTCGGTTGAAGGAATAGAGATATGGGGTGTTGAGGTAAGTTATAGTATCTTCTACTGGTTAAATGAACAGACAGAGCTATCGTCTCATTTCTGGCCTGTTGGGACTCTCATGAGGCTATTAAGGGAATTCTTGGGTTACTCGTTGGTTTCTGTTCTCAACTTCTTTCGTTCAAGGACGAACGTTGTTTAATTGGTATCTAATGTAACGACCCATCCGATCATTTTTAGCTAAAGGCCCTTAGTTGCCTATTTTACCCTTTTCATAGTCTCTTTGTGGGGTTTGTGATGTGAGGGAATGGGTGGCACGGATCCCAATGTCCATTTATATGAGCTTCGGATGAAAAACCCAAGGTCTAAAAACTTAGAGTTGGTTAGTTTGACTCAAAGTTAACTTTTGGCTAGATGAGTTAGTTTCCGGGTTTCGTCATTTCCAGGAGTTTCGGGGGATCATCTATGACTTGGTCGAATCATTGGTTTTCTTCCTGAGGCAATCGGATGTGTTTTGCGACCTTATTTGTGAAATTTGGTTAATTAGTTTTTCTGATCGATTATTTAGAAAAATATGCCTTGGCTCGGTTATTTGTGAAATATGACGGTACGAATGAGTTCGTAGCACTGTTTACCATAGATGGGCATGTTTGGTTTGTGCCCGGGGGTCTCCGGAGTGATATGATACCCTGATTGTACTTGAAGTATTATTGTTGGACATGCTATGATATGATATCCTATTTGTACTTGAAGTATTGTTGTTGGACATGCTCTGATGTGATATCCTGATTATACTTGGATTATTGATGTTGAATTCTGAAAGCATGTGACAATCATCTCTGTATTTGGTTGCATCTCATTACATATTGATTGTTTCCCTTAAATTATCATTTGCATTCATACACTCATGGTTCTGATGATATTGATATTAGAGTGGTATGCAAATATTGTGGGTCCAAGAGACCGGAAAGGCAAAGTACTTATGAGATTATAAAAATATTGAGATGATGGTGATACAGATGGCTTGGGTTGCACGCCGCAACTGATATGAAATGCGAAGATCAGAGTTGCACACCTACAACATGTTATTATTATAGCTAAGAGCTAGGCTCCATGATCCAATGAGTTATTCCGGAGCGAAGGGGTATATGGACTTCGCAGGTCTCCCATGGTCACTTTCATATGACATACCACTGTGAAGTATGTATACCGATTGATATTGCATTCATATCATACATATATATGTCATTGCATTGATTACTTATGGACGAACTTGTGTTTGAAGTAATTATTGATGACGTGACTAAGTTCTAGATATGAAAGGATCATGCATGCTACTTGGTACTTAGATTACTGTTTTAAACTCTTATGGGGATTGATTGCCGTGATTGGGCTTGTCTATGTGAGTACCTAGATAATTGGATCTGTGAGCACTTGAATAAATATTGAAATAGTTACCATTTATGGGTGGATTTCTTATGCATGAGTTTGTGGTTATAATTGATAAGTCTAAGTATTTGATGTCTACTACCACTGTGTTCAGGGGTGTCAATATGTCATGACTATGTCTAGATCCAGATAAAATATGTGCATTGTGTGTTGTCTGTTAATTGACCATGTGATTGAGTACGAGTCGAGTAAGGAACATGTGATAATTGTTTCCATTGGGAAGGTAGACATTGAATGATTTATGTTGGCAGACCGTAATTGTATAGAGACCTAACTAAGTCTAAAGGCTAATAATGTTAAAGGTGAGAATGTCCTCATGATTAGCTTAAGAATAAATACCTTGGAAAGCGTTCTAAAAGGGTTGTTGTGATCTAAGTGTTGACTTGTTTTCTCGATGTGTTATGTTAGGTAGGTGTGCTTAAGCTTGAATATGACTTTGACAAGAGAGTACTAGTCGGTGTGTACTATGCTAGTAAGATCCCTGTAAATGTGTATGGATTGATTGTACTGGACTGTGACTGGTACCTTATTTGAACAACGTGACTTATCTAACTACATGTTACAAATTCTAACTACAAACCAACACATGCTCAATAGCTAAAAAATGGAACTAACCGCTATTAATCATACGAACTAACATATAAACACACAATATAAGTTACAATGAACTAATTTAAGCAGAAAATTAAAAAGAAAAGGAGTTACCTTGTGTTGAGGCAGTGTAAGGATTGAAGTTGAGCTTATTCTTCATCCCCGACGATCTCAAACTCGCAAACACATAAAAAGAAAAAGGTTTCAATAGTGAACGACCAATTAAACTAGCTCTGGGTTCTGCCAAAGGGCTTGGATCCGAACTTAAGCCTAATTGCTTGAAATTTAACTAGATTCAGCTCTTAATCAATGTAAAAGCCAAGAATCGAGTTTCGGACTGTTAACAATGAGAATAGGGGTCTCTATTTATAGGATTTATGAAACCCTAACAGAGACCCATAATATCGATGTGGGAGAACAATAAATTGGAGGGAAATTCCCTCCAATTTGATTATCGGCCAATAGAAATGAGGAATTCAAAATCAAATCAGACAAAAGTAATATATGTTGGCTGTAAAAGCATAGTACAAAAAAGGGGTGACCTCACCTGGGTATGGGTGTCTGGTGGCGTACTGGTGTGAGAAAGGGGTGGGTATTTAATGCCCTTACCCCTTTTGACGAAGCAACCAACGAAGAGGAGCATTGTACGAGCTTTGTGCCTCGCTAAAAATGGCAAAGGGCAACAGACGACAACTAGGGTTCCCAATCGTAACCTTGAAGGGGTGAAGGGTTGTTGCCTCTTTACGCTCCATCTGGTGGACTTAGGCTGAGCCTTTGGCCTTTTAGCCTTGCGCTCAGTTGTTTAACACGAGATATGGGGCCTAAAATCCTTTAAAACATATATAATCTATTGTGGCCACATTTTGCAAATGTGGTCACACTTTAAATTAGAAAAATAGCTGAATAATTTTGTAAAGGGCCTAATTAGAATAAAAGCTTCATTTCAAGCCTAAATTTAACCCTAATTAGGATTATAGAAATTTAAATCATGCAAAGTATCTTTTTAATTTAAAACGTGATTTGAAATTAAGGTGTAATTCCCTTATTGTATTTAATTAAATAATTTCCAGAATTTGACGGAGCTGAATAATTAATCCTTCAATTTTAAAAATGCTTTATGACGATTACATTTATAATTGTCGGTTAAAATTTCCAAAATCATAATTAAGGACCAAAATGTTAAAATTAGAATATGATATACAATATGTATACCAAGCGATATTTTGTCAAATGAAATGACAAAATTCTCCCACAATAATTATGTCAAATCATATTTGCCTTGTGAAAAGTATATTTCACTTCGTCTATGACTTGAGAATTCTGAATAGTTAAATAAAATTATTGGACGGTAAAAGTTAGGTGTCAACATAATAAATTTGGAAAACTAAAAATATGAAAGTTGTAGTCCCTTGAAACACCTTTTCATCTATATAAGGACCAGCTCAAACTGATCTATGTACAAAAGGTTATGCCCGTTTTACTGAAGCGCGCTAGGTAGGCCCCAAAGCAAGCTGGGAGCTCGCTGAGCATGGCCCAAAGCGAGGGGTGAGATCGGTCAGCGAGGCCCAGAGCGAGGGGTGAGTTCACTTTGGAGATCGCTCGGTGATCTAAGGGGTACTTCGCACCAGGCCTATAAATGCGACCCTTAGACGATTTTATGTCATTTTTCACGTTCTAACTTCATTCTAAAGCCCTAAGAAGTCGGTTTTCTCCACTCTTCATCCTCCCACATCAAGGTAAGATCGTTTTAACGATTCCTAAACAATTCTAACATTAATTCATGATTAGTAACATGATTCTTCAACCAAAACATAGTATTTTCAAGGTAAATCCTTCTCAAGCATTTGAAGCAAGGGTTTGGTGTTCTTCGTTCAGGAAATCATAATTTGTTCGTTGCATTGGAGCATATACAGGTATGTAGGGCTTCTATCCATGTGTGGAAATATCATTTTTCTTAACGTTGATTCATGAAACCTTATTTCTCCTAAGAGTTAGAGAATTATGTCTCAACTCATGATAAACCTCAAATACTAGTCAGTTAATTACATATATGTATTGTTAAACTCAATCATGTTTCAAATAGTGATATTTCATGTATATAATTACGATTGTCATGAAACTGTATGTAATCCATGTATGATCGTGTTATCTTTTCCATGAGCTCTCATATACTAGTTATGAACTCAGATTATTCCATTTTATAGATTCTTATTTTTACGCGGAAACCTGGTAGGTCGGTATACCCACCAGCCCATTTTTATTTATATGTTTGCGTGTATCATGTTTGTATTATTTTTAAAACATTAATATTATTGTAACCTTTAGGGATAAAGCTAATTGAAATTATTTAGGTACGGTATTTATATTTTAGAATAAATAGGATCACTTATTTCATAATTCAATTCGTTTAATTAATAAAAGACGCCTCTTTTTAAATGTTTCAGTTAATGTTACACTTGTGTTTTAAATAAATTTTCTAAAATCAGTTTGCAAAAGGTTTGGAATAAATAATTTGAACCATGTTTTCTCATTGCAAAAAGGTTTTATCTTTAGTCTTTAATATATTGGAAAAAGGTTCAAGGTTAATTAAAGTGATAAAAGATTGATTTTTTTTTGGTCCTTTGATCATCTTTTTAAAATTGGTTTCTTTTAAGTCCTTTAAAAATCAGAGTTTGAGAAAAGGGAACAAAAGAATGTTGGTTGACCACTTTTTTCATAAATAAAGGGTTTATTTTTGTGAAGTTATATTTTAACTCTTTACTTTATATAAAGTTGAATATTTTTAAAGAAACAAATATTTTATCATCCTTTTCCTTTTTTGATGTAAACAAAGGAAATTACATTCCAAAAGAAAGATTTTACAAAGGGGAATCTTGTACTCATTTTTAAAAAAAGTGTTGTGTGAAAAAATGCTAATTTTTTGGCAAAAAATGATTTTGAATGACAATATATACGCACAATATCCTAAACCTTTTTAAGAAATAAAAGCAATTATGTTATCTAAGACCTGAGGTCAATTGTATTTTACGGATCCTTAATACCGGAGTGCCTAACACCTTCTCCGGAGGAACACTTGAACCCTTACCTTGAACTCTGGTTAATAAGGATTTTTCTTTTGTTTGAAAAAAACCCTTTGAAATTGATTTTCCTAGTTTTCCTTATAAATTAGGTGATGTCTCTTAAAAAAAAAAATCCAAGACTCCACGAGTTATGAAGTACCTTTTATGCCTCGCGTAAAAGTGAACCGTAACAGATGACGACTTCGCTGGGAATTTCAAATTGACTCTAACCATAAGAGTTCAAATAATAAAGTTGCTTTGTTTAGTTGCTTAATTTTTTTACTTTATTGTAAATATTAATTGTCATTCATGCATATCATCTTCCGCCAAATGGCAAATCACGCATACACTTGCATCAGTGCACAAATACGATTATGTGAATTGGCAGTCGTCCTCCAGTAAAAAACCAAAATACTTCTTTGGAACTTGTTGAAGATTTAGTTGGTTCGTTGTCGTCAAATAGTCAACAACGATTCACCACGAGTAGTCCACTCAGGTACCCAAGTCATTTGAATAAGCCTAGTCTAGTCAACTTAGGATAGAGTTAAGCCAAATCCTTACTGATTAGCGCATATTTACCCAAGAAGGGATTTGAACATTTGAGACATGTTTGAAGCCTATTACAAGACTACATTTCGTATCCGCACGGTCTTTGACCCGAGGATATGTTCATCCAACTATGTGCTAACTGCGAACATGTTTTGCGCCATATTGATTAAACCATTGTCCGGTGGGTGGGGCCTAACCGTGCGTTGTCTGTGTAGATGTCTATCAACCTCTTTTTCGACATGGTCTTGAAAGCACCAGAGTTGATGAGAGTGTTGTGGTTCGACTTAGATGATAAATAGCGAATGGAAATTACCTATTGCCTAGATCATTTACCCTCCCCTATGACTATGACGGGTTGTAAACCACTCATTGAGGTCTTGACCAAATAATGGGATAATGATAGAATGTAATTTAGATTTGGGCTTATAGAGATGACCCCAACATTGGAGGAGATTCGGGACTGTATAGACTGTAACGAAACCTGTCTAAAGATAAGAAAGAAGCCCGATAACAACCTCCTGGCTCCAAACAAACTCACTCCAGCCGAAATCATGAAAATATTAACTGGAAAAAGAGAAAATTATAAACCATTCTCTAGAATTACGGACCCCGCGCATAGCGGGAGCTTAGTGCACCGGACTGCCCTTGTTTTTCTCTAGAATTCCACACTTTCAAAGACTGGGATGCTACCCGATCTTTAGCCTTTGTCATCTGTCTGTTTGGTACCATGGTGTTCCCTCAAAATGTCCATCTTGCCATAAATATCTGGATCATTTTAGTCGCCCATGCCATCTTCAACGACATAACCAACAGTGGGGAAACCAAATATTTCTACCTAGTCCCAGTCATCCTCGCTGATATATATCGAGCCTTGTTTAGGTGCATGAACCAGCTTAGGTACTTTCAAGGGTGTAATTTGTTGCTATAATGGTGGATCTTAAAGCATCTCCGAAATTCTGAGGGACCTCCACTCCTCCCTACTGATAATAGGAAAGATGACCTCAAAAACCATTACCCGAATTTTGCTAATAGGACCAAAAGATAATGGTTTTTTTTCTTTGCAAGTCACAAAGAAGAATATATACAATAGATATTTCCAGACAACATCTCAGCATGGGTCGTAGTTCGGGCAGAAAATGTTCATTCTTGCTACTTATGGGTATTCGAGGGGCCTGCCCTGACGCACCGGCTAGAGTATTGAGACAGTTTGGAAGAAAATAAGAAGTGCCCCAAGTCAGATGCATAGGCGGGTATGTGATCGATTATGAAGTGGATAGGGTCCGAGATGCGAGAGAGTACATCCGAGAGTGGAATAGCCATCTTATATTGGGAGTGGGTTCGATTGCCGAGGATTGCTTTCACCCGGGATGTGATGAGGTTTATGAGGACTTGTTGAGAGCCGATTTGTCAAGAACTGCTATCCAAGGAATTAATCAGTATCGACGCGTCGATGATAGAGAATCCAAAGTTGAGATCAAAGCCAGAATGATTCAGAGGTGAGCCAACGACAAAGATTTCAAGTATTGGGAGAAGATAGAGTTTGATAAGAAAGTCATATCGGGTCTAGATGCAGAGCTGGGTTTCCATATGGATTTTTAGAGGACCTGATGATCAGGTAAAGCGAGTTTTGAAGGATACCGCATAGTTGCCATTTCAGGAGAAGGGGTACATGGCGGATGCTTTGCTGATGTAGATTCATCTTTGGATCCAAACCATGCTTCGACACACCAAGAAGGCTCGAACAGATAGGGAGTCATCATCAGCCACTGGAGGACATTTCTGTTGATTCCCATTATAATTATATTTTATGTGATGTAACCACTCGGGGAAAATGCCCTAAACTACCAGAAAACTCCACTTCCCAAAAAAATGAACTCTACTTACCTAATCCATTTGCCTCTACTAGAGAAAATATTTACTTGCTGAGATGGATGCCCAACACAATCTAAGTGCCAGCATGCCAGCCATAAACACCAACAATGGAGAAGAGAGCGAAGAATTGCTCAGGCAGAAGCTCGCTGAGTTGGAAAAGAAGATTGCATTGGTTAAAGCCAAGCTTGAAGAAATCGACTACCTCTTGAATTTGGCAGGAAAGCTTCCAAAGGGAGTTACCTCATCTGAATACTACAACAACCATCTCTCGGAAAAACTAAAAGGGATAACGAAAAGCTATGTACCCATTTCAGGAAGTTTGGGGACATCGAGAGCCAAAACACTGAAGGTTGAGTCTTAGAGTCAACCGCTTAAGGAAGCTTCCATTGTTTCATCTGTTGCTACTCCTGAGTAAGGGTGGCCAGTGGGCCGGGCTCGGGTCTGGCGGGCCGGGTCTGGCGGGGTCGGGGTCGGGGCGGGACGATCCGGGGGGTCGGGATCGGGACTAGCGGGCCTAGCGGGGTCGGGTGCGGGCGGGACTGCTCCAGCTCCGTCCGTCCCGATCCCGATCCCGATCCCGCCCAGTATCGGGGGGGGGCGGGGCGGGGTCGGGTTTTCCTTTTTTTTTTTTAAATAACATATGTATAAAAAAAACTCAATAAATAAAACAAGATAGTGTAATAAAAACATCCCAATGCTGTTTTTGTGCCTCTTATATTATTTAATAGACATATGATTTTTTTGTAATACAAATACAATTGTCTAAAATCTAAATTGCAACTTTATGGTGTTGTCCAAAAGTTGCAAATTACATAATAAAATTGCAATTAAAAAAATTACATTTTCAAAAAAATATGTTCTAATTGCTTGATGATTTCATGTGGTTCTTCGGTTGGAATAGGTATTTGTTGGTCAAATTGATCCACGTCGCTTCCACTACCTTCGGTTAAGATTTCGTTGTAGTTTTCATCATCTTCTTCGTTGATCTCCGGTTGACCGCACCTTCTCCGCTCCGCTCGTATCCAATCTCGAATAATACTTGCAATTTCCAAGTTGTCTCCGTCCAATGAGTGTCGTGGTCTCCTATTTGATATCTCGCTGCAGAAAAGCGCTTCCGACGCAGTTGATGACGCTTGAATGTTCAAAACATCTCGAGCCATCAATGAAAGTGTCGGAAAGGTCTTCTCATTCCCCTCCAGTATTTCGGCAAGTCTTCTTGTCCATCTTCATTGATAACTTCTTGATACGGTATTTAACCCCGCAAAACAAAAATATCCAACTCGCTAATTTGGTTAGTAGAGGTACGGCCGCACATTCTATTTACGAGGCTTTCAATACTAGCGCGAAACAAGACATGTCTTTTGTGAGGTTGTGTTGAAGATGAAGAAGATGGTATGGTAGCCGGTACGTTACTAGCATTTTCTTGTTGATAAAATCTATATATATTTTTGCGGTGGTGTTCTACGCTATTCAACACTTCTTCTTTAGTTTGTTCAATAGGTGGTGGGTGATTTAGATTTTTGGGACTTGGAGGTGGTAGTACTTCTATACAATCGTAAATAGTTTCAATTAGTGATTTAGTACCGTCTATTTTAATAGTAGGATTTAATACGAGAACCAATAATATAAATAGAAGGAATAGGAATAAAATATTTTTTTATTTTGACAAACATTTTTTTAATAGTTTGCCTTATAATTTGGTTTTTCCATATATTCACTAAGTAATAAAAATATTAGAGTTATATAAAATAACATAGTTGAAATAGTAGGATAATATATACCGGAAAATTCTTTTGTTGCTTGAAAAAATTTCTCTAAAAATACAATAAGTTCGGAAATTTTTTCCCAATCACTATCTAAAATCATATCATTTGGCTTTTTATTATGAGAGTTAAAAAATAAAGTTATAGGTAATTTATAGTCATAAGCAACAAGGAGTTGCTCGTATAAAGAATTCCACTGGTGGATACTTCTTGTGGAATTCTTCTAAAAGGTAGTCCACAATCATGACAAATTTTTTTATATTCTTTTCTACGTTGTACTTTATTACTTTTAAAAATAAAGTTTATAGCAAATTGTATTTTACTAAGAATGTCTTCAAAAAGTGATAGACCATCCTTTACAATTAAGTTATATATATGGCACGCGCATTTTATATGAAAATGGTCCGGAAAAGATGGAGCTAAACTATTTTTTAACATTGTAATTGCGTAATTGTTATTAGAAGCGTTATCTAATGTAATAGTCATAATTTTATCGGTAATTCGTAATAATCGCACACTTGATAAATATTTTCTGCAATAAAAGTACCAGTGTGCCTATCATCTATATATCTATACGCTAAAATACGTTTTTGCATAGACCATTTATAATCTATCCAATGACAAGTTACGGTTAAATAATCATGGCCGTTAGTACTACGACCTATATCGGACGTGATAGATACTTTGCCATTAAAATGATATAATGAAAAACGTAAATATTGTTGATATTCATGCGCAAATTTAAATACATCTCTCTTAACAGTTGACCTAGGAAAACCGTTAAAAGCAGGATTATATATATCTCTAATGTAATGAATAAAATCGGGAGATGAAGGAAATGAAAAAGGCAAACCCTCCACAAAGACAACTAATTTTGATATTGCTTCCCTATCTCTATGTTTGTTGTATTTAGAGCCTACAATTCCCCCCGTCATAGGGTTAATTTGACCTGTACTTGGTCCGGGACAAGTATCGGTATGTGAACCTTGTCCCGATGGAGCGGCCGTTTGCGCACCCGGTTTTGAAGCCTGGTATTGGGCATACCTATTTGGATGAGCACTTACTACGTGTCTAATTAAACCCCCGTCCCACCGTGACCTTTTCCAGTTTTAAATTTTAAAACATTTTTACAAATTTTACATATGGCTACTTGATTCTCTACGTCCCTATCAAAAAATGTCCATGCATCGATTTTAATGGTCGTTTTTTGGACCTCGTCTCATACTAGGGGAAATAGGAGGTATTTCAGTTGAAGGTGCACTAGTGGGCGTGTTGTCATCAATATTAGTGGGTGTATCGTCTAGATCATCGTCTAAATTAAAGTCTTCTTGAGTTCCAGAAAATAACTCCTCGTCTAAATCTAATGGTATTGTAGGAAAATGTTGAGTATCAACAAAATCATCCTGTGTAGGAATAAGATGACTAGAAGAAGTACCCTTGCCCTGGTTGCCTCTACTAGAAGAAGCACCCTTACCCTTACCCTTAAACATACCTCTAATTCCTTCCATTTTAATTATATGCTAACAAATAATTAAAGTAAATAAAATTAAGTGCGCTAAATAAAATAAACGAGACAATAATAATTTAATGAAGGAACGAATGTACCAAACGCCGACGTAACGTCGACGTGTAATCGAGAGGTTGAAAATTAAAACTTTGCTCGATGGAAGATCCTCAAGCTAGTTGCCAACTTCACTCCCAATTCCCAAATGAATTAATAAAATTGAATATTTAGCAAACAATGTAGAGAGATATATTGAGAAATTAGAGAGATTGTAGGAAGATTTGTGAGAAAGATGAAGAGAAAATGAGTTATTTATAGTTGAAAAATTGGGTTAAAGTGTAAATATAATAACTTATGGGTTAAAAATAAATATTAAGGGGTAGGGGGGTTGGGGGAGGGGGGGCCTAAAATGGCCGTTGCCAACGGCCATAATCTAAAATGGCCGTTGGTGCAACGGCTATTTTTGCAAAGGGGGTTTAATTGTCGGGGTCGGGGTCGGGGTCGGGACGGGCTCGGGGCGGGCTCGGGTCCGGCGGGCTCGGGTCTGGCGGGACGAGACATCGTCCCGTCCCGAGTTCGAGTCCCGCCCCCGTTAAATTTTTTTTTTTTTTTTAGAGCGGGGTCGGGTCGGGACCGGGGCGGGGTCGGGCCGGGGTCGGGTCGTCCCGGCCCACTGGCCAGCCTTACTCCTGAGAGTGATGAGGTTCCACTAACACCGAGCCAGACATCTACCCCAATATGGTGGGTCATCGCTCTTATGGCCTACACCTATCTTTTTTGGGTTACCTCGGTACCCGTGCTATGTTAAGAGGTCTATAAGACGATGAGGGCAATGGAGATCACACACCCGAGTGACGTGAGACTACCTCCATGTGCTTCAGCATACACACACAAGAGATGTGTGTTTCACATGAACCAGCCAGAGCACACCTCTAATCAGGAAGTTAGTACTCAAGAGAGTATTCCCCATCAAGATGAGTACAAAGGAAAATTTGTGCCAAATTGGCAAGTTCTTTATATAGTTCGCAAAGTACATTCAAGATGAGCACTGGCTATAGTAGAAATGGATATCCAAGAGTGGCCCAAAGCAATCAACTCGAACGCAGTCAAAAGATACTACGCGTGAATGCACACTTTTCTATGTAATCACATTTCTTTACTTGTAATCACTATATTAAGACATATCTCTTATTGCATAGATATGTAAAGGAATCTGTGATGGGTTCTGGTCTTTTTTACTTGTAATAGAAAGAAAATCCAAATGACTTTTATGTAGTGTGAACTACGCAATGACTTGATTTCCCCCAAGGAGAGATACATAGGTAGTCCATTCGGACTTGTATATTATTAGAAAAAAAAACAAATTATGTTTATTCCAAACTATACTCGATCTGATTCCTATTGTGATAGAATACGTAGGCGCTCTCTGAGCTCGGTCGCACTAATAGAAAAAATGAAAGAAATCATTAGGGAGTAATAGGGGTAGAATTTTTGAGAGGATATCAACAATTCCCGAAGTCAGAATGCACAAAGGATGATCGTCGGCACAACTTCAACTAGGTAGAATTTTAAGAGGATCTCAAAAATTCCTTTTGAGAAGACTCAAATAACGTCAACTAACAGAAGATTTCGTAACTGGGGTAGAATTTTCGAGGGGGTCTCGAAAATTCCTTCAACATTAATCACCATGAGAGTTCGACATCACAAGCTTCAGGCTGGGGTAGAATTTTTAAGGAGATCTCAAAAATTCTGCAGTAGCAAAGGCAAGAAAGAAAGTCTCGTTTCGAATGAAGATGTCATGACATTTAAAACAAGAGTTTTGAAAACAATCTTTTACTTTCCCCAATCAATTTGTTTTTATTCAAAATGTTTTACTTCATGCTACTGAGTTAGAGGTCGGGGTAGAACGAATATCGTGATCCAGCGTAAAAAGAAGGGAAGAACCCATGACACGAGCTAACCTCACTTAAACTAATGATTTTTCTATGGATGCAGGTTTAGTCCATCACTGGGAAGGCGACAACATATTTTCACTAACTTGTTTGTTCATGATGAAAACAAGGAAAATTAGACAAAGATGATGAGAGGGCCAGAATGATGCCAAGATAATCATTCTACAAAGTTGCCGAGAGGGATATTCTATAGAAAAGTCGAGAGGACCATTCTACAGAAAAGTCAAGAAGGCTACAGAAGGATGCCGAGATGGTCATTTTTCAAAGTTGCCAAGAGGGCCAAACAAAGAAGTTGAGAGGGCAACAGAAGAATGCTGATAGGGTCATTCTATAGAAAAGCCGAAAGGGCTACAAAAGAATGCAAGAGGGTCATTCCACAAAACTGTTGAGATGGCCAAAAGGATGACGGGAGGGTCATTCTACAGAAAAGTCGAGAGGGCTAGACAGAGAAGTCGAGAGGGCTAGACAGAGAAGTCGAG
This sequence comes from Anisodus tanguticus, assembly GCA_034509755.1. NCBI lineage: Eukaryota > Viridiplantae > Streptophyta > Magnoliopsida > Solanales > Solanaceae > Anisodus > Anisodus tanguticus. The sequence goes on along the minus strand of CM067546.1, from coordinate 19,948,345 downwards.
AGGGCTAGACAGAGAAGTCGAGAGGGCTATAGAAGAATACCGAGAGGGTCATTCTATGAAGATGTTGAGAGGGCTACAAAAGAATGTCGAGATGGTCATTCCATAAAGCTGCCGAGAGAGCTAGACAAAGAAGCCGGGATGGCTACATAACAATGCCGAGAGGGTCATTCTACAGAAGATGTCGAGAGTCTATGGACTTAAACTTCCAATATAAGCCTAGAGGAGATTTGTTAAGGGTGCCAACGATTGCCCGTCAATCTATGATTACATGCTTAAAATGGGATGAAATGTGGAGTAGAATGGACGACATCACATGAAGACTAAGAAAACAACATTATTTTGTCGGCTTTGTATGTAGGTCTTGGCCGAGACCATTTTGTTTCCTTTAGATTGTTTTAATTCTTAGTTCGACTACTAGTTCTTCTTAGGACACAATTAATAAGACATGTAATATGAAAGGATGACTAGGCCATGTAATAAAGTGACTAGGCCGAAAGTTTCTTCCAAGGGGTTGACTAGGTCGAGAGAGAGGATAAGGTGACAAGGACAAGAATCATCTAGAAGTTGAGGCTTCCAAGGAGATAATAAATTCATGTACTTAGCCACATGGGAGACACCAAAATTGGCCTAGGGGATGTGAAGAGTTGGTCGAACAACTCACCAAGGTACTTTAAGAACAAGAAGCTTTCATACGTGCTCCAAGGAAACAATTCATGAACTAAATAGTTCATGTATTGCTTTACATGGAATACATACAAAAATGGCTTAGAGAACTTTAAGAGTTGGTCTATCCCTTCTTCCCAAGTTAAGCCGAACACTTTCCCATTTGTTCTCACTTGGCCGAGAGTGCCATATAGTTAAGTGTCCATTAAGTTGTCTTCTAGTATAGTCCATGTACTAGTATAAATAGGACCTTAAGCTATTGTAAAAAGGTAGAGTTGATTTATGAAAATTATTTGAGTTTTACTCAATTGCTAAGTTATTCAACTTGTGTGTTGTTTATCTTAGTTGGTCCTTGTCTAGGCCTTCGATCCTTTTTGTGGGTCAAACCCTTGGTGTAAGTTTAGCTAGAACTTGTGAGATCTAGTTGAACCCAAGCTAAGGATCCCTTCGGTGTAAATTTGGTTAGAACTTGTGTGATCTAATCAAACCCAAGCTTAAGGAATCTCCTCGGTGCAAGTGGATGTTGGAACTTGTGTGATCCAACCAAACCCAAGCCAAGGGTCTATCATAAGGTTACCGACCACCCTCACTTGGTTTGTTCACAAGCTTGTACTTAGCAACCTCGGTCAAGTCCCTGTCTAATTGGCCTACTATACTTGGTATCGACTTGAGCATTACAACCCTCGTGTCATTATCCTTGTTCATATCGACGTCTTTGCTTGGATTGTACCCGAGATTGCACCTAGCATCTCGTATTCATTCCTCGCCTAAACCACCATATTTTTTCCACCACCACACCCCACGGGACTTCATAACCACTCACATAAAAGGCCTCCACCCGAAACTACCCACAAATATCCATGTCATCACACCAACACCAAACAGTCCGACAAAACAACCCTTACCGATTTCTCACTGTTCCAGTAAGTTTTCGTCACCTTGCCACCACCCAACCACTGAACCCCAACCACCAAAGTGACCCTAAACGTACCTGGAATATCCCCACAAAATGCCTCAACCCAACACCTCCCTAAACTACATGTCCAAGTCCCACATTACACCTCACTGCTGGCAGAAATGTCGCACCCGAAAACCCTTATTTCAAGTCACTTTCCGTGTCAATCCGCTTACAACCAAACTCCGACCCACTCACCCTCACTCACCTCCTTATATACATCAGTGTCATTCTACAAAAGATGCCGAGAGGGCTATAGGAGAATACCGAGAGAGTCGTTCTGTAAAGATGTTGAGAGGGCTACAAAATAATGCCGAGATGGTCATTCCATAAAGCTACTGAGAGGGCCAGACAAAGAAGCCAAGAGGGCTACATAATAATGCCGAGAGGGTCATTATATAGAAGATACATAGAGGATCATTCTACAGAAGATGCCGAGAGGGCTACAGAAGATGTTGAAAGGGTCATTCTATAGAAGATGCTGAGAGGGCTACAAAAGAATGTCGAGAGGGTCATTCTCTAGAAGATGCCGAGATGGCTACAAAAGAATTATGAGAGGGTCATTCTATAGAAGAATGATGAGAAGGCTGGACAAAAATGTCGAGAAATCCATTCATCCGCAACAAAGGACAAGTAGTGTGGAGAGGACAACAGTACAAAGTTAAAACCAAAAAATATGATAATGACATCCCACACACCACTTTGTTACAAAGCATATGGAAACAGGTTTGGAGCTGCTGAAAGAGTCAACCAGTCAAGCCAAATCCAGATGCATGCAGAGCAAACATGGAAAGTTTTCTTGCATAGTTGGTCAAGACAGGTGCCACGAGAGTCAAGCTCTCTAGACAAGAGTTGGAAGCCACTTCATACCATGTTCCACCACACTTGCTCTTTCTTTTTATTTTTAGAGGTATTCCCGCATAAGGGATAACTTATTCGTTCGATTGAATCGAACTACAAGTGACTTGATTCTCGAAATCGGGGATATGTAGGTGAACTCAATACAAGAGAGCCGGTCACATTCCGACAAAAGTCATTTTTAAATTTTGTTTTACTCCTCTTTGAGTCGAACTACAAGTGACATGAATTCTCATATAGCGTGAGATATGTAGGAAATCCAGAAATTAGAGCCTGACCACATTTCCAGAAATTGTGCAAAAAATCGAGAAGCGTCTTGATTTGGCTGGTAAAAATCAGATTTATCAAAATTTGTTGCTAGTGAATGGTCCCACTATCCCTGAACAACGAAGAGGCAGTTGTTGACACCTAATTTTTACCTTCCAATACTTTTTTTTAATTACTCAAAGTTCATGAGTCATGAACGGAGTGAAATATGCGTTTTACAAAGCAAAAATGATTTTTACAAAATTATCGTGGTGACATTTTGTCATTTCATTTGGCAAAATATCATCGAATATATTATTGCATATCATTTGCATATTTTTACATTTTTAAGAAATATTTTTCAATTTTTATAAATTAAGGAAGACAATTGTCTAATGAAGTGTCTAAATTAATTAATTAATATTTTACTCCGCAAACTTAAGAAAATTATGTTAATTAAATAGAGTATCAAATAGCATCTCATCTTTATTTCCCATTTGATCTCAATTTTGAAGGATTTAATTTTGGCTTTAATTGATTTTAATTGGCCAATTTGACCACAATTAAAATCGAAGTGGCCATATTTTAAATCAATCCTTGAGAACATTTTGCAAAATCTAACCAGAACCCAACCCCTTTCTTAAATTTTGTTTTGAGTCACCTCTTCCTTCATTTTACGGCTGAGCCTAGTCCAAAAAGGACCAGACCCGACCCAAGTCACATTTAAAGGGGCATTACACCCCCCGCTCTTGCCATTTTCGTAATACCTCAGCTAGGGTTGCAGCTCTCCAACTCTCCCCCCTCTCTCCACGTCGCCATCGTCATCTTTATCAAGAATGGCAATGGCGCAGTGTACCTCCCTCATCTGTAACTCTTGCACGCCCAGATGAAGAAAGGGCATTAATTGCTCGTCCTGTCTCTCTTATCCACCCCTACCGTATCTCATCCACGCGTAAAGGTTAAAAAACCCTCTCTATATTTTTTTGCGATACCAAGGATGAAGTATTAATGATCTTCGTCCTATCATTCGCTCATTCAATTTTTCTCATTGGTCAAGATTCAAACCCTTTTTCAATTTAAATCGAAAACCATGAAAATCCATTCTCCCACATCGGTGTTGGACAAAAAATTAGGGGTTTTGGGGTCCTATAAAAGGAACACTCCCCCTTAGTCCAAACCAAGACTTGGACAATGGAGATATTCTAAAATTCTACGCACAAAAAAGTTGAGTTTGAATTGCTCATGTTTGCTTTTATTTAATGTATTAAATATTAGTTCAAGCATGATTAGTTTTATTTAAGTAAACGTAGTTTAAATTACATGTTAATTATGCTATGTGTTATGCATTAACATGATTAGGTAGAGTAATAAGTATTTTTCTTTTGTTTGAAAAAATCCTTTGAAATTAGTGTTCCTAGTTTTTCTTATAAATTAGGTGGCGTCTCTAAAAAAAAATAAAAAAAATCCAAGAGTGCACGAGTTTTATGCCTTGCGTAAAAGTGAACCGTAACATTCTCCTCCCTCATAATATGTGTGAAAGTGACTTCAAAGCTGTTGATTTCTATAACTTCATCCACCCAAATAGCAATGTTCCATGGGAGTTAAACCTTTTGGACCATCTTTTTATCTGTTTGAATGATAACATTATTGAGTCCCCCTTCCTCTACAAAAGTACAGTGCTTCTGTGATTGCTATGATCTCTGCTTTTGTATTAGTTGGAGTGTCTAAAATCACTAGCCTTGGAAGATTATATGAAAGATCAAACTGCCCCCTAAAATCAGTTGCTTTAGCTAGATTGCACTTCATGAAGCTTGCCTGACTCAAGACAATCTGGGTAGAAGGAATTTTCAGATGGCAAATAGATGATATATGTGTTTGAAGGAGTTAGAAACACCCACCCACTTATTTCTACAATTCCCAATAACAGTAGATTTGTGAAATAATTTTTAGTACTTTTGGACTCAAATAGGTCATGCTTCAGAGTATTAGGGATGTTTTTGTAAGCTGGAGTTGCTGGGAAGTTGATAGTGCCATCAAGAGAATCCGGAAGATGATACCTACAACCATTTGTTGGAGTATCTTGAATGAAAGAAATAGAAGACGCTTTGATGGAATATCAACTACCTACCAATCTTTAAAAGCTAGACGTCTCATGTTTTTGTATAGTTGGATTTATTTATCCCCTTTAGATTCCCCACATTTATGAACTTTGTCAGCTCTATGTTCCTTAACTAGCTATGTAAATGAGAGCTGACCCTTTTGCTATTCTACTTTTATAACTACTATGCATCCACTTGATGCCGGCAATACAATTATTTACTTCATAAAAAAATACCGCCGACAATTTTCAAGGGAAATGAGACAAGGAGCAAGAAATTAGGAATTTTACTTTCGTATTTGTCAAGCGTAAATTTGTTATTTGCTTTTAGACCTCCTTTTTTTTCATTTATTACATTTTGAACCTTCATTTTCTTAAATAAACAAAAGTAACCCTCCACAGGGCTGTTATTTATTTTTTAAAAAAACATTTGAGCCGCTACAGTTGCACAAGTATTAATCCAAAACATCTAAAGTAGGAAGAGCGATTTGTTTAGAGCTGTTTAGCTTAGCAGTCAACACAGAGCCAATATTACCAATTCCTTGGAAATGGAGTTGGCATTACCAAGGTTCAAAATTTATATACGGATGATTTTTTTTTTTATCGAAATGTATAATCTAGATATCTACACACTAAAGGAAGCGGAAAAAAGGAGAAACAATAACCTTTTCTGACTTCCATTTAAATAATTTTTTTTTTAAATATAACTTAAATAGTAGGATGAAATTGACTACCATAGTGAAAATAACACTTCTCATTTTGAAAGTTGAAAAAAGCCTATTCTATATGACCCAATTAACATAAAACTGGTGCTAGTGCCATTGGGACCATCATTTAAGTCAATTATATTTATATAAAATTTGCAAGTTTAATCACTTCAGAAGCAATTTCAGGCATATGTCAACAAAGTTTCAAAAATTCGCATATGAAGCTTGACAACAAACTTCCACCATTTTTGAATGAAGTTTGACTTTCCAACATTTTTTTGCATGAAGTTTGAGCTGTGAATGACAATGTCAAAATTTCGAAAATCCATATGTTTGAAATTGTAAATTTGAATTGCCAATCTTCATCCTTGCTAATATTTTCAAGCTTTTTCAATAAAAGTTAATTTAACTTAATTTTTATTTTGAAATTCAAGCTTAAACACTTCTTCAAACTTATAACAGTAGTGATTTTGATGATAAATCCTTAAGTTGTTACATATGCAAATTGTTTTAAAAAGATGGCTGCGCTTTAAATGGCTTGAACAAATCGGGTGAAATTACTAGAGAAAATTGATCAATCTCGTGGTCTTCACGTGCACCAAATTCACTGAAACGACAGCGGGTTTGCTCTTCTCTCCCACCGTGTCTCACTACGAGCACGACGAAAACAAAAAGAAAGGAGATCTGCAATACGAGAGAGAGAGAGAGATGGCTTTGATGGCAGTGTTGGAGTCAGATCTTCGAGCTTTATCGGCTGAAGCTCGCCGGCGTTATCCTGCCGTCAAAGATGCTGCCGAGCACGCTATTTTGAAGGTTCTTTCTTCTTCTTCATTTTTCAATTTTGTAAAATGTTGGCGTTTTCAATTTTGATTTGTATCTGCAGTTAAGATCTTTGTCGAGCCCGAGTGAGATAGCACATAACGAGGATATACTAAAGATATTTTTGATGGCCTGTGAAGTTAGAACTGTGAAAATGAGCGTGATTGGACTTTCATCTCTACAAAAGCTCATTTCTCACGATGTAGTTGCTCCTTCTGCTTTGAAGCAGATTCTCGATACCCTCAAACATGTAAGTCACCACCTTCTCATATTGAAAATTGTTTTAAGTCTAAACTAGAGCTCATACAACTGGCTTTGTCTTCATTGCAATATTCTTATAATTGATTTTGGATCAAGGGTCATGCTAAATTTTATCAGTAAAAATAACAAAATCCGAAAGATGTTCAAATATGAAACTCCTCCAACAACAACATACCCAATATAATTCCACAAAGTGGGGTTTGGGGAGGGTAGAGTGTACACAGACCTTACCCTAACTTGGGAGGTGGGGAGACTGTTTTCGATAGACCCTCGGCTCAGGATAGGGAGACTGTTTCCGATAGACCCTCGGCTCAGGATGAAGAAAAACTTATTAAAACAAATAAATCATTCCCGAGCAGAATATCTATTAAAAACGGGAAATAAAAGCACAAAAGATTAGCAAGTAAGACTCCCTTTGAGCACCTAAGAAGAGAGAAAAAAACAACTTTTTGGATAAAAAAAGTATTAAAAGCAAACTATGCTGGATTTCAGGTACCCCGAAATAGTATACCTGCTAGTTCTTCCCATGCAATTTCAAGGTCAAGCACTAAAAAATTATTCCCCTTTTTATGCCTAACAATTAACTTCTGAATTAGAAATTAATGCAATAAGTGGATTCTGAGTTCAAACTTAACATAGTGCTTCTATACTCTATATTTACATCATATAAAGCTGCGTCTTTTCTAAATCATTTCACAGCACGGGGAAATGGCTGATGAGAGTCTTCAACTTAAGACCTTGCAGACAATCCTCATAGTATTTCAATCTCGTTTACAACCTGATAATGAGGTAATTACTTATTTTTTGCCTATCTTGATTATGATAGTAATTGGTTGGCTGTTCCATATTTGTCTGTTCTTTTGAAAAAAGGCCGGAATTTGTGAGACTTTTGAGGGCCTGTGATGGAAAATAATATCCTTTGCGGGCACCTTCTGTTGCATCTCATCTGTGAATGTTGACTCCATGTGTAATATCTTTAGTTTGCTGTCTAATGTGAATGACAGTATTGTAAAGCACATAACTTTATTCTAACACCTTTTTTGTGAGTATTGAATATTGCTCGAAACTTGTGTTCATGGTTAATGAATTCAAAACATTAGTTTGATTGTGAAACATGATATGTAGAAGTATGTATAACAGAAAACATACCGCTGTATATTAAAGAATGATAAAAGCCTAGGTTGTAGCTAGTGAGTATGTAACATTTAATACAAGGAAGGTAGGGAGAGAAATGAGGGGAAGCGCTGGAGCTCAAGAAAAATCCTTCTTTTAATTCTTCAACAGTTCCCAGTTTCATCTTAACGTGGGAAATGTTATTCTGAGAGAACTGTGGTTGGTCGTCCTTTACGAAATGGATATGCATTAACTTTTCATTAACTTTCAGGACTACACCGCTCAAGCTCTTGGTATCATTCTTCACCTTCTTGAAAACAATAGATCCTCTGATAGTGTGCGAAAGTGAGTTTAAAGGGTGAAAGTTCAATGCATTCAGTTGGCTGTTCCCTTTTTATGTCTTGTTTCATTTGGGTGCTCATACTTGGAAACTTGTTTCAGTACTGCTGCTGCAACTTTTAGGCAAGCTGTAGCATTGATATTTGATCGCGTGATTTCTACTGAGTCACTTTCAGCCGGGAAATTTTGCTCTGGAGTGTACATTTCTCGTAGCAGTTCAGTTACCAGTGATGTTAACCGCAATATAAATCATCTAGAGTATGTATGCATCCTGATAACTTTTTTTTTTGAATGATAAGTACACATCTTGATATTATAATGCATTTAGTTTTTTCTGTCCTCTTCTCTGCATGGCTAGCAACTCATTACTATAACCCGCTCATGGTGATTCAGCAGCTTAATAGATGCCTATTGAGTGGTCTGGCCTGTTTTTGCTTCCTGAACATACCTACTGTGTGTTATGTTCCCTCTATCTATGCCTGCATATTTAGTCATTTTTAGTATTGCACCTACACCAATCCATGAGTGATCATGAAGAATTCTGTTCGTTTAAATCTTATATTTTAAGTATTTTTCCTCGAGGACATCTTGTCCTCTTGTTGTACTGTCCTTATTTGCTAAATCTTCCCTTTTTAATGAAAGAACATTTTGCTCTGTGTAAACTATTCTACTGGCATTTAAGGAGTGTATGTTAGTCGTTGATCTAATTGGGTAGCTTAAATAAATTGCGTACTTGTCTTATGAGTGTGATGTTATGATTTTACGAATTTCAATTTCTATGACGTACTTGACAGGTCATTAGAGCAAGAGTTTTCTTCCGGAGGTCCATCGCCGATGAGGGATACCTTAACTAAATCTGGAAAGTTCGCACTTCGGTTGCTTGAGGACCTGACAGCTCTTGCTGCAGGTGGATCTGTATGTGCCGATATGAGTGGTTCTTCTTCCTGTTTGAAAGATGTTCAAATTCTTTAGACTGTCTGCTTTCTGAAAGTGATCCATTGTAACTATGGTTTCTGTTGCAAGAAGTTTTAGATTCCTCCTTGATATTATCTCTGTTTTATACTTCAGGCTGTCTGGCTACGTGTCAGTTCCATTCAACGGACATTTGCACTTGATATACTTGAGTAATAATCTAACCTTTTAGATTAATACTTCTATCGCCTTAGATATGGATTCTGCTTGATGCTTGTGAAGTGTATCACATGAATGTGGAGCATTTTAATACTTAACTAATAAAAAGGGCAGCCCGGTGCACAAAGCATCCTGCGTTAGCAGGGTCCGGGGAAGGGCCGCACCCCAAGGGGTGTGATGTAGACAACCTACCCTAATGCAAGCATTAGTGGCTGCTTCCACATTATAATACTTGCCTCTTAAAAAAAAGTTGTACGTGGTACATTGAGCTTGTAAAAACTGCTACTTTTTCAACTTTTGAGAAATACATTAATTTCCTAGATCCCCTAACTAGTAGAGTTTTGAAAGTCTGCCATTCTTTTCCAAAACGCATATTAGGATTAAGTTATTGACATAAGTTTGTTCTTTGTATGTTATATGCATCTATATATAAATGAGAAATTGCTGTGGGCCAGCTGACGCATGTTTCGAAACTCGTTGGATAATGGTCCCGTCCCTCACCCTTCTGCACTTAGCTGATTGATTTGATTGTCCATGACTTGAGAACCTTGATGCTATATAAGAATAGGCCATACTTTTGGGCATGAGGTAAAGTAGCAGCTGCAGTATTTTATCCAGCGTTTGTAGGATGGAGCTTTTGGGTAGGTATTGGCACCATCTTGTGCAATTTTAATAAAAAAATGAGTTAATCGACTTATTCAAACCAAAAAAGAAGAAGAAGAAGAAGAAGAAGAAGAAGAAGAAGAAGAAGAAGAAGAAGAAAGATAAAGAAGGCAACTAAGGAAACATGTTTATGTACATGGTCTGAATGAGTCTGAAAGAGTTTTCTGTAGCTGTTGACTAACTTATATAATAGGTTGCTATGATTTTGATTTTACTTATGTTGCTTCATTGCTATTCAGGTTTATTTTATCCAATTATGTGGTGTTGTTCAGAGCATTGGTTCCTTATGAAGAGGTATAGGGATATCGTCTTTCGTTCTAGTTGTATTGATTGTATACATTCTCTAATTGGTAGCTTCTAAAAAGCAGGTTCTCCGTCGCCAGATATGCTCACTTCTAATGACATCACTTCGTACTGATACTGAGGTGATAATTCTTCCATCTGTAATTTAGTCTCGGTGAAGCAGATATAAGCATAAACTATAAACTGCTGTCTTCAGAAGAATCTGGTTCTCTTTATTTACTTTGTATCTTATACATTATCCTGTGAGCAGCTTGAAGGAGAATCTGGAGAACCTTATTTCCGGCGTCTGATGTTGCGTTCAGTAGCCAACATAATCAGGCTTTACAGTTCTTCACTTATCACTGAGTCTGAGGTAGAATTTAAACCATTTTGTTACATTTGCTGTCCCTTGTAGTGGTCATTATGATTCTTTCTGTGAAAAAATTCAATCTATGCTGACAGACTAATCGCCTTATGTTAAGAATATTGTAAATGATATATTATTTATCATTTTTCTTCTCAAAAAAATAATACTGTATCGTAAATGATATTGATATCAATTAGGACTAGTCAGAATTAATCAGATTGATTCTTTACTGTAATGAGGTAGTCAGAATATTTTCTTTCTTGTTGTAGGTTTTGTTCATTCACTATCTGAGAAAATGACAAAAATGGTCCTTTATGTTTGGGGTAGGTTCAACATGGTCCCTTAGATATTCTCCCTAGCAGTTTTGGTTCTTTAAGTTCGCCTTTTGGTCTATATTTGGAGTCTGGTGCATGCAACTTTTTGAGGTGCAGTTTCTGGTACTTTTATCTATTTTGGTGTCTGCAGTTTTTGGTGTTGCGGTTTATGAAACTTGATGGGACTTTTTTGGAGTTTCTGGTTAACTCTTTTTTGACTTTACGCATAAAATCTAACCAGAGTTTGTTAAATATTTGACGGAGATGAAAAGGGCTTATTGTTGTGCATCTAATTTATCCAAGTTGGTCTATCACATGGTCCAATTTTTGCTATAGCGAAGACGTCATTCATCCTCTAAGAGTAGATGCGAAGGTTCGGATTGAAGATCTTCACGAGACAGCCCCGTGGCACCATAGCATGTCCAGAGTAAGGGTGACATAGTGAACGTAACCACTCCCTTGGTTGGGGGCTGTGACTCTCATATCCTTTCAAGTTTTTGGTTCCCAGGTCTTTAAGTTGGTTTTTGAACCAGTGATTTTCATATTCATGACCGACAAAACACAATTTTACATAAGCCTCCAAGAAGTATAATTGCCCCCACCAGCTAACTTTATTGTAGTATATAGTTGTATTTGTAGGTAATGGTGTGGAGAGAAAAATTGACTTTCCAACAATCTGATTTTCAACTTCCATATTATCACCCATTATAGAAGAAGAGAAATACTGATTATTTAGAAAATAGAGAGAGCAATGAAGAATGAAGCAGGTGGAGAAGTCTTGAGCAACTAGAAACTAGAAAAATCAGAAAGCTTGCAAGTACTATATGATCAAGTACCGGATAGTGTGAAAAATAACCAGCAACAAGATAAATCTTTGCCGGAAAAGAGTACCTTGCCGGAAAGTGGATTGACCTTCTTGAGATAGAGCTCTGGTGGTCGGAATGTTGCGGAAGGTGGATGCGTCGAGGTAGACCAAAGAGGCGACACCCGCAATAGAGAGAATCTCGGAAGAAAGTGGTCGGAAGGGCTCGCACACGCCGGCCAGCGAGATAACCTTGTTCGAAAAGATAGAAGACTTCTGGGGCCTACTTTGAGAATTGTTTGTTTGTACCGCCATTATAGATGTATCATATGAATTTACCTCTGGTGCAGATGTTTGAAAATCCACATCTTGTTCTCTCTCAAATTAGCCCAGCGAGCCACTGACAGTGCTCCAAGCCCACTCACTATAAGCCTGTTGAGTGTAACTTGTTTCCCTCTACGTTAGGCCCGCTTCGCCCTTTTAAGCCTCCTCTCTCTCTACTTAAAAAAAGACCAACTCCACGTGCAAACCATAAATCAGGTTACATGCATGTGAGGGTGTTAAGAGTATGCTATACTCGTCCCTCATTGCTTGTGTAGGGGTTTTCAAAGGAGTTATATTGTTCTGAGCTGCTCCACCTATTTCCTTGAGGTTTTGGGTTGAATGCTCAAATTCTTTCGCAAGTTAGAACTAATTAGATTTGATTCTTTCTTACAATTAGTTAGTCAGAGTAGTTTCTTTCCTATTGTAGGACTTGTACATTCACTATTTAAACACGATAGTTTGATGGAATCATCATTTAAAACATTCTTCCAATGTTCTTTATTTCTCACACCTTAAAAGTAAGAGAATAGGATAATGCTAATATAGGGATACTCAAGAACCTAACAGAGAGAATACAATATTGATAAAGAAATAGAGAGTATACAGAGTGGAAAAAAGTAGGAGGTTATGACTTAGAAAGAAAAGAGGTAGAAAGGGGATAGGAGGAAAGCATGGAGAATGAAGAAAATGAGTGGCAGGATTTTGATTTTCACCAACTTGCAATATCTTCTATAATTGTAAAGAATGTCCTACTGTGTAATTAAGTAGATAAAAGTATGTTCTCTCTAGCAGGTAGAGGTCCTGAGATGGAATCTCACCGCCACCCATCATCAAAAAGAATTTCCACGTACTTGGCCAAAGAATCAGGCCCGCATGTGAGGGGGTGTGTTAAGAATATAATTAAGTAAATAAAAGTATGCTCTCTAATAGCTTAAGCTTTTAGATGAGATAGTCACACACTTCAACAACACCTACAATTGTGATGCATAATGTTAGATAGGAGGGGATAGATGAAGATAAATTACAATTAACCTTAGATCCCTTACCGGAAACAAAAAAGAAAACTTAGAACCCTAACCTAAATCTCGGTATATCTTTTTGATGAACTGTATTAAAAGATTTATGACGTGTTACAACACAAATACCACTACTTTTCTTGCTTCAGTTCTGTACTCCATGCTACTATACCCTTTTTTCTCCTCCTCTAGTTTCGCAGAGCATGCTTACTTTGTCTGATGTCAGATTTATTAACAAATCTGCTGATCTACTAGTCTTGCTGTATTCAAGCTATATTCCTATTTATTTGTTTATTTTTGATTGGCAACATTTATTTCCTATCTATGAGTATCTTTCACCTGGTCAATCCTTTTTTGGACAGGTATTTCTCAGCATGTTGGTGAGGTTTATATCTCTAGACTTACCATTGTGGCATCGCATTCTTGTTCTTGAAACCTTGAGGGTATTTCCCAAATCTTCTTTTTTTTTTTTGAAAAATAATTCTCTTGTAGTTATTGCTTCCAACATTTACACTGATTCTATTGGTACTCAAGTGAATACTAACTTCTATCTAATCTAATTCATAGTAACCTTGCTTATTTGGCAGGGATTTTGTGTGGAAGCACGCACTATGCGAATTCTTTTCCTTAATTTTGACATGTAAGGTTTCTCACCTTTTGATGCTTGTATTTTTCTTTGCAGATAACTTTTTGGATGAAACATACTTTTTGCAGATAAATATGATGATGTTACTTTTCTTACTTCACCCCCTAGATTGTGAAATTATGTGAACTACTTGTGTTTTTTATGCACCGTAAAGTATGCAGGTTTTGCATCTGTAGTCACTAGTCACATTCTCTTTCTGATGATGTAAGGTATTTCATTAACAAAAAAGCATCAGCTAGATGCATAGTTACAAGAATTTGAAATGCGAAACAATAAGAATTGTTGGTCCCTTTACCATGTCAATCTAAGTCAAGGGAGCTACCAATATCCAAAAATTGGTCAGTACTAATAATTACAGTAGTTTAACTTTAACTTAATCCATCAAAAAAGATTGAGTAAGCATTTACCTTTGAGAGAGTGATTTGGAGTTGAGGTTCCATCAAAACATCTACTATTCCTCTCAATATATTAACACCAAAAGATACTTGTAGGGATCATCGCCAGATATTTTCGATTGTCTTATCAACTCTCTAAAGGCTCCAGCTCATACGTGCCTCTCTCATATTCTGTGGCATGACCCAATTCAAACCAAAAATACAGTAGAACAAGCACCAAAGGTCAGTGGCAACTGGGCAGTGTAAAAACAGGTGGTTGACAGTTTCCACATTCTCCATACATTGTAGGTAACACCTGTTGAGTAGCCGGTCCTAGAACAAGTTATATATGTAGCAAGCTTGGTACATATAATTGTATGCAGCAACTTGAGGGGGAGTGGTAGAATTCTTGCAACTATTCTAGAATATATGTAAATATAAAAGTGGCTGAACTTACTCCTATTGTAATTAGGTAGTGATTTCCTTTACTTTTTAGAACATGTAAACATAGATATTTAAACCCCAATAGGTTGAGGGAATAATCAAGACAAGTTCTCTTTTATATTCTCGTCCGCTTCACAGAAACAAATGATATGTGCTCAATTCTCAAATCCACTTCACAGTGCTTGCTTCTCCTCTATCTTCCACGCTCCTATCTCAAGATCCCATGGAAATTCAGAAAGTGGGCTCCTCAGTGGGGAAAAAGAGGAATTAGATTGTTCCATGCATCTCTTTTGTGGAGATCGTGGTAATCAAAGTCGCAAGGAAGCTGCTAAACATGTTATCAGGCTTTCGTTTCTACCATGGCATGGAGGTGATCACTACATGCAATATCAAGAAGCTGCGCCTCCCACTCCTGAAGTTTCTGAATTGGTTTAAATGAATGTTGTGCCGTTGAGTTAGCAACTGTGGGGTTAACTTTACGTGCTGTGAAATTTATGGCAAGAAAGCAACAATAGGTGTTCTGAATGGAAGTTTAAGTTACACATAGTCTAACATATAAATGTATAGCCTATCTCTTTTGTACTGAAAGCTATATCTGAAGTGAACAATTTATCAGGCTTCTTAAACCATTGCATGCCCAGTTTAGATTGTTGTAAAAGTTTTGTAATCCTAGACACCTAATTGGTGCTAACTTCCATCATTAATACAATTGATTTTACCTGTCTGAAAAAACCATGAACCTCTATTCACCAGTTCTCCTTTATATATATATATGTGGGTGTATTTGATTGTATGCAGGCATCCAAAGAACACAAATGTGGTTGAGAGTATGGTAAAAGCTCTTGCTCGTGTCGTTTCTACTATCCAGGTACCCAATATGGGCTCTACACTTATTTACTTTATTCCTAATCCATTTTTAAATTACCTTTTTTTTCTTTCTAATTCCACTACTCTTAAAAATAAAAAAAGAATTATGGTTTGGCTCTACTAGTGCAAATTTGCAGTATTTGTTTCCGTTATTGTTCTTCCGTCTTACTCTTGAATTTGGCAAAAGGCTTAGCGATGTTATTTTAATTTTATAAGTAATATGTGAGTTTTATCGATTGTGGCTTCAAGAGGGTGCCTTCCCCTATCCACTTAAATGATTTCAAATACGAGAATGTAACATGTGTGTATCATTTACATAAAAATTAGAAAAAAATATCAAATTATCTTTTAGATAAGGACCATCTTTCACATACTATGTTATTTCCATTACTTATTTGAATTTCTAATTCCTCTTACTCTCACCAATTCTATAGTATGACTTTTCGAATCCCTCCACTTGTACACCTGCTTCTTTCGTAAGGTCAGCATATCATCCTAAATTGTAGTGTTTGCCTAGACTGGATATACCTCTAATGTTTCCCAACTTTGCTTCTGAATCGGGATAAGCGGTCCATTGCAAATAGACATATTACCAGGTCGATTCTCCACAGAGAGCAAAATAAGTTAAAAGTTGCTTGTAATTAGAAAACTCTCCTAAAAGTGCCAGTCAATATGTTGGAGAGTTGAATTTTAACTACTGAATTAGAACAGGTAAACTAACTAGTAACAAATGACAAAACTAGGAAATGAGTTTTGAAATCGAAATGTTCATAAGGTGCTAGGGTTGCTTCCTGCCTCTAGATTGCCTAATTAATGGTTTAATATCTTACTTAACCTAATTTATTTGGACTATTGATATGGTTTCCCAAGACAATTGAGATGCATTAAGACCCAATTGAATATCACCCAAGCTAGAAATTGGCTATTCCTGCTTATTTCCCGTTACTGAATACTCCTTCTGTCCTACTTTATGTGATACAAAGGAGTTTTTCTTTGTCCCAATTGAAAATTTACTATTTGGAGAGTCAAAGGAGTTTTTCTTTGTCCGCGGTTTTTTCATATGCCTTTTAAATATTTTGAATTGTTAATTATTGTGACTTATAGCTTTTTCCAAAAATTATTGTGACTAATAGTACGTTTTATGTAGTTTTTAAATATGTAAATTTTATTTTGAAAGACTCGAAGATTCTATGCCCGAATTCACACAAAAAATTGAATAGTTGGACCGCCGTACTCCGAATTGTGGCACATAAAGTGGGATAGGGTGGTGTGTTACAATCCTTTGCAAATCTAATGTCCTTGCTAATCAATCAACACTCAATCCTAAAACCACCTTCCAAAGTGAGAATCAAGATAATTGGGAATCTATCAAGGCCACCAGCCAATTGCAATTTAAGCATATATTTAACTAGATAGCAATAAAACCAATTAATGGGTACTTGTTTATTTGCTTCTATTTGCTTTTTTTTTTTGGTATTCTTATTTTATTTTTTAGCATGCGTAAGTCAAAACAAAATATCCATATGGGGTTGCCAATTAATAGATACTTGATTATTTGCTTATAATAGACCGGGTTTTGCATTGCAAATGGGATATTGGGATAGCACATGGAAATTTGGTTAAATGAAGGAATTCTCAAATTCAAAGTTTTCTCCAATACCGCTGGTTAATAGTGCTTGCTATTTTGGGTATACATACGTTGGGTTTCTTATTACAATTGTTTTGTAAGGCTGCACCCAAGTTTGGTGCCTTTCAGTAAATTTTTTTCAGTCGTAGGGAACAAAACTGTTGCCCCTTGCCCCTATTAAAGATGAAGTTTGTCTACTGGTCTTCTGTATTCAAGACTAAACAGTCACATTGTTTGATTTTGGCTTCGTTCTCCTTGCTTGCTTATCTCTGATCTCATCTTATATCATTATGGTTTCTTTGGGAACAAACTTCAATTAATTTTTTCTCTTCTATATCCAGTTTCAAGACACATGTGAGGAGAGTCTTGCTGCTGTAGCTGGAATGTTTAGTAGTAAAGCAAAAGGTAATTGCATCATCTGCTCTATGATTGAATTGTTGGTGGAGAGTGGAACATAAAATCTTTTGGACATTAACAAATTTTGACTCGTTTATATGAGTTATACAGGATTCCCCATTATGTCAATTACCTTTAGCAGCGTTCAGTTGACTCAACGATTCAATGATTGTTGTATATGATTACTTAGATATGGTGAAGTAAATTGCTGGAGTGCCCTGATGAGTGATAATTATTCTGACAAGGTAAATAATCTTATTAATTAATAATGGGAATATCTCCCATATACAAGCAGTAAAAGTAGAGAACACAACAACAACAACAACAACATACCCAGTGAAATACTACAACGTGGGGTCTGGGGAGGGTAGAGTGTACGCAGACCTTATCTCTACCTTGGTAGGTAGAGCGGTTGTTTCCGAAAGACCCTTGGCTCAAGACAAAGCACAAGCACAAGCACAAGCAAAGCACGATACACGGTCATACTCGGACAAGAAGTTTAAAGCAGTATGAAAATGATGGTAACAAGAGCGAATAAGCCATGATAGTAAAAGTAGAGAATCTACAACATAATATGTCTCTACCAATGATAACCCTGTAGAGTGATCTTTGTCAGTGGACTTTGAAGGAAATAGCAGAAAAGATTGTAAAATGGTAGTAACTTTTTTTTTTAAAAAAAACTTGAATGATGAAGGCAATTTTGTGCCGGATTTTTGGTTCATAGAAATAAAGGAAGGTTTTGTGGTGGGTATTAATTCTATTCCCGAGAATGTATTGGCTTTTGTTCCAACATGTCATGCATGGTTATCAATATTTTTGAAAATGAAACATCTGGATTAGGCATGAACATATAATATTCTTCGTATAAGGATGTATAGTATAGACAGGACAAAAGAATAATGTGGGTAGGGACAAATAGACAACTTTTCCATGTAAAACCTGAACCAGGAGAGCATACAAAAAAGAGACAACATGGTCAGCTGATGGTAGGGAATGACTAAACAAGATACCTGAGAATAGAGTAAGAAAGACCTGAGAAGAATTAGACTGAGAAAGTGATTTGATGATATTAGCAATTCAGTTCAGAAGATTAACTTGAGTTGCTTTAGACTCTTGCTTTTGGTCCAATCAGAGATATATAGAAGATACTGCTTCAATGATAGACACCCTTGTTTTTTGTTAGGTTTCTGAAGCAGTTTTTCTTCTTTTCACTTGTAAATATGGTTTCAGCACAACCTCAGGTGCTGTTTATATTAATATATAAATATATACAATATGTTACCTTCTAAAAAAAAGTGATTTGTGAATAGCTCAAGTGGTTTAGCACTCAGCATCTGGTATTTATATGCATAAAAAGAATAATTACATCTTAAATTGAACAACTAATTCTATTATTTTCACTGTGAGACAAACTTTTATATGCTACATGATGCCGTTTACTTCCAACAGTATATTCACTCTTCTTATCATTTCTTTTGCTATATTAAAAAAAAGGGCAGCCCGGTGCACTAAGCTCCCGCTATGCACGGGGTCCGGGGAGGGGCTGTACCACAAGGGTCTATTGTACGCAGCCTTACCTCACATTTCTTATACTATATTAACTCTTCTTATTTTTAGTGATACATCAATTGCTAATATCATGCCAAACACCCTATTTATTGGATAAGTGATTCTTGGTAGACTAGTTTAGAGACGGAAAACATGAACTAAATTGTTCATATTTTAACGACATATCTTTAGCATTTTTGATACATTACAGGAATCAATGCCAAGTGATTTTCATCTGAAGGCTACCCCTTCAGTTGTTGACTTGTCAAATTGTTATACCATGATAATCCATTTGTTCCCTATTTTGTTAGAAGGTATTAGATATTTTAGTATAACCCTAGCCACATGAGTCCTACCTATATTATCTTCTTAACAGCTGGTGCAAAGTTAAACTAGCATGCAGTCCGTACCTTAGTCAATTGTCAGGTTTTCCAATATGATAGGCTCTATGATGACGCTACTCGTCACTAATTTGATGACTGTTTAGGTACATTTTTTTTGCTTTTTACTTTACTAACTAGGTTCTTCTCTTTATAGAAAGTTTAGGCACAAATCATTTTTGATAACCAATTTTATTGATAATAATGAGAGTACCCGGAAGACTAGCTGTAGACAAAAATAGAGAATCTCGAATTGTAAAATATGTGTTCAACAGCACACTGTCAAACCTCCTTAGCCGAGAAACAATTGTAGTTTTTTCCCACAACAAAACACAATTACCTTTGTTCTTATGTATTTGTTTTCAAATGAGTTACATGATTGCTAGTTCCTCCTTGTTGTGCAAGGTGGAACTCATTGAAATGCAGTGGCATCAATGAGAATATAGCCACTGATTATTGTTTCCATTGGAGTAAGCACTCTAAAAGGCTGACTTTTCAACAGATGTTATGTACCGATGCTCTTGAAGTAGAAATGCTAAAGCTTTGTTTAAAAGCCAATACCACTTAGACTTTTATGGTTGCAAGCTCTAGGGAGTTCACATATATACATAATTCTGTTCTTGGTTGGTAAAAGGGAATGACTGTGGATTTGGTTGAGTATCGTTGTACTTAGTGATGCAAAATTTCTCCTTAATTAAATACTCCCTCTGTCCCAATTTATGTGGCACCCTTCCTTTTTAGTCTATCCCAAAAAGAATGTCACCTTTCTATATTTAGAAACAATTTAACTTTCTGGGATGATTTATAGCCACACAAATATCAAAGACTAGTGTTGTACCACAAATTTCAAAAGTCTTCCGTTCTTTCTTAAACTCCGTGCCAACTCAAATGGTGCCACATAAACTGGGACGGAGGGAGTATTATTTTGGATCCTCTATAGAAGCAATAAATTGATGTATTAGGTTTTACTTGTCTGTTTTCTTACTCCTTTTGATAGGTGGGTAGACTTAGCAGCTCCATTTTGAAGGTGGGGCAGGGGGTTAATTCCCTCTCTTGTACTTTGCTCATCTTTATCACTGTCTTAGATTCATACCTTGCAAAAACTTCATCACTAGGATATGTTAATTTTAACTAATAATACTAATCACTGAGCAATATGGCTTATAGGGATTGAGTGGAGCTTAGATAGTGACGCATCGAATGCTGCTGTTTTAGTTGCAAGTGAAGCACATGCAATAACTTTAGCAATTGAGGGCCTACTAGGAGTCGTTTTCACTGTGGCTACTTTAACAGATGAGGCAGTTGATATGGGTGAGGTAATTAGTCGAATTGCTGTCTTTCTCTTTCATGTTTTTTATATATCTGAAAGGCAACTAGTCACATGACATACTTGCTATTTCATATTTGTCTTGGAGTGACCAGCTTGACTCTCCAAGATGTGAGTCTGATCCACCAGCGAAATTGACGGGGAGAACTGCACTTCTTTGTGTATCGATGGTTGATTCAATGTGGTTGACCATTCTTGATGCTTTGTCGTTCATCTTAGCAAAGTACGTAAAATTTTAATACCTATGAATGAACCTTTAAACAATGCTATATGCACTTACTTTTTTTTTTTTTGATAACCATATGTACTTACTTTCATCTGTGATGTACATTGAAGGTCTCAGGGGGAGGCTATTACTTTGGAAATACTAAAAGGCTATCAAGCATTTACTCAGGTAATCTTTGGTGAATCTCCACCTATTGTATTTGTTCCTGCAATATTGGCCTTTAGTTGGCTTTTGATAACAAGAGAGTTTGGTGTTATGTTCTTGGCAAACTTCTTAGTTTTCTATGATTCGTGATGATGACCAGAACTTTTTGTTTCTCAGGCCTGTGGAATACTTCATGCTGTAGAGCCTCTGAATTCTTTCCTTGCGTCCCTTTGCAAATTCACAATTGGCATACCTGTTGAAGTAGAGAAGAGGAGGTAAATTCCAATGCAAACTTTTCCTGTTTTGGCAACAACTTTAATTACTTATTACAAAATGAATTTTACTGAACCTTCTTTCCATCAACATGATTGACGGGCCATTGGATCTTATAGAAGTTATTTACTCATACATCAATCATGCTTTTTAATCTTCTGTAAGTTGTCAAGGTGCCTGCTGACACTTGCACTTGCTATATGCTTAGTTTTTCGAACACTCGTATGTGCATCCTAGTTAATTGCTTGCTTACTACTGTAATTGTATTGGACAAGCCCGAGGGTCTCAAATGTGACTTCACCTTCGAAATTCATTATCTTTAACTTCAAAATGTCTTGCACAATATCTCTGAAAGATTAATTTCCATTGTAGAAGAGGTGAAAGGAAGAATAGAATTGGGGATGAATGTGTGACTTGGTTATTAATAATGGAGATATAGCCTTGTGAAATGGACTCCCACCTTCAATCACGGGGGTTAGAGTTACCAAGGGAGCATAATGAAATGCTAATATTTGGAAACTGGGAAGGAGGTCTAGGGTGGGCTTATCACATTAAGAAATAGGGAAGTTGTACAACATTGATTATTCCCTTAAGCTATTAGTGTTTAAATAGTGTATACACGTCCAAAAATAGGAAAGGATCACTGCTGAATATGAAGGGATATGTGCCTAGATTCAAATGTGTCTAGATTCATTAATCTTGAATAAGAGAAATATTATAGTATAAAATATTCCATAGGATATATTGATAACTTTTTGTATTTAATTGCAAAATATCTACTTATCTAACTAGGCATGAAGAATGATTACCTAGCATAATGTACATAGCTATGACTCTCGTTAAGTAGTTTCTCATTTACGTTAATAATTAAAATCAAGTCAATAAGAAGTTTCTTCTCTCCTTTGACATGTATCAAACTTTAAGATTTTGGTAATGTCTCAAGTAGCTTTCGTGAATCAATGAACGTGCTTACTTCGTGTACTCGGCTAACATTGTTCGTCTCGACTTCTTTCTAGCAACCACCTTCCTCCTTTGTGGAGCACATAGTGTCACTCCTTGCTATGTGCCTGATCCAACTTATCTTCGGAGAGCGGTAGGTTGTTTGAACAGTCACTTGGAGAGTGGTAATGTCGGCCACTGCAAGAGGAACAAAGCCCGGCACAGAAAGAAATAAGAAAAGAAGAAAACTTTGGTCAGGTGGAGACACAAATTGGTCGGCACATCCGGTAGGTAGAGAAGCTATTCAAGTTTCTACCATGATCGTAGAGGCTTTGACATCACGTAAAATATAAAAAGATCCTGTCATTGACTTAATTAACAATGTGCAAGAGGTGCTCCTCATATAAGTCTCATGTTACGTACATATGGTAGGTAATCAGTCTCTATGCTAGTAAATAAGATAAGAATATTTTCTATAATTAAATATAGAATATCCTAAAATATCCTATAGACACTCTATAGATTTTCCTTCTTAAAGTACAATGAATCTACACGTGAATTTGAACTGGATTTTGTTCAGAAATGGAACTAGACATATATGAATTTAGACACATTCTGTTTGATATTCGCGCAATAGATTCAATGTTGGTCCAAATGGTAAAGAAGTTGTCCTAAGGCTCATTTAGTCTCCAAAGGATATACTTCCATGGCTAAAATTGCTCAGTTCGTCTTTTTCCTATCAATGTCTACTAATTGCCATTGACCTCTTCATCATTTAGACATTAAGAATACTTCTCTTCACAGTGATTTTGAGAATGAAGTATATATGAAAGAACCACCAGATTTTGTTGTTTAGAGGGAGTCTAGAGACACCATTCTTATATGGTCTAAAGTAGTCTCCTAGAGCATGTTTTGGTAAGTTTAGTATAGTTGTTCCTGAGTTTGACATGATTATAGTGAATCTAATTATTTTGTGCTATATAGACATACTTTTCCAAATCTATGCATTTATTTAATGGTTTATGTTGACAAGTTAGTTACCTCAAAAGATGGTCAAGAGAGTATTGCTAAGTTGAAGCAAAACTTTTTTAAGCACTTCCAAAACAAAGCCCTAGGTTTTGATATGGCGGAACATGGCCTCCGATGTTCAAAATTTTTTGGAATTGGCATGTGTAGGCTTAAGATAGGCCGGCGAAACCCAAGGAGTAAAATTTCCCTCAAAAGGTCGTCAAAAAGTGGTCTTTCAATGTGCATAATCGTCTCATGGAATACCACATTTGATGCAATATGAAAGCCGCTTGATTAACTCAAACAAGTTGCATCTGACTGATATTTCTAAATTTCAATTCTCTTAGCTGTTGTTTGATACAAACTAGCGCACAAGTTCCTTCAATCATTGCTTCGATATTTTTTTTTTGCACTAGATCAAGCAACCACATTTTGTTTCTTACTCTTTTAAGACACCAAATTACCTCTTACTAAAATACAATATTCAATGTAGAACGTCTATCAGAAGGTATATTCAACAATCTGCTCATGGCCTCGATCCTCTAAGAGTAGTTTTTTCCCTAGAGCTGACTTTATATATAGCAAAATGCGGACAATTGCATCCCAAAGGCTACGATAGGGAGAATCTATAAACTTATTTACAACACTTGCAAGAAAAAAAATGTCAGGTCTAGTCACTTTGAGATAATTTAATTACCAACCAACCACCTATATCTTCCAGGATCACTTAGTGGCTCTCCCTTTCAAGTTTAGCATTGAGATTCATGGGAGTGTCAATGGACTTACATCATGTCATTCTTGTCTCCTCAGGAATGTCTAATGCATACTTTTTTTGAGAAAATAACAATGTCTGATCTAGACTGAGCGACCTCAATACCTAGAAAATACTTCAGTCAGCCGAGGCTGGCAGTGCTAAAAGAGATGTTGCTTCAAATTAGTGATACCATCTTGATCATTGCTGGTCATAACAATATCGTCAACAAAAGCACCAAATAAATATATAGATTTGGAGCAGAATGCCGATAAGACACAAAGTGATCAGCTTCAATATGAGTCATGCCAAACTTCTAAGTTACTGTGCTAAACTTCTCAAACTAGGCTCGAGAAGATTGTTTCAGATAGAGTGGCACAACTGAATGGGAAATAGAAAGAGTGACTCAAGTTTTTAGCACAATTGAACAATTCATTGGGCTTCAGACAGGTGAAGATGCTTTAACCTTTAAGGTGTCTGGGCAGTAGTAGTGGTTCGTTCAAGGCCAGTACAACTTACAGAATGATGAATCACCTCAATCAACAACTAAACTGTTGGCCTTGAAAACTCATTTGGAAAACTAAAATACCACACAAAGTAGCTTGTTTTCTGTGGCTTTTGGCTAAGGAAGTAGTCCTTACTCAGGATAACTTGATGAAGAGAGGGATCCCATCATGTTCCCGATGCTTCTTTTGTGGAGAAAAGACAGACAGTTAATCATCTATTTCTACATTGTAAGATTACATGACAACTCTGGAGATTATTCTTAAACCTGAAAGACATATCTTGTACTATGCCTGGTAAGGTTTGAGAAGCACTAAAGAGTTGGGAGGAAGTAGGTTTGAAGGGAAAAGACAGAAGTAGATGGAGAATTGTCCCTGCTTGTATCTGGTGGACAATATGGAAGGAGAGGAACTCTAGATGTTTTGAGAGTGTTGAGAATAGCATGCAGATGAATTGCATTATTGCATTTTGTTGTTATGTTTTTTGTGTAATCAAATATACTCAAATGATACTGTCTCTATCATTGATGTTTTAGATTCAATATAGTCATAGGACAGTAGAATTTTGGAGTTCTCTTGTATATATGGTTCTATACAACCCATGTACTGTTTTGCTCATGATGAAATATAGTTACAGTTACCAGTTTTAAAAAAAAGATTGTTTCAGATAGAGTGACCAACACAATCGACATACAAGGCTATTAGACTGCCCTGAGCAACAAAACCAGGTGATTGCTCCCTCAAGGTCATCATGGGACAAGTATTAAACTGATAAAGAGGTCAATGACGGACAACAACCATGGATAGATGGTATCACTATAATATCATAGATGGTTAACATGCTATTTTAGGGACGAGATAGAAAATATCATTGTAATCAAGACCAAATATATGAGTATACCCCTTGGCAATAAGGCGGGCCTTAAGACGATAATCATAGATGGTGTGTAAGTTTGTATAACTGTGGTGTTCCCCATAATCAATCTCCATAGCACAAAAGAAAAGAACTGCTGCTGGATATGAAAGCTGATACTGAAGCACTGTCCTGTCGCATAATACTTTTCATATTCTCCTACCTTAATCTGGATGTTAGTTATCCTTGCTGTCTTAGGTAGATATTTTTCTTTATAATTAAATCAGAAAAAAATATTGGCTTTTATTTTTAGAAGGCCTAGTGTTCGAGGCTTAAAGCATTTATCGTGTGCCCTCTATTGACCCCCTCAGTGATTATGTAGGTAGCCAAGCTACTAAAAGATAATGATAACTATCCTCTCACTGTCCCTATGTTTTTAGGGAAACAGTTGATGTAGTGCTTTATCGGAACCTACACTTAAGTGCCCTCTGTAGCCCAAAGACTTCAGCTGCTCAACTAAGTGCACAAGTTCGTGCAGAAGTGGTTATTTATTTTGTTTTCTTGGTTGGCTAAATACACATTAAGTTGGGTGTAATTAGGGTGATGCTCGGTCATATGTCTTAGTTTTTCTTTGAAAAAGTTCTGTGGAATTTGTTGGATTAACATGCTCTCTAACAATCTACAGTGTGGTGCAATCTCCTGGGTCTAAGCGGTCAGAAGCATTGCTTGAGCCAAGGGAAACTGTTATTCTTACTCCTAAGAATGTGCAGGTTTTTGTTGTTTGTTGTGTTTGTAGTATCTATTGCAAAATTTCTTTCACATTTTACTTTTGGAGAGCCAATTTTATGTCATGATATATGGTTTTTGAGCAACTTATGATATTATTGTTAATGCTTCTGTATCTCAGGCACTAAGAACACTATTCAACATATCTCATCGGCTGCATAATGTTTTAGGTCCTTCATGGAGCTTGGTGAGTTAGTCCACTATCTGCATCTATCGAAGGTTTAGAACTATATGCTCCTAATATTTGATTTTAATAAACATTTACAGGTACTGGAGACTCTGGCTTCTCTTGACCGAGCTATTCATTCTCCACATGCAACTACACAGGTAACGTTGGGTGTCATCAAAAGAGAGGCTTAGTTGCACTTCAATTATATTTTTTGGAGATTGTTTGAACCAATCTCTAAAATTAAATTGACTACTTCTACAATGATAGGCTAATGGCCTTAAACACTGTAGTATAGAAAAGTTTAGGATTAGTCAATGAAAATCTAGTAGGAAAATGCAGTTCCTGATGTCTACTTCATTTCCTTTTTGGTTTTGTCCCCTTTTACTTTCATCGGCTTTTTCATGGCTAATAGTCTAATTATGAGTAAAACATGGAAAAGATAAATAGAATGCTATAATTTCGAGTAAGAAGGGAAAAAAACAACAGATTTCGGTAGCTCTCATGTTTTCTCTCTATTATTACGAGCAAACAGTTCCAAGTAAGAAGGGAATGAATTCTTGAAATGGCATAGTAGCTAATAAGCATATTGTATGAGCTAATTTACAACTCGAGCCTGTCAAATTTTTTATAGTTGTCCGTATCATTATGACTTATCTGTATTTGTCACCATCGAAGGCTGAAAAATCTACTGATTTATCCACTCTTAAATACCATGATGCAGGAGGTCTCCACAGCTGTGCCAAAGCTCACCAGAGATTCCTCTGGTCAATATAGCGATTTTCATATTCTTTCTTCCCTAAATTCTCAGGTGCTTGAGTTCCCCTTTTTCTTCTCATTTTCACCGTTTAACTTATTTATTTATATATAAAGACAATTTTACTTCTTTATGAAGCTGTTTGAGAGCTCAGCTCTGATGCATGTATCTGCTGTCAAGTCACTGCTTTCTGCTCTACGTCAGTTGTCATATCAGTGTATGTCTGCAGCTGTGAGTGGCTTTGGACCACCGTCAAGTCAAAAAAGTGGAAGCATCGGTTTCTCAGTCGAAAGAATGTTATCAATCCTAGTCAATAACGTGCACAGTATGTCCTGACAACTATTCTTCCTATATTTGTTGTTTTCTTTTCTGTTGTTATGCATTGAGGTGCAAATAACCATGAAACTTGCACTTTATGGCACCAGACTTAACAATTCAAGAATTAAGGTGAGAGTAAAGGCAGTACCTGATTGCACGTAATTAGATGTGGTAACAGAAGGCGAGTCAAGTCTGGTCAGGAGTCAGTGAAGATGCTGAATTTCATCCGAAGACAATGTTTATCCCAAAGCTGTCCTTAACATAGTTTTAGGAGATGAGTCCCACATCAACAAAACACAGAAGAGATGCAGAGTATACAAGGAAGCAGACCTTAGACCATAGTGACGCGTTTTAAGCCCAAAGAGGACAATATCACTAGTGGGCTGGGTTGTTACATATGGTATCAGAGTCACTCTTGTGTCAGCCTTGTTGATGTTGGGCAAAGTTCAACTGAGTTTAGGCGAATCTCGGGAAGGCGTGCTGAGTCTAGGCAAATCCCATGCGGTGGGGCAAACCTTAGCGAGGACGCTGAGTCCATAAGAGGGGGTGTATGTGATACCCTAGCTTAGGAGATGAGTCCCACATCGGCAGAACATAGGAGAGATGCTGGGTATATAAGGAAGTAGGCCTTAGACTCTAGTGACTCATTTTAAAGCGGTGCGAGCCTAGGCCCAAAGCGGACAAAATCACTAGTGTGATGGGCTGTTACACGAGCTGCTTCAACAGCTCGAACCCGTGACCTATATCAATTTTGTTTATCAAAATGACTTTAGTTTTCTTTCTTTTTTCTTTTTCGAAAATAGTCTTCTAAAATCATGCTAATTGATTTACACAACTGCATTTCAATTTCATTTTCTTGTTGATCGTATTCTATAACAGGGGTGGGGCCATTATGGGATGAAGTTATTAGCCACTTTATTGAGGTAATCTAAGCCCAAATCTCATAAAATGTTGTGGTTGCATTTATTATATTTTCTAATAACTTCATGTTTTTGTAGCTTTCTGATAGTTCAAATCAACATGTGAGAACTATTGCACTGAATGCAATGGATCAATCTATTTCTGCTGTTTTAGGATCTAATGAGTTCCAGGAACGTGCATCATCCAAGCTCCAGGGTGCATGCAATGATGTAAGAATTAACCTTCCATTGAGAGGTCATGACTTTTTGAATGCGAGGTGATAATAGTCCATATCTTTGACAAACTCTCTAGGTACAAACTGAGAATATAGAGTTGAGGTCACTGGAGTGTGCCGTCATATCTCCACTGAAAGTGCTATATTCTTCAGCTCAAAACATTGATGTTCGTGCTGGATCTCTGAAAATTCTTCTTCACGTTATAGAGGTAATGTGATCCAAGTTATTAATATACTCCATAACATTGATAAAGAGATGCAGAACTCTCTTCCCATGATCCTCTCTCACTACTCTTTCTATCTTTTTACTGATGTATATTCTCTCAGAGACATGGAGAAAAGCTCCATTATAGCTGGCCAAATATTCTTGAATTGTTGAGGTGCTTATCCAGTACTTCGAGTTGCTTTTGGTCTTTAGTGACATAGGTTTTTTCCAGGTAAGAGAACTCTAAAATCGTGGAATGATGATTTCAGGTCTGTAGCAAACGCTGGCGAGAAGGATCTCATTACTCTTGGATTTCAGGTGACAATCGTAAGCATTCATCAAAAGGGAGGGTGCAAGTGAACAGGGCCATCTCATGAGATATGCGACCTGGTCAATTTTAGACCAGCTCCTCCATTTATTTTGCTTAGTGTTTTATTGACTCAAGCCAGATCAAGTAGCAAGGCATCCACCGTACATGTTATTCTTTTTCCGATACAAAAACGAGGAGTGTTGATTTAGTCCCTAGGGATTTCATTGAAAATTATCAATAGGAAATATTTTAGTGACTCGGACCATGTTTGCATAAAGTGGATTGTGGATCTCGTGTAGAGGGTTACCAAACAAACGGAATCTTAAGGACAACATGATATTTCCCATTTTTTTCCAGATCTTCTCATTCTTTGACTAATTTCCTTTTTATTGTCCTACATCTTTTAAGGGCATATTGAAGAAAATTGAAAATCTTAGCCCCAAAATGATTCATATTTGGTCTCTACTCTTTCATCTTTTTAAAATACTGCTTGAAACAACATGGTTGGTGTACTGGTTTCCCTTTTCATTAATGTTAAGTTTATGTTCAGTGCATATAATCTCAATTAGATTGCTGTTGCCACTACTCGCCCGATAGGAGAGGAATAGGAAGCTTTTGATGGAGTTGGGACTACTTTGTACAGTTAAAAGAATAGCCTCTTGTTTATAATTGCTTTTTGATGCACCCATGAGGTTCCTATCTGCATAGAAAATTTGTTGTATTTAGTATAGAAACATTATTTTGTATAAGTTCTTTACCTTTTAGTATACTTCTTGTATTCAATAATTTCCCCCACATTAATAAAAATACTTTGTAAAATTAACGGAGTGCTTCCACATAAGTGATGGTGGCTCACTGATGCAACAATCGATATTGGCTATTTTCTACCTTTTTTTGAGAAGGAATTGGCTATTTTCTACCTTATTAATGTTTATACTGTAAATGGTGCAACATACTTGAATGCGAAGCTTTAGTTTACATTTGCATCCTGGATGTGGATTGACTGCTGTATTTCTTGCACAGAATCTTCGTGTCATCATGAATGATGGCCTTTCAACAGTACCTGCTGGCTGCCTTCACGTGTAAGCTACTTTTCTGTTCCTGGACTTTGTCTACTTTTCTTCTCTTAGCTTTTGGAATATCTGGAAACTGTGATCAATTTGCAAGCTAAGGTTTATGTGTTTAAAATGAGAAAAAAGAGAAACTCGATGGAGAGGCTCTCAGATAGCACTAAAACAAACTTAAAAAAGAGGAATGGGCAAAAAAAACCAAATAGCAGCAAAGTATTATTATTCAATAATGTTATTTCCCTTGCAGATGCATTGATGTGACAGGGGCATATAGTGCTCAGAATACTGAACTGAATATCAGTTTGACAGCAATTGGCCTTTTATGGACTTCCACAGATTTCATCGTTAAGGGGTTTCTTTATAGACAGAACGAAGAAAAAGAATCAGGTAGATCCACAGGTTGTATATAGGCTGTCGGTTCTCTCTCCTATTAAAAGCATGTACTTAGTTCTTTTTTTTTTTCTTTTTTCTTCTAACTGTTAGATGAAAACTGGATGTTTATCTGCTTCCAGATAGTAATGGAGTGAAGGAAGAACAAGCTCTCAGTTTCTCTGGGAAAGTTAATGACCAAGCACTCCAAATGAATATTGTTGACCGTGACAAATTGCTCTTTTCAGTTTTTTCTTTATTACAAAATCTTGGTGCTGATGAAAGACCAGAGGTATTTATATTTTCTGTGGAATTAAGCTTTTCTTCCCAACAGTTTTTGAGCAAATAAGCTGCTATGTAACTAATTTATAGGCTTTCAAGACAGTTTTTCTTTAGTTTACTTTGCTAATAGTTTCTTTTCAATCATTGGTAGGTGATTGATCAGAAACTTAGTATGTAATATCACTGGGGACAATATGGGGGATACAAAAATCTACTTTGCAGTAGGTTTTAGATCATACGAAATCAGCAAAACAGTCACGGGGAATGAAGTGTGGTTTCAATGGGTGGAGAGTAGACAACAGATGTGGTGAGTGACTTTTAGTGCTAAACTAATGCAGTGGATAGTAAGATTTTAAAAATGGCATCAAGGATACAGGGGAAGCAGTTAAGAATTGGACGATGAAAGATCACTTTGCAGACATATTCTGTTTACTGAAAAGTAACAGATATGGGAGGTATATTATTATAGTTGCAATCCTAGGTGAACGTAAATCAATCCTGATAGTGCCAGAGACAACATTCAATGCAGGGTGGGGGCACATAGCATTAAAGATCAGAAGTTTTATTAATACCAGAAGAAGGGATATATCCATTAAAGAGGGGCAGCCCGGTGCACTAAGCTCCCGCTATGCGCGGGGTCCGGGGAAGGGCCGGACCACAAGGGTCTGTTGTACGCAACCTTACCTTGCATTTCTGCCAGAGGCTGTTTCCACGGCTTGAACCAATGACCTCCTGGTCACATGGCAACAACTTTACCAGTTACTCTAAGGCTCCCCTTCAAGGGATACATCCATTACTCCCCTAAAAATACAGATGCTGATCATTCCTATCTAGACTCTATCAAAAGGAGAAAATGGACAACAGAACAAACACAAGGGTCAACTCAATTTTATCAAAAGTGAAAAGTGCAAAAAAGCTCTAAAGTCTGTTGGGGATTTAAGCCCAAATAGCAAATAAAGCATGGACTTCAATGAAAAAAGGCGCAAATGGAAAAAAAAATACAAAATACACATGTGTAGTCAAAGACTTGTAATAATATGCATGAATAACAAATATATGGACAAAGAAATTGAAAAAAACAATTTTCAATAAAGTAAAATATCAATTGTTTAGTATCGCATCTTCAGGAGATGCTTATTGGCAAGGAAAAGTATGTCATAGAGCCTTGATGAAGACATTGAAGTGCACATTAAGCGAGATGAAGTACTCAATATGTTTTGCGCTTCGCTTCAGGTCTTAAGTGCGCCTTTGACAACACTGCGTCAACTATAAAATCCTTAAAGTCGAGAATTGTCATTTCTTGGACTTCTGATTTATCTGGTGGAGATCTTCTTGGCAGATGCTTCGTGGGTAAGTTTGAGGCTGAATTGTCGGAGAGTCCTACCTTGAACGAGGTTCGTTGATGGGTAAGCACAATCTGGAAAGCAACACATGGGGTGAATGTCTATGTGAGGAACAACTTCACATTCCTCTTCGAACTACCTTCAAGAAAGGTGGCAGAGCATATTCTCACTGGTGAGTGGAGATGGAGGAAATCCAAAGTGAACATGGAGTGGTGGTTACCTAAAGTGGGATGCTGGCCAACAAACATTAAAAGAGACTGGGTCTGGATACTTCTACTGAGTCTTCCTCTAAACTCGTGGTCACAAAAAGTCTTTTAGGCAATTGGTGAGTTTTGGGGAGGTTGGATGGAAACAGAGAGAAGAAACATCACTGAAAAACCAATTAAATTGGGCTACGATTAAACTAAAAAGAGATGGAGAGCTTATACCTAAGGAGGTAGGAGTGCGACAAAATTGCTTACAAAATGCCTATTTGGTGCAAAATTTGGCACATGTGATCGTCAGAGTTCCAATCAACGATATAGTAGATGAAGCCGATGAAAGCAGAGTAGTTAGATTCTAATATATAGAGGGAGATGGGAGGGGACAGTTGGCACATGCTGGTTACTGTGCGGAAGAAGTGGGTTAGTCCTTAGGAGCCATAATTTCAAAAGACCCAGCACATGAGCCTGCACATAGAACGTCTCCCACTTATAATTCAACATTGGGCCGACCCAACCTAAATATAAGATGGAAACTTATTGGGCCCAGGATTTAGTGCCAATCAATTTGGCCTAACCAGTGAATATATATAACGATAGAATAGATGTTTTATTTCTAGAAGTGGAGGCAAATAAATCGACGACTAGTAAGATCATGCAAGAAATAGAAAAGGGGTCGAAAATCCATTTTTTCTACCTTGAGAGTGATGAAAACCAACAAGAAACTAAGGTTTCATAGGAAGACAAAATAATCGGGGCAACAATTGTTGAAGGGGGTGTAGAAATTTTACCATATGCGATGCACAAAATAGACATGCAAATGGCAGAACGAAATGGAAATGAGTTGTGGTTATGCGAGGAGCATGTACCTTTAGATTCATAGGCCGAGGAAGACGAAATTAATGCGGCCCTTTCGGTTCATAACAACATAATCAAACTAATTAACTAATTTGGGGTGTGAAAATGAAGCTTTGGCTCTTTTCATGAAATTTGACAGTCGCGGAAAAACAAAATCTGGTAGTTGCAGACAAGGGTATTCATGAAGTTAAGGGTCTGGTTTTCATAAGAAATTTAAAATAAATGGGTCGAGACAGAGAATTCTTTGGGTTAGGGTTCTAAATTAAAGTATTCTATAAGACAAATGTTGGTAGTAGTGGAAAGCGAGGGGATTCACGACTCAGAAAAGGACTCTAGCCTTCCTAATGCCAATGAGAGAGCGGTCTCTGGAAACAGAAATGCGACATTTCAAATGCCTCGCGATTTCTCTCCGGTGGAAAGGCTCCTTTTGAAGATGAACCTAGACCAGATCACCTTCTTTGAACTCAAAAAACTTGCGATACTTGTTAGCTTGAGCTTGATACTTCTCATTTTGCCTAGCAATGGATAGTGAGTAGTTTTTATAATAATAAGTCAAGCCACTTGACTCGTTTGAGAGGAGCGAAAAGGCAGGATGGCTTGGTAAGCAAGCAGTCGGTTCTGCGACAGGTGAAGTTTCGGTTGGAAATGCCTTATTGGGGGACTCCTTCCTTTGATAGCATGCTTTATCGGTGGAAGGTGTCGAATGATGGCAGACTTGTCTTGTCTTTTCGATTGATTGGCTTACGGGCATTGGTCTTCTCGTTCCATGAGGAAAGATCCAAAATGGCCTATTTTTATGTCTAAATCCGATTAAGAATCGAAAGTCGTCGTTTGTTAGACAAGGCACTCGTGTTGTGCATCTCTGGTGTTTTGCTCCTGGAATAGAAAGAGTTCATTGCATCAACAAATCATTAGTAATGCTGATTGGTGAATCCATCCATAGGGCCACCAATCTTACCCATGTCAATTTTTAAAAAATCTATAGTTACTTCTACGTCTCCACCCACAGTGCCACCATTCCTAACTTATCATCGTCGTCCACATCTATCATCAGGCCCAAATGATTCATGTCCTGCATCGGACCCTGCCCCTACTGCGAACTTGTCTCCTCCTAATTAACCAATTGCACTTCGTAAAGGTATACGGTACGTTCGTAATATTAACCCCCATTATACCCTTTTAAGTTATGATCGTTTGTCATCATCCCATTATGCCTTTGCATTATCATTGTCCTCTGTCTCCGTCCCTAAGTCTACAGGTAAAGCACTTTCTCATCCTGGATGGCGACAGGCTATGATTGACAAAATGTCTTCTTTACATACGAGTGGTACTTGAGAGCTTGTTCCTCTTCCTTCAGGTAAATCTACTGTTGGTTGTCGTTGGGTTTGTGCTGTCAAAGTTGGTCCGGACGACCAAGTTGATAGGCTTAACGCTCGCCTTGTTGCAAAGGGGTATACACAAATATTTGGGCTTGATTATAGTGATACTTTCTCTCCCGTGGCTACAATAGCATTTGTCCGCCTTTTTCTATCCACGGATGTTGTCCGCCATTGACCTCTTTATCAGTTGGACATTAAGAATGCTTCTCTACGGTGATCTTGAAAAGGAAGTTTATATAGAGCAACCACCTAGTTTTGTTGTTGTTGCTCAGGGGGAGTCTGATCTGGTGTGTCGATTGCGTCAGTCACTTTATGGTCTGAAACAGTCTTCTCGAGCCTGGTTTGGTAAATGCAGCACAGTAATTCAGAAATTTGGCATGACTCGCGGTGAAGCAGATCACTCTTTATTTTATCGACATTTTGCACTAGATTTGTGTATTTATATGGTGGTTTATGTTGACAATATCGTTATAACGGAAAATGATCAAGATGGTATCACTAATTTAAAGCAACATATCTTTTAGCATTTTCAGACTAAAGATCTCGACATACTGAAGTATTTTCTAGGTATTGAGGTTGCCCAATCCAAGTCAGATATTGTTATTTCGCAATGCAAGTATGCCTTAGATATTCTTGAGGAGGCAGGAATGATGGGATGTAGACTCATTGACACTCCTATGGTTCTGAATGCTAAGCTCCTGCCAGGATAGGGGGGAGCCACTCAGTGATCCTCGAAGATATATGCGGCTGGTTGGTATGTTGAATTATCTCACAGTAACTAGACCTACTTCGTTCATGGTTCGATATTCTGGTGTCCTAGGCGTAGAGGAACCACACCAATCCATCCCGAACTTGGTGGTTAAACTCTACTGCAATGACGATTGTACGTCAGTTTATGGATTCTCCCTGTGATAGTCATTGGGATGCAGTTATCCGCATTGTGCGATATATAGAGTCAACTCCTGGCAAAGGACTACTCTTCGAGGATCAAGGCCATGAGCAGATTGTTGGTGACACATACTCTGATTGGACAAGATCACCTTCTGATAGACGTTCTACATCTGAATATTGTGTTTTAGTAGGAGGTAATTTGGTATCCGGAACAGTAAGAAACATAGTGTGGTTTCTCGATCTAGTTGCAGAATTAGAATATCGAGCAATGGCTACAACAACTTGTGAGTTAGTTTGGATTAAGCAGTTGCTCAGAGAACTAAAATTTAGAGACATTAGCCAGATAGAAGTTGTGTGTGATAACAAAGCAACCCTTCATATCGCATCAAATCTAGTTAGGCCATATCGAAATGACTCCATTGAGAGTAAGATATGTTCGAATGTAAGTGGTATAGTCACTACCTGTAAGGCAAGCCCCATAGACACCTTAGTACTTTCTAAGTTTTCTCTCATGTGAATGCCCTCTTTTTTATGAAGAATTTGACATTGACTAGGAATGAGAGCAGAATGAGCCTAACGACGTACCTTCAACTCGAAAAGCTAAGCCAATAAGAGAGAGTTGTAGTACCTTAACTTGCGGTTGCCGCACAAAGCCCCTAGCTTGAGACTCCAACTCCGGAAGCCGAAAGAAGAAGAGTGAATTACCCCCGGGTGGCCAAGCGACCAGCTCGATGAAAACGAACCCAGTATTCCATGTGAGTAAGTTGACTTCGATTAGACATGCTGAATCAACAAAACATAGGGGTTAATGAGAGGGACTACATTAAGTTCACCATAAAACTACAAACTAGTCAAAGGACAGCCTGCCTTATTCTTCTCCAGTTCGGGACCCCTATTTTCTCGGAGATAGCCTGGTCTAATTACCTGTAATTTTATTATTATGAGTGGACTAAGCACATTGAGATCAACTGTCATTTTGTGAGAGAAAAGATAACTCTCTGGAGATATTGTTGCAAAATTTGTGAAGTCAAGTGATCAGCTCACATATATTTTCACCAAGTCCCTCACTGGTCCTCGTATTAGTTACATTTGTAACAAGCAAGGTACACACGACTTGTATGCACCAGTTTGAGGGGGAGTGTTAGAATATAAATAGGAATAGAATTTGTATATAGTATCCTACATTAAAAAGATTGTGATATAGTGCCTATAAATAGGAATCAATGAAATGTTGTAGATACACAATTCAATAATATTTTTCTCCCATAATTTCTCACACCAAGGAACTAAAGGATTTCAGACCCACAAGTCTGACACAATTATTTCCAAGTTATTAACTGAGAGGCTCAAGGAGGTGATACAAAAATTGGTGGACATACAACAAATGCCATTTCTTATTAAAAGCTCCTTATAACGTTTCTAAGAATGTTAAGAAAAGATGCTAGCGTGGAACTGTTTTTAGGTTTCAATGCAGCTAATTTCAGGTTTCTTTTAGTTCCTGTGGCCATGTTAAAGTTAGATTATAAAAATCATACTTGGTATCTTCTTAAGTAGACGTGAGCTGAAGCTACTCCTAACTGTGATGGAAATTGTATGGTCTTTTGATGCTTTTGTAAGTAGCAGACATAATTATGTGTTTGACCGAATCTATTTTTAGGTTAGGAACTCTGCTGTTCGGACACTTTTTCAAATTCTTGGCTGCCATGGGCAAAAGCTTTCAAAGAGTATGTGGGAGGATTGTCTGTGGAATTATATTTTCCCTACATTAGATCGTTCTTCTCACATGGTAGGTTGAAATGTCTCCAATCTATTTTAGGGACTTCCCTGTCGTTTTTCTTGACCAATCAGATATATTTTGCCTAGGCTGCAACATCTTCAAAGACAGAATGGCAAGGAAAAGAACTAGGAACACGTGGAGGGAAAGCAGTTCATATGCTCATACACCATAGGTATGCCAATTTTGGAATGACCATTCACTGTCAATATATTTTTCTATTTGTTTATAATATGAATCTCTGTTGAGTGAATTAATTGGTTCTGCAGTCGTAACACAGCTCAGAAACAATGGGATGAGACACTTGTGCTAGTACTTGGAGGCATAGCTCGAATTCTACGTTCTTTTTTCCCTTTCTTGAGAAGCTTAGACAATTTCCAGTCTGGTATTATTCACAATCCTTTTCATTTATTTTTTCATATTGTCTTTACCTGGTGAGAACATTTTCAGTGATCATAGAGGAATTCTGTGTTTATGCAGGATGGGAGACTTTGCTTCTCTTTGTAAGAAACAGCATATTTAATGGTAGTAAAGAAGTTGCTCTCGCAGCTGTGAATTGTTTACAGTCCACCATAGTTTCTCATTCCCCAAAGGTAATCATGTGATTCACATCTGTGCAAATAACATTTTTTGATGCAAATAGAAAGAAGGCTATGGAAGTTATCAGTGTGATGAATATTACTAAATACTTATAGGTTTTAGCTTATTTTAAATGAATAAATCCTATGAAGCAGGGAAATTTGCCTATGCCTTATCTTACTTCGGTGCTTGATGTCTATGAGCTTGTGCTGCACAAGTCACCAAACTACAACGGGAATATGGCATACAAGTTGAAGCAGGAGATCTTACATGGTCTTGGTAAGTGTATTTATGTGTAGTAATTGACATTGCTCAATAAGGGTCAGTTTGGGAGCTTGAATGTCAGATTAGATTTGATCTGGTCCTTCTATGAAATCTATAAACAGAAATTTATCTTGATTAGTTCAATCCAGTTTGCATTTAGTGTTATGTTTGATCAAATTGGATGTTAATCAGGATCTTATATGATCTCTACTTGGCAAATTATTGCTCTACATTAATTTTAAAATACTAGGATGTCAATAGTCATAAATAGCTGTAGTTCTATTTTATTTTGTAAATGATGTATATATTATATGCATAATAAATCAAAAAAACATCAGAATGGACTTTTCTTGGACCAAGATACATGTTTGTCTCTTTCTTGTTTCCTCTTCTAGAAGGTCCAGAACTAGTATAAATAGGAGATGTAATTGATGTAAGGGGGACATTGAAGTTTTATGAAATATATTTGAGTTTACTCAAACTTGCTAAGTTTTCAACTTTTGTGTTGTTATCTTAGTCGGACCTTTTGTGGTCCAACCCTTGGTCCTTTTGTGGTCCAAACCCTCGGTGTAAGTCTAGTTAGAATTTTTGTGATCTAACTATACCCAAGCCAAGGTTCTATCCGGTTACTTGTTACAAATACATTGAAGGTCTTCTCGGCCTACAATCCCTTACCCGCACACGAATTTGTTTATCAATTTCGTGCCCCAACCTTGTCCAAACTGCCTAATTCCTTGCACCTCAATACGCTCCAACACTTCCCCAACTCACACCCAAAAGGTCGTCAACCGACTCCTCCCACAAACACCCGAAACCCCCAACCAATTCTCCACCGTCCCGATCGCACCCCTATTCCGGCAGCCTTACTGTCCCGACCAGTTTCCGCCACCTTACCACCACCCAACCACCAATTACCAACCACCAACATAACCTACAACGTTTCTAGTTCATCCCCTCCAAACGCCTTAGCCCAACACCCTCCAAATTCACCCACACCCCCCCCCCCCCCCACCAAACACACACTGCCGGAAAACCCGTCAACCTCCATTTGACCCCCATTTTCGTATCCACCCGGTCCCAATCCAACTCCGACCCACTTAACCATACAATCCCCTCCTTATATACATCAACATCCTTTAGACAAGACATAAAAAAGCAGACAATTGTTTTTGTCCCATGTCAATAATTCCTGGTTTTTGTGAGTCCCTCCTACAGTAATTCCTTTGTCCTTTATATCTGTAGGTCAGGAACCTTGAATCCTTGAGTTCATGAGGTTAAAATCTCTATTTACTTATTTATATTCATGCAATCTTTGTAGTGGCTGACTGTTTGTATCAGTCTGATCAAGGAGATAGGGAGCATATATATCACTAAACTGTGACAACTTTTGTAGTCTATCCGTAGTTTGCAATGAGTACCTTTTATTGGCAGGTGAATTGTATGTTCAAGCACAGGGGATGTTTGATAATGGCACATATCTAAAGCTGCTGTCAGTTGTAGATTCAGGGATTAAACAAGCCAAGGTCGTCAATAGTAACTTTGAAGCTGAATATGTGAGTACTTGCATTTCATGTGATATGATTGTCCTGCCCCAAAATCCCCCGGAGTTATGAACAGAACCCGACAACCCCCTCATTGAGACTACCAATCATAAACAGTAGCAAAAACACCCAAAACCGAATATAAGTTCAACATAAAGACGATAATATAGCTATTGCAATAACACTATCTAAATACAACACTGAATGTGAAAATAGGTCCAGACTGAGCATCTAAGAGTTTATAAGTACAGGACAAGGTCTAAAGTGGAAATAGACAAAATATTGAAGAAAACTCTAAGATTCCACACGATTAAGCGGTTGGCTCAGCACTGAAATCAGCAACTCGTACTATCAATCAACTCGATGCTCGAATTTGTATTTGCAATAAATGCAGGGAAAGAAAAGGAGAGTGAGTTTGTGGAGTACTCAATAAGTATCATCAGCTCCAAACAAGATAGTGGCGAGAGTCGTGATACGAAAGTAATCTTTTATCAATAACCTGTAAATATATTCTACTCAACAGTTATAGTATGAACATAATAAAGCATATGTCAATATGCAGAGTCCAGCATATACAACAAGGAAGCACATGACAAATATGCATCATAAAGATCACAACTTTTCACAATAATCGGCATGCCTAATAATCTGCGTGCAAACTGTCCTGGGGTCCACCATGACTAGCGACTCATGAGAGGATCCATTCCACACATCTGAAACTGAAATAACCTGAACATGAATCCACAGGTGTTGTCGGAGGCTCATTCTGAGCTGCGCTGAAGCTCAGAAAAGCTTAGGGACGGTGCCTCGCCTTGCTTAAGCGCTGAAGCTCAGAAAAGCTTAGGGAGGCACTTAGCCTCGCTTAAGCTGCGCTTCAGTGTAGGCAAGGCACTAAGGCGTGCGCCTTATTTCCCATGAGTTCTATCTTTAATCTAGCGGTACTAAACAACAAATATAATCGACAAATAAGTATATTAGTTATTGAGGAAAATATTATGAATGAATTTGTTACCTTTTTCTTGAATTACGTATATATGTTTTTTCTCCTTTATCGTTCCTTTTTGTAAAACCTAGACTTAAAATTGTCTTTGCTCTTAAAGCCCCAATAGACCCGGAGCGCTTTTCGCATATAACGATTCTGGAATCCACAAACTCGTAACTGATAACCCGAACATGAACGCACATGCTGCCAACACAGTTCCACATATCCTATGTGAACCAAATTTGTAACTCAACATACAACAAGCAATGCACATGACAATCCAGTGCAACCATGTAAATCTGCATGAGTACCATAATGTTACCATATGCATATAACACTATACCATCATGTTATACACATATAATCAATTGATAGTTATAACATATCATGCCCAACAAAGTGGCAATAATACAACTGATATTATACCTCGGTTCCCGCATATGTGCTCGTTACCTCATATATACAGTACCCCCATAGACTTATCATGTATAAAACAAGTTTTAGTTTCGGGAAAAATTCCTTATTGGGGTTGAAGTCTTAACTTACATTGGTCCAAGCCAAGCTATTCTCCCATAACATTTTTTCCATGCTCAATGTCCACTGAACGACTCAAATCTATGCAAAAGAATACTCAACAGCGTCAATCGAGGTCATTGGACCAAATTCCATAATTTAAGATTTGGTCAAAGTCAACTCTAAAACTCAACCACGTCACTACATGGTCAAACCTCTAAGAAAATTTTAAATCCAAGTTACCCATAACCCACAAGTCCAAGTCTATGATTAGATTTCCATTTGGAGGCCATTTAGTCCATCAAATCCGTAATTTAGTGGTTCTAGGGCATAGGCCTAAAATCCTCAATTTCCGCCATTAAATTCCATGTGTTAATGCTTAATCTTCAAATAAAAGCAAGTATAATCACCATGAAGGAGTTTAGAATCATTACCTTGAAGTATTATGAAGCTCAACAACAACAGCAACAACATACCCAGTGTAATCCCACAAGTGAGGTGAAGTATTATGAAGTTCCCCAGTTGAAATCCCTCAATTCCCGTTGCTAGGTTCATCGAAAATGATGAAAAATGAGTATGAAATTATGGACTGGTCCATATATACCTGTCAGCATCGCTATTGCGGCACATACCTCTCTATC
Source organism: Anisodus tanguticus (assembly GCA_034509755.1). Lineage (NCBI taxonomy): Eukaryota > Viridiplantae > Streptophyta > Magnoliopsida > Solanales > Solanaceae > Anisodus > Anisodus tanguticus. Next base: position 19,906,718 of record CM067546.1, on the reverse strand, counting down.
GTGGTACTGGACCTAGCCCGGCTACATCACTATCGCGAGCAAATACCCGTTATCACAAGACGTGACATGGTCAACAAAGCTTGCATCGTGGCATTGGCCTCACAATCACAATGAAGGTCAACTGTTCCAGATCAAAGATTCCTCCGCAAACGCGACATAAGCCACCGCGAACATGACCCTTTCCCAAACATCCTCTCCCGCAAAAGAGACACTTCCTCCACAAATGCTAGATTGCACCAGAAATTGCACCAGCTACATTTTTCAATTTCAATCTTGTCGGAAACATGTCCAAACACCTCGATCAACACAAACCAAACCTACAAGTCACAAATTACTATATCAACATATGTACATGCTTAAATGCAATTTAGGTTATTACAATAATTAATAAGGATATGTAAGCCCTTAGATCGTCTTGACGTTTTAATATCATATAAACATGTGAACTGTGTGGACTGTTAAAGTGTGGAGTATATATATGAGTAGATCCAAGTATCATATTTTTTTTTCCAATAAAATATTATGACAAACAGGGAGAATACTTCATACAATATGAATTCAACAAGAACTCTATAGGTTAGAGGTTCCCTTGCTATTTAATTGTATGAAGGGCCATCTGCACTTGATTATCAGAAGCAGCACAGTCAGAAAGAACTTTGCCTTCTTTCTAGTAAACTCATTTGGCAATACTATGCACCCATAATTTTGGTGATTGTATTATGGAGTTCCACCCCTCACTGAGGTTCATAATCATTTGTCTGGCAGCTACCCAAGTTTTAGCTAATATCAAGTTTGCCTCAAGATCCAGATATCTTAATCTATTTTGCATTTATTTGAACTTGGATTCTAATTGATGTTTTGTATCATATCTAGAACACTCAATCATTCAATCAATCATGTCTCAAGCTCCAATACCAAACTAGTTGGAGTCAGTGTTATGAACTCCTTATAACCATTCTGCTGTATTCGTGTCCATTCCATTCTAGTACTAAATAATTTGTCCTAAGAAAGACAAGTTAGGGTTCTCTAACTCTGAAATTCTTTATAAAACGTTAAAGACGGAAAATTGTTAAAGCACTCAGCTAGATAATGCAACAAATCTTGCAGTTTATCTGTTTGCTCATGATTTTAAATTTGTCTGTGATGACGTATTTCTTTCTCTAGGGTCATGTGCCACCTGTGCAACGTACTGCACTGGAAATACTTCCGCAATTGCGTCCAGCAGAACACCTTTCTGCCATGTGGTCACCGCTGCTTACAAAATTATTGTTGTATCTTCCAATCTCTGTTTCCTGTATGGGCAAAAATGAAGATGAGAGCGACCACGAGACCAGTGAGAGTAGTTACTTGTTTGGGAATCAATACATTTCTTTGAGCTATTTTATATTCTTAAATAAAACTTATTTTGTTTGATATTGTGTCCCAGGGACCAAAGATAATGCTGAGAGCAGTAATGGAAATGCTTCAGAATCCCAAGGGGAAGTAGAAGCTTCACCTAGGAATCCTGAATCAACTGCAGTGCCAAGTATCTCAAATAATCTTTTCGTGGAAAAACTTGTCCCTGTGTTAGTGGATCTCTTCTTGCAGGCTCCACCTGCAGAGAAGTACAAAATTTTACCTGATATTATTCAATCATTGGGAAGGTGAGAGTTGATCATATATGACAGATCGTCTAGTTTGTTTTCCCGTCTTATCATTAAAAACTGATCATGAATGACAGATCCTCTTGTTTCTTTTCGCACCATCATTAAAAGCTGTTCGTAGTGTTTTATAAATACTACTATGAAGTATTTCTTTTGGCAGAGGGAAACTATCTTAAGGGTTGACTAGGGGATGCAAGATATTGCAACCTTGTCATGTAGTTAAGAAAAAAAGCTTATGTTCCAAACTTGTTATGAAGGTGGGGAAAATAGGGAGCTTATAATACCATTCTCATGTTCTCTTCAGTTAATCATACAAAATTACTAAGGAAGACTGTCATTAGATTTAGATAAAAATAAGAAATGATCTACTTTTAACATAGTCCTTTCTCGTCTCTTGCTGAATTTGTAGGTTTCTATTGTATTTTTGTTTTGTTTTATTTTGGCTCACATGTCAATAATACATAAGTCATTCTGTATGGATCACAGTTGGAATTACTTATACTCCTTTATTAATTGTGTTTATCTTTCAAGGAGATTAATATGCTCAAAGAATTTGGAGCTTCTTATAAATTGGGTTCTACATTTCTTTCGTAGATGTATGATAACAAGAAGAGACAATCCTGATGGCTCACTTTGGAGACTAGCAGTTGAAGGTTTCAGTTGCATTCTGCTTGACGATATCAGCAAACTGACAGAGAATGCAGGGCCAGAATTGACTATTACCAGACCTGCAAGAATGCGTATCTGGAAAGAAGTTGCTGACATTTTTGAGATATTTCTAATAGGCTACTGTGGTCGTGCACTTTCAGTCATGGTGGACAGTGCTGATGAATCTCTGGAGAAGAATCTCTTGGATATTCTAGGAGACAAGGTTCTCAAATCACAAATTGATGCGCCTATTGAAGTAACGGTCCAACCCAAATCTTTTTAATTATTCGCACTCTAGTTCTTTCACTTTACAGCTGCACATATTTAGCAACTTTTCGCAAACACTTCATTTTGGGCCACTGGTACCTTCCCATGCTAATGAGCCAAGCCCATTTTTGGAACTTCTGTATGCAAGATGTGCTTGTGTCTTTCAGAATTTCCAAAGGTGTAGATCTTTCATGTCCACTCTTCTCTGAGAAAGAATTAAATGCTGTATATCATGCTTTTCTCTCAATCTATTGCGTGCTACTAGGCATTAGCCAATAATTGTTTTTTCTTAACGGTCCCCAATTTCATTTTGGTTTTCTAACTACCAAAGTCCAACGAATAGCCAACCACCACCACCTTTAGAACCCTTGTTTAAACGTTTTAACAACTAAAAGTTGCCTTTGCTAGTAACTGCTCCTCGAAAATAGGCTAGGGAAAAAGAACATATGCATTTCAGGTGAGACAGCTCTGGACAATAAGATGTGAGATAAAAGGAATTATTAATGGCCTTCTGCATAGATAAAATCAGCTATGAATTAATAATTGGTGGCTTGAGAAGTTCAGCAGACAATATATGATGTTTATCCATTTTTACAGCTCAGACTATTTGCTTACTATAGTAGGAGTTATATTTCCATTGCCACTTGAAGTTGTATGTATGTCTGCATTCATATATTTTAATGATGCATTGAAGAAGTAAACTTCGAGATCAATTATAATGCTGATGATCGTGTTAATTGCAGATTCTGGAACGTCTAATCACCACTCTGGATCGGTGTGCATCACGTACATGTTCCTTGCCGCTTGAGACTGTCGAACTGATGCCTTCACATTGTAGCAGGTTCTCCTTGACCTGTTTGCAAAAGCTGTTTTTTCTGTGCTGGTATATATAGTACTCTGCAATTGATACTTACCTTTCCTGTTTTCCCTGTTTGCCGTAATTGTCATTTCACACTCATTTCACTTAGTTTCAGCCATGAAACCGGCGAATGGAATTCAACTAGATCTGAGGTAAGCAACATATCCATAAAAGTATTAATAACCAGATGTGAATTCATTCTGGAAAGGTACTTGATGGATGAGAACAAATTAGGTGGGTGATCTATTTATGTTTAAAGGGATTTGAAATGCTTCTCTTTTCGTTATGCTTGTTTCTTTCTGCTTATTTCTCAAATCATACAATTATCAGGAGAAAATCCATTGCCAGCAGCACGTGTGGAGGAAGTAATCTTTATCCTTCAAGAGCTTGCGTGTCTTGTGGTTCATTCAGACACTGTATCCCAACTTCCTTTACATCCTTACTTAAAAAAAGTCCTTACAGAAGAGAATCAAGCAAGGCGTTCGCATTTACTTGTTCTTTTTCCATCCTTCTGTGAACTTGTCATATCAAGGTAAGCAGGTGAAATGACAAAAGAGAATGTTATTAAAGTGGTTAAACGCTACTCTTCTGTCTTGGCATCTTTTGGTTAAAGGTGCTATTGTAACATAGTTTGGTTATTTCATAGCGAACTTTTGACACTTTCTATTGTTTTTCTTAATTAAGAAGTAGATGTCTAATATGAGATAATACTTTATTGGCAGGGAAGCTAGAGTGAGAGAGCTGGTGCAACAATTGCTAAGATGCATCACAACTGAGTTGGGATTACGGAAGTCTAGTGTAGCAATTTGAAAAAAAATGGAAAATGGGTTGCATTTTCTAACAGTTGGCACCTAATATTTGTCTATACGAGTCTATACATGAGGAATTTTCGGGTCTCCTCCAATATTCGGTGTTTCGAATGGATATCTTTGTGCATTATGCCAAAATGATGAACTCAGAGAAAACAGGGTTAGTGTCAAAAGAGAAACATCCATGACATCTTGTACATTATTGTATGTATCTTCTCCTTTTACTCGATGAGGGGGTATCCTTATTTTACTATCCTTTGGCGAACCTGAGACTATTGTCTGATTGAGTTCGTTTTCTTCCATAGTTTTTGTTCTGTTAAACTTTTACGTAATCTTGCTGCTTTCAATTTAAATTTGTAACCGACTTGTTTTATTCTACTTCTATACCATGTGTATCCCTGTGGTTCAAATGGTCTGTGGAAGCACAATTTTTGGTAAGTAAGAAGTTGTGGTCAGTCAAGAATAGACCACTACTTTGTGAACAATAAAGTATCCACCTTTAAGGACCCGACCAAAAATTTAGCTCATTAGTGTTGCCTTTGCAGAAAGGGTGCGATCGAGAGGTGCGATTAAAATAAGGGGTCGACTGTAGAACAATTTTCATAGACATCAGTAGTGAAGGTGGTTGCAAGTTTGTGTATTTCCAAAACGAAAATTGGACTTCGAGTATGGCTTTAAAAGTTGTTACCGGTCTTTAATCCTGATCATGATAGCCCTTTTGTTCTTGTCTGGGTTCTATTACTTGAATTACCATTTCATCGACTTGGAATTTTGTGAAGCAAAGTTTAGCACATGTACTGCCTTTGTTATCATAGGAATAGGATTTGCATATAGTATCCTACATGGAATGATTGTAATGTAGTGTTTATAAATAAGATTTGATGTAATAATATAGATAGATAATTCAATAGTATTTTCTCCATAATTTTACATATGGTATCAGAGCATTGGTGAGAATTTTTTTGAAAATACAGTCAGACAGTCTCGTGTGTCAATTCCGATGATTGTACAATTTTACGTATATCCTTTTTTCCTTCAATGCTTGCAAAAACAAATACTGCCATCACACTCGGAAAGGTCTGGCGAGCAAAGCCCAATTAGCTACTTTGACTACGAGCACACGCCCAAACGCACCAGTAACAGAACCAATTCAGGTGGCGCGTTTGTCGCATGAGCGATGTTTTGGCCTCTTCGTTCCGAGGTTGGACATATAATTATTTCCTGATTTCGAGTACTCTGCGGTGATTAGATCTACTTTTTACGGTGAGGGACTATTTTTCTAGATTTCGGCTGTGATTTTGAATTTTTTCTAGATTTGGGCAATTTATTATTCCAGATTTAGGTTACAAACTTCATATTTCACAAGATGTCTTTCGAATTTGATGTTTTTAACTCTAAAAAATACGGAAAGCGGAACTTCAAGCCTTATGATTACTTTCGAACCGTTAGTGGGAAGTTTAAACTATTTAGCTTGGGCTTCCTTGGTTAAGTTGTGGTGCAAGGGTTAAGGTGTTCAAGATCACTTAGCGCAAAAGACTATTGTGGTTGATGAAAAGGCAAAGGCTAGTGAGACAGATGAAAAGGCCAAAGCACAGTGAGAGAAGGTTAACGCTTAATTGTGTAGTCTCATGTGGCAATGTATTGATCCCGAGTTGATACCCTTATTTTGTTGCTTCGAGACATGTTGAATAACGCTCGCGCTTTATATGATAATGAATATCTCAATTTTATGATGTGATATTTCGGATGACCAACTTAAAGAAACATGAATCAGATATTTACTTAATTAAGACAGGTACAGGTAGTCATGGAGGAATTTGAGCAGTTGATGCCAGTCACTACTAACGTTGAAAAATAACAGGAGCAAATAGAGATGTTTCTAGTTCTTACACTTATTGGACTTCCTATTGACTTTGATTCGGTGCGTGATAAGATTTTGGCTAGTCCTACAGTTCCTATAATGATTAACTATTCTCTCGTTTGCTGCGCCTCCTAATCACACAAATCTTATCACCAACCATTGATTTCTCTATTCTCACATCTCAAATCACAAAGAATAGAACATCTCAGTCTATAGACAATCTGTTACACCCCGTAAGTTTTCACATGGATTCAGGGTAAGATGGTAAAGTAATGATAGAAAGGAAGGAGTGTCTTTTGAGATTCGAGAAGCAACCGGGACGACTCTACACCCTGCGCTTGCTAGGGTATGAGGAAGGTTGAGCTAGACTATATGGATTTGAGGCTTTTTCGAAGGATGTCTATTGCTTAGAAGAGTAGTAAGAAGGTGTCGAGAGGTTTAGAGGTCAGTGGGATTGAAGGAAACACTCACCGACGAAGTTCGATAAAGTTAGTACATTTCGCTAAACATTTCGCGTCGCATCTTTGCTGGACTTTTTGGCATAGTTTCTGCCACCATATGTGGTGGCATATGTGGTGGCATAACCTGATTTACGTCGCAGAACCCACCGCATATGGGAGGCAGTGAAAACCTCTATGTAAGGCCTTGAGTGGTGGAGACTTTAAAATGTTTTATTTTCACTCCTCTCAGCCCCAAATCAGTCCCAAAATCTCTCTCTAGGGTTTCTCATCTATCAAGGGTGTTTTTACAAGATCCTAAGGTGATTTGAGTAAGGATTCAACTCCTACAAGTGATGCAAGCTTGAAGAATATCCTTTTTAGTGTGTTGTTGTTTGTGTGTTTCAAGCTCCACAGAGGTTGTGGTTGGAGATTTTCAGATTATTCAAAGTAAGTTTAAACTTTTGATTTCCATGTCTAAGATATTGTTTGTGCTGATTAAGTTATAAAAGTGAGAAACTATAAGAAAAAGGCAAGAAGATGGTCTAGAAAGGTGTTATATTGTTGAGTTGTTGAAGTGTATCTATATATTCTTATGGCTGGAAATTGCTAGAAATAACTTGGATGTGATGTTGATATGGTTATTATCATGGTCTTCCATGAGTTGGATTTATTGATGGAAGTTAGAGTTGAAGGAATGAGGAAAAGAACTAAGTTTAATACTAAATCGAACTCGTCGACTATCGTAGTTGCTACTAGTTGCTACTAGTTGTGATAGTAATGTTTGTGCACTTATTTTGGGTATAGAATGAAGTGTGTTGCGGGTCGGTTGCATCGCCTTACTGAGACAAGATAAGCCAAGGTATGTGAAGGCTATCTATTTCCTTATTTTTTTGGCATGATTTCTCTAACGAGTTAGTTCCGATTCCATCCCCCAAAGATATGCTAGTTACTGAAATCGTAGTTGGGTTACTATGACCCTACTCTAGTAGTCCTTCCTTGTCAAAAACGAGTTATAGTTAGTCACGTCTAACCAAGTACTTAGAACGATAGAAAACATGACTATAGACTATAGTGAAGTGTGGCTGCCTTCGGGCTACGATAGTTGCCTTTGGGGCTATGATGTTTGTCTTCAGGGGTATGATAGATTACCTTTGAGGCTATTGGCCATACAGTTTGCCTACGGGGCTATACAAAAATAGATTGCCTTCGGGGCTAAACAGACGTGTGCTTGCCTTCGGGGATAAACAAACACGCACTTGCCTTCGGGGCTATACATTCATATCTAAGTGCCTTATATGAGGCTAAGTAACAGATATTAGTTTACATAGTTATTAGAAAACAGAGGCAGGTAAACGTAGCTAGTTTTTCCTTTAGTAGCTCTTCCGTTTTTATTCATATTGCTTTGTATTTCAATTTCAGTTGCCTTACATACTCGGTACATTATCTCGTACTAATGTCCCTTTGCCTGGGGACACTATGTTCATGCCCGCAGGTTCAGACAGGTTGTAGAAAGGATCGCACTAGTAGGACCCGCCGAGTATCAAATTTTGTGGTAAGCTCCAGATCAAAGTTGCCAGGTCTAGCTTTTGGTATGCTTACAGATCATAGGTAGACCAGGGCTCTGTCCCGGTCATGATACAATTATGACTCGTTAGAGGCTTGTAGACGTGTTTGTATATATAGTAGTGTTAGTATATAGCCTAGTCGGCCCTTGTATATAGTATGTTTTGGATTTTACTGCGTGCAGAGACTAGGGTAGGCCTTGTCTGCCGCCCAGTCATGTGCGGGGACAGTCCCGTTTTAGTCGAGTTGATTTCTATTTACAGATTTTTTAGTATGCGGTCTTGTCGGCCTAAGTCGAGATTGCTTTTACAGTAAGGCCTCAATGCCCCAGTCTGCCTCTAAGGCTCAGATTATGAGTTCAGTTTGGTACGCTCGGACCTAGCAAGGTACCGGGTGCCACTCACGCCTCACCTAGGTTGGGGTGTGACAAATTGGTATCAAAGCAGGTCAGTCCTAGGGAGTCTTCAAGTCGTGTCTAGTAGAGTCTTGTTTATGGATGTGTGGTGCACCATATTTATAGACAGGAGGCTACAAGACATTTATGAGTCAATTACCCTTCTTTTTGATCCAGATCGTGCCGTGAAGTTAAGTCCTATAAACCCGAGCTGACCTTTATGTATTCGTATTGATGATGCCGTACAGATATGCCTTCCTCCGGAACGAGTACGATTAGTGGAAGGATCGAGACAGTAGCAAGACAAGAAGTCAGCTACTCTATTGAAGAAGACACGACGGATGCAGCTAGCTATTCTATTTAAGAGGATCTGTCTGAGGCGGCAAGCTATTCTATTGAGGAGGGCTCGTCTAAGGCTCAAAATGAGTCGCCTTTCCAGGTGTTGTCGACTCCGCCTGCATCAGAAGAGCAGAGGGAAATTCCAGCATCACCAGATAGAGTTGAGTCCTCTGAGGGGTCAAGATCAGTACAGTCTTGGGAGTCAGTTAACCAGGAGTCGCCAGAGTATACCAGATATAATTCAGACGAGGGGGATAGTCAGGCCAAAGGGGCCAGGATAGCCGACGACTATAAAGGGTTGCCGAGTGATAGCAGACTGCCAATGCATGGGCAGTGGGCTAGGTTACCACAACAGTCTACGCTGGATTAGGGCTCTCATGTAGGGCCAAGGTAGGGTTCGCGAGTATCAGAATCCCAAGGCCAAAGTAACGCAGTTTAGAGGAGGACACTTTGCCGCCAGTGTGGTTGGCTGCATGCCGGGATGATTACAAGGGACTTTCCTTGGTGCGGGAGTAAAGATCACAGGATGCGGGAATGTTCAAAGTTTAACCAAGAGAATCAAGTTAAGATAGGAAATGGAGCCTCAGCTCCGAAAGTGCTTGAGACCGTTTAGAGGATATAGGTACGTCAACGGTTATTTTTGTCACACCCCAACCTTGAGGTGTGTGACAAACTTGGTATCAGAGCAGGTCAGTCCTAGGGATGTGTACAAGCAGTGTCTAGTAGAGTCTTGCTTCTGAGTGTGTTGCACGCCACACTTATAAACAGGAGGCTACATGACATTTAACATGTTACCTTTCTTGAAATCTAGATCCTGCGTTAGAAGCGAGGTTGTAAGTAGAATTCCTATTTTCTCACCCTGGTTCTTTTTCAGTAATGCCAAAATCAAAGAAAAGTACCGTTAGCAAGAAATTGGTCAGAAATGCGGGGGAAGGTACCATCAAATTACCACCCGTTAATATGGATTCGAGGAATACAAGGAAACTAGAAGGAAATGTGAGTTATTCTATGGAAGAAGATCCGTCTATGGAAGACGATCTGTTTATAGAAGACGATTCGTCTTCAATCGTCTATGGAGGAGGACCCATCTGAGACCCCAGAAGAATCGCCCTTCCGAGTACCATCAATTCCAGTGGTGTTGTCAGATTATAGGAGGGCTTGCACAATATAAAATCATCAGCGCAACGGTCATTTCGGGTTGGTTTAGGTGTGAGTGGTACCGTGTATACAAAAGCGCCCCTAGTCATCTTTCCAGAGTAGGGTCATGTTCAGATGCCCCCCACATGTTAGGCCTTTTGAGAGGCCAAGGAGCCCATTATCATGGAAGTCAGTTAACCAAGGTTCGCCAATAACGAGTAGAGGTGATGAAGAAGTAACTAGTAGACAGATCGGAAGGTTTGGAATGGAAGTAGGTAATAGAGGATTAGTGTTGCGAGACGTGTCAGATCGAAGCTTCCGGGTAGAATTCAGGCAAGTACAAAGAGATGTCGGAAGTAGCAGACTGCGATGTCAGCAATATGGAGGGAGGCATGACAGAGCATGTTTATGCGATATCGAGTTATGTTTTTGATGCGGAGCCTTGGGTCATGGGGCTAGAGAGTGCCCCAAGGTATTTCAGTTGCATTGCGATCAATGTTTATAAGTGCATTTTGGGTAATGTCTGAATGATGTTGAGGAATGTTATTGGTGTGGAAGTAGAAGCCATATAGTAGATAGATGCCCAAGATTGAGTCAGGGGAAATAATAGGTCCCGATGTTACTCAGAGTTACGTAACTAACCAGGTATGTTGATAATTTTATTAAGGATAGTTGTGTTTATGCTTGTAATCGGGTGGTTACCACTAATGTAGAAAGTATATCATACAGAGGTATATAGACCATAAATGAATACAGAAGTAGAAGGTGGCAAATGAAACTATAGTTACGTTTAATTTCTAAGCAAAATAATCCAGGAACTGACCATTTCTTAGCTACCTGTATACCTAACACTTTTAGGTCTTGTAGCAAGCATGATATCGAAACATAAAGTATATATGAATACGTGGCTTAAAAAGGAGGTACTCTCCGGCCCAAAGAATTAAGGAAATCCCCAAAAAATTGATAAGGAAAATGAATTTCCGGAGTTAAGTTACCTGAAGCTTCATTTCAGGAAGCAATTAAAGAAAAAGGGCGCGAAATGTTATGCCTAAACTAGTAACCCCAACTCCTCCACAAGGGCTGAACCATTCAGGAAGATCGTGAGACATGATGAGTTTTGTCAGTTAAGATATACCTTATTTACTGTAAAATATAGTGTTTTTTTTATATTAAGTGATGAGATTTTGAACCCTGAGACGCAAATGCCCAAGTGCGGAGGTGTGAGAGGTTGGCTATGAACGGGTTCAAGAGGGGTAGAGGTAGGCCGAAGAAGTATTGAGGAGAGGTAATTAGACGGAATATGGCACAGGTGCAACTTATTGAGGACATGACCTTAGATAGGGGGTTGTGGAGGACACGAATTAGGGTAGAAGGGTAGTAGGTAGTCGAGCGTAGTCTTACTTACGCTTGCAAACTGGCAGTTGTAGTGTTCTTATTGTAGGACCGCTTAGCCTATCATACTAATAGGCGCAGTATTGCTTTATAGTCCCTTGTAGTTTGATTTCTGCTGCTATTTGTTCTGTAGTGTACTTTCTTTATCTTATTTACCTGCGTTAGTTACTAATTTTTTTTCAGAATGCGCTATCATGACTTATTCGCTTTTGACACCAGCATTTTTATACTGCTTTAAATTGCCCGGGTCTGACCGTTTCTCTTGCTTTTTTTGTGCTTAGTCTTTATCTTGAGCCGAGGGTCTTTTGAAAATAACTGCTCTACCTACCAAGGTAGAGGTAAGGTCTGGGTGCTGTCTACCCTCCCCAGACCTCACATTGTGGGATTTCACTGGGTATGTTATGTTGTGTATGTGAGATTTTTGAACCCTATGGTATAGTTTTATGAGCCGATCAGGCAAGAATAGTTGGTTGAAGATAGTTTGCGATAAAGGCTTGAGTTGACAGAAAAGCGATGATAAGTCAAAAACGGGTGTCTGGTAAACACAAATGAAAGTGTTAAGACAAAATAATGAGACCGAAAGATGTTTCTCATGCCTATTGACCAATGGAAAGACGATAATGATAAGGACATCAATAATGAGATTAGAGTGGGACCCAGGACAACACGCTTACCATAAAAAATAAGGATATTAGCGAGGAAGTGGTACTTGAACTTTCTAGCCAAGAATATAATACGTCCATAAATGACGATACTGGGGATACGCTAAGACAAGGAATCCTTAAAGGGACTCAAGTCGATAATGTACAAGTTGATTGGCTGAACGAAGGGTGAAGAAGAGCTTCAAAACCAATTAAGGGGAGGAAGGCCGAATCAGTGGTAAGATTGAGTCCAGCTACGATTTGAATATGAATACGTTAAGCACTAATTCCTCCATGAATATTTAAGGATATATAAGTGGAAGTAAGGACGAATGAAGGCCGATGTAAGCATATGCGAGGTGATAAAGAAATAATCCAAGATAAATGATCAGGAAAAGAGCTAAAGAATAAGGGCAAGGAAACAGAGATATGAGTGGATGAGTAATGGTAGATTTTGAATTACCGAATGAACTAGAGACTCCACGAGAAGGATAATGCAATGGTCGTAAGGTTAAGTACATTGGTTGTGAAGGAAGCCGAATCGGGAAATTAAGGCAGAAGTGTTTACTCAAGTATGATTATCATGAGGGGATTAAGCAGATTAACGCCTTACAAAGGTCCTTTATAAAAAACAAAAAAACAAAAAAAAAGGGACGGGGGGGGGGGGGGACATGATGATCCCTAGCATGATCAATACTGAAAACTAACATGAGTATGTCAAAGTTTTACTTTAGGAAACTGTATAGGAGATACCCAACGAATGGATGGTTAAATATAACGTATAAAGGATCTTGGAATTACAAGAGTCAAGTGTTGAGCTCTTAGTATGAAGTAAATGTTGTTCTCAGAAAATCACCAGTTTGGAGTTAGTAAAAATGGTATGCACTTAAGAAATAAGGCAAATAAAAAGGGAAATGATGTCGAAGGTGAGAGAATGTCTTGTTTCCCGTATTTATCAAAAAATGGAAGTCAAGGAAAATAGGGAGGGAACGATATGGATCGATAAAGAATGTTTGAGAAAATATGGTATATAACTAAGGAATAATGAACCTATCTCGGTATACACATAATCGCCCATAGAGTATGCAAATTGGAAACATTATAAGAAATAAGAAGTTCTGACGTAATGAATAGGGAGATAATGGACGATAGGGTCGAATACCAGTGAAAAAGAGGGCCATCGTAAATGATACCAGAAAAAGTCGACCCAAAAAGGTAATAGGTGGCCAACCGTAATAGAAATCGGGCGATGATAACTCCCTGAAGCTGAAGGAAAATGAACACCGCCTTATATTGAGAATTGGAGGAACGTCAAGGAGAAGAGCCCTATCTAGAGTCCATTGGAAGATATTGTGATATAGAATAAAGGTAATAACGAGAACCTTATAAAGATCTAAGAATTTAGTATATTGACACACAACACTCAAGAAGATTCACCCTTGAAGTTGAAACATTACAAAAGAGCTATTAATTGGTCTGAGAATCATTGTGGGCCATCTCATTACGATGGTAAGGTATTCTGGTTCAGAAGAGTAATGTCAAACTGACTCATCAATTTGCGTTGTGACAACTAAGGCTGCCTATACAATAAAAGTTTGGTCGACAATTATCCTGAAGTTATGTCAATCCGTTATGCAGTCACTCATTATGATAAATAGGTATTGGAGGAACCATTCGAAAGAGGCTTTGGATGTTCAGAATTACCTTCACCCCATTCCTAAGGGAGTCAATTAAAGGTTCAGACCACCAGACTCAGGTAGTGAATGAATGTATGGAACTTGGAAAAGTTTGGAATAAGGATAAATGACTATTAAATGACATATTACCAGATTGATAAATAAGGAGTTATGCATGGAAAATGAGTAGGACTCTTATCGAATTACAGAATGGAAAAAGACCCAAAATTGAAATATCAGATTTGATGTAACAAGTTATAAGCAAATATTTGGATTAATGAGGAGACGTTTTAAGAGATTTGGTGTCAAGATCAGGATACAACTTGACAAAGAAAGAAAACTTCATCTGAAACGTTCGCGATCATAATACCAAACTTGGTTGAGAAATGCAGTAACCAACAAGTAGAGTATAATCCCAACCATGGATGCCTATTGGATATTCACTTTAAGTATTTCCGTGATAGAATTATAAAGGTGAAAAGGAACTTACTGAAAAGAAATACCAAGACCAGTAAGATGTTCATAATTTACATCTTAGGGTGGGACAATTTGAATGTATTAAGAAAGGACGGTATAAGGATATAATAGAAAAAGGGAAAGAAAAAAGGAGAAAGAACTGGATTCAAATAGCCCTATCATGTCCAAATCCTTTACTTTGACGATCATCATGCCGCAATCTCTCATCGGAATTTCACTTATGCTCCATGCCTACAAACTCTGTCACCTAAACCCATCATGAGACGATAATTGTAACAAAGAAAAGGACATAGTTCAGACATAAGGATTCAGTGATTCGAATGAATTACAGTTTAATAAGCAACTATGTGAAAAAGGTATACGCCCGTGTGGAGGTCGATGATGTATCAACAATATTTATGATTGTGTAATACTATGAGGCAATATCTATGGCATCTTATTGCACGACAGGTTGAGATTGTCCTTTGTACGAAAGAACTTTGCCGGAGTGGTCAAAGAACCTAAGAATCGCCATACTCGAATGTTTCAACTTCAGAGTCCTATTAATAATCGTGCGACGCTATCCTTTATTCCTATTCTAATTTACCGAGGTTGATCCATATACTTTATTTAAACGGTGTTGCTGAAACAAGTGTATCAGGTGCAACTTAGATGTTAGTCGGAGAACATTAAGGTGAGTTATGGCTAACCTTTTTCCTGGTTATTATAAGTACAAATGGTCATGTGAGACCGATTTGATGATACCTTGTTATTATATTGCCCTGTGTGGTATTCGAGATGTATTTGGGACGCTGGACAGGTTCTGGATATTTCTATTTACAAGGGAAGCTCTGCCAAAATATTTGAAAAACTTGAGAGTTAGAATATCTTCAACATTTGCGGACGAATGTTTCTAAGGGAGAAAGGATGTTATGCATTGTAATTTTTGTATCGTCGCATTGTTGATTATTACCGGCATTCCAGGAAGATAGGTGACATTACAGAAGGATAATGAGAGTTTATAAGTGGTCTACGAAAGTATCGGAGTGTATAGAAGTTAAACAGATCGAAGAAAATACATTTCGACGAAAATATGCGGAATCTCATTTTGATGGCCCAAAAGGAGGCATGTGCAAATTTGTCCGACCATCAAAATGGGGCCCCGCCATATTTTTGGAGGCAGATTTTACGGTTTGAACATTGATCGGTGGCCGACATTGTTTCGGGTTAAAACAATTTTTGGGCCACTTTTGGCCATTTTCAACCACACTTCTTCCAAACTCTCTCCCTCCTACCAATATATTTCCATGATTTCAAAGTGATTTCAAGGTGTTACACCATAATTCAATACCCGAAATCTAGGGAAAGTGAAAGAGAATGATTCTATAAAATTGTTGTGCATTTGAAAATGGTTCTTGGGACTAAGGAGATTGGATTCAAGGTCATACTTGTTGTGTATGGTAAGAATTACACTTCCTTTCTTGTGTCTAAGCTTATTCATGTATTAATTAAGTGTTTGGGTGGAAAATCTACAAGTTAGAACCCTAATTGACAAAGGATATTGTTGTTTTGATTTTGAATTGTTGGAGGCTAAGTATATGACTGACAATCAAGGGAAGTAACTTGATTATGTTGTAGATGTTGTCGTTGTGCTCGTTTAAAGTATTGGTCTTAATAATGGAATTACAGGCTAGAAGGAGAAATGGCTAGAAACCATGTATGATTGTTCTTGTTGATGTTAACTCATGTTGGGCTGATTTTGTAAGAATCGAGCTATTGAATGGAGTCGTAAATACATGTATATCATAGTGGTGATGAGTAGGGGTGACAATGAAGAATTGTTGTGATAGAATTTATTGAACTTGAACTATGATTGATCTGAAAATCTCTAATACGTAGGATATCGTTCGAAGCCACTGGAGAATTGCAAGCTAGCATTGTTCAAGCAACAAAGGTATGTAAGGCTATCCCTTTCTTTCAAAAGAGTGAAATCCAAAGTGTTTATCGTTTTCAAAAGAAACGTCAAAAGCCTCATTCTACTTGTATATCGTAATCTCTTGTCGAGAATTGTTCCTTGTTATTCATGTTCTAATGGTCATTGTTGGTTGGTTACTTGTTCACCATATCATAAGCCTTCAGAAAGAAGTGTTCCAATGAGTTAATCGTCAAAGTCGACTAAAAGTCATTCCAAAGTTAAGTCAAAAGGTTCCGAGTCCAAAGAGGCCTTAAGTGTTATTATTACTATATATATATATTACTCACACCACCGTTGCGAATAGCCGGTGGGTAGTTGTACATGTAAATTATACACACCTCCGACAATAACCGAAGGGTAGACACTTATATGTGCATCCATACATACACCTCAGAGTATTACCTAAGGGCAGTGACATATTATACACCTCGAACTATAAGCCAAGGGCAGTTTATATAGTAAGATCTATTGACACAAGTTTCACTTCAGTTTTAGAGTTTCATTGTTCGCTCTACAGGACACGCATGTTATCAGAGTATCATATTGCTTTTATGCTTTTCCTTATAGCTTACATTGCCATATTTCTATTCATGCCCTACATATTTAGTACATCTTTTATACTAATGTTCCTCTCTGGGACACTACATTTTATGTCGCAAGTACAAATAGAGATACAGATGACTCCTCGCAATAGATGACTCGACTCAGTTGAAAGTTGTCATGCTCCTTTCTTCTGGAGCCATCTATGGAAATTTTTAACATAAGCAGGAGGGATTCGCAGATCTTCCAGACATAGAGCGAACAGGGCTTTGAACCCAAATACATTACCTACAATGGAAGTAAATATGTTAGTAACTGAACCTTCTTCAAAAAGGTTGAGATGATATGTATAATGTTGTGTATAGCGGGGCCCTGTCCTGATCAGATGTTGTTGATGTACTCTTTAGAGGCTTGTAGATAGTTGTGTTATGTATTATGGTCTTATGTCGCCTTTTCGGCCTCTTTAGTAGACCTGTTGTGTTCTTGTCGGCATGGTTGTATATACATGTATATGTTGGGCCTTTTTGCATGCAGGTAATGGTGTCCTTGTACAACTAATCATTTATCAGAGGCTTTGTCGGCCTCTGGGTTGTTGCATATGTTACAGGTATCAAGACTGGTACGCTCGAGCCTTAGGGCATCGAGTGCCGGACATACCCCCCAAGGTTGGGGTATGACAATCTTGTTGCGATGTTTACTTCGTATAAGTTTAGAATATGAAACAAAAAGACTAGATTTCAGAAGAATACCCGAGAGTAGACTAGCAGTCTTATGATGACCATAATGAGGAAGCGGTATCGAGCCCGACGGGTTGGCAAAATCAGAAAGACATATTAGGAAGATTAGCATGACCCTGAATAGTGTAAGATAAGGGACATGTATTCACGGGCTATTAGTACCCTATGCAGTTAGTTAAGATAGTAGTAGAGGTTTTAGCAAAGGAAATGGAAATCGTAGCGGGACAACAATAGGCATAGACCGATACATGTATTGAGCAATAAAAGGGTGGTTTTGGAACTATAACTACGGGAAGCTAGTGTGTAATTTGAGCTACTTAAGCGTAGGTAAAAGACGAGACTAGAATAGCCAAAACACTAAGGTAGAAAGCAGCAAAGGAAAGTTCAACGAGTTATTAAGTGTCAAATCCAGACTACAAAGATAGCATTTAGAGTTAGAGATCAAAGTAGAATATACTATTTGGAGGTAAACATTATTAGAGGAAAATCATCTGAGTTAGGCATTAAGGAGTAGAAATATTAGATGAGAGGACATAACCGAGAAACACTTAGGAATCCTTAGACTTTCGTGAAGAGATATGAGTTAGAAAAGCACCCAGTACTCACAAATAGTATGACCAATAAGCGATGGCTATTTTAAACCTACCAAGAAGTATGATAACCTTTTGTAAGAAGGTGTACAAGAAAAGTTCAGCAAATAAGGATCACGGGTTAGATGTGATTGGATTTAACAATATTGAACATGTCAAGAAAGTAGTAAACGAAATAAGAGCAATACTCATGGGTAATGACATTCCTAGAGTGAGGGTATTGAAAAATCATCATGAATAGAATATCATACGAGATGAGGTGTTATCACGCTTATGATTAACGGTCACGAGAGACCAAATGTCGTGGGTTATAAATATAGGCCATGGGTGGCATGTACAGTGTGTTTGATTTTAGTTCAGATTATAGAGGAGGCTCTGAAATTTTTTTCCCAAAGTTTCTAAGATACAACATTCGATAATGAATGTTTCTAAGGGGAAATGATATTACACCTCGCAAGTTTTCACATGGATTCAGGGTAAGATGGTCAAGTAATGATAGAAAGGAAGGAGTGTCTTTTGAGATTAGAGAAACAATCAACACGACTCTACTCCCTTGCACTCACTTGGGTACGAGGAAGATTGAGCTAAACTACAACGACTTGAGGCTTTTACAAAGTATATTTGTTATTTATGAGAGTTGTAAGAAGGTGTCGGGAGGTTTAGATGTTAGTGGGATTAAAGGAAACATTCCCCGATGAAGTTCGATGAAGTTAGTACATTTCGCTAAACGTTTCGTATCGCAAAAGACCATCCGCCTCACAGATCTTGGGTTCATATTGGCCGGACTTTTTGGCATAGTTTCTACCACCATATGAGGCGGCATAGTCTATTCTGCATTGCAGAACCCACCATATATGGGAGGCGGTTGAAATCTCTATATAAGGCCTTGAGCGGTGAAGACTTTAGAACATTTTATTTTCACTCCTCTTAGCCCCAAATTAGTCCCAAACTCTCTCTCTAGGGTTCCTCATCTATCAAGGTTGATTTTACAAGATCCTAAGGTGATTTGAGTAAGGATTCAACTCCTACAAGTGATGCAATCTTGAAGAAGATCCTTTTTGGTGTGGTGTTGTTGTTGTGTGTGTTTCAAGCTCACAAGAGGTTGTGATTAGAGATTTCCAGATTCTTCAAAGTAAGTTTAAACTCTTGATTTTCATGTCTAAGATATTGTTTGTGTTGATTAAGTTAGAAAAGTGAGAAACTACATGAAAAGGCAAGAAAATGGTCTAGAAAGGTGTTGTTATATTGTTGAGTTGTTGAAGTGTATCTATATCTTCTTATGGATGGAAATTGCTAGAAATAACATGGATATGATGTTGATACAATTGTTATTATGGTCATCCATGAGTTGGATTTATTGATTGGAGTTAGAATTGAAGGAATGAGGAAAATAACTATGTTTAATCCTAAATCAAACTTGTCGACTATCGTAGTTGCTGCTAGTTATGATAGTAATGTTTGCGCACTTATTTTGGGTATAGATTGAAGTGCGTTGCAGGCCGGTTGCATTGCCTTGCTGATACAGGATAAGCCAAGGTATGTGAAGGCTATCCCTTTCCTTATTTTTTTGGCATTATTTCTCTAACGAGTTAGTTCCGATTCCATCGCACAAAGATGTGCTAGTTACTGAAATCGTAGTTGGGTTACTATGACCCTATTCTAGTAGTCCTTCCTTGTGAAGAATGAGTAACAGTTAGACACGTCTAGCCAAGTACTTAGAATGATAGAAAGCATGACTAGAGACTATAGAAAATTATGGTTGCCTTCGGGCTATGGTAGCTGCCTTCAGGATATGATAGTTGCCTCTGGAGCTATGATGTATTCCTTCGGGGCTTTGATAGATTGCTTTCAAGGCTATTGGCTATACAATTTGCCTATGGGGCTATACAAAAACATATCATTTTCGGGGCTAAATAGACGTGCGCTTACCTTTGGGGCTATGCATGAATATCTAAGTGCCTTATACGAGGCTAAGTAACATATATTAGTTTACGTAGTTAGTAGACAATAGAGGCAGGTAAATGTAGCCAGTTTTTCCTTTAGTAACTTTTCTGTTTATATTCAAATTACTTTGTATTTCAGTTTAGTTCAGCTTCAGTCACCTTACATACTCAGTATATTATCTGGTACTGATGTCCCTTTGCTTGGGGACACTGTGTTCATGCCCGCAGGTACAGACAGGTTATAGGAAGGATCACACTAGAAGGACCCACTGAGTATCTGCTTTTACGGTAAGCTTCGGATCATTCGGAGTTGCCAAGTCTAGCTTTTGTTATGCTTATAGATCATGGGTAGGCTGGGGCCCTGTCCTGGTCATGATATAGTTATGACTCATTAGAGGCTTATAGACATGTTTGTATATATAGTAGTGTTAGTATGTGGCCTAGTTATCCCTTGTATATAGTCTGTTTGGGAGTTTGCTACGTGTAAGGACTAGGGTAGGCATTGCTGGCCACCTAGTCATGTATATATATGTGTGGGGACAGTCCCATTTTAGTTGAGTTGATTTCTATTTACAGATTTTTCAGTATGCGGCCTTGTCGGCCTAAGTCGAGATTGCTTTTACAGTAGGGCCTTAATGGTACAATCTGTTTTTAGGCTCAGATTATGAGTTCAGTTTGGAACTCTCGGACCTAGCAAGGTTTCGAGTGCCAGCCACGCCTCACCTAGGTTGGGGTGTGACACAATCGAAGAGAAGGAAGTCATTTTGGAAGATCTCAAACTAAGTGTAGTTATATTGTCATAAGTTAGGACACACTCGTGATGTATGTCGTGCTTTGCATGGTCAACCACCCAATGATGTTCATGTTGCTCAATGTAGCTATTGCCATAAGTTTGGACACACTTGTAACGTATGTCATGCTTTGCTTATTCAACCACCCAATAATGCTTATGTTGCTCAGACTAACATGCAGGAAATTAGAGATTTTCTTTATCTGAAGGGGAATATAATGAGTTTTTTCAATATCAAGCAAGTAAGTTGATATCTTCACAAGTAACCATAGGTTATTAGCCTAATACTTTTGTTGCTGGTAATCTTATGGTTGTGTTTCACAATTTAGTACCCTTGGACCGTTGATCGTGGATTCAAGCGCTTCTAATCATATTTTTTGGTATCAAATCACTTTTGTCAAATTTTTTATTCATAGTCTCTTCCTCTAGTTACTTTAGCCAATGGGATCCAAACAAAATCGAAAGGAGTTGGACAAACTAATCCCCTATCTTCTGTCACTGTAATCTTTGTTCTTTATGTCTATGGTTGTCCTTTTAATCTTGCATCTGTCAGTCATTTGACACGTGCCCTAAATTGAGCCATAAGATTTCTTGATGATTTTTTTATTATACATGACTATAATACGAGATGAATGATTGGCGCAGGGCATGGATTACAAGGCCTCTACTATCTTACCTCTCCTAATTCCTCCACATCATGCCCCATTATAGATCCACCAGACCTAATTCACAGATGTTTAGGACCTCTGAGTTTATTTAAGCTACAGAAGATGGTGCCTAGTTTGTCTAGTTTGTCCATGTTAGATTGTGAGTTGTGTCAACTTGAAAAGCACACCCATACTATTTTTCCATGTACTGCTAAGAGTCATGCAGAGTCTATTTTTCATTAGTTCATTATGATATATGAGGTCCTAGTAGAGTCAATTCAATCTTAGGATTTCGTTATTTTGTTAGTTTCATTGACGATTATTCCAGATGTACTTGGATTTTCCTAATGAAAGATCGTTTGAGTTATTCTTTATATTCAAGATTTTTTGTGCTGAAATACAAAATCAATATGGTGTTTCTATTCATACTTTTCATAGTGATAATGCCTTAGAATACTTATCCTTCCAGTTTCAGCAGTTTATGATTCACCAAAGAATTATTCGTTAGACACCTTATCCCTACACCCCTTAGCAGAATGGGATGGCAGAAAGGAAGAATAGGCATGTCATTGAGTCTGTTCACACTCTTCTTACTGAATCCCATGTTATGCTACGTTTTTTGGGTGATGCATTCCTCATATCATGCTATTTAATTAATCGAATGCCCTCATATTCCATTCATAATCAGATTCCTTATTCGGTATTGTAACGTCAGTCATCTCTATACTCTTTTCCCCCTAGTGTCTTTGGGAACACATGTTTTGTTCATAACCTAGTTCCGAGGATAGATAAATTAGCCTATCATTCTCTTACATGTGTCTTTCTTGGTTATTCTCGGATTAAAAAATGGTATCATTGCTACTCACCTGATCTTCATTGGCACCTTATGTCAGCCGATGTCATATTTTTGAGTCTCAACCTTACTTTACATCTTCTTCTGATCATCCTGACATCTCTGAGGTCTTACTTGTATCTTAAGTTTTACCTACACCGGTAGTTGAAGAATCTACAATTACTTCTACATCTCCAGTCACAGTGCCACTATTTTTGACTTATAAACATCGACCACGTCCAACATTAGACCCAATATTAGGCCTAGATGATTCATGTCA
This sequence comes from Anisodus tanguticus, assembly GCA_034509755.1. Classification (NCBI taxonomy): domain Eukaryota; kingdom Viridiplantae; phylum Streptophyta; class Magnoliopsida; order Solanales; family Solanaceae; genus Anisodus; species Anisodus tanguticus. The sequence goes on along the minus strand of CM067546.1, from coordinate 19,884,259 downwards.
TGCGTTTGACCCTATACTAACTACAGACTTGTCTTTTCCTAATCAATTGATTGCACTTTGAAACGATATATGGTCCACTCGTAATACTATCGTACATTATACCTTTTAAGTTATCATTATCTATCATCACCCCATTATGCCTTTGTATCAGTTTTGCCCTCTGTCTCCATCCCTAAGTCTATATGTGAAGCCCTTTCTCATCCCGAACGGGGATAGTCTGACAGACTATGGTTGAAGATATGTCTGCTTTACATACAAGTGGTACTTGGAGCTTGTACCTTTTCATTTCGGTAAATATAATGTTGGGTGTCATTGGTTTTATGAAGTTGAAGTTGGTTCGGATGGTCAAGTTGATCGACTTAAGGCTCGCCTCCTTGCCAAGGGGTATACTTAGATATTTGGGCTTGCTTACAATGATACTTTCTCTCTTGAGGCTAAAATAGCATATGCCTGTATTTTTCTATCCATGGTTGTTGTCCCTCATTGACCTCTTTATCAGTTGAACATTAAGAATGTTGTTCTTTATGGTGAACTTTATGAGGAAGTTTACAAAGAGCAACCACCAAGTTTTGTTGCTCAGGGTCAGTCTAGTTTGGTGTGTAAATTACGCCGATCACTTCATGTCCTAGAATAATCTCATCGATCATGGGTTGAGAAATTCAACACAGTAATTCAGAAGTTTGGCATGATTTATAGGGAAGCTGATCACTATGTGTTTTATTGGAATTCTGCTCCAAATATGTGTATTTATTTAGCGATTTTATGTTGATAATATCATTATTACCGGAAATGATCAGGATGGTATCATTCATTGAAAGAAAAATCTCTTTCAACATTTTTAGACTAAAAACCTCGACAGTATAAAGTATTTTCTAGGTATTTAGGTTGCTCAGCCCAGATCAGATATTATTATTTCACAATGCAAGTATGCCTTAGTCATTTTTGAGGAGACATGATTGATGGGATGTAGACCCATTGACACTCATATGGATCCAAATGCTAAACTTCTAGAAGATATATGCAGTTGGTTGGTAAGTTGAATTATCTCACAGTGACTAGACGTGATATTTCTTTTCTTATGAGTGTTGTTAGTCAGTTTATGGATTCTCCTTGTGATAGTCATTGGGATGCAGTTGTCCGCATTCTTCGATATATAAAGTCAACTCCATGTAAAGGACTTTTTGAATATCTAGGTCATGAGAAGATCGTTAAATATACAGACGCCGATCGGGTAGGATCACCCTCTAATAGACATTTTACATTCGGATTGTGTTTTAGTAGGAGGTAATTTGGTTTCCTGGAAGATTAAGAAATAGAATGTGGTTGCTAGTCTAGTGTAGAATCATAATATTGAGCAATAGTTATAGCAACTTGTGAGCTAGTTTGGATTAAGTAGTTGCACAGAGAACTAAAATTTGGAGAAATCACTCAGATGCAACTTGTGTGTGATAACAAAGTGATCTTTCATATCGTATCAAATCCGGTATTTCATGAGAGGAGAAAGCACATTGAGATTGATTTCCACTTTTATCAGAGAAAAGATACTCTCCGGACATATTGTTACTAAATTTTTGAAGTCGAGTTATCAACTTGCAGATATTTTCACCAAGTCCCTCATTCTTCCTCGTATTAGTTACAACTGTAACAAGCTAGATACATATGACTTGTATGCACCAGCTTGAGAGGGAGTGTCAGAATAAAAATAGGAATGGGATTTGTATTATAGTATCTTACATGGAAAAGGATTGTAATGTAGCGTCTATAGATAGGACTCGTTGTAATAATGTAAATATACAATTCAATAATATTTTTTCCATAATTTCTCACAACATTTATCCATGTATGCTATTCCTAATAGTAGGACTGGGCTTAGTATGACAAAGGTAAGAGTGGAAATGGATTCTAACTAGTTGCAATTAGATCATATATGGGTTTAAAAGGAGGATGATTCCAATCCTTAAAAGGATTCACTCAGAAATTGGAATATGTAGGAGTTCTTAAATATTACAAACATTGCAAGATGCTTGGTCATTCACTGGTTGTAACATTTGACTTTAAATTTTAAGTTTTAACATCCCGTATTAGGATATGATACTTTATACAAGTTAAAATAATCATTTGGGACTTGTTTGAGGGGTTCGGGTTTGGACTCTAGGAGTTTAGGTGAATTTTGGATTCAAAATTCCATGATTTGATTGTTGATGATTTTAATTTTTTTTGGGTTCCATCACTTTTGAGTAGTTCTGGTCGCATTTGGACTATCTTGTCATTTTTGGGAGTCTAGACAGAGTTGGGGCAATCACAATTGTTATCCCTAGCCGCTGTTCTTATTTCTAGTAAGAGGTTCTGTCCTAGACATCAGAGGGGTGTTCCACAAATAACTGCTTTTGTTTCTAGTCAGCCTCCGGCTATTGCTGTAGCACCACAACCAGATCGCGGTGCTTCACAACCTACTAGAGGTGGTTCTGAGGCATATTAAGGGTGTAGTAGAGATGTAGTTCCTACTAGGGGTGGTCAAGCCCATTTTTATGCATTTTCTGGTAGACTAGAGGTAGTTGCATCATATGCAGTCATAATAAGAATTGTTTCATTTTATCATCAGGATGTTATTATGCTATTTGATTTAGGTTCCACATATTTGTATGTGTTATCATATTTTATTTTGAGTTTGAGTATGTTGTGTGAGCTACTTGATGTTTCTGTGTATGTTTCTACCCCTGTTAGTGATGCAATTATGGTCGATCGAGCCTATCGATCTTGTTTTGTTTCTATCCATGGTTGTAATGCAATAGTTGATCTCTTATAGTTAGATATGGTTGATTTTGAGGTGATCCTCGGTATGGACGGGTTGTATCCCAATTTTGTGACTTTAGAATGAAGTGCCAATTAGCTATTCTTGTTTTGCCTAGTGTTGTTTGAAGGGGAGCATGTAGTTTTCCCTCGAGTATAGTTATTTCATTTATGAAGGAATAATGTATGGTTGGTAAAAATTGCTTATCTATCTTGTATACATTCATGATGTTGATAAAAGAGTCACCTACTAATGACTCAGTACCAGTGGTTAAGGAGTTTGCTGATGTATTCCCTACTAATTTGCCTAGCATTCCATCTAATAGGGATATCGATTTTGGTATTGATTTGGAACTATGCACTCAACCCATTTCTATTCTTCCATATAGGATGACATCTATCAAGTTGAAGGAAATGAAAAAACAATTGCAAGGTCTGTTGAGTAAAGGGTATACTAGACTAAGTGTCTCGCCTTGGGGTGCTCTTATCTAATTTGTGAAGAAGAAGGATGGAATGATGCATATGTGTGTTGATTACTATTATGATCGGGCTACTCCTATGAGTTCTAAGAATTTGGTTCTTAGAATAATTGAAAGAAGGTAATGCGACGGAAAGTAAATCAACAAAAGAATTTCACATAGAAAACTCCTTGCTCAAGGGAGTCAAAACCCACGACCTATATTCCTATAGGATTTACCAAAGTTTCACTAAATCGGGAGCCCTTTTAATAGATTACAACAAACTAAGGACTATTCCCTGAATAGTCCGCCTAAAATCACAATCGTATCAAAGATAACTAATGAACACCTATTGCACAATAATTGCAAAGGTAAATAGATTGAATCATAACAGAACCTAACCTAGACAGACTAAAGAACTTGATGACAAATCTTGATAAGATTGAGTTCTTCTTAGTCGTGCAGCTGGCTCTCCTAAGACTAAATGTTGATTGCTCTCACTTAAGCCTCTCGTCAAAATGTTGTGATTTATGGTTATGGTTAAGCTCCAAAGCTTATCCGTATTGTATTTATATAGAAGTAGTCATTGCCTTGAATATTTGAATCCAATCAAGTTTTGGTTTCATTAATTGTACCCAAAACCAAATCTTGTTTGACTAGGATTTTCTTTCTTTCCTTGTATGTGAAGCGACTTCCTTGTCATAATTCAATGCTAATTCCATGTTGATCCACTTATGATACTTTATGGAAATATTACCATAACTTGAAATCCAACTCTTCATCGAATATGAATCAATCAATATTCCGACTTCTCCAATGTCGACATGAAACAACTTCCAGTCTCCAGTTGCGTAGTAAGGGTTAGTTCCTATGTTGATATAACTTGCTCACTGAAACCTTTGGAGATCTACTTAGATATTTGGTTCTTCAATTGAATCCTTCCTTATGTCTCCCTTAATTGTCATTGGGTACAGTGTTTGTCAAATCATCAAAACTCCAATGTAAGCTCATGATCATTGAGCTAGTAGCTACTCAATAATTTCTCCCTTTTTGATGATGACAAACACATAACAACTTTATATCTTCATGTTCCTTCTAACCAACTTACTTTAATCTTCTCCAGTTTTGGATCAGTTCTTCCCCCTTGGAAGTTGCCCCTATGTTGATAATCTTTCCCCTTAGAACTAGCTACATATTGTTCTAACACTACAACTTCATGTTGATATGACTAAGGCTCACTACACAAGGTTTGTAAGCTCACGGTAGTTCATCCTTGAGTTTAACAAGGTTTGTAAGTTCGTTGAGTCGGTAAGACTAAGTAAGAGGGTCTACTTAATCTTGTAGTAGGGACTAACCTTCCACTTATTGTAACCCTATAGGCCGCTAGGTTATGTAGAACTTGTAAGATGATGTGTGTGTCCTACAACGTACAAGCACCAGGTTCTTTATCTCAGGACATAATTCTTTAACCTTATCTCTCTATTTGTTTTGCTCCCTTATAACTCCTTATCTAATGCCTAGGACTGAGTTATTTTATAGATGAAGAACCAGTTCCTTTACATTAAGTATCTTCTAATAGGACTATTCTTTTATATGTAAGAAATAATTCCTTCACATTAAGTGTTAAATGGCAACTGGATATCTGTGTAAGCAACTTTTAATTTACATCTTAGACCATCTTCAGTCTTTATATGGTCAATGTCTGTGCCTGATATATCTGATGTTGTGTTGGCATATGATCTATAAATGAACATCTATTTATGAGCTGAATCTTCTCCCTTTTGACATCATAAAAATTTAGTGTGGCAATGAGAATTAGTGTATTTGATTGATATCAAACACACGGCCAATCAGATTACATCATCATGAACATGGTACATGAGCACTAACAACATTAAATTTTTATAATCTCAATAGGAATATTCTCATGAACCACATAAAGTCATAAGACCCAAACCAAAAGATTGCTACATATCATTCTACATTGCCAAGAAAGGTATGGGGTTCATGTCGGTATTTAGTAGGATTTAGGCTTGGTATAAATTGTGAGGGGTTAGGGATCAGGTTCTTTTAAGCTCAATTTGTGTAGGTATGTCCCTAGTAGGTGAGTACATATATTCGCTTTTGTCACTCTTTTGTTTGATTTAGTTCCCCTTCTCAGTTATTGTCTTCTTCTTTGTTCATACCTACTGACTTTATCTGGAGCCAACTTTTTTTTCTTTTTTTTGGCTGACTTAGATGGATTGTCCATATAATTATGCAACTTTGAATTGGAAAGGAGGTGCATAACTGCTAGTCATAAGAACCAAGTTCTTGACTAGTTCCCTCTCTATATGTGTTGTCTGAGCTCGATTGTCCATGCCATGAGTGCATATAAGTAAAGGTATAAGACTGAGTAAGACATTATTCCACTTGGATATGTCTTCACAACTCCTTTTCATAGATAATGAGAGAGAACTGTTGTGATAAGTTTATCTTTAATTTATGCTCCTTAGCTTCTCCTTCTCCTTCTTCGTTCCCCGCTTCTTCAACACCCTTTTCTTTTGGACCAATTTCTTTCGGTGCTCTTTTGATAGGTTTTCCTGGCATGCATGTATTTGTACTGCTCATCAGAGAACTAGTTCCTCCATGTGGTTTCATTGGGAATATTTGATCACCATAAGTCTATATGGTTCGCCTACTGATTCCTCCCTTTTCCCACACACATTAAGATGACTTAATGGTTGCTTCTTTATGGATCTTTATCCTATTGTATCTTATATATACCAGGTTCCCAGTGATGATATTTGGGAAGTCAGTTCTTGAGGGAGTGGATGTTGAGCAGTTTCCAATCTCCCTTTATTCTAGGCCTTTGGTGAGAGGATTTGTTTCTTTTATTTCTATGTATGTAGACCATCAACACATGTTCATGTATTCCCTCATTGAGGCCTACTTATTTGGATCAATGATGGTTTGTAGGAACCCATGGATGCTTGGGTTCATGTTGACTTTGGGTGCAGTAGGTAGGATTTCTTTCAGTCCATCTATGTTGATTTGTATATGTTATGGGAGGACTAGATGCCTTGTTTCTAATGTACTATCGATTTCTTTCCATGACTGCAATATATGAGGGTATCTATCTCTATAGTGTCCATTGTTCCCACAATGAGTACATAGACAATTGTGTGTGACCAATACATATTTGCTTATGAGATTATAATGGTGTTAGTTCTTTTGAATCCCAGGCCTTGCTTGTTTCTGCTGTAATTTTCATTCATGGACTTTAGAGCTTCTGAGGACCTGTTCCATTGAAGAGTCCTTTTTACCTCCCTATAGTTTTTACCTCTTCTTGGATTGCTTTGTTCTTTTCATTCTCCGTATGTAGTTTAGCCTTCACGCTTAATAGAGTTTCATTGAGACTTGATTGAGTATCCTCGATCTGTTTTGAGTTTTATGTAGATGCAATCATACATGGTTCCTTCTCTGCTGATAACTCAGAGTTTTACTTATTTAGGGCGGGGGTCTGAGAACTCATTCATGAATTTCAGGTTTTTGCATGCTCTTCTAATCTTTTAATCTTTGTCTCAAGATTTGCGTGTGAGGTTGCTAATATTCTTTTCTCTGAATTGAGGTCTTCGAAGGAGCTAATGGCAACATGAGTCACACTTTCTTGTTTTTTCCTTGCGTAGATGTGAATCTCATCTTTTATGTCATTGAGTGTTACTTCACTTTTATTGTCTTTTTAGTTTTAATCAATCTGGGCCATAAGTTCAAGTGATCCACACTTGAAACTTCTATTGCTGTTATAGATTATTGGTGTTTTCTCTCTCATCCTCATCATCACTCGAGGAGTTTCGCATAGCAGCCAGAGCTTTTCTTACAATCTGATATGCTTGCCCTGTACTCATCCTATTTTTGGGGACATGTTCCTTCCTTTTATCTGGTTCAATCCTCCTTTCTTCTTCCTCTTCTGCTGCACAGTCCCTAAGAAAGTGATCCATACATCCACATCTGAAGCATCCATCTTGATCGTTTCTATCAGGACGTATTGATCTTGAAGAGCTTCCTCTATTTTGGAATCATATTTTTCTAATAAACCTTTGAAATCTTCTGGTAAGAAGGGCCATATCTTCTTTTTTGAACTTCTTGATATGGTTAGCTGCAAGGACCAGTTTCACATATTTGGGTGATGGGGTGTTTTTCTGTGTCTGGAGCTATCTCATCTCTTATGTTTTTTTATTCCCAATGAGGTCTTCCATGGTCATTGTATCCAGGTCTTTTGCCTCCATGATTACATTAACTTTACTCTCCCAAGAGTCAGGCAAGATAACGAGCAATTTTTCAATCCTCCTTGATTGAGGTATGTTCACACCAAGGGAAACCAATTCATTGGTTGTATTATTGAACCTATTGAACATATCTTGGATGGATTCCCCTACATTCATCTTAAATAGTTCATACTACCAATTTAATATGGAGACTTTAGACTTATTTACCTGATTGGTTCCTTGTGTGGTATGTAGAGTGTCCCACATTTCTTTTATAGTTTTGCAGGAGGAGATGCTAACTATATTCTTTGGGTCCAATGCCGCAATAATCATTTTCTTTGCCTGGGTATTCTTTTGTATGAGCTAAAAGTCCTTCTATGTATGGTCTTTTTTGTCTTCTGGTAGGGATGTTGATTCGTTTATTATTTGTGGCCATAGGAATAATTGGGTTCTTCTAAATAATTTTCCGTAGCTCTCGATCCTTTCCGATTATGTAGTCCTTTATTCTTGATTTCCACCAGTTGTAGTAATTTCCATTGAGGCATAGTGGTCTTGTGGTTGATTGTTCTTCTTGTACTGTAGTAGGTGTCGCCATCTTTCAAGGTACTTGCCTTTGTAGAAGGTCTATCTCTAATGCCATTGGTTTCGATTGGGCTACTTTTATGAGTTTCTAAGAATCTGATTCTTAGAATAATTATAAGAAGGTAATGCGGTATAAAGTAAATCAGCACAAGAATTTCACGTGGAGAACTCCTTTCCCAAGGGAGTAAAAAACCTCGGCCTATATTCCTATAGGGTTTACCAAGTTTCACTAAATCAGGAGTGTTAAAATTAACAGGTTACAATAACCTAAGAACTTTCCCTGAACAGTTTGCCTAAAATCACAATAGCTGCAAAAGTAAATAGATGGAACCACAACAAAATCTAACCTAGACAAACTAAAGAACTTGATGATAAATATTGATAAGCTCGAGTTCTTCATCGTCGTGTAGTTGGATCTTCAAAGACTAAGTGTTGAATGCGCTCTTTTGAGCCTCTCATTGGAATGTTGTGATTTGTGGTTTGGTTAAGCTCCAAAGCTTGTTTGTGTTGTCTTCATATAGAAGTAGTTTTCGCCTTGAATAGTTGAATCCAACAAAGTTTTGGTTTCATTAATGGTACCTGAAAACCAAACCTTATTTGACTTGGATCTTCCTTTGTTTGAAACAACTTCTAGTATCTGATTACGTAGTAATGATCAGTTCCTTTGAGTAGTTCCTTTGTTGATATAACTGCTTCACTGAAACCTTTTGGAGGCTACACATACATTTAGGAAAATAACCTTCTTTTATGTTCTAGATTGTGCAATAAAGCCATATCTTAAGAAATCATTCAAATTCGTGCATTGCTCAATTTCTATAGTATATGACTCATTTCCAAGGGAGAAGAAGAGGTAAATCTAATATTTAACAATGTGTTACTTTTAAGATGAAAGAGTCAAGAATGAATAGGTTGCACAGGAACTCGTGGAAAGAATGGATCGAGCCTTTGGTGCATTTGAAATCTTTATTTCACGGCGATATGCTTTTATTCCCCCTCTTGAGGATACTATTCCAATTTCGAGCAGGATCATTTTTGAACCAAGAGGACAAATGAGGATCGATCATGTCAATCAGTGGAGTGACACTTTTTATGGGGACCCCACCCAGGCGACTGCTACACGAGACATGGAGTATCCTACTATTGTGGTGAAGAAGACAATGAGCCAACAAATTACCCCAAGATGGGTTTCCCAGCCTTCTCCATGTGTGGAAGAAACCCTTGGGCTCACAATGGAGAGAATAGTTAGGGATGCCCCTAGTGACAACTACATGTTGGGAAAATATATGCACTACCCGATGTAGAAACTATTTCCCCTCCAACAAAGAGGATAATAAGAGACAAATGGAATAACATCCAAAATGAGATGGGTTGTATTACTAGCCTCCCTAGAGTATTTTTTGGTCAAGTAGAGAGTTCTCGGGTACCAGGCCCCTGGTATTAGTGCAGTATATTTCTGAGGGCATAGTGGTGTCATCCTTGCGGTGGGTATGGAAAAAGACACTCAGAGTGGTGTCTAAGAGGTCTCGATATATGTTATAGGTGCATCCTTTAGGGCCATATGCAGAGAGAGTGCCATTCAATGATAGTTGAATATGGTAGCGGTAGCAGTGGTGGTGTAGGTTCAAGCTAATCTTTGCGGAGACGCACTTATTACACCTATTTTGGAAAGTTTCAGCAGGGGTTTGCTGCCTTGGTAAAGAATGCTATGAGTGTGGCCTTCCAGGTCATGTTCAGAAGAATTACCCCTCAGTAGGGTAGGGTACAGTTAGAAGTGGAATATTAGACTCAAGCAGGAGCCAGACCCATTATCATGCTATGGTCGATTTTCATCATTCATATGCATTTTGAAGACATCGTCATGGGTATGTGGTAGTTCACTTTCATGATATGTATGCACTTGTTTACCCCGGGTGTGCATCATTCTTATGGGATTTACTTTGGTGGTTAGATGTCCGGGGTTAGGTATTTCAATTTTTCTTAAAAGGTATATATTTCCCTTAGTATGACCTGTTCCTATGACTATCGAGAGGTAATATGTTCCCGGAGAATAGGGTCGGACAATGTTGAATGGTTAGGATTAGTTATGACCCCTTTAGGTTGTTTAGAGCGGAATTTTAGGGTATTATGCTAGTGAGTTACTAGAAAGATATTTAATAGATACTGAGTAAATGTGAATGACATTTGAGTGTCATAGGATAAGTACGCAATGCGATAAGTTCCTAGTTAAGGAGAGACTAGTTGAGTAAAAGTCACCTGTAAGTAAGAACGCGACTCATAAGAGTTGTAGAAGGCTTCACAGGAAGATGATTACTAAGGTCATAAAGGATGTGCATGCCATAAGACTATGCTTTCACTATGAGAAGTGATTTAATGATTTCAATGAGATTACCACAAGTTCGAATTAATTCCCACAGCCAGATAAATACCAGTGAATGAGTGGATAACTTGAATACATCCGAATGGAAGTTAGGAGCACAGAGGGTTCAATTTAAGTTCAAGTAGAGTGATATAAAGGAGTAGGGTGAGTAAGTAAATAAGAAAATAAGTTACATGATAGTATCCTTTGAAGGAAAAATAAAGTTAGGAGAAATTTTAAAGAAGGTCTTACAAAGACTAGCAATGTTGGCAAATATAATGTCACGCCCCAAACCTTGGTCTGGGCGGACCAACACTCGATGCTTTAACTTGCCAATCGAACTAGCTCTACATAACATATGACTTTGAAACATATATAGGTCTCGGGTATCCAATCAATTAATCCCACAAAGCGCGGAAGCTTAAGCGGAAATGAAAGAGGAGGGTGAGATAGGTAAGATGAAATGGTTTTCATATCATAAAGCCTTTAAAAGATAAGGTCTTTAAGTTTGTTTTATCAAAACTACCAAACTGATTGTTTGGTAGTGCTTTATTAAAATCAAAAGTTCTGTACAAGATGAAAAGACCAAAATGAAAAACATAATACATAATCTAGTACAAGTCACTGGAAATAGTGGAAACTAATCCTAAGATTTTACAAACAACTTATCTAATGCAAATCCTATGGCCTTGACTTGATACCATCTCACACATCTACAGAGCTCTCACTAGATGATATGTGTCAAAAGTCTATTGAAGTGAACTTCAGGCTTCAAGGATGGAGTAGAGTTCTTCATACATTTCCTCAGGTTCAACTTTTGTATCTTTGAAGAAATCTATATGCTGGTTGCCATTTCCATATAAATTTCCAATGAATATATCTTTGGATAAGTTACAACAGAAAGAGCATGAGAACTTGCTAATACCACACATTGTAACTTATCCAATAATACACTTATTACAAACTATATGTATGAACATGTATGTAATAATTCAGTGTTGTCTTACTTCATTCTCTTGATGCTGTTGTCAATCTCCAGGAATATGATGATATTTTGCATTCCTTATCCTCATAGATGGTATTTGAGCCTTCTCGGTGTTTAATATCTATCTTGCTTTATTGGGAAGTGAACTAAAAGGTTTTGAACTGTTGATCACCTGCAAAATCAAAAACAGGGTTAGCTAAAAATCTGGCAGTCCATTCCCTTCTCTCAATACATGTTCCACATTCACTTCCTTATTCCTCCTCAGCCTTGTGATGTTTCTAATTATCATGGATATGCTCCAAGGTATCTCCACTGTTCTGTTAGAATCATCTTCAATGTCATAGAGTCTATCTACAATACCACTGGTAATAGTGTATGAGTAACACAATATTGCAGCACCTCCCTGAGTGTCATTGCTTCTTCAACTAGATTAGTCACACCTGTAGTTCTCCTTCCTGCAACATGTTGTAAGTTTCCTTTATCATTTCTTATGAAATATGCCACTGAGCTGTTACGCCTTGTAGTTTCATGTTCCGTCACCTCGTCGATTGATACCGGCATACTGGGAAGATATGTGAACTTATGAAAGGATAATGAGGGTTCATAGGTTGTCTATGGAAGTACCAGAGTGTATAGAAGTTAAATGGATCGAAGAAATATGAATTTGACGAAATCTGCAGAATTCCACATTTGACGGCCAAAATGTACGGACCGTACAAATTGGATACTCCCACCATAGAATTTCTTGCGAATTTGCAATTATCAATTTTTGATTTTACGATGGCTTTTAATTTTCAAGTATATATTCTTGTTGCTCGATCAAAGCCCCAATTTCCCCTCTTTCAAACCCTAATTCTTTGTAAAAACATTTTTCAAGAATCCTTAATGGTTCTAATCAATAATCCAAGAAAAATTATGCAAGTTTGACATAAAGAACCCCGTGAACACCACTAGTTTCTCTTCTTCCTTGTGGCGGTGGTTTCAGAGGAGTTTTAGTGATAAAGTAAACTGAGAATTGGAGTTTGATTGATGAAATTGAGGTAAGTCTCATACTCTTTAGCTTACTCTTAGGCTTCTTCAAGGGCTGAGTTAAGATTTATGGAAAATTCTTAAGGGAATTTGTGTTTATGAACCTTGGAACCAAGTTATGTTGTATAGGCTGTTTTTATGTGATTTAAGACACTAAATGGAGTTGGAAAAGAATAAATATCAAGATAGGAAGGAGTAGCAGTAAGGGTGAAGGTTGTTTGACAGAAACATGTTGAATTTGAACTAGAAACAACCTTATGAAGTATTGCCTACAAGTTGTTCGATGAAATGTCCTAGTAAACTTTTCCTTAAGTTATGGATTCTATATTGATACAAACCATTCGTATAATGTAGTTAACCGTTCGTAGAACTTTCTAGGATCAATGGAAGTTAAATAACTTTGACGGCAAGGCATGTAAGGCTCACTTCCTTCTTTTCATCATGGTCAATATTGAAATGATTATTACGAAATGAAATCTGATAAAAAAAACTCTACTCTTAAGTCCTTAAGAAAGTACGTGTGATTCTCCTATAAATGTGTTGTTGTGTATTACCATCCATTGTCGAGATTACATCCTTATTCCAAGATACTCTTTTGATGTCAGTAAAAGTCAACTCCTTATTATTTACTAAAAGTTAAGCTAATAATGTGATTTGTGGTTCTTATGGATTCATTTCAAAGAGTGAGGTGATGTGTTAACCCTCATAAGGGAGTCAGAGGTGTAACGACCTTACACTAATCCGAAGAGTTCAAATATCATTCAGTAATCCTTAAAGAGGTCATCATATGCATGTATTATATATCTATATTTCTCACAGAGGCCTATGGCGCTATTACATAGTTTATAAAGATATGATATTGATAATACTGCCCAAAGAGGCCTACAATGTTATACATACGTGATTATACTTCATTATGCATATTCTAGCACATAGAGCACTCAAAGTACATGCTATCTTCCACTGCTCTACTTTACATTTATGCATTCAGTTACAGTTTTATCTTATGCTTCAATTGCAATGTTATACTTATTTACAGTTTCAGCCTTACATATTCAGTACATCTTTTGTATTGATGTCCCTTTTCTGGGACACTACGTTTCATGCCTGCAAGTATAGATAGAGATCCAGATGATTCCTCATAGTAGGTGACTCGACCTAGCTGAAGGTTGTCACGCTTCTTTATTACGGAGTTGTTTAGTGAGTTGATAGGTATGATGGTTATATATATGTATATAGTTGGATATGGAGGGGACCTATCCTGACCATATGTTATTGATATTCTCTCTAGAGGCTTTTAGACAATCGTTTTATGTATAATGGTCTTGTGTAGCCTTCTCGGGCTCTTCGGTAGACCCGTTGTGTACATGTCAGCCATGTCGGCCTTGTTGTATATATTTTGTATAGGTTGGGCCTTTCATTCGTACATGTGATTGTGTCTTTGTTCAGATAATCATTTATCAGAGGCTTTGTTAGCCTATGTGTTGTTGATCATGTCATATGTATCAGGATTGGTACGCTCAAGCCTTAGAACGCCATGTGTTGGCCACCCCCTAAGGTTGGGGTGTGTCAAACTTGGTATCAGAGCAGGTTAGTCCTAGGGATGTTTAAAAGTTGTGTCTAGTAAAGTCTTGCTTATGGGTGTGTTGCACGCCACACTTATAAAGAGAAGGCTACAGGGAGTTTATGATGTTACCTTCTTTGAAATCAATATCATGCGTTAGAAGCGAAGTCATAAGTATTTGAAATCCTATCTTCTCACCTTGGTTCTCTTTTTTAGTAATGCCAAAATCAAAGGAAAGTACTGTTAGCAGGAATCTGGTCAGCAATGTAGAAAAAGGTCGCAGTTGATTGCCACCCATTAATATGAATTCTAGGACTGTAAGGACACCAGAAGGAAATATGACTTATTCTATGGAAGAAGATCCATCCAGGGACGAAGATCTATCTATGGAAGAAGATTCATATATAGAAGAAGATCCATCTATGGAGGAGGACCCATCTAATACCCTAGAGGAATGGGCCTTCCAAGTACCATCAATTCCAGTGGTATTGCCAAATTATAGGAGAGCCCACACAATACTGAAATCATCCATGCAACGGTCATTTTCGGTCGGGTTAGGTGTGAGTGATACCATATATGTAACAACACCCCCAGTCATCTTTCCAAAGTAGGGTCATGTTCAGTTACCCCGTACAGGTTAGGCCTTTTGAGAGACCAATAAGCCCATTATCATGGATGTCGGTTAATCAAGGTTCGCCAAGAATGAGTAGAGGCGAGAAAGAAGTAACTAGTAGACAAACCGGAAGGTTTGGAATGGAAGTAGGTAATGAAAGATTAGTGTTGCGAGATGTGTCAGATCAAAGCACCCGGGTAGAATTTAGGCAAGCACAAGGAGATGTTAGAAGTAGTAGGCCACGCTTTTAGCAATGTGGAAGGAGGTATGATGGGGAATGTTTACGCGATACCGAGCTATGTTCTAGATGCAGAGCCTTGGGAAATAGGGCTAAATAATGCCCCGAGGTATTTTAGTCGTTGTGCCATCAGTGTGGACAAGTGCATTTTGGGCAATGTCTGGGTGATGTTGAGAGTGTTATTGGTGTGGAAGCATAGGCCATAGAGTATGTAGATGCCCAAGATTGAGTCAAGGGGAATAGTAGGTCCCTATGTTATTCAGAGTTATACAACTAACCAAGTATGTTGATAGTTTTATTGGGGATAACTATGTTTATACTTATAATCGGTCAGTTATCATTGTTGTAGGAAGTGTGTCATACAGATGTATATACACCATAAAGGTATAATAGAAGTGGAAGGTGGCAAGTAGAATTATAGTTATGTTCAATTTCTAAGTGAAATGACTCAGGAACCAATCCTTTCTTAGCCATATGCATATCCAACACTCTTAGCACCTGTAGAGTGTGTGATATCGGGACATGAAAGATATATGAATACATGATTTGAAAAGGCTACTCTCTGGGCCAAGGAATTAAGGGAAACCCCAAAAAAACTGATAAGGAAAATGGATTTCCGGAGTTAAGTTACATGAAGCTTCATTTTAGGAAGCAATTAAAGAAAAGGGGCACGAAATGTCAAGCCCAAACTAGTAACCCCCAACTCCTCCACAAGGACAAGATCGTTTATAAAGACCGAGAGACAAGAGGAGTTTTGTCGGTTAAATAAAAAAGGGCATACTTTCTTTACCATTAACAAATATGTATGTGGGCGGCAGTAAAAGATAGAAAATCTTCAATATTGGGTGATAAGATTTTCGAATTCTATGGTGTAGTTTTATGAGCTGATCGGGCAAGAATAGCTGGTTGAAGATAGTTTGCGATAAAGGCTTTTATTTGATAGAAAATAAATGAGAAGTGATAAACGGGTGTCTTGTAAATATAAGTGAAAGTGTTATGATAAAGTAATGAGGCCAAAAGATGTTCCTCAAATAGATAGACAGGCGGAAAGATTGTAATAGTAAGAAAACCAATAATAAAACCATGGTGGGACCTACAATAATATGATTACCATTGGAGATAAGGATATTAGTACAAAAGTTGTACTTAAACTTTTCTAGCCAAAAATATAATACTTGACTTCCATAAATGATGGTACCAAGAGTAAACTAAGATGAGGAATCCTTAAGGGAACTCAAACGGGTAACGTACAAGTTAACTGGTTGAACGGTGGGTAGAGAAGAGCTCTAATACAAATTAAGGGGGGAGGGGAAGCTCGAATCAGTGGTAATATTGAAATCGGCTACTATTTGAATTTTGAATACGTCAAACATTAGTTTCACCAAGAATGTTAGCAAAATGTTGAGGATAAGTAAGTAGAAGTAAAGACGAATGAAGCTCGATGTAAGAATATGATGAAGTGATAAAGAAATGGTCCAAGGTAGACGATAAGGAAAAGAGATAAAGAATAAGAGCAAGGGAACAAGATATGAGCGGGTGAGTAATGGTAAATTTTGATTTGATGAATTAACTAAAGACTCCACGGGAAGGATAACATAATGGTCATAAGGGTAAGGACATTGGTTGCAAAGGAAGATGGAGTCAGGAGATAAAGACAGAAATGTTAACTCAAGTACGGTGACCACAGGGGAATCAAGCAGATAAACGCTTTGCTGAGGTAAATCCTTTAGTGAAAAAAGGGGCAGGATGACCCCTAGCAAGACCAATACTGAGGAATAGCAAAAGTATATTAGGGATTCTCTTTTGGAAAAGTGGTACAGGAGATACCCAGAGAGCGGATAGTCGAATATGATGTATAAAGGCTCTCGAAGTTACAAGGGTCATGTGTTGCGCTCTTAGTATGGAGTAAATGTTGTTCTCAGAAGGACACAAGTCCGGAGTCAGTAAAAATAGTAGACACCTAAGAAATAAGGCCAACAAAAGGGAAATGACGTCTAAGGGGAGAGAATTTTTTGTGTCCAGTACTTAAACAAAAAGGGGAAATTAAGGTAACTAGAAAAGGAACGATGTAAATTGAGAGAGTATACTTGAGTAACTACATGGTACGATTAAGGAATGATGAACCTATCATTGAATTCATAACGTCACTTATAGAGTATACATATTCTAGACGTTACAAGAAGCAAAAACTTCTAACGTAATGAATATGGAGGTAATGGATGATAGGGTCATGTACCGTTGAAGAAGAGGGCCATTATGGAAGCTACATGAAAAAATTAACCTAAAGAGATAATAGGTGGCCAACCGTAATAGAAACCTAATGATGATAACTTCCCAAAGCAAAAGGTAAATGAATTCTTCCTTATATTGGTAATTTGGGGAGCGTCAAGACAAAGAGTCCCGTCTAGAGTCCATTGGGAGGAATTGTGATATGGAGTAAAGTTAATAACGAGAACCTTATGAAAATCCAAGAATTAAGTATGTTGATTAACGACACTCAAGAAGATTCTCCCTTGAAGTTGAAGCATTACATAAGAACTATTTATTGGTCCAAGGATCGTTGTAGGGCATCTCATTATCATTGTAAGCTATTCTGGTCTAGAAGATTAATACCCAACTGACTTATCAATTTGCGTCATGACAACTGAGACTGCCTAAAATCAAAGCTTGGCCAACAATTCATCTTGAAGTTATCTCAAGCCGTAGTACAATTGCTCTTTATGATAAATGGTTGTTGGAGGAACCAGTCGAAAGAGACTCTAGATGTTCGGGATTATCCTTACCCCCGTCCTAAGGTAGCCTATTAAACTAAGGTTCAGACCACCGGACACATGTAGTGAGTAAATGTATGGAACTTGAAAGAAGTTTGGAATAAGGATCAATAACTATTCAACAATATACTACCAGAACAATAATAAGGGATTATAGATAGCAAGAGAGTAGGACTCTTATCGAATCACAAAAAGGGAAGGGACCGGAAGTATCGATATTGGATTTGATATAGTAATTTATAAAAATAAGCTTGGATTAATGTAGATATGTTTAAGAGACTTGGTTACAGGAGAAGGATACAACTTGACAAGAGAGGAAGATTTCGTCTGAGTATATTCACGATCATAATATCGAACTCGATTGAGAAATGCAGGAACTGACAAGTAGAGTATAATTCCAACCATAGAGTTCTATTGGATATTCACTTCAAGTATTGCCATGATGGACATGTAAAAGTGCAAATGAGCTTACTGAAGAAACAAATTCCAAGACCAGTGTGTTATTCATAATTTATGTCTTTAAGTATGACAATATGAATGTACTAAGAAAGGACGGTATAAGAATATAATAGAAAGATGAAAAGGGAGAATAAAGGAACAAATGGATTCAAAATATCCCTATCATTTTCAAAACCCTAGACTTTGACGATCATCGTGGCATGACTTCTTATCATAACCTTACTTATGCTCCATGCCTAAGAACTCTATCACCTAAGTCCTATCATGAGATGAAAATTGTAACAAATAAATGAAAGACATAGTTCAAATATCAGGATTCAACATTTTGAAAAAATTACAATTTACTAAGAAACTTTGTAAAAGAGATGTACGACCGTGTGGGGGTCGATGATGTGTAATCCTATGAGGCAATAGCTAGGGCATCCGATTTCATGACAGGCTGAGATAGTCCTATGTACAAAAGAACTCCACCAGAATTATCGAAGAATATAAGAATCTCTATACTCGAGTGTTTCAAACTCCAGGTTCATATTAATATTCGTGCGAAATGATTCTCCTATTCCTATTATGTTTATCAAAGTTGATCCATGTGCCTTATTTAGATGGTGTTGCTGAAACAACTGTTTAAGATGCAACTTAGGTGTCAATGGGAGAATGTTAAGGTGAGATATGGCTAACCTTTTTCTAGTTATTATAAGTACAAGCGGTCGTGTGAGGCCAATTTAATGTTATCATGTTATTATATTGCCCTGTGTGGTATTGGATGTGTATTTAGGCTTTTTGAAAGGTTTTGGATAGTCATGTTTACAAGGGAAACTTTGTAAAAGAGATGTACGACCGTGTGGGGGTCGATGATGTGTAATCCTATGAGGCAATAGCTAGGGCATCCGATTTCATGACAGGCTGAGATAGTCCTATGTACAAAAGAACTCCACCAGAATTATCGAAGAATATAAGAATCTCTATACTCGAGTGTTTCAAACTCCAGGTTCATATTAATATTCGTGCGACATGATTCTCCTATTCCTATTATGTTTATCACAGTTGATCCATGTGCCTTATTTAGATGGTGTTGCTGAAACAACTGTTTAAGATGCAACTTAGGTGTCAATGGGAGAATGTTAAGGTGAGATATGGCTAACCTTTTTCTAGTTATTATAAGTACAAGCGGTCGTGTGAGGCCAATTTAATGTTATCATGTTATTATATTGCCCTGTGTGGCATTGGATGTGTATTTAGGCTTTTTGAAAGGTTTTGGATAGTCATGTTTACAAGGGAAACTCTGGAAAAATTGAGTGTTAGAATATCTTCAACATTCATGGATGAATGTTTCTAAGGGGGGAAGGATGTTACGCCTCATAGTTTCACATTTCGTCACGTTGTCGATTGATACCGGCAATCTGGGAAGATATGTGACCTTACGAAAGGATAATGAGGGTTCATAGGTTATTTATGGAAGTACATAAATATATAGAAGTTAAACAGATCGAATAAATACGAATTCGACAAAATCTACAGAATTCTGGATTTGACGACCAAATGTACAGACCATACAAATTGGATATCCACCATAGAATTTCCTAAAAATTTGCAATTTTCAGTTTTGATTTTATGGTCCAAATGTATGGACCATACATTTGTACCGTCAATTTTGATGGTGGCTTTTAATTTTTATCTATATATTCTTGTTGATCGATCAATGCCCACATTTCCCCCCTCTTCCAACCTCTAACCCTCTGTAAAAACATTTTTCAAGATTCCTTAAGGGTTCTAATCAATAATCCAAGGTAAATTACTCAAGTTCGACATAAAGAGCCCCGTGAACACCACTAGCTTCTTTTATTACTTGTGGCGGCAGTTTCGGAGGAGTTTTGGTAATGAAGTAAACTGAGAATTGGATTGTTCTTGATGAATTTGAGGTAAGTATCATACTATTTAGCCTACTCTTAGGCTTGTGCAATGGTTGAGTAAATATTTATCTAAGTCCCAAGTTTGACTTAGCCCAAGCAATGCCCAAAAGTCCCATGCCTTTCTTGGTAAATTTGTGTTTATGAACCTTGGAACCAAGTTATGTTGTATGGGTTGTTTTTATGCAATTTAATCCACTAAATGGAGTTGTAAAAGAATGAATATCATGATAGGAAGAAGTAGGACTGAGGGTGAAGGTTTTTGGGCCGAAACATGTTGAATTTGAAGTAGAAACAACCTTATGAAGTAATGCCTACAAGTTGTTCGATGAAATGTCCGAGTAAACTTTCCTTTAAGTTATGGATTCGATATTGATGCAAACCATTCGTATAATATAGATAACCGTTCGTGGAGCTTTCGAGGACCAATGGAACTTAAATAGCTTTGACAACAAGGTATGTAAGGATCATTTCCTTCTTTTTGGCATGATCAATATTGAAATGATTATTATGAAAATAAATCCAATAAAACAAAACTCTACTCTTAAGTCCTTAAGAAAGTTTTTTGTGATTATCCTATAAATGTGTTGTTGTGTGTTGCCATTCATCATCAGATTACATCCTCATTCCAAAGAACTCTTTTGATGTCAGTAAAAGTCGGCTCCTTATTGTTTCCCGAAAGTTAAGCTAATAATGTGATCTGTGGTTCTTATGAAGTTGTTTGAAAGAGTGAGAGGTGATGTGTTAACCTGTATAAGGGAGTTAGAGGTGTAAAGACCTTACGTCACTCTGATGAGTTCAATTAGTATTCAATAATCTTAAAGTGGTCATCATATGCATGTATTATCTATCTATATTGCCCTCAAAGGCCTATGGCATTATATACGCGGTTATACAACTATGAGATTGCTGATATTGCCCACAGAGGCCTATGGCGCTATTGCACAGTTTATACAAATATGATATTGATAATACTGCCCCCAGATACCTACAGCGTTAGATATACACGATTATACTTTATTATGCATATTCTAGCACAGAGGCACTCAGAGTACATATTGTCTTCCACTACTCTACTTTACAGTTATGCATTCAGTTATAGTTTCTGCTTATGCTACAATTGCAGTGTTGTACTTATTTACAGTTTAAGCTTTACATATTCAGTACATCTTTCATACTAATGTTCCTTTTTCTGGACACTACATTTCATGTCCACAGGTACAGATAGAGATCTAGATGATTCCTCACAGTAGGTGACTCGACTCAACTATAGATTGTCACACTCATTTCTTCTAACGTTGTTTAGTGAGTTGATATGTATGATGGTTGTATATATGTATATAGTTGGGTATGGCGGGGCCCTGTCCCGACCATATTTTGTTGATATGCTTTCTAAAGGCTTGTAGACAATCATTTTGTGTATAATGGTCTTATGTGGCCTTGTCGGCCTCTTCAATAGACCCGCTATGTATATGTCAACCCTGTCGGCCTCTTTAATAGACCCGTTGTGTATATGTCAGCCCTGTCGTCCTTGTTTTATATATTTATGTATATGTTAGGCCTTTCTTGCGTGCAGGTGATTGTGTATTTTTTCACATAATTATTATCAGAGGCCTTGATGGCCTATGCGTTATTGATCATGTCACATGTATTAGGATTGATACGCTCGGGCCTTAGGGCATCGGGTGCCGACCAGACCCCCAAGGTTGGGGTGTGACATGAGATTGGTCCTGGATTCCCTCTTGATCTGTATGCTTCAAATAGTTGCATTATCTGAGGCAAACTTCTTGGTATGGACAGTTTCCAAGGGAACCTAGTTTTATAGAATTATATTCATATTCATCTCATAGATCACCTTATTAACAGACATCTTCCCTTTATGCAAAACTGTGTTCCTCAATTTCCATAACTGCCACATGATTATTAAGGGGAATGCTTTGAAGACTGGTTTGACCTTAGGAGGACATACAACATTCCACCATACCTGTATTGCTTGTTTCATCCGCAAAAAAAGTATTGTAATACCTAAAGCTGTATTGAAATATCTCCACACCTTTGCAACTATTGACCTTGTGATAAACAAGTGATTTATAGTCTCTAATTGACTGATAGTACAACAGTAGCATCTAACTTCTACATCCATCCCAATTATTCTTAAAACCTCTCATACAGGTAGTTTGAATTTCCACAACCTCTAAAAGAAAAATGATATTTTAAATGGTAAGCCTGTTATCCACAAATTCTTAAACACATCTATTTTCTGTGATTTCTTTATTAAAAGTTCCCACTACTGTAAATTTCCCTATGGCTGTCA
Organism: Anisodus tanguticus; assembly: GCA_034509755.1. Lineage (NCBI taxonomy): Eukaryota > Viridiplantae > Streptophyta > Magnoliopsida > Solanales > Solanaceae > Anisodus > Anisodus tanguticus. The sequence goes on along the minus strand of CM067546.1, from coordinate 19,861,946 downwards.
TCATCCACCATGGTTTATCCCATTCTTCAGTTGCTTCATGTGTAATACCTTGTACCTTCAAACTAAGTCATATTCATGATTCAGGGGTCTAGGAAACCAAAACGGAGAGTTAAGTCAAAAAAATGGTTTTAGTTCTGCAGATCATATTTGATGCCAGGATTAGAGGATCATAATTTTTTTTATGGACCTTCGAAATAAACCATTAATTATGTTTTTGGAATTGACAGTGTATAGTAAAATTTGATGGATCATAGAAGATTGTACGACCCATTCTTTTTATCGTCTTAGACATTCAAGTTTTAGAGGTTACAAGAAAAGTGGTAAATAATTCCACGGTCCGATTATATGGACTGTACAATTATTGACGGTACAGACCCGAGCCATCAAAATTGGATGGACCGTTGAATCAGACCGTCAAATCCTCCGACAGCAAAAAGTATAAATACGCAACCTTAGTCTCAAAAAATAGATTTTTATATATTCTCAAACCCTAGAACAAAGTTCATATCTTCCCAACTTTCTCATACATCAAGGTAAGTCTCTCTCACGCGATTCTATGTGATTTTAATATAACCCACATAAACTCTAAGTAGGAATTCATTGCTCTTAACTTAGGGTTTTCAAGATAAATCCAACTTAAGGCTCAAGGTTAAACCTTTGGAGTTCTTCGTCAAAATTCAGATTTTTAAATACAAGTGTGAAGCGAATAAGGTATGTAGAGCAATGAATTGAGATTATTCCCTAGTTTATGAAAAGACTAGAACGTCTATCCTTAAGATTATAAATTCATAGTTGTTCATATAATCACTTTGATTGTTGTGAACTCAGTATGTAATCAATATAGACTTGTGTTTGATATCCACGAGTCTTAACATAGAATATTCAGCATGTTGTAACTTAGTTAAAGCTTCAGTACTTATAATCAGATCATGAATACATGTCTCATTGAACCATCTCTCAGAATGTCAGTATTATATCAGAACTTCAGTATGATCTCATGTTCAGTGTTTCATATCAGTATATTTTCAGTAACATGTTAAGCACCTGTATTTTATGCCTAAGGCCACAGTTTTATATATATATATATATATATATATATATATATATATTATGGGCCAAGGCCATAGTTATATATTATGGGCCCAAGGCCACAATTATACATATATTAAGCCTGAGGCCACAATTTACTATTTCAGTTAAATAGGTGACTCGCCATTTTAGTACAAGAAGTATTGTTATTCTTTGCTTCATTGTTTAGTTATCAGTTAGTTGTTTCAGATTCAGTACAGTAAATGCTTGTTTGATTTGGGTTGCCCATTTCCCATGCACCCAACAACTATTTTATTATTTCAGTTGCTTTACATATAGTACAATTCAAATGTACTAACGTCCCTTTGCATGGGGCTTGCACTTCATGGTGCAGGTGCTGAGTTTCAGGGAGATGTATCTGCTTAGTTGGATTGCTTCAGTATCAGCTACTTGGTGAGCCCCATCTCATTCGGGGTGTTAGTCAGTTATGTCATTATTATATTTTTATGATAGAGGTATGCCAGGGCCTTGTCCTGGTAGACAAATTTCATTCAGACTCATTTCAGAGGTTTCATCGACTAGTCTAGTTATTATGTCATGATAGATTTCAGTGGTTCAGACTTATTATATATCCAAACTATATCCGCTTTGATTATATCAGACTATAATACAATATCATGTTTACATGTTTTAATAATTACTTTAGTATATTTTGATGCCCATTTTGATTCAACAACTATGTGGTTCACTCGATTATATACAACCAGGAACTGAGTCTTGTCTCTTGCCCAGGCCATCATTTGGGGCATGAAAAAGCTTGGTATCAGAGCCTAGGTTCAGGTTTCTTAGGGAGTCTATGAAATCGTGTCTAGTGGGGTCACTTTTATATATGTGAGGGACCCACACAGGTAAACAGTTGACCACCAAGACATCTAGGATTGTCTCACTTCTTTCATACTCTAGATCATACAGTTAGAGATACATCCTCAGGGCCTCCTTCTAACTCGTGCATATTACATATTTCAGAAAATACATGCGAAAAGGAAAATGACTACAAGCAAGAGACCTACTGCTAATGCTGCTCATGAGGAAGATGTTCAGGCTTAGAAAGCCAATTTGGGCGCCCCCACCCGATGCTATAGGACCTATGGATATCCCTGTTCCACCATCCAGTTCTACTGACTTTGTTATTAGGGGAGCTATTCAGCTACTCACCAACTTGTGGCTTCTCAAGCCCAATGTCAAGGAACGACTCCATGAATGAGAACTAATGGGGAGTCATCCTGTTCCAGGACTCATGAATTTCTACATATGGACTCCTCAGTATTCACAGGATCAAGCAAGACTGAGGATCCACAAAATTTCATTGATGGGCTTCAAAAAATCTTTCATGTTATGCATGTTAATGAGGTAAAGGAAATATATATTGGAGCTTATAAGTGGCAGGATGTTGCCAATATTTGGTATGAGTCATAGGAGCAGTCCCACAATGAAGATGCACCTTCAGCAACATGAGATGCGTTTGTTGATGCTTTTATTGAGCACTTTCTGCCAGTTGAGGTCAGAGAGGCAAATGAAGTAGAATTTAAGAAACTCGGGAAGAATGGCAGAAGTGTGCAAGAGTACTATCTTCACTTTGTTTCTTTAGCAAAGTATGATCCACATATGGTTCCAGACATGAGGGCCGGAGTTAGGCATTTTATGTATGACCTTGATTCCCATTTGTATGATGCATGAATACTTCTGTTGCTCAGAATAGAGAGATGACCATTACAAAGATGGTTGCTTTCATACAAGGTAATGAGAATAGGATAAATGAGGAGAAAGTATTGCATAAGGAGAAAGACAATAAATTTAATAAGAGGGTTATGTCTTCAGGTCATTTCAGTCATGGGGAGGTGGAGGTAGACTATTATTCAAGAATAGATCATATGGACATACTCCCTCCACAACTAGTGCCTTGGTCTCGAAGTCCAAGTTTTATCAAAAAGGCTGGAACATCAAACCAGTATGCTCACTGTAACAGGTCAGCGTGGGCCACATGGGTTTCTAGTACCCTATTTGCAATACTTGTGGTAAGAGGCACTCAGGGGTGTGTCATTCAGGCATGGATGGTAGCTTTGGGTGTGGTCAGTAGGTTCACTTTCTGAGGGATTTCCCATCGGCAAGGCAAGGTACTGGTGGTAACATAGCTCAGTCTACCAATTCAGTAGTCAATCACAATTATCAGGCCCAACCAGCGCATGGTGCGACTAAGTATAGTAACACAGGCGGAGGTCCAAATCGCTTGTATGCACTATTAAGTCATTAGGATATAGAGTCCCATACAGGTGTCATCACAAGTATCTTAATGGTCTTCACTTTTGACATTTATGCCCTTATAGATATTGGATCCACTTTGTCCTATGTAACCCCTTTTGTTGCTAAGAAGTTTGGGGTAGGGCCAAAAAAGTTGCATGAACCCTTTGAAGTATCCACTCCAGTAGGAGAGTTAGTTATATCTAGGTGAATTTATAAGGGTTCTCCAGTTAATGTTTATCACCGTATTACAGTAGATAACTTGGTAGAGTTAGAAATGGTAGACTTCGATGTAATCATGTGCATGGATTGGTTGTCATCCTGTTATGCCACAGTAGGTTGTAAAACCAAAATTGTAAAATTTGAGTTTCCCGATGAACCAGTCATAGAATAGAGGGTGATGCAGCAGCACCCGTGGATAGTTTTATTTCCTATCTTAAGGCCAGAAAGATGATATCCAATGGGCATATCTACCACCTAGTTTGGGTTAGGGATGCAGATACCCAGACCCCAACTCTTTAGTCCGTACCAGTTATTAATGAGTTTCCAGAAGATCTTCTCGGAGTTCCTCCCGATAGGGAGATTGAATTCGGAATCGATCTACTTCCCAGTACTAAGATGATATCTATTCCATCATACAGAATGGCTCCAGCAGAGTTAAGAGAACTAAAAGCCCAGTTGAAAGATATCCTTGATAAGGGATTCATTAGACCAAATGTCTCATTATGGGGTGTACCAGTCTTGTTCGTTTGAAAGAAATATGGGTCTTTGCGTATGTGAATTTAGTACCGGTAGCTGAACAAGGTCACCATTAAGAATAAATACCCTCTTCCCAAAATCGATGATTTATTTGACCAACTTTAGGGTGCTCAGTGTTATTCTAAGATTGACCTTAGATCAGGGTACCATCAGCTTAAGGTTAAGGAAGTCTATATTCCAAAAATCGCTTTTAGAACTCGTTATGGTCTTTTCAAATTTTATTTCATGTCATTTAGATTTACGAATGCCTCAGCCTCTTTCATGGATCTTATGAACAGGGTCTTCAAGCCTTATCTTGATATTTTCATCATTTTCTTCATCGATGATATCTTGGTTTATTCCCCTAGTGACGCTGATCTATATGCAAAATTTTTGAAGTTTGAATTTTTTCTTAAGTCAGTGGCATTCTTAGGCCATGTGATTTCAGGTGATGGCATCCTAGTTGACTTTTAGAAAATAGAATTTGTTAAAAATTGGCCCAGACCCACTTCTGCTTCAGATATATGGAGTTTCTTGGGTCTGATAGGCTATTACAGATAATTCATAGAAGGGTTTTCTTCAATCTCAACTCCATTGACCAGATTAACTAAGAAGAAATTCAAATTTCAGTGGTCAGATGCTTGTGAGCATAGTTTCGAGAAATTGAAAACAAGACTGACTTTTTCTCCAGTGTTAACTTTTCCAAAGGGAACCGAGGGGTTCGTTGTATATTGTGATGCTTCGGGAGTTGGACTTGGATGTGTTCTAATGGATCATGGTAAGGTTGTAACTTATTCCTACAAATAACTTAAGCCTCATGAAAAGAATTATCTAACTCATGACTTACAATTGGCACCCATGATTTTTGCACTCAAGATATGACAACATTATTTGTATGGAGTTCATGTTGACATTTACACAGATCACAAGATCCTTTAGTATATTTTCAAGCAGCTGGAATTAAATATTAGATAGAGGAGATGATTCGAATTGATAATGGATTATCATGTTGATGTTCTTTACCACCCAGGGAAAGAAAATGTGGTAGCCGATACTCTTAGTAAAAAATCCATGGGAAGCTAGCTCATGTGGAAGAACGAAATAAAATCATGACGAATGAGATTCATCGACTATCCAGTCTAAGAGTTCGACTCATGGACTCCAAAGATAGTGTTGTTGTTCAGAAAAAGTCTGAATCCTCCTTAGTAGCCAAGGTGAAGGCGAAACAGTTTAGTGATCACTACTTGTTACAGTTGAAAGAGGGGATCCACAAGCGTAAGACTACGACTTTTGAACAAGGGAGAGATGATGGTACTTTGAGGTACCGAGACAGGTTATATATTCCAGATATGGACAGACTCAAAAGGAGAATAATGGTAGAAGTGTATAATTCCAGGTATTGTATTCACCCACGTTCTACCAAGATGTATTATGATCTTAAGGAAATTTATTGGTTGAACGATATGAAGAGGAATGTACCAGATTTTGTAGCCAAGTGTCCGAATTGTCATCAGGTGAAAGCTGAGCACCAGAGGCCTAGTGGGTTGGCTCAGAATATTGATATTCATGTTTGGAAATGGGAGATGATAAACATGGATTTCATAACATGTCTACTTTGCTCATCATGAAGGCATGATTCAATTCGGGTGATTGTGGATCGACTTACTAAATCAGCCCACTTCTTGCCAGTTATGACCACAGATTCAACAGAAAATTATGCTAAGTTGTATATCCAAGAAACTATCATGCTTCATGGGACCCTAATTTCCATTATTTCAAATCATAGTGCTTTGTTCACGGCACACTTTTGGAAGTCTTTCCAGAAGGGATTAGGTACCAAGGTAAATCTTAGTACAACTCCTCAGATAGATGGCCAGGAAGAGCGTACTATTCAAACTCTTGAGGATATATTGAGGGCATGTGTCATTGATTTTAAAGGTAATTGGGATGATCATTTGCCTCTCATTGAGTTTGCTTATAATAACAATTATCATGCTATCATCTAGATGGCACCGTTGAAGCTCTGTATGGGCAAGGGTGTATATCGTCAATTGGTTGATTTGAAGTTGGAAAAGTAGAGTTGTTGACTAGACATGGTCTATCAAGCATTGGAGAAAGTCAAGTTAATTTAGGTGTATTGGAAAACAGCTCAGAGTCGCCAGAAGTCTTAATTAGATGTGAGGCGCAGAGACTTGGAGTTTCAAGTTAATGATTGGTTATTTCTGAAAGTTTCACATATGAAAGGTGTCATGAGGTTTGGAAATAAAGGGAAGCTCAGTCCCAGAAATATCGGACCTTACAGGATTTTATGGAGAGATGTCCAGGTGGCCTATGAACTTGAATTGCCACAAGATTTAATTGTTGTACATCCAATATTTCATGTATCGATGTTGAGAAAGTGTGTGGGAGAATCGTCGCTGATTGTTCCTACCGACTCCATTACAGTTAAGGAAGGTTTGACCTATAAGGAGATCTCGATGGTTATTTTGAATCGTTAGATTTGGATTTGAAAATTGAGAACTAAGAAAGTTTCCTCAGTGAAGGTGTTGTGGAGAAGTCAAAATGTCGAGAAGGCTACATGGGAAGACGAAGAAGACATGAAGTCTAGATATCCTGACTTATTTGAGGAGCAAGCAGAAAATATTGAAGGTAACTAACCTTTACACTCGTACCTCCTATTTAGTTCATCTATTCAGTTCAGTATCTATTTAGTTCAACACTCTTTTCAATTAGATAATCATTCAGTTCAGTATTTGTGCAGTTACACTCTTAATGTATGTAAGTTCGATCACCAGAACCAGAACCCATCATTCGAGGATGAATGATCCCAATGGGGAGATATTATAACACCTCGTACCTTCAAACTAAGTTATATTCATGATTCAAGGGTCTAGGAAACCAAAACGGGGAGTTAAGTTGAAAAACCAGTTTTAGTTCTGCAAATCAAATTTGACGCCAGGATTGACGATCTGTAAAATATTTTATGGATCATCAAAATGAACTGTTAATTCTATTTTTATAATTGACGGTGTGTAGCAAAATTTGACGGACCGTTGAAGATTCTATGACCCGTCCTTTTTTACCGTCTCAGACTTTCATATTTTAGAGGTTACTGGAAAAATGGTAAATAATTCAACGATCCGATTATATGGACCATACAATTATTGACGATCCAGACCCGAGCTATCAAAAATTCAATGCACCATCGAATCAGACCGTCAAATCCTCCGACAGCAAAAAGTATAAATACACAACCTTAGTCTTAAAAGTAGACTTTCATATTCTCAAACCCTAGAATGAAGTTCCTGTCTTCCCAACTTTCTCCTACATCAAGGTAAGTATCTCTCACGTGATTCTAAGTGATTTTAACATAACCCATATGAATTCTAAGTAGGAATTCATTGCTCTTAACCTAGAGTTTTTAGGATAAATCTAACTGAAGGCTCAAGATTCAATCTAGTTCTTCTTTGAAGTTCAACTTTTTAAAAACCAGTTTGGAGCGAATAAGGTATGTAGAGCTTCTATCTACGTGTGGGAATGTCTTTAGCCATCCCCACTCCTCGTTCATAGATATTATTTCAAATTACTTCATAGTTTGAGATTATGCACTAGTTCATGAAAAAACTAGAACGTCTATCCTTAAGATTACAAATTCATAGTTGTTCATAATTATCACTTTAATTTTTGTGAACTTAGTACGTAATCAATATAAACTTGTGTTTGATATTCATGAGTCTCAGTCCAGAATATTTAGCATGTTGTAACCTAGTTAAAGCTTTAGTACTCATAATCAGATCATAAATGCATATCTTAGTGAACTATCACTATGAATGTCAGTATTATATCAGAACTTCAGTATGATCTCATGTTCAATATTTTATATTAGTATATTTTTAGTATTTTAATGTCATGTTGAGCACCTATATTTTGGGCCCGGGGCCACATTTATTTATTATGGGCCCAAGGCCACAATTATACATATATATTGGGCCTAAGGCCACAGTTTATTATTTTAGTTAAATAGGTGACTCACCATTTTAGTACAGGAAGTATTCTTATTTTTGTTTCCTTCTTCAGTTATCAGTTAGCAATTTCAATTTGAGATTCAGTATAGTCTTTGTTTTTTTGATTTGGGTTGCCTCTCTCCCGAGCTATATTATTCTTTCAGTTGCTTTACATACAGTATAATTCAAATGTACTAATGTCCCTTTGCATGGGTCCTGCACTTCACAATGCAGGTGCTGAGTTTTAGGGAGACGGATCTGCTCAGTAGGATTGCTTCAGGATCAGCTGCTTTGTGAGCCCCATCTCATTCGGGGTGTCAGTTAGTTATGTCATTATTCTATTTTTATGAAAGAGGAATGTCAAGGCCGTGTCCTGGTTGACAGTTTTCAGTCATACTCATGTCAGAGGTTTCATAGACTAAACTAGTTACTATGTCATGACATATTTCAATGGTTCAGACTTATTATATATCCAGACTATATCCCCTATGATTATCTCAGACTATATTACAATATCATGTTTACATGTTTTAATAATTAGTTTAGCATGTTTTGATGTCCATGTTGATTCAGGAGCCATGTGGTTCGCTCTGTCATATGCAGCCAGGCAACGAGTTCCGTGTCTCTCCCTGGCCATAGTTCATGGCGTGACATTATGGATATCCAACTCCTGTATAATATGATCCACAATCTCCTTGGGGAATAAATATTGCAACTTATCCATATCCTATTTGCTATCAATTATCAATTCATGCACATCTTGCATGCTTTCATTTACCATAAAGCCTTCACGAACAATGTAATATAAAGCTTTGAGTTTTGACCAGTTGTCAAACCAGACATTTTCAGTGCCACTCTTTGGTTCCCACCATACCTTCTATTCTATATTGTTCCTGGCCTCCAATATCATTTTCATAACCTAAGATCCTCCCTTCTATTAAACATTCTGTGGATATTGTCTTTTGCAGTATTTGATCTATATAAAATTAGCCCATAGAGTATTAGTGGTTCTAAAATTCTACCATATCTTAGCACATAAGGCTTTAGATACATTAAATAAAGATATAAATCCTATGCCCCATTCATCTTTTGGTAAGCACAACTTCAACCATGATGACCAATATCTCCTTCTTGTTTCTTCACTATTGTTCAAAACAAATCTTGCAAGGATCTTATGCAATTCATTTATAACACATTTTGGAGGTCTTATTGCTGAGAGTAAGTGTATTGGCATACTTTGCAGAACACTGGTGATCAAAACTGCCTTACCTCCAAATGATAATAGCCTCCATTTTCAACCTTGCAACTTATTTTTCACCTTCATTATTAATTCATTATAGTTAGCTTTCCTCTTTCTTGCCTGTGTAATAGGACATCCCAAATATGTGAAAGGAAAAGATCCTCTAGCAAAATCAGTAGCATCATTCACTTACTGCACATTGCAATTTAAAACTTTGTTATGTATGTAGAAGGAACTTTTCTCCATATAGATCAAATGGAATACTAGAGCCCCTAGGCCATTAGAGATAGACTGTTAGTATGCGTTGAATGTTCTTGTGTTGCAATGTGATTCAGAAACTTGGTATTTAACATGACATCTCTTTAGAACCTGACATGTGTGTTCTGGTGCTCCAAATTGACAGTGTTAAAGGCATACTTGCATCATGTCATTCTTTTCCTTTATATGATCCTAGAAATAGTCCTAAATTCAAAATAACCCCAATGGTTTACACTACATGCTTAGGAAATATTGGTTATTTGGACAATTATTTGGCGAAGTATTTTCCTGTTTTCTTCCATGCTCTCTGCCTGCCTAAGCTGGGTTGTTGATGTTATACCATGATGCTTCATTATACTTGCTTACCTATATGCATCCTTGCTTTCATAAGGACAGTTGTTATTTAACTTTGAGATGCTTAAGACCACAAGTGAATTAGGACAGTTGTTAGGTATACCCTTTGTCCCCTATATCTTAGTGTTTGTTTTGTCATTTGAAATAAATGTCAATATACATCATGGTATACAGGTTGTATACTGAATATACCTAGTATATGAACATAAATAGGTTGTATATCATCTTGTATATAATGCATAGGTGTCATATCATGTATGTTTGTTAGGCCTATCCCATTTTTGATAGCTTCCTCTATTTTCCTTCTTCATGACTGCGTATTGGGCTCGACTCACTATTTGCTCCCTTCTTCTTTTCCTTACATGCTGCTGTTTGGTTTGGGGTAGTCCAATTATTCTGAATCAAATGCAAGTTATTGTGGGTTGTCTACTTGTTTGTTCATGAATTAATTGAATGATAAGACTAGATACTCTCTATTTTGTACCTTTGTTTTCCCTTGTGTGTTTCCATTGCATTACACCGAGGTAGGTCTTATTGGGCACATCACTTTTATTCAGATGAGTTCGCTGCATTATACACTTAACCGATTGGGTTAAGGCCCAATCAAGACTATTTTGATCGAGAAAAATGAGCAATGGAAGCTAATATTTGCATGAAGGTCCAACTATGGGTGAAAATAGCCAACTGGTGGGCTTCGGTAGGCCCACCAGCCTAAACCCTTCTCTTTTCAACCTTTATATCATTGTGTATATATATATATATATATATATATATATATGTATTTGATGTAATAAAATACTTTGATATAAATATTGGAACTTTACTTATAGTTTGAATCTAGGATAGGCAAACGATACGTAGATCCTTTAGTTAGATCGCTAAATGAATTTCAAAATATTGTTTTAAAATCTGAAAATGGAAATGAAGAACTGTTTTGGCTAAATAAAAGAATTATTTGGATACTAAAATTTGGAAGAAGAATGGATTTTCAAATCAAGTGCAAAAAACTGATTTTGAATACATAAACTGAGTTCTGAATCGTAAAACTGAAATGAACTGATTGAAGGACCTTGAATATGGGCATGAGTGACTTGAAATAAATTGGCTACTGAAATTTTGATTCAAAATGGATTGAAAATTGACACTTTATTAGAACATGGGCTGAGCCCAACTAGTTAATTGATTTTGACATTAAAACTATCTTGGACTTGAGTTTTGTCTAAGTGTTTTGGAATGTGGAATTTGGTTTGACCTTAGGGATATGTCATGCAAAACAAAAGAAAAACTGCTTTTGTATTACTTCCGTTTCAAAACCAAACTTGTTATTTTAAAGGAAATTATACCATTTTTGAAACTTGGAAAGGATTTTAAAATATGCAAGTGTGAAACAATAATCAATGTAGTCGGAATAAATATGGAGTTCTACTCAAATTCACATTTGAGTGTTCTTAGTCTGGAAATGAAATTGATTATACTACTCCGTGCATACTATTTTCGGCGGAAGTTTAACTCTTTATTTTTTTAAAAAAACCTTGAGTTTGAATAAATAAAATGACAAGTTATTTTGTGAATTTTTAAACCTTAAGTAGTATAAATCATTTTAAGGCATGCTATAGAGCCCGTAGGTCAACTATATTCTACGCATCCTTAATCCCAGGATTCTAACACCTTCTCCGGGGGATCACCAGAACCCTTACCTTGACTCTGGTTTAGATATAATTTTTAATGAATTTGAATAAACCCTTTCACACTGGTTTTCCTAATTTACCTATAAATTAGGTAGCGACTCTAAAATAATTATCCAAAATTAGAGCACCATCCAAATTCCTAGTAGCTCTTTATCCATTCCGGCGTGTAAAAAAGCAAACCGTAACAGGTCTCATATCAGAAAAAGTATCAATAGTGTTATTCTTTGGAAACCATACTAAATTAGTATGTGTAATGGATTCGGGCAATGTCTGGCTTTCAAAAAAAGCCTTTACCACATTATATACATCAGTCCTAACAATGTCCCAGCACACCTGATAAAAAACAACAATCATACCATCTGGACCTCCTGAGCTTTCCCCTGATAATCCAAAGAATGCTTACTTGACATCTTCCAATGTAAGCAAACATATGAGCTTTGCATTGTCCTCTTGATTAACCATAGTTGGTATATGTTGCAATAATGAAAAATTAGATGGATCTCCTTCATGTGTAAACTACTTTTGGAAGAATATATAGTCTCATCTCCCAATGGAATGGAACCTTCAATCCATGTACCTTCATGATGTTGTATCCTATTGAGTCGCAACCTTTTCCTTCTTCCATTGACAATATTTTGGAAGAACCTTGTATTTCTGTCACCCTTACCAAAGCTAGTAACATGTGATTTCTATCTCCAAAATTCTTCCTCATAATGAACATACTTCTTCATCTCTGCCTGTGCTTTCTGCAATACCATCATATTAGTTGATGTAGGACTGTCTTCAAATAATTGCTCCTTGATTCTCATAATATCCTCTCTAATTGTCAGTTGTTTAAATATGTCTCCAAAAGCCTCCTTACTCCATGATGATAATGCAGTTTTGACATTCTTCAGTTTCAGCTTAAAAATAAAACATCTCCTTCATATTCAGTCTGGCAGTTTTGATTTACCACCTCCAAAAATGATGAATGTTTTGTCCAAAACATGAGGAATCTAAATGGCTTTCTCACATGCATAGATTGATCACCACAAGATAACAACAAAGGGGCATGATGCCAGTTCTTGATAGATGCTCCACTTCCATCTGCCCAAACTACTCTTGTAAAGAATTGTTTGCTAACATTCTTTCAAGCCTCTTAAATATGCAGTCACTACCATCCCTTCCATTCCACCATGTAAAAGGACTTCATTTAAATCCAAGTTCAAACAAATCACATGAATTTATGCAAAAGGAAAAATCCTCATATTAAGCAAGTTAGACAGAAAGGCCTCCTATTTTCTCCTCTTCATTTATAATAACACTGAAATTCGCACCAACTAGACAAGGACCTATCATGTGATCTGCTATGCAGTATAAACTATCTGAAAGAGAAATTCTTTCCAATGCATCACATTTTGCATATACCATAGTGGTCAGTAGTGATCTACCCAAGTTTTGTAGGAATAGTTTAACAATTATTAGTTGCTCAGTATCCTACAACACCTCTACATCTACATTATCCTCCACAAAGAACTTGATTTTTCCATTACAGTTACAGTGAGAAAACATCATGCCCAACCTTCTTCTAATCTCTTAATGTGTCTAAAATGTTGAAAGGTTACATTACTGCAATGATGGGAAATTTATGATATTTGTGCAGGATTTGAACCCTGTGAAAGGCTTGCTATGTATTCACAGATCTTATGTTCCAAAAAAAAGTCTTAATCATCAATTAAATATTGGCTTACTAGACCCTCTCTTTGGCAATACTCTTGTTGGATGAGCATCAATTACATTTTGTTTTTTGTCTTCTTTTTTCCATTCCACATGGATTTTGGATAAATATCAGCTTTCCTTGTCACCTGTTGAAACACCTGATGAACATTCTCCTCCTCTGCAGTCTCCTTGATCTTACTGTTTCCATAATCATCCTTGTTTCTTTTGTCCATATGTGCTGAAAAATCTATGTTGTGAGAGACAACATTATGCTGCTCTTGTAAAGGAATTTGCTTTTTCTGACTAGTGATTTGTTTCTCAATATTCACTTGTACAACTGATTTATCAGCAACATGCATGTCCTCCTTTCTATCTCTTGAAATGCCAGCAACCTAAGCAACCTCTTCTCTAGTTGGTGGATATGATCCAATGCCATCCACATCAACAGACGCCAACAGTTTCCCATGGGGATATATCTCACTCTCTTTAGTAGAAACTGTCTGAATAGTTGCCAAACTAGCTTCACCAATATTATCATGTTGATCACCCCTTCCATAATCCTTCTTCTGATGATCTACATGTGGAATAAACATATCTATTTCTGTTGATTCCTCTTCAATATTTTGCTCCTCATTGGTCATTTTTATCTCTTCTACAGTTGATGCTACTATTTTATCATCACTAGATTGGTTATCATTATTGCATATCTCATGACTCTTATCAATATGTCCCTCCTCAATGTCTTCTGGTGACACAAAAGCCCTTTAAACCTATTCTTTAGTATTAAGAGTTGCTTTTGTATCTTTCCTCAACACAAAATGAGATTCTTCAATAGATTGTTCTACTTCTATCCCTGAATCATTATTCTTCTCCTTGTCATCCTTATCTCCATATTCTCCTCCTTGTGTTACCTTGTCCTCAATATTACCATTTGTTTCCTCTCATTGCACTTCTACTTTCACCTTGTTGGGCTCAGTTGTACTTTAGACTACATCAGCATTTACATCTTTGGCTACATCAACATTTACATCTTTGTCAATTTCACCTTCAACATCTACTATCACCTTGTTGGACTTAGATATATCTTTGGCTACATCAACACCAATATCTACATCTTTTTCTACATCACTATCATCATCTACATCTTTGGTTCCATTAGCAGCTGCATCTTAGGATACATCACTATCCACATCTACTGTCACCTTGTTGGGATTAGTTACATCTTTGACTATATCAACCTCAACATCTACATCATTGTTGTTCTTCCATTCATTATTATCCTCCTCTATAGGTTTATTCAACACATCAATTTTTTTCTAAGTGCTTACACCCTTGTCATGTACCTTGTTCCCCTTATCCTTTCCTGCACTATCAATTATCTTTTTATCCTTTCCCTTGGTGTTTCCAGGATAAGTAATCACCTTACCACTAGATAACACTTGTAGTAAGTATTTCAGTACAAAATGCCTTCTTCCTTAGTACCTCTTCTGAGCTTCTTGTTGTTGTTTACCCTTACCCTTTGCCTTTTCTACTACTAATGTATTTGCAGTCTCACCAGTCTTTCCCTCATTTACCTCTGCCTTCTCAACATTACAAAATTCAGGATGCAACACTCTACATTTCTCATTTGCATGGCCTTGTAGCATGCATTCAGTACAATACTTAGGTAAGTGATCATAATGTATTCTCACTTTCATAACACTGATCTCCTTAGTTTTCTCATCCTCAATCTCCATCATTACAAACATAGGAAGATCTGCTAATAAATCAAGTTGCAC
This sequence comes from Anisodus tanguticus, assembly GCA_034509755.1. Classification (NCBI taxonomy): domain Eukaryota; kingdom Viridiplantae; phylum Streptophyta; class Magnoliopsida; order Solanales; family Solanaceae; genus Anisodus; species Anisodus tanguticus. The sequence goes on along the minus strand of CM067546.1, from coordinate 19,846,861 downwards.
CTTAACTTTGACACAGTTAGGTCTTGTCTTATTAATCGTAGAAATATCCAGTTGAAGTGGCTTTCCAATTGCAGATGCCAATGAAAATAAAGATTCTTTGACAAAAAAGTGGGAAGTAGGTTTGGAAAAGATATCCAAGCCATTGCAATTGAGGTTTCCCTATCAACTTTAAAATTAGAATCATATATGAGAGGTCTCATTTCATAAGTAAGATTTCAACCAATGTGCACTCTTGGAAGATATATTAAGGAAGTCCTCCATTAATGAACACCTCATCAATATATGTCGATCCCTAAAAAAACCAACTTGACAAATCCCTTTAGCACCACATTGCTTAGGAATAGTAATTCTCAATTCCTCCAACTTAGGCCAAACATATGAGAACTTACCAATAATAGCATATTGTAAGTTCTCCAACTTCTCCATTCTAGATACCTCTTGTGAGGTCCATCTAACAATGGGCATTCCATCAACATAATAGACATTCTTGATCAGGACGGGTTTACAAATGTGCATGGATGTGGGAGCAATAGCATTCGTAAGTGTTTGGATATAGTTTGAAGAGGAGTTGGTGGTGGTGTATGGAGATGGGGCATTCTTCTTTGAAGCGTGTGATTGCGGCTGAGTGAGGGGTGATTGGGTTGAGTCATTGGTCGGAAAAGGTTGGCCAGCCGCCAGTGGTAGGCGTGATATGGTTCAAAATATTAGGGTTTCTACTTTAGGGTTTGCATAAGAATGTAGGAGAGAAAAGAGAGCGTAAATTTTTTTAAACTTACAGGTCATTAAGTTTAAACAATGGAACATAGGTCCAAAACATGATACAATGCCAAATGTAATGCATAACTAAATCTAGACTATGAAGTCTCTTAAATATATCCATGAATCATAAATTCTTTTGGGACAAGGCTCTGACATACCCAAAATAGCTAAAAATGCAAAAATAAAGATAAATACACCCTGAAGATGAAATGGGACTCTTTAATAGATGAGAGTGTGGAAACCTAGTGTAGAGTAGTAACCCATAGAATATTTGTAGTTGTATCGTGAAATGCAGCTCCCCAATCAAACGAGACTTAAGTTCTGTGAAATAGTACTCGTATGTAAAACTAACTGAATGTAATAAATGGGACATGAAGGGAAGTGAATGAAAACTCAACAACTCATGAACAAGGCATAAGGGCATACGTAACTCTGACATCTGAATAAGCTCAACATTTTCATTATAAAAACATAAGGTAAATCTTTTAGTAGGAGTATCATTATAATCGACATATCATATTCACAACATCAGGGAGGAGTCATATCTTAGCTCAATCAACTAGGCCATCTTACCACCTTGCCGGGATGATAAGACATACATAATCATTATTTCTAGAAATTGGATTCATAAATAACCCTCGATGGGGTAACATGAAAGAATCACCCAAACCAATGGTACGACCTTTATCCCACATAGCATGAGTAGTTTCGGGCATTTGTATGCCTTCTTGGGTAACAAGTCATAATACTAAAATGTTAACATTATAAAGATTGGTCAAAGGTCCATAAACATGTTACATATATTTCGTCATCATGAGAATCGTAGCACAAGTGAGTAATTTATAAAATCATCAAGTTATTGTCTTTAAGGAAAATCATGGGTTTTATCTTTTATCACTTCAACATGGTGAAATCAATGGAAATCATGGAATATGATTCATAATGAGAATCTAAGGATCATATATGGATTTATGACATTTGGAATGAAGTAATATGAACAATACATAACATTTTCGAAATTAAAGGCATTTCTTGTCTAATAAAGGCAATTTCATGAGGTATGAAGAACGTGACACATGGAAGAAATTTAAATGTTCCCACACATAGAGAGTTAGCTATACATACCTTAATCGCTCAAAAACCTGGAGAAATTTAAACGTTCCAACATGTAGAGAGTTAGCTATATAGCTTAATCACTCCAAAATCTTGAGAAAAATCAAACTTTTGATGAAGAATACCAATTCCTTCACTTGAACCCTTGAGCAGGGTTTTCTTGAAAATCCTAGGTTTGTAGCGTAGAATCTTGTTGAGAATCCAGGTATATTGATTATAAATACTTAAGAGGTTCTTACCTTGATGTAGGAGAATGAGGAGTGAAGAGAATAGTCATGCTAGAGCTTGAGGAAGTGAATAATGGAGTGAAAAAGTCAAAAAATGATGTTTAAAATTTCTATTGAGGCCAACTTATGACCAATTATTGTCACGACCCAAATGACGGATCATGATTCCACCTACAATATTCCCTTCGGTAGGCAAACCAACCGACGACAACAAATCATTAATAAATAAGTGCGGAAACATGAGAGAACCGAATATCTTCAAGTCCTAGTAATAAAAATAGTACGAAATAGAACTTAGTCAATACAATCCCAAAGTATGGTCTAACTCGTACAAGAGGTCTAAAAGAGTAATGAGAGTTTCAAGACTGAAATACAAGTCTGAAAATATCCAAATACATTATCTAGTGGCTAAAATGATAAAATAAATAAAGATAGAGGGAGAATTGGGACGCGGAACAGACAAGCGGCTCACCACAACTCCAAATGCCGGAATTAAGCTCACTATGCTATGCAAGACGTACTCCTACCCGAGGTCAAATCTGCACCACAAAAGAGTGCTACAAGTGTAGTATGAGTACATACCAGTAGTACTCCGTAAGTATCATAGGCCGACAACAAAGAGACAACACATATAGAATATAAAGACTAACATAAAACGCATATCCAATTAGGGCATTTATCCCTTTACGTTACGATCAAGAAAATCATGGTTAATGTAATACAATAGATAGACATTTAGTCAATTAGAACAATTAAAGAATGAATGAATGAATTAATGCAATGCATTTGGCCAGTATAAATTCGGTGAACACATTCTATATGCTATGCCACACAGTCATGACTCATGAGGGACTTGCAAGGTCCATATACCCATCGCATGCATGCAACTTGAGCCAACCATCATATAATCTATTGCAGACGTGCAACCCAAGCCATCCATATATCCTTGGACTATGTAAACATCACCCTTATCTTTTCCCGGCCTCACAAGACCACCTCATATCTCTTTTTTGTGACTCATTCTAATCAAGAATTATAAGCATGAATGATCACATTATGCATGAATCATATGAAAACAGTAGATATTCAAGGTTATGCCAAGCGTCATAATTGTATGAAATGGATATACATTCAACATACAATTTCATAATATCAATTCAATGCCATGATAGTTCCTTTTGCCCTAATTTAGACGAGACATGGAGTGATGAATGCATAATAAATTAATCATCAAGAGTATAACTCAAACTTGGCCATCAAGGCCCACATAATCAACAACCATACCAATCCAGTAGATTTAACACTATATCTAATGCCTGAAGACTTACATACATATCCATGTCAATATTTTTATATTATATATGCATCTCCAATTGGAGTTTAAAAGAGTAAGCCATAGCCAACTTCTAAGTCCGAACAGATGCCACGAACCATCAAACCGAGCCTTTTCTTTCTGAAACACATCGGAATGCTCCAAATCTTGATATGAGATAAGACGAAGTATTCCCGAAGCTCTACCACATCTATAATCATCAATCGAGTTTAATCTAGTCAAAATAGAACTTTATGAGCTAAAGAAAATCTAATGATACCCCTACTGCAATACTTTTATTCGAAACCCAAAACGCACCTGAAATAGTCAAATCCGAGCCCCAAGAGAAAGACTAGAATTTTATTTTAGATATAGTTTACCCATAACCTAAGGATTCCTAATCCAAAAACCCTACTAAAAATCTATGATCTTGACCCTCAATTTCATGTTTTACCACTTTTCAACTTTTGGGTTCAAAACCCCTATTTTCCCCAAGCAAATAAAGACTAAAATGAAATTAATCATTGCGATTCATGGGGAATTACAAAAATAGAAGTTAGGAACTCACCCCCTCTTCAAGACGAATCCATAGCTAGTGAAATCGCCCAATTTCAAGATCAGATATCCCACAACTTGAAAATGAAACGTTCTTCACATTTTTTCTGGGTTAAAACACTGCCAAGTGATTCTTTCTCTGTAATTGTAGAAGGAGCCTCGTGACTGTGAAGGCCAACCACGACACACCTAAAGTCATTTTACGCAATCGCGCTACACACCCTACGATCACGGAGCCCATAACTAGACCCGGTCTAGTAACACTTACTCTTTGCGAGCGTGGAAGAGGCATCAGAAATGTGATGAGTAGTGCACTGGCACCAGAAAACCAACAAACACTAGCTTCTAGAATATTTCAATCCAACACCTGAAATTCGTTCAAAATCTCCCGCATACAAACTGAACATGTAGCTCGAGTATAAATAATGCTACAAACTTTCTCGCGCACTCAAAACACTGATCTAACATCATTAAGACCGATTTTTCCGCAGAAACACTATAACTGTATGAAAAACCAAAACTTGCAACCAAACACCCAAAACCTTCCTGAACCCTTGGGGACATGTATCGACTACCCAACTAATTCATAAAACACTTTCTGGGTGGAACTGTTAGAATTCAATTACAGATTTGTTTACCCAAAAGTCAACTTTTGGACAAACTTCTCAAACTTAGAACTTCAAATTTTCCACAGCTTAGATTTTCTTCTCCGAAATTCACCCGATTGCCTTGAGAACTGTGACACCCTTCCACGCAATCATAAACATCATCGACCGAATGATGCTTCTATTAAACCTTCACTGAAACTATCTCTTTAGATCTCAACTTCTGAATCTGCCTATTCAAAATGGATACCGGCTCTTCCTCAAAAGTCAAATTATGATCAAGCAACACTTAAACCATTGAGAAAGATGAGGACCATTCAAATAGTATTTCTTGAGCATCGAATTATGAAATACGAGGTTAGCACTCGACAAACCATATGGAAAAACTAGGTCATGAACACATCGCCAATATGCTGAACAATCTCAAAGGGACCAATATACTTCAGGCTCAACTTTTCCTTCTTCCCGAACCTCATCACACCCTTCAGGGTAAAACCTTCAACAAAACTCGTTCGCCCACCATGAACTCCAAATCATGGACCTTCTGATTCACATAACTCATTTGTCTACTCTGAGACGTGAGAAGCCTCTCCTGAATCAATTTGATCTTGTCCAAAGAATCCATCAACAAGTCTGTATTTCGAGGCCTAACCTTGAACGCATTGAACTAATAATTGTTGAACGACATATAATGTCTCAAATAGTGACATCTGAATGCTCGAACGATAACTGCCATTGTAAGAAAACTTTGCCAGACAAAAACTGATCCCAATGATCACCAAAGTCAATCATACAAGCTCACAACTTATCCTCAAGAACTTGAATAGTCCTCTTGTCCTAGCCATCCGTGTGAGGGTGAAATGACGTGTAAATTTCACCCGAGTTGTAAGTAGTCTGATCTGGTACGAAAAGAGCCATTAGTTAAATGGTCCACAATGACCCAAGTAGAACCAAACTTTCCCAAGTCCATGGTAATCCTACCACATGTACATAGAAATTCGCTTGCTCACTTATTCTGCCAACTTAGCTCGATAGTCTGATTCTCACACTCCATTTGGAACACCTGATTTGATTATAACTATACCTATGAACACAATTGGTTGGTTCCATAACTATTATCATAGTCACCACGATCTTTTAGCTGACGCCACAACCTATTGTCAAACATGTACCTGTAAAGTACTGTAATTCTATTGATCCTTCTTCCACACCTTCCAAAGTCATCCTTAATACCAAGAATCTGTAGAAAACACATTGTCCCACACCGCAAGTCTAATTTATGACTCTCTTTGAACAAAAAAGAATTTGTTCTTGTACTGAGCAAATTTTAAGTATTAGGGGTGGGCGTATATTGGTTTATATCAGTTTTGTATCCGAAAAATATGAACCGAATAAAAATCATTTTAAAAAAAAAAAACCGAATCCAACTTTTAAAAAAAAAACTATGTTCGGTTTATATCACCGAACGTATCGGATTATATCATTTTTTCTAGTGGGCCGGGTAGGGTCGGGTCGAGGAATTTTTTATTTTTAAAAAAAATTGAATTTCCAAAACTGAAATTGGCATTCACCCCTATATTACCACAAAAATTGGACGTTGAAATGTATTGTATATCGTGAGATCTTGACTAAAGAAAATTAGAAACCGATTTGGGAAAAACACAAATTGATTGGGAAAACAGACGTTTTCTAAAATTGACTATGCCAAACCGCCTTGACCTGCCCCATCTCGAAAAATACGCAAAATCAAAAAAACAAATCGGGTAAAACGGACATCCGAGCGCAGAGTTATGACCATTTAAAGTTTCACCAATTTACAACTACTTTCTCTCCCTACATTTTATGTCAGTGCTTCTGTTATATGTTAATCAAGTTCATGCCGCATCCGACTTCCATAAAAGCTTCATAGATTGGCTTCAATGGCTGTGATTCAAGAGATAGTAGTAGCCTAAAATAAAAAATAAGAAAATTATATATGTAATTCAGTTTTTTCGGTTCGGTTCGTATCCAAAATTTAAAAACCCAACCGAATCACTAAATCCTGATTCAGTTAGGTTTTTCATAAAATTGGTTTTTTTTAAACCGAATAAAAACCAAACCGAACAGCCGGTTCGGTTCATTTTTTTCGGTTCTCCGGGTTTTTTGCCCACCCCTACTAAGCATCTCCTTCAAAACTGGCCTTATCCAAAGCTGATTGTGTAAATTTCAAATCCATTAGTTTTGTTTCGATGAACTGAAACTACTGAGTCAATACTCATCATCCAATTCCTCACAATCCTTCAAATAACATACTATGTGCATCATATTGATTATCTTGCCGTGCTAAATCTATAAAAATTAAACTGATCACCCCAAATGCTTCCCATATCCATTTGTACCTCCTCAAAACATTACCAAGTATCTGTGTAGATCAGTAGAATTGCCTGTATAGTTGCTATCAACAAAATATTATCAAATCTCCTTGTAAACTTCAATAACACTCGATAAACCTATCATACCTCTATTATAAACCAAAATCCATCAATTCTTCAAAAATGAGGTTACTAGAATAACTATAAATCTTTCTGGTAATATATCCATAAATCATCCGACTATAAATGAACAAACATAAGTCGGTACAATACGCACAATTTCCGTTATGTCACCAATAATCACCCAAACCGATTTAAAATCTCAATAATATAACGAGAAGACTTTAATAGGTCTGTGGTGACCCATTCTAATTTGTTGTTCCTAAATACTCAAACTCATGTTGTCGTTCCCAACCTCAAAAGATGAAATTTGCCAAAGTCGTCATCCGATTATCGATGAAATATACCTTTTGACTTTAAATCTTCATGTTTCACACCTGTCACACAAATACAACAAGACTTCATGAAATCTGAATACATCAAACTCTCTTCCTTATGTTTTGACTTAACTCATTCACCACTTCGAACACTCCAACGTAAGGCCTATGGCCTCGTACTCCACTTTTAACAACCATAAAATATCTTAATGCAATACCTTATTACGCCTTTAGCAAATCTAAAAATATCAAATCTTACCCTCCATGTGCCGTACCACGTACAAATATTCTTAAGCCATTCATATTTGCAATACTCAACCATGCTATCTAGCCATAAATACATCGACATAGTCTACTACCATGGACATAGTATTGCCTCGAAATCAGGACTTCAACTTCCAACTATAGAGATTTCTCCTTATTAATTAACTCAAGTTCATCCATTCAAGAAGCCTTGAAATTACCCATCTTAAAACTGCACAAGTTACCTCATCCCCAATCTTCCATCGCAAAGTCACGTTGACACTTGCTACACACTAAGTCAAATTATCCATAGACTTCCTTCCTCAATCATACTTATCACTTTTACACCCTATCTAAATGATAAAGTATAATGTTACCATAACTCGTACATGATTCAAGTAGTCAAACTGCTCTAAATTTAAGTCTTATAAATCTTAATCCTCCAAACTTGATAATACGATGCCTATCTTAATTCTTCAGTTTCAATGTTCCATTCAAAATCACTCGTGGGGTGGATCAAAATATCATAAATCTTGCAAATTAGTTAAGCCGGTCATGGAGGTAGTAGTAAACCACAATCTGAAGCGCCTAAAAGTTTCTCTTTTCTCACTCAAATGTTAAAATTGAACATTCTCTAAGCCAAATGCCACATATACAATCCTTTACGAAGCCTTTCTACCAAAAAGTATCGACCAACCCTGGTTATTCTAACAGAGTTAATTATTGTTGATGTAATATCTCAAACCACTATTGAACTAGTCCATAATCCGTAGGGCGATCCTTGACTACCACACATATATTCCTACAAACATCCTTATATAGATCATACCATTTTCCTTGCCAAAACCACTTAACAGAAGAATCATTCTTTTATCTTGGTTTATGAGTTTACCGACCCAATATAGATACCGAAAGTCCTGTGGTGAATTCACTGCTCTTTGTTTAAACTGATCCTCAATTAATCATCTGAAATGTAATTCACAACTTGAATTAGTTAACACCCTCAATTAATTATAGAAACTTGTCAAGCCTGAGAAACATATACAATATCCACATTTCTTCTCCAATTTACGTGCAAGAACTGATAACTCTTTAAGTAATTAAATCTTCACACACGTCCATCGATAAAGCCATTTCTATTAGTCGATCAATGTTTCCCCCAAAAGCCTACGACATAGTCAAACTTACCAATCAATTCATTCTCCATTAACATTATTTTCATAAACAGAGTAGTGTCACAAAATCAACAAGATCATAGGTCAAAATGAATACTTATCCCCATACCTCTAGATATCAAGAGAACCTACAAATGCAGCCTTTACTAAGAGACTACATCCGACTATTCAAACAAGATTCAATCATCCACAGTAACTTTTCAAAGACGAGCAGATCCACTACTTGTACTCGTCTTATAATTGAGAATGATCTATTCAAATTAATTTTTCATCCTTGTTCCATTAAGTAACTGAAGACTCTCCACATGAATCCCAATACAAAGTCCTACTTCCTTATACCTTGTCATAAAAGATCATTTTTCATGTTTAAATATTTTCCAAACTTCTCTTCATAGCCTCATAAACTATTCTTCTTGTTCGATCAACTGATACATCCAAGTTTTCCTTTGTCTATAGAATATTAGTACATGTCCCATCTCATTTCATCTCAATAGATCTTTATGTTATGTCCAAACCTCTCAAGCATAGGCTTCAAGCCACAACGCTTATCACATGGTCATTCCGTTAACCATACCCCTTAAAATTGCCAACTCACTTTTCATTACTCCTTATACCATAGATACACTCGCCGAACTTTTGAGCGACTAGCTATAGAATGGGTCAGCACAGTCCTTCCCACCCTTACTCCCATTTTTTAAAGGATGTCACCGAACTAAAGTGTCTGAAACACAACCTCACTCAACTAAGTCTTCACGATATTGCTGCAATCTGAACTTGGTCACGCGTCCTTATCACGATGACACATCCTTACCGTATCATGCAATGTAACATCAAACCACTCTTAAGGAATGAAAGAATGAATATTTTAGACTCTCAACGAATAGTACACACGTCTCCATACCAATCCGCAAGATTCTAAAACACATTGCTCTTGCACTCATGTAACCGGTGAAACTAATACTCTAATACCAATTTGTCATGACCCAAATCACGAGTCATGATAGCACCCGCACTATTTCCCCGGTAGGTGAACCATCCCCCACCAATAATAAATCATTAATCAACAAGTGCGGAAATATGAGAGAAACTGAACATCTTTAAGTCTTATTAATATAAATAGTAGGAAATAGAACTTAGTCAATACAATCCCAAAATCTAGTCTAACTTGTACAAGAGCTCTAAAAGAGTAAAGAAAGTTTCAAGACTGAAATACAAGTATGCAAATACTCAAATACACTGTCTGAAAGCTAAAATGACCGAATAAATAAAGATAGGGGGAGAAGTGGGCCGTGGGAAATCCAAGCGGCTCACCACAAATCCAATTACCAGAATTAAGCTCACAGTTCTCTGCAAGACATACTCATACCCAAGGATTGAATCTGCATCACAAAAGAGTGCATCAAGTGTAGTATGAGTACAAACCACTAGTACACCATAAGTATCATAGGCCGACAACAAAGAGACAATACATATATAATATAAAGATTGACATACAACACATATGTAATTAGGGCATTTATCCCTTTAGGTTATGATAAAGATAGACATGGTTCATGTAATACAACAGATAGGCATATAGTCAATTAGAACAATTAATGAAATGAATGAATGAATGCAATGCATTTGGCAGATATAAATTCGGTACACACATTATAGGCTATGCCACACAATCATGATCCATGGGTGATACAATATTGAATGCGGAAATGAAAAGAAACAAGAAGATAAAGAGGTATACCCAAGAAATGGAATCAAAGGTAACCCAAAGTATATGAAACTAAGAACCTCAATTGATTAACCAAGAACAAGGACCTTGTAACACTCCGTAAATTCAAATTAGGTGTGGATGTGTTAAATGAGTATTAAGAGAGCTATTGGAATGAGTTTGGGTGGAAATAGTTATTTTGAAATCATTACGAGTAGTGAGGTGCTTAAGATTCGATAGAATTGGTTAAGTTTACGGAAGGTCTGCCTTCTATCCCGATTTCATGAAAACCTGTTGAGAATTGGTGAAATTATAAAACATGAAAGTCGTAGCTCCTTGACATACCATTCAAACGGTAGGTCACCCAGCTCAAACGGAGCTCTATGCTAGGAGATATGGCCAGTTTATAGAGATGCTATCAATATAGTAAACAAATGTAAACTTTTGGCAAAGTGTGAAATTGACAAGGGAGCTCGCTAAGTGTAGCCCAGAGCGAGACAACACATCAATATAGAACTCGCCTAGAAAGGTGGGATGCCCAAAATGACCATCCTTTAAATATAATACTAAGTCCGAAAAATCATTCACCAACTCGTTCAACCTCGTAGAAAACCCTCTCAAGAGTGTTTTTCACTCCTCTCAACCTCCCTGTCCCACAAGGAGGTAAGTTTTCTCTTAATGATTCCTTAGTAATTATATTATTAAATAATGATTAGTAACATGATCCTCTAACTAAAACATAGGATTAACAATAATCCTTCGCAAGTGATTCAAGATAGGGTTTGGAGCATTCTTTCTCAGAAAACAACATAGTTAGTTGTTAAGAGCGATTACTGATATGTGAGGCTAACTCTCTAAATGTGGAAACATAGTCTAGAACTTCTATCTTTTGAGAATATAACTTTATAGTTGTTCATAATTATCACTTTGAATATTGTGAACTCATTACATAATCAATATAGACTCGTGTTTGATATTTATGAGTCTCAGTTATAATAATTCTATTTACTATGAAAATATGATGCTTCAAACTTCATAATCAGTTTATGAACACATGACTCAGCCTAACTCTATTTAGTATTCCAGTATCACGTGTTTTAGTATAATTCGGTATTTCAGTATCATGAATTACATTATGATTTTCAGTTTCTTTATCTAAATGTTGAATGTTGAACAACTATAACTTTGCCCAATGGCACAATATTATGTATATATATACTTTGCCAAGGCCATTGACAGACGCACTTACCTGGCCAAGGCCATGGATTTGTGCAATTATTATTGGGTCAAGTCCTCGCAGTTACTTTCAGTTATCAGATGATTTTACATTTAACATAAAGAATATTCATGATTGTAGTTTTAATTTCAGTTATTGTTTCAGCTTCTATTTATTGATGCAGACATGTTTGTTGATTTGGGTTGCCCCTATCCCAAGAACCCCACAAAGTTTTATTCCTTCAGTTGGTATTACATAATATTCCAATTCAAATATTCTAACGTCCCTTTTGCCTAGGTCCTGCACTTTACAGTGTAGGTTATAATTTTTAGGATGATGCATCTCCACGCTAGGACCTCTAGTGTTAGCTGAGTTTGGAAGCCCAGTCTTTCGAGGATTTATCATTTATTTTGCAGTCTTTATAGTTTATTACAGACATGCAGGTATGCCGGGGGACTTGTCCCAGCACTAGTCAGTTACGGTACTTCATTAGAGGTTTCATAGATTATGTTAGCTGTCAGACAGAGTCACATGCTTTTATGTTAGCTTATTGACTACATTATTTATCTTTTAGACTTTGTTTAGTATTCCACACTTTCAGTTATTTATTCAGTCAGACCTAGGCAGATTAGCATGAGTTAAGTTTATTTTCCCTTATTAGTATATATATATACCTCATGTTGATTCAGCTAGCCAGTTGGTTAGTTCGGTCACATGTAGTCAGGCACCGGGGGCCATGTTATGCCCAGGCCTAGGTTTGGGGTATGACAAATCTTGGTATCAGAGCCTTGGTTCAAGTGTCTTAGGGAGTATATGAAGTCTTGTCCAGTGGGGCCTATTTTATGTGTATGTGCATGCCACACATGTAAGCAGTTGACCACCAAGACATTCAGGATTGTTTCATTTTTTTCATATTCTAGACCGTGCAGTTAGAGCACTACTTTTAGGAAATCTTCTAACTCATGTGACTTACGTATTTCAAAAAATGCCTGTTAAAAGAAAGTACACCAAGAGGACTTCAGCTACTAGCTAGAGAGCTACTGATAATAGTACTCATGAGGAGGACACCCAGGCTCAGAGAGGTAAAGTACCCCCACCTGAAACTAGAGGGCCTACGGAGGTTCGCACTCTAGTTCCGTCGCCCATTTCTACTGACTCAGATGTTAGGGGAGCTATCTAACTACTCACCCAAATTGTCGCTGCACAAGCTCAACGTTAGGGGATGACTTTGAGTGCAGGTGCTGGTGGAAAGTCTTCCATTTACAAGACCTAAGTATTTCTATGTATAGAGACTCTAGTGTTTACAGGGTCTAGTAAGATGGAGGATCCGCAAAATTTCATTGAGGGGCTTCAAAATATTTTCCATGTTATGCATGTTACTGAGCTAGAGGCAGTAGAATTAGGAGCTTATCAATTGCAGGATGTTGCTAATATTTGGTATGAGTCAAGGGAATAGTCCCGATGGAAAGGTGACTCTCTTGCAAGTTGGGATGAATTTATAGATGCTTTCACTCAACACTTCCAGCTGGTAGAGGTCATGGAAGCAAAGGCCTTCGAATTTGAGAAAATCCAGTCGAATGGTATGAGTGTGCATAAGTACTACCTCTACTTTGTTTCTTTGGCTAAGTATGTTCCCCACATAGTTCCAGATATGAGTGCCAGAGTTAGGCATTTTAAGTGGGGTCTTGACCCCTATTTGTTCGGTGATGCTAACATTGCTGCTCATAATAGAGAAATGATTATTACCAAGATGGTTGCACTTCTACAGTAATATCCTGAGGTCTAAGTTTAATTAGAGAAATCGGAAATTTAGTGCAGTAGGATCACAATCTCAGGTCAGAGTGACCCACCAAGGTCATACCAACCTACGTGCAACAAGTGTGAAAGAAGGCACCCAAAAGAGTGTCATTCGAGCACAAATGGTTGTTTTTATGCGGTCAACAGAGTTATTATTTAAGGAATTGTCTATCGTCAAGGCATGGTATTGGTGCTAACGTGGCTCAATCCATGAATTCAGCAACTCCTCATAATTCTGAAGCCTAAAAAAGGTGTGGTGCAGCAAAGTCCAGTAATATGGCCAGAGGTCAAAATCGCTTGTATACACTGGCAGGTCATCGGGACATAGAGGCTCGTGCAGATGTTGTCAAGGTATGCTAACAATCTTCACCTTTGGTGTTTATTCCCTCATGGATCTAGGATTCACCCTATCTTATGTAACCCCATATATTGCTAAGAAATTTTGGATAGAACTAGAAAAATTATGTGAATCCTTTGAAGTGTCCACTCCTATTGGGGAGTCAGTTAGATCCAGATGGGTGTACATGGGTTTCCCAGTTAGAGTCTATCACCATATTACTGTAGAACACTTAGTAGAGTAAGAGATGGTGTAGTTTGATGTAATCATGGGCATTGATTGGTTGTCGTCATGTTATGCCACAGTGGATTTTAGAACCAAAATAGTGCGTTAAGGGTGATGCAGTGGAGCCTAGGGGTAGGTTTATTTCCTATCTTAAGGCCAGAAAGATTATAGCTAATGGGTACATTTACCATCTAGTTCAAGTTATGGATGTAGATGCTCAGATCCCAACTCTCCAGTCAGTACCAATTGTTAGTGAGTTTCCAAAGGTGTTTCCTGAAGATCTTTCTATTGGTCCTCCCAATAGGGAGATTGACTTTGGAATTTATATACTTCTCGACACTAAGACAATGTCTATTCCTCCATATAGAATGGCTCCAGTAGAGTTGAAATATTTAAAGGCACATTTGAAAGATCTTCTTGATAAGGGATTTATAAGGCCAAGTCATTCACATTGGGGCTCACCCGTCCTGTTTATTCAAAAGAAAGATGTGTCTTTGCGTATGTGTATTGCTAGCTAAACAAGATTACCATCAAGAACTAGTATTCTTTCTCTAAAATCGATGACTTATTTGATAAACTTCATGGTGCCCAGTGTTATTCCAAGATTGACCTCTGATCAGGGTACCGTCAGTTAAAGGTTAGGGAAGTTGATATTCCTAAAATAACTTTTAGGACTCGTTATGGGCACTTTGCATTTTCGGTGATGTCGTTTGGGTTGACGAATGCACCAACAACTTTCACGGATCTTATGATTAGGGTTTTTAAGCCTTATCTCGATTTACTTGTCATTGTGTTTATTGACGATATCCTGATATATTCCTGTAGTGAGGTGGATTATGCAAAACATCTCAGGATTATATTGCAGACACTTCAGGACAACATGCTTTATGCAAAATTTTCGAAGTGTGAATTTTGGTTGAAATCAGTAGTGTTTCTAGGCCATGTCATTTCAGGTGAGGATGTGAAGGTGGATTTTCATAAAATAAAAGCAGTAAATAATTGGTCCGGACCCATAAGAAGTTTCTTGGGTCTAGTAGGCTTTTACATGCATTTTGTGGAAGGTTTTTCCTCCATCTCAGCTCTGTTGACTAAATTGACTCAGAAGAAAGTCAAATTCCAATGGTCAGATGCTTGTGAGAAAATCTTTGAAGAATTGAATAAGAGGATGACTTCTGCTCTAGTTTTCATGCTACCAGAGGGAATCGACGGGTTCGTAGTATATTATGATGCTACAAGAGTTGGTCTAGGATGCATCGTTGTTGCTCCCCATAGTTTCACACCCAAATGAGAGTATAGTCAGCTGACTTGAGTCGTGAGAACTTAAAAACATTTCTGAGCGTCCGTATGACCTATAAGCATGTTAAGGAATGGTTTTGAATGTTTGGAAGTCAATAGGACCGAATGAAGTACAACTCGATGAAGATTGAGAAAGTTTCGATGATATGCCGTACGTTTTGAGCTGCAGATGCCATTCTGCCTCGCGGATGTGGCCACAGATTGAGGCCACAATTTCTCCAACTCACTGCCACCATATTCGGTGGCATATGCGGCCACATATAGGCATATGCGCTGCATATGAAGCCGCATATGTGAGGTAGTTTTGTGCCCTATTTAAGGCCAGAAGTCTGCCAATTTCATTTATCATCTCATTTTCTTCCCCTAATCTCCTAAAACCCTCTCAAACATTCTCCATTACCTTTTTAACCATTGAAGAACCTTTCTACTTATATCCAAGGTAATTTCTCCTCCTAAGGATCAAGAACACCTCGGAATCATCGTTAACTAGCTCGGCAAAGTTGCGAACTATTTTGGGATTGTGTTGAAGGTTACTGTAGAGAGCTTCTTGGCTGAGTAAGGTAAGGTTTCATCCCATCTATGTGATATTTAGCCTCTCCTAACTTGGCTTGATTTATTGATGGAAGTAACTTAGGAATTTTGGTAACTTGGTAAATATGATCTTGGAGAAAAATCTCTTGTGTGAAGTTGTGTAAACTTGTTGTTTGGTGTTGTTGTTTGATATTAAGAGTAAATATTGGTGTTGAATCATGTTAGGTGAAGTTGTAAATTTGAGGAAGGTAGTTAGGGATGATGATGATGTTCATTTGAATAAGAATCCATGGTAGAATAACTTTAGAACTTCATGTATGCAAGTTATTTGACGTATTTCTTAAATGAAATCTTTTATGAAGAATGATCTTGATATTGATGTAAGTACCTCATTTAATGTAGATAGTCATCCATAGAAGGTGCGATGGTTTGCGTGACATAACTAGATTCATCGACAAGGTATGTAGGGCAAACTTTCTTTCTCGGCATGACTTGACAAAACACTATCTTGAAAATGAATTCCATCTCGTGTAACCAACTAATGATATACCTTTTATGAAAATTCGATTACATTCCTCCTGTATTATCCATTCATAAGCATCTTTGAGATTCTCTATGTTCCAAAATGAGAGTATTGAAATATATGAATGAAGCACCAATAATCATAGTCAGAGGATAACGATGATAGGTCGCTCCAGATCTGCTTTGATATCCTGAAAGGTCTAGTTTTCATTGCACTTACCTATACATATCTATTTTCTCACCGAGCAACGCTATAGTCAGCTGGATACGGCACTTATATGTTCATACCACTACATTTTGTTTTGATATTACTGAGTCCCATATTTGGGTCGGGTACAACCGAGTCCTCTTCGAGGTTGGGTACGATGTATTTTGATATGAATTACCCTACAGAGCGGCTTAATACTATATTATATAGCCTCACTGAGTGGCTTGATTTACAGACATGCATATGTACTCATATTTGTGACAGGGTATGCCCTCAAAGGCTTCTTATGAGTTCTAGTTTGATTTCTATATCCATATCTCTCATGTTATATCTTTGTTTATTTTTGTTATCTGCCTTACATATTCAGTACATCTTTCGTACCGATGCCCCTTTCTGAGGTACTGTGTGCATGCCCGCAGGTACAGATAGACAAAGTGGTGCTCCTCCTCCGTAAGTTACTTGTTCAACTGTGATCGTCGCACTCCCCTCTCTCAGAGTTGCTAAACAAGAGCCTTTAGGTACTATTGTATATATATCACTAGCATTTTGGGTATGTTGGGGTCCTTTCTTGACCTGTTGATGTATTATATAACTCTTAGAGGCTTGCAGACTTGTGTATAGTGGGTGTATGTATGTCATGGCCTTGTCGGCCCCTTGTTGTTAGTAGTGTACTCTTCTTGTGGCCTTATCGGCCTTAGATATCTATATATATCATGCTGGGATACTTTTGCATGCATGTTTTCATACATTCGTGTCTTATATGATTATATGGAGGCCTCATTTGCCTAAGTTTCGTATTACATGTTTCAAATACTATAGTGGTACGCTCAAGCCTTCGGGCGCTGGGTGTCAGCTACACCTCCAAGGTTAGGGTGTGACATCTGTAATGAAGCATATCAAGGTGATAGCTTATGCGTCCAGACAACTTAAGTCTCATGAAAAGAATTACCCGACTCATGACTTGGAGTTAGTAGCAATGGTGTTCGCCGTGAAGATTTGGCGTCACCACTTGTATGGGGTTCATGTGGATATTTTCATAGATCACAAAAGCATCCAATACATTTTCAAGAAAGGGAGTTTAATCTTAGGCCGAGAAGATGTTTCGAATTACTTAAGGATTACGATGTGGATATTCTCTATCATCCACGGAAGGCGAATGTTGTGGACGATGCTCTCAGTCGGCATTCCATGAGAAGTTTAGCCCATGTCTACGAAGGACATAGAACTATGGTAAATGAAGTCCACCATTTAGCTTATCTAGGAGTTTGACTTTTGAACTCCGAAGATGGTGGTGTTGTCGTTCAAAACAGGATGAATCCTCCTTAGTAGTTGAAGTGAAGGAGAAGCAGTTTAATTATCCCTACTTGTTATAGCTAAAGTAGGGGATTCACAAGCATAAGACAATGACTTTCGAACATGGGGCAGATGATGGTACCTTGAGGTACCGAGGTAGGTTATGCGTTCCACATATAGACGGGCTCAAAGAGCGAATCATACAAGAAACCCATAATTCTAGGTATTCTATTCATCCAGGTTCCACAAAGATGTATCATGACGTCAAGGAAATTTATTGGTGGAACGACATGTAAAGAAATGTTGCAGATTTTATGGCTAAGTGTCTGAATTGTCAACAAGCGAAAGCCGAGCACTAGAGGCCCGATGGATTGGTTCAAAACATAGACATTCCTGGTTGGAAATGGGAGATGATCAATATGGATTTCACAACTAGTTTACCACGCTCTTTTTATAAGCATGATTCGATATGGGTGATTGTAGATCAACTCACTAAGTCAGCACACGTTTTGGTCGTGAAAACTACCGACTCAGTAGAAGACTATGCCAGGCTATATATTTAGTGAATTATCAAACTAAATGGGACCCCCATTTCCATCATTTCAGATCGTGGTGCACAGTTCACAATATTTTTTTTGGAGATCCTTTCAGAAGGGATTAGGCACAAGGGTTAACCTTAGTATAGCTTTTCATCCTCAGACAGATGGTCAGGCAGAGCGTACCATTCAGACCCTAGAGGATATATTGATGGCATGTGTCCTCAATTATAAAGGGAATTGGGATGATCACTTACTTCTCATAGAATTTGCCTATAATGACAGTTATCACTCTAGTATCAAGATGGCACCGTTCGAGACATTGTATGGGCGTAGGTGTAGGTCGCCAATTCAATGGTTTGAAGTTGGTGAAGCAAAATTATTTGGACAATATTTGGTCCACCAGGCTAAGGAGAAAGTCATGTTAATTCAGGAGCGCCTGAAAAAGGCTCAGAGCCACTAGAAGTCCTATTCGAACGTATGTCATAGAGATTTGGAATTTCAAGTTGATGATTGGGTTGATGTAAAAAACCCAGTGAGCTTAAAATTCCTATTTGATCCTCAAGGTGATAAGCCTGGAGTTCCAAAGATGGTTGATCATCCAATGAAAATATGCTTAAAATGGCATGTAAAATGGAGTGGAGTTGGAGTTATCACGTGAAGATCTAAGAAACATGTTTTTTATTCGGCCTTCTTCTCGGTCTTGGACGAGACCATGTTTGTATTTTAGCTTCTTTTTATTTCTTACCTTAGCTTTTAGTTCTTCTTAGGACACATTTAATGAGCCATGTAATAGGGAGGAATGACCAAGCCTTGTAATAAGGTGACTAGGCCGTGTGAAGTGATCAAGCTGAGAGGACAAGGACAAGAAGCATTTAGAAGTTGAGGCTTCCAAGGGGAGAATTAACAAGTTCATGTATTTGATCACATGGAAGACACCAAGAAGATGGAAGGTTGGTCTAAATGCTCACTTCCATTCGGCCAAAGAACATGTTCAAGGAATGGAAGCTTCCAAACCTATCCCAAGAAGATGACATTTATGAAGAGCCCAAGTTCATGCATTATTCTTCATGGAATCCACAAAATGAGTGTGAAAGATTCATCCTTTTTCCCCAAGAAAAGCCAAGACTTTTCCCATTTTATTGATTTGGTCGAAACACCCTTGGTTACCAAGTAAACCCAAACCCGTTCCCATTTATCCACACTTGGCCGAAAGTTTACATGTAGTTTGTGTCTTTTAATTTGTCTTCTAGAATGGTCCATTTACTACTATAAATAGAACCCTTAGGACATTTTAAATAGGGAGAGTTTTTGTTGATATATAAAATTTGAGTTTTTACTCACTTTGCTAAGTGTTTCAACTCGGGGTTGTAATTCATAGTTGGTCCTCCAGGAGGATCGTTTATCTTGTTACTTTCTAAGGTTCTAGTCATCCTTACTTGGTTAGTATTGATCATTGTAGTCAGCAAACCTCAATCTAATTCTTGTCTAATTGACCACAATATACTTGGTGTCGACACGAGCAATAACTCCATTGTGTCTCTATCCAAGAGACTTATATCGACCGATTGTGACTTGGTTTGTACTCGGACTTGCTCCTCGCATTCCGTGTTCATCCCTCGTCTAAACCACTTCGTTCCTTTTACCACCACGTCCCAAAACATTTCCCTAATCTTCACTATAAGAGTCACTACCCGAACCCATACGTATCCAATCGTTCGCACCCGACAACTACGAAAAGTCCACTAAAACCAACCCTACCGAGACCTCACTATTTCAGTTCATTTACGTGACCACGTCACCACCAAACCACCAAGTCCCGGACATAATCCTGACCCTCAACACACCCACAAAAACCCCATAAAATTCCTTGACTCAATTTCCCATATAACTACCCGAAACAGCCACGGAACACCCCACTGCCCGACAGTAACACCCCACCCGAGAACCCTACTTTGTGTCCCAATTTCTGGTTGACCCGAGAACAAACCAAGCCCCGAACGTCTTACCCTCACTTACCGCTCCTTACATATATCATATTGGTATCAGAGTAAGGCCATCCCATCCCACGCTTTGACGCTATGGCTCACGTAACAAAAGAAAGACTAAGGAGGATCGTAGGTGATATTTTTGGGAAACGTATGCAAGCCTTGAGAAAGGAACTTGTGGAGCATTCCGCAAGGGATAAAGCTAAACCCAGGATTTTGCAAAGCATCCCAAGGCATGAGAGGGGTTGTACCTTGTTTACTAATCTATTGGATAGTCACAAAAGAGAGGATTCCCTTTTTATGGAGAAATCCGTAATCGAGGAGTTTGTGGAAGAAAATGTTACTCTTGCAAAGGAGCATGAAAATTTGGTACTCCAACTTGTGTTGAGTGTTCTTGAAGAACATGGGGAGACACAAGGAGAGTCATTATTTTATACTCATTGCAATGTAAGTGATAGAGTGTGCAACGTGATGATTGACAAAAGAAGTTGTGTTAACCTGGTTTCTGTAGAGATGGTGAACAAATTGAACTTACCTTCCCGCAACCATCCTAACCCGTATACTCTCCAATAGTTAAACCAAGACGAAGGGCTAAGAATAGTACAACAAACTCTTGTTAGCTTTGGGATTGAAACATATGAAGATAAAATATGGTGTAACGTCCTCCCTATGGATGCGTGTCATATTTTATTGGGATGACTGTGGCAATTGGATCGAAAGGTACAACATTATAGAGAAAGGAATAACTATTCTTTTTGAAATAATGACAAGAAGATCCGGTTGGTGCTGTTGTCACCTAGTGAGGTGAAGGACATGAAAATCAGAAGGGCAAAGAAATGCAAGGCCGAGACTCTCTTGCTTGAGACATGAAAGATAGAAGAAGAATTTAAGAAGGGGAGCCCTCTAGTTACATTGGTGTGCATGGAAGGCCCCGTGGAAGTTATGGTAGAAAATGTCAACGTGAAGAAACTTTCGAATGATCTTGCATCCAGAACCCAATCGCTGAAAGATAGTGAACTTGCACTTGATTTATTTTCCAGAAGTTCATTGTCTACTCCCCAAGACTATGGATGCCGATGGCAAGAACTGGTAGGCGAAAGCAACGCCAAAATGAGCCTTAGTCCGTGTGTGGCATCTGCCGTATTGGTGCCAAAGAGAGATAAAGTTTGGCACATGTGTATTAGTCACCAAGCGGTTGATAACCTCACTATGAAATGCACGATTTCGAGATCGAAAGATCTTTTGGATAAATTTACAATCGGACCATCACCAAAGGAAAGAATTGGGCATACTCTTGGTTTATTTCCAAGAAGTTCATTCCCTAATCACCATTCCTATAGACACCATTCAGAGGGGGAAACGGTACCCATCTTGTTAGTACAAAAGGTAAAAGAGACTTGGCACACATATGGTATCGAAAACAATATGAGATGCAAGTTTTTTATGCCGAGGTGGAAAATTTCTTTTGAGGAATCAAGTGGAGCCAAATGGTTCTACAAGATAGACTCAAGGAGAGGGTACCATCAAAGGGGAACCCGAGAAGGAGAAGTTGAGTGGAAGATGACCTTCAAGATCGAGTTTGTTTGGTACGAATGGCTTATGGTGCCATTTGGTTTGTGTTTATTGCCAAGCTCTTTCATGAAAATCATATACGAAGATCAACAACCTTTCATGGGACACTTAGTCTCATCCGGGTGTAATCTTGTAGACCCATCTAAGGTGGTAACTTCCCGAAGTTGGGCCGAGCCTACGGGTATAATTGCGGTATATGGTTACCTTCGATCGGCATTTTCCTTTCATCATCTCATCTGGGGTTATTGTACCATGGCTACCTTTATCAATGAGCTAATGAGAAAGGATGAGTATGAATGGCCTCGAGGAATATTAGACACCACGGAAGGAAGGATATATGAAGCGCCGACTCTAGCTATACCAAGCCGGGAGAGCCATTTGAAGTTGAATGTTAAACTAGCGGAATTGGTGTTGGTGTCATCTTTTTCTCTAGCACAAGATTGAGTGGTGCATGGCATCACTATCCCACTTATGATGAGGATGTTCATGTTAATCCACCCTAGATGGAGACTGCCCGAAGTTGGACCGAACATACAAGTGTAAGTAGGATAAGAGGCTACCATTATTCAGCTTTGTTGTATAATTATTTCATTCAAGGTTGTAGCACCCTTGATTCCCCCATTTTGTACTTGAGATACCAATTGAAATTGCATGTGATATTAGAATAATTGTTACCGGATTAACCCAAAACAAAGAGCCCGTCGCTTTCCCTAGCAAGAAATTGAGTAGTCCTCGACGTAATCCTCCCACATATGACCCCTTGATCGAATGGAAAAATTATTTGGAGTGTGGTCCTTTCAAGCTATTTGTTAGGTTCCGAGAAGGCACCTACAAGGAGGAACCCCCGGTTGATTGTGGAGGTTAAACGTGTCATGTTAAAAACATGTCCTCATATTTAGATGACGAGAATTCGAGGACGAATTCTTTTGAAGAAGGGGAGTATGATGTAAAACTCCCTATGAGCTTAAAGTTCCAATTTGATACTCAAGGTGATAAGCTCGGAGTTCCAAATATGGTTGATCATCCAATGATAATATGCTTAAAATGGCATAGAAAATGAAGTGGAATTGGAGTTATCACGTGAAGATCTAAGAAACATGTTTTTTATTCGGCCTTCTTCTTGGTCTTGGACGAGACCATGTTTGTATTTTAGCTTCTTTTTATTTCTTGCCTTAGCTTTTAGTTCTTCTTAGGACACATTTAATGAGCCATGTAATAGGGAGGAATGACCAAGCCTTGTAATAAGGTGACTAGGCCGTGTGAAGTGATCAAGCTGAGAGGACAAGGACAAGAAGCATTTAGAAGTTGAGGCTTCCATGGGGAGAATTAACAAGTTCATGTATTTGATCACATGGAAGACACCAAGAAGATGAAAGGTTGGTCTAAATGCTCACTTCCATTCGGCCAAAGAACATGTTCAAGGAATGGAAGCTTCCAAACCTATCCCAAGAAGATGATATTTATGAAGAGCCCAAGTTCATGCATTATTCTTCATGGAATCCACAAAATGAGTGTGAATGATTCATCCTTTGTCCCCAAGAAAAGCCAAGACCTTTCCCATTGTATTGATTTGGTCGAAACACCCTTGGTCACCAAGTAAACCCAAACCTGTTCCCATTTATCCACATTTGGATGAAAGTTTACATGTAGTTTGTGTCTTTTAATTTGTCTTCTAAAATGGTCTATTTACTACTATAAATAGGACCCTTAGGATATTTTAAATAGGGAGAGTTGTTGTTGATATAACTAATCCCCAACCCTTCTATCCTCTGATGTAAAACAGCTCGCAAACTTAAACTCCCAATATAAGTCGAGAAGAGCTTTGCTAAGAGTGCCAACAATGGCACATCATTCTACACTTATATGCCTAACATGGCCTGGAAAATAGAATGGAGTTGGAGTTTTCACGTGAAGATCTAGGAAGCAAGTTCTATTCGGCCTTTGTATGTAGGTCTTTGCCGAAGACCATGTTTTCTTTTAGCTTGTCTTTATTTCTTAGCTTAGCTTTTAGTTCTTCTTAGGACATATTTAATGTACCACGTAATAGGATAATGTAATCAAGGACAAGGATGTAAGGGAAATGGATGACTAGGACGATAGGACAACTTGGCAAGGACAAGAGAATGTCTAGATCGTGTGAACGGAATTAAGCCAAGATGTCAAGGAAAAGAATTATCTAGAAGTTAAGGCTCCAAATTCGTCCAAAGGAAGATCAAGAGGTGGCTGAAATGATCATCAAAACAAATACCAAGAATAGAAGCTTCCAACACATTTTAAGAAGATGAGGTTGTTGGAAGAATTTATGTGCTAACAAATTCATGAATATGGTTACATGGAAGACCTCAATTTCGGTCTTCCTTAGTCACCAAGTCAATCAAAATGCGTTCACACTAGGTGTTAGTTTGTGTCTTTTCATTTGCTTATAGAATAGTCTATTTTGTACTCTAAATAGAGGCCTTAGTCCATTGTAAAATGGAGAGTTTGATGAAATATAAAACTGAGTTTTACTGAAAAGATAAACGTATTCAACTTGTGTGTTGTCTACTTTAGTTGGTCCTTTTGTGGGCCTTGGTTCTTGTGTGAGCCAAACCCTTAATGTAAGTTGAAGCTAGGACTGTGTGACCTAGTTAAACTCAAGCTAAGGATTCCCTTTGGTGTAAGTTTGGTTAAGACTTTGTGACTTAACTAAACCCAAGATTGAGGAACCCCCTTAGTGGTAAGCGAACGTTGGAGCTGTGTGGACCAACCTAGCCTAAGCTTCGGGTTACTAAAAGGGCTTGCGACCACACTCGCTTAGCTAGTTCACGGGCTTATACTTAACAACCCCGGTCTTGACCTTGTTGAGTTGGTCACCATCTCCTTGGTGTCGACTAGGGCAGTAAAACCCTCGTGTCTCTATCCTTGGGTTTATCATTCATACTTCACCTAAACCACAACAACCAAACACTTAGCCAAAACCAAACCAACCAACACTTGGTTTGTACTTGGGTTTGCACCTGGCATCTCGTGGTCATTCCTCATCCAAACCACTTCACTCCTTTCACCACCACACTCTAAAATATGTCACTAACATCCCCTATAACGGCCGCTGACTGAAACCACACATAAACAACCGTCCATTCCCGACAACACTCAAACAGTCCACTACAAACACTAACGGAGAACTTCACTATTTTAGATTGTTCTGTCGCCCTGCCACTACCAAACCACCAAGTCCCGATCACCATCCTAACCCTAAACCCACCCGTGAAAACCTCACAAAACACCATGAGCCTATTCCCACCACAACTCCCCAAAATAGCCTCCCATACACCACACTGCAAGCCTAGCCGAGAACCCGAGACCCCCACTTTGTGTCTTGTTTTCGCATCAACTTGTTCCCTGCCGAACTCAGCCCTACTTACCCTCACTCACCCCTCTGTACATACATCACCCTCACTTACCCCTCCTTACATACATCATGGGTGTTCTTGAAAGTTTCGCCCATGAAAGGAGTTATGAGATTTAGGAAGAAGGGGAAGCTCAGTCCCTGCTATATTAGGCCGCATAGGATCCAACGAAGGATCTGGCAGGTGGCTTATGAGATAGAGTTACCATGAGAGTTGGAGGTTGTTTAACTAGTGTTTCACCTCTATATATTGAAGAAGTTCACGGGGGACCCGTCTCTGGTTTTTACCACCAAAATCATAGGAGTTAAAGATAGCTTGTCTTATGAGGATATTCCAGTGGCTATTCTTGATCGTCAGGTTCGCAACTTGAGAACTAAGGAGGAAATTTCCTTAGTGAAAGTGCTATGGGGGAATCAGAAAATTGAAGAAGCTACATGGGAAGTCGAAGAGGACATGAAGTCCACGTATACCTATCTCTTTGAAAGGAAAGAAAAAGATGTTGAAGGTAACTAACCTATTCCTTCAGACCTCATATTATAAGCTCCATGTTTTCAGTAATCGGTCAGTTCAATATTCAGTCACTTTAGTTTTCATTCAGTACAATACTTATTCAGTTTAGTACCTATCAAGTTCAACATTTATTTAGTTTAGTATTCATGTGTTCATGAAAGTTCAATGTTCACATGTTTCCATCAATCAAGTTTAAGGTCTAGAGTTATCTAAAGTTACAACCAAGATAATCATTCGAGGATGAATTATCCCAATGGGGATATAATGTAACACTCCATAAATCTGGACTAGGTGTGGATGTATTAAATGAGTATTAATGTGACATTTTAGATATGTGCAGTGCCATCAGAATGAGTTTGGGTGGAAATAGTAGTTTATAAATCCAGACGAGTAATAAGGTGCTTAAGATTCGATAGAATCAACTAAGTTTACGGCAGGTCGACCTTCCAGCCTGATTTTGTGAAACTCCGTTGCGAATGGCAGACAACTTAAAACATGAAAGTTTTATCTCCTTGAAATACCTTTCCAACGGTAGATCGCCCAGCCCAAATGGAGTTTTGTTCTAGGAGTTGTGGCCAGTTTACTGAGATGTTGTCAGTACCGTCGAAAAATGTAAAGTTTTGGCTAAGTGTGAAATGGACAGGGGACCTCGCTAAGCGAAGCCCAGAGCGAGACAACACATCGCTATAGACCTTTTCTATCTAGGTGGGATGTCAAAAATTCCCATCCTTTAAATATAACACTTAGTCCGAAAAATCAATCACCAACTCATTCAACCTAGTAGAAAATCCTCTCAAGAGCGTTTTTCACTACTCTCAACCTCCCACAACAAGGTAAGTTCTCTCCTAATGATTCCTTAGTAATTCTAGCAATAAATCATGATTAGTAACCTGATCCTCTAACTAAAACATATGATTAAAAATGGAATCCTTCGCAAGTGATTCAAGTTAGGGTTTGGAGAGTTCTTCCTCAGAAAACAACATAATTCATTACTAGGAGTGATTACAGGTACGCGGGGCTAACTCTCTATGTGTGAGAACCTTATTAATTATCCCCACACCTCGTTCATCAAGATTACTATGAATTTCTTCAGATATAGGGATTATGCCCTAGTTCATGAAAAGTCTAGAACTTTTATCTTTTGAGCATCAAACTTCAGAGTTGTTCATAATTATCACTTTAAATATTGTGAACTCATTTCGTATTCAGTACAAACTCGTGTTCGATGTTCCATCACACTTAGTTTTGAAAATTCAGTTTACTAAGAAAAGATGACGCTTCAAACTTCATAATCAATTTATGAACACATGACTCAACCTAGCTCTACTCAGTATTCCAATATCATGTCTTTCAGCATAATTCAATATTTCAATATCATGCATTACAATATGATTTTTTCAGTTTCTTTATCTAAATGTTGAATGTTAAACACCTGTAACTTTGCCAAATGGCACAGTATGATATATATATATACTTGGCTAAGGCCATTGACAAACGCACTTACCTGGCCAAGGCGATGGGTTTGTGCAATTATTATTGGGCCAAGGCCCCACAATTACTTTCAGTTATCAGATGATTTTACATTTAACATAAAGAATATTCATGATTGTAGTTTCAACTTCTATTTATTCTTGTAGACATGTTTGTTGATTTGGGTTTCCCCAATCCCAAGAACCCCACAACTTTTTATTTCCTTTAGTTGGTTTTACATACAAGTGCAATTCAAATTTACTAACGTCCCTTTTTCCCGAGGGCTGCACTCTACAGTGCAGGTAATGATTTTCATAACAACATATTTGCACGCTAGGACTTCTAGTTTCAACTAAGTTGGTGAGCCACAGTCTCTCAGGACCTTATCAGTTATTTTGCATTCTTTATAATTTATTACAGTCATGTATGTCAGGGGCATTGTCCCAGCAACAATCAGTTATAGTACTTCATTAAAGGCTTCATAGATTATGTTAGGAGTCAGACAGAGTCACGAGCTTTTATGTTAGCTTGTTGACTACAATATTTATCTTTCAAAGTTTGTTCAGTATTCCGCACTTTCACTTATTTATTTAGTCAGACCTTAGTAGATCAACATGAGTTAAGTTTATTTTTCACTTTCAGTATATCTGTATACCTTATGTTCATTCAGCAAGCTAGTTAGTTCACTCGGTCAGATGTAGTCAAGCACCTAGTGTCGTGTTATGTCTATGCCTAGGTTCAGGGTGTGACACACCTAACATATGAAGTGGACCTCAAAGGTAATTGAAAGCAATCCCAAGGAATCACCTTTTTCTAAGAAAATATCAATATAGCTTACTAAGCTCACTTGGTTCCCAATCTCTCAAAAACTCTTCACAAGAGTATTCAATATCAATATTCAACAAAGACTAACTAATGAAATAATAAGTCTAGTAATTATACTAAATCGGCTAAGAAGACTATTATAGCTGTCATAAAAATATCCTTAATGAAATAAGGTACTTTCTTGGTCTTCGTTATGGATAATGGCTCGTATTTAAAGAATAGCCACTTTGCATACATAACCATCTTCTTCTGTGTTTCGGCCTCTAGCCAATGCCATGCTTCTCTACTTCAACTACTTGAGCTTCTTTGTCTTCAAGTAGATTAAATCCCTCAATTTCCTCTAAAGTATGCTCCTGATTTCCCATATTAAAGCATATGTCTTGAAGGTCCTCAAGCTCCTTAGCTCGGCTTTGTGTGGAAAGCTTTGATGAAGCACGGCTTGCATCATTCTCCCCTTCTTGAAAAGAATTTGTCCTCCAATTTAAGGGATTACCTATTAAATTACAAGCAAATGCCAACCACTAGAACATACCACTAATGTAGGGTTAGTCATGTCAATCTCAAAAGGAAAACTCTTATGGTATAACCAAACATCAAGACACTCAACAAAGAAATTGTCAATTAAGCAAAAGTCAAAATGTTGGTCTTTGAAGAAAATTTGGAAATAGGGTAAAATAAAATGTGAGATAAGCTCAAGAAGCCACACATGCAAGCCCATATTGAATGTGAAACTCATAAAGAACAAGTCGACAAGGGAGGGTTGCTCAGATGGTAAACTCCCTTCACTTTTAACTCGATGGTTGCGAGTTCGAGTCACCAAGGGAGTAAAGGAGGGTCTGGGGGAAGGGTTAAAAATAGCACAAGTCACCATCTTGATCAAGACAAGTATGAAATACCACATGGATAAGTGCAAGATAATCGTGAAGCTTAAACAATATAGTTAGCACACTAGACCAATTTCAAAAAAAGTACTTTCATTAAGTCACCACAATTCAAAGCATCACGGGGGTCAAAAGGGAAGAATATCCACATATCTTGGTCAAGACAACAACTATCTACCCTATTAGGACCCTTCTGAAATATATTCATCATAGGGAAGGGCGTCATCATTCCGTAGTGAGTTTTTAAAAACCTTGTATCCCCAAAAAGTGTCCACAGTTTCAACATTACAACACATTCCACTAGGCATTTCACTTTCAATAGCCATGTTATCTTCAAATAAGACATTATCATTAAAGAGAGAATAATCAATGAACAATGAGGAGTCAAAGCATGTAATTTCATTCTCAAAAAGAAAAATGTTATCTCTCAAAGAAAGTTCCTTCACATGACTATCTACATGACACACATCTCAATCAGAATATTGAGTCTCATCATATGAAACTAAGACAAGATCAAGAGACTCATTTTTATATGAAACACACAAGGGTGGGGTGTCAAATTCACTCAAATGACCAACTACATAAACATCATCACTAATTGGAGGCTCATTAATCACATCACAAGATTCCTCCATTAGTGGTTTAATATTACAAGCAAGTTTATCAACACAAATATCAACACTAGTTGGTAGCATGTTAAGCTCACAAGATTTACTAGCATGATTACCATAATTAAAGTCAACTAGTGTTTGTTCATCCCCATCACATGACAATGTACTATCATTCAAAACACAAGTATCGATAGTAGGTGGACACAAATTGATCTTGCAAGAATAATCAATTCGGTCATCAAAAGGATCAACTAGTGTATGGACACTCTCAACAATGACATTATCAATACATGGATAATAGTCATTAAGCTCGCACAAATACAATCTACTATTCAGACTCACATCACAAACTTGTTCATTCGAAGAGTTTGAAGTATTGAGCTTATCTATTGTACCTTGAAGTTCACATGAAGAATCAACTTTACCTTAAGTTTCCAATGGTAACCTCACTTGACCAATCAAAGAGATGGTCTTATCCTCCATTCACTCTTTCAAGCACGGGAGTTCTTCACGTGAAAACTCCTTTTGAAATTCTCTTTCTTGAGTACCTACAAAAGATTCTCGACAACAAGATGAAGAAATAGAAAGGTTAGATTGATTTTGTGTCAACTCCATCACATCCCTCCGCACATCCTCTCTTTTTTCCACTCGTGAGTTGCCATTTTCACTTCCATACTATCTATCTTGTGTCTCTCAAGATCATTAGATTTTTTGGTTCCACAAGGAGTCTTATTCTTTTTCACCATACCAAAGGGTACGATAATCTCCCCTTCTTGTGGAAAGTTCTGAATGCCCTCACAAGGGGTATTTTTTCCCCTCATTTGGCTTCTTCTTTTGGAACTTGTCTTTGGTCCAAAACTCAGTTTCATGTGGTGTGAGATAATGATACCTGAATTTCCTCTTCAATGCATCCCAAGTCTCAATTGGGCTTCCCATGTCCTTCACTCTCTTACTATTGTACTCCCAATAGTTGGCAAGCTTCCCTTCAAAAGTTCTAAGAGTCAATTCCCTCTTCTTTCCTTTTGAAACATTGTAGCTACCAAAGATGACATCCATGATGAATACCCATTTGTCATATTCTTCGCCACTAGCTTCCATACACAAGGTAGGCCATTTTCCATTGGGCTCTCGCACTCAAACACTTAGAGGTTTCCCAGGAGGTACATGCGGAAATAGAAGTTTCCCCCTTCATCCACTATATAACGATGCCAATCGTGCTCATAAGTAACCCAATGGTATTCTTTCTAGTTAGACACTTAAGCCCAATGATATGTATCTAGCTAATAGGGATATTGGTCAAGGACTCCCTTAGCACATAAGAATATAAATACAGAATATATACTCCAGTTCATGGTTTTCCTTGAATCTGAACTATGGCATAAACATGCTACCCAAACAGATCTTCAGTTAAGGTAAAACAGGGCTGTGATATAAATATAGAGTTTTAATCAGGAAGAACCGAGGGTGTTCGAGCGGGTCACTCATAGGGATTTTCAGATGGATCCTCCTCTATAGACTCCATGATTTCTAATGGATATGTGTCCATAGTATAACTCACCTCTCTTCTAACAATTTATGTAACCCTCCGACCCATGCCAACGGGTGGTACCTGTCTAGCATCTTGGCTTGCGACAGTACCAGCAGTCTTAGTATCTGAGGTGTTTCTCATTGTGGATGCAGCTGCAGTTTCAAATGAGAAAATTTGATTAGGAACCAGTACTCTTACGACTCCGCTCTATCGAACGATCTAGATTATGAAAAACGGAGACATTCCTAAATGCCTTGTTGCATCATGTTTATAAGTGTGGCGCGCGACACACCCATAACCAAGACTCTACTAGACACGGCTTATAGACTTACTAGGACAGATATGCTTTGATACCAAGTTGTCACGACCCAAAACCAGAGGGCCGCGACGAGCACGTGGGTCCTACCCGTCGGGTACCACATATACACTCCACCCTTAATCATATTTTAACACGGACTGAGCCGTGATAGATTATATAAAGTTTCAACCCAAAAGTCCTAACTTATCCATTTGTATATAAAGGCCGACAAGGCCTTACATGACCACTAACCACAGGACACATATCTACAAGCCTCTAAAGAGTAGAACATACCACGACCAGATCGCGACTCCGAAACAAATAGAGTGCTTTGAATACCAGATGAACTAGCAACCTACTAGTGTGAACCGTCACCCTCTCAATATGAACCTGCGAGCATAAAACACAGCGTCCCCAACAAAAGGGACGTTAGTACGACTGATGTACTGAGTATGTCAGGCATAAGAAATAACATAGCAGAGATATATCATAGTCTGAAACAGAAATAACTGAACATCAGTAAATGCCTCCGAGGGCCCTAATACAAATGCCTAAATGTTATGCACAATGCAGTTTACATATATATCAGCCTCTTCAGGCATCTTCCTTACCATAACAGCCTCTGTGGGCATCATACCATATATTGGTAAACGAAAGTGTACATGATGTAAGTGCGGTATATATATATATATATATATGTTAGTGTTGAGAATCGTGCAACCCGTAGCAATAAGCCATACAGGCGTCACATCATCACATCATATTGGCCTCTTAGGGCTCTTTTGTGATAGTCTGTACCAGCGGCAGGTTGGTATGCGTATATAACGCCTTTCCCTTTCCCCATTTCCCCTACATATATAAAATATTTATCATATAGTAGTGTTCATAGCACAAGTGGTCCAGGGTAGTATATGAATGCAATGCAAATGAAAATGCACGAATGACAATAATACATCCTGGCCTAATATCATTGTACCTTTGGCTAATGTTGTGAATATCAACATTTTTTCCGTATGCCTCAAAAATGACTTAGAAACATACTTAAAACAAGCTTTTAACATAGGAGTTAATAACATGATCATTCTTAACTACTAAGAGTAGAGTACTTTATGGAATAATATTTTGGTTATGTTTGTACGTAGAATATGCCAAAAGAAGGAAAGAGCCTTGCATACCTTGTTGTCGAAATTATCTAAGTTCCGTGGATCCTTGTAAGCTCTATGAATGATTATCTACATCATACGGATGATTTAAATCATAATCGAACCAACATACCAGAAACAGATTCATTGAGATATTTTAGCGAGCACCTTGAACGCGTAGAACCTAAATTCCTTCTATATCGGAACCTATGTATGTAGCGAAACACCCAGCCCGCCTAATCCTTCTTCTTCTTTGCTACAATGTCCAAAACAGTACAATAATTTCACATGCAACCCCAATACCTTACAATTCCGGCAGTCCCGACAATACCCAATTCAAACTTAGCATTTTTTATAATTATTTTAGAGCTAATGGCAGGAATCATGTTTTGAAATTGTAAAAATTTAAGGAACAAGGAAGATTACCTCTGTTAGACATAGCGACGAGAATCGTCGGAAAACATTTTGCCCAAAACAGTTTCCGACATGCAAAAACCGCAGAAACAGGACCCAAAAATCGACTTAAGCCACAACTCCTTAGACCCAAGATCTCGGCTTGGTTTCTGAGTCTCTAGGCTTGTTTAAGGACTCGATTTAAGGTTCATTAAGCTCTGAATTTCTTCTGCAGAAGCTTACGAAAATCCCCAATTTGACCGAGAACTCCAGCGATTTTCAATTGAGACTCGGTCTTTCTAACTCTGAGGTGCAAAATCTCTTCTTAGAGAAAGAGTTCTACAGAAATTGGAAAGGGAATTAAGTTTTGTAGAAGAAAAGAGGGCATGTGGATTCTAGTGAATCTTTCATACTACCAGCGATCCTTTTCTCCAACTGAGTCAGTGCACCGCTGACTGATAAAACAACACGTAATACTTCACTGAGATGGTTCTCCGCTTATAATTAATTAATCTCATAATAAATTAATTATACACGCAACTAAATTCTCGATCCTGATTCACTTAAATCCTGGCGACTTATAAAGTCCTCTTATACCTAATGTCATAATTCTTGTAATATGACACTAGTCCATAACCTCTTTTGGGAATACACAATTATTATTATTAATCCCCGTCTCCATACTTGTGAAACGCAAAAATTATTTTATGTACTAATTTCCTTATTAGTATACGTAAGTACAACATAAACTTCCCGGGGTCAGGTCCACTTGCCTATATATGGGCTCAAATTATTGCCTGGAAGTACGGAGTGTTACATCTTCTCCCCCTTAGAAACATTCGTCCTCGAATGTTGGGGTGACATATCCACTGCTAGTATATGCTCAACTTAGGCAACGAACAAATCATTTCAATTTAATCCAATTAATCATAAGACACAACACCAGCAATATACAATAGGATCAAATCCAAGCCTTACTTAGCCAAATAACTAAAACAGGTTGACGCTTGCAATTCTCGTATTTTGGGGGATTAAAAGTAACATAGGGACATGGCTTGGAAGTCAAGATAGAGTAACTTAGGCATGTTTATCTCTAGTTTCAATAGATAGAAGTGCAGCTCTCATCTTAATACAAATACCAGCAAATAAATATATGTTCTAAAATTAGCATGGGACTAATCTAAATTTGGATTAGTTTAACAGATCTTGAGCACCATGGGATATGCAAACAGGTTCCAAAATCTCCTTTCTAGTTAGACACTTAAGCCAAATGATACGTATCTAGCTAATAGGGATATTGGTCAAGGACTCCCTTAGCACATAAGCATATAAATATAGAATATATACTCCAGTTCTTGGTTTTCCTTGAATCTGAACTATGGCATAAACATGCTACCCAAACAGATCTTCAGTTAAGGTAAAACAGGGATGTGATTTAAACATAGAGTTTTAATCAGGAACAATGTTCCCATAGGTAATTGAAGTTTTAGCAGATCTGCAGAGTGTTCATATTAATTCAAACACAGATTGATATCATTAAGAGAAGTCAAAAACTTTATGTGACATGTAAAAAAAATGATCTGTTGCACATAATCTTAGATTAAAGAGGTTAACAAAACAGCCAGTGAGGTTCCAATATATATGAAAAGGGCATAGCAAAGAAGAGTGATACGCAAACCACAGCGACAAAGATCCTCAAAGCACAACAAAGAAAGCATAGATACCCTCCTAATATTTCAGGAGAACCAGTTACCAGAACTCAATCAATGGGACTATCTAGATGCAAATAATAGGTTGGCACATGATATCAAACACTGGAATTAGAGATGGCAATGGATCTTGGACCCGGTCCGGATCCGGTGGATCCAGATCCGTTTTATAGGATATGGATCTTCAAAATTTGGACCCGACGGATCCGGATCGGACCCGGATCCATTTCTGACGGATCGGATCTGGATCTGGATCTTGTATTTGAGATCCGTATCCGGTCCAGATCCGACCCGTGGATCTATTTTTTATTAAATATATTCATAACCTAGAATGTAATTTTATAAGTATTTTCTTAAAATTGCTAAGCACATCCTTGCAAGTTTAATTCTCAAAACAAGTTTAATTTATCCCCGCGTTAACTCAAAAACCCAAAAATAAATAGGTAACTTCGATAATAAAATCAATGTTATATTAGTGAATGACTAACATCTCCATAGACAAGTATTTAAAATTATATTCACTTCATTTGTGAAGATTTCAAGCACATGCAAGTTCTGCATTGTGGAAATACTAGTCAGCATTTTCTACAACTATTGTCATTGTCCAACATTTTTAATTAATAGCTCATAATCAAAACGAGACAACGAACAAAATATCTCATATGATCATTTCAAAATTGAAACACAGTAAACTGTTAGCTAAGTAAAAATCGTTTGTCAGTTTAAAAAAAAATTAGCAAGGCAAATTATTTTACATGTGGATCCAGATCCGATCCGTGGACCCGGTGGATCCGATGGATTCGGATTTGGATCTGATTTTTATGGACCCGACAGATCTGGATCCGGATCTGGATTCAGGTATGAAAACCAGATCTGGATCTGGATCTAGTAGGATCCGGTCCAGATCCGATCCGTTGCCATCCCTAACTGGAATTCAACACATACCATTTTTTGGCCAAACAGCACACACAAGAGAATATTTAAATCAAGACAAAATAGAAACATATGACAAGACACTTAATCTACACATCATGATGTCACAGATATATCACTTTGCTTTGTTTTTAATTGAATCAAATTTAACAGATCTTATATAATCAAAGGGAATACTTAAACTAGTCTAAGAGTCATGCACCTTTATTAACATCACATCCAAGGATCCAAATCACACTCCAATTAGCCCAGTATCATTTCATGTGCCCTTGGATAGTTATTGGAACTTAGGCAAGTACTCAAACACATCATATGTGACTTAAATCAAATAAAGTGTTAATGGCTAAGGTACAGCAGTCTCCAAGCCTCAAAACTGTCTTAGGACTTATCTTAACTTAAAATGCAGCAACTACATACCCCATGGCACAAAGCAAACCAGCAACCTTTTCAGCACAACGGGGCAGTCCCCTAAGGCTATATGTGTAGCAAAATAATAACAATACATAACCATAATTTATCTTAGAGGCAACAACAACTCTACCCAATCTACAGCAGCTCAGGGCACCATCACAACAGGTAATCAGCAAATAGCAACAAGCAACAGCCACAACTCAAAGTGCAGTATTTTAGGAGCCACACAAATCTTAACAAAGGGTACAGATAACTAAGAGGGCACAATATGTTTGGAAACATGACATTTAAGACTGGAGAGAAAAAAAAACACATTTGCCACAAATTAAGGCAACAATATATGTTTACAGTGTGACAGGGCCAGTAGTAGCAGCCACAAAAACAGCAGCTAAACAGTAGTAACAAGTGACATCAAACAACAACCATAATAGCAGCAAGCATGGTAACTAAATGCCTCAGAAGATAACAAATATATGCAGCAACCAGCTCAATGTAACAATGCCAACAACAAAATGTAGCTGTTAATGGAAACAATGTCATTCTTATCATCCTTTCTTGTCTTTCATAATTAACAAACTCACAATTCAGCTCAAGCAGAAGAAATATAGAAATCTACAAGCATGGAAAGAGATTCAATGATTATGAAGAATATCTTACAGGCTTACATGAAGCATACCTTGGCAAATCAGGATCATTGTGGAGGATTTTAAACTAGTGATACAACAGTGTCAAGTTCATATTTCTCATACTTACAAGAAAGGTAATGCTTTAGCTGATTACCTTGTAAACTTTACCCTTTTTTTTTAGGAAATAGGCAGATCACAGTTTATCATATTTGCAAGGTTGCTACTACAAGGAAAGAGGATTCTCCACTTGAATAAACATCAGTATCCAACATAATCATGTGATGGAAAGGATTATTCATTAGTTATGATACAAGTACCATCGTTCCTCAGTACTAGACTCATCTTGTCTAAGACAACATACATGAAATTTGGCCTCATTATCCTGACTGGTTTCCTGACAACCATACTAAACATGCTAGACATTTCATTTCTCGTACAGTCATACATCTATATTAATATCTTATCCAGCAACCAAATATCACTTTATATGTTTCTAGAAAACTACTAAGACTTAGACATATCATGCACAGCTGAAAACAGATCTGGAACTTGTATGTGGACCTTCATTTAAACTTAGTCAGATTATACATAACTCCAAACAAGTACATATGCACTTATGGCCAAGGAGGGTAAAGAAGGGTAGCACACAAACTCATATACTCATATATCAAAACTGAGAATAGTACAACACCATCATTTATATCCATATTGATCTAGGTTAAGCAATGTGGATAATACCAACTATAATATGGATCACCCAGGCTGCAAAACATGTAACATCTCATATCAAAACTAAG
Organism: Anisodus tanguticus; assembly: GCA_034509755.1. NCBI lineage: Eukaryota > Viridiplantae > Streptophyta > Magnoliopsida > Solanales > Solanaceae > Anisodus > Anisodus tanguticus. The sequence goes on along the minus strand of CM067546.1, from coordinate 19,809,335 downwards.
CAGCTCAATTTTAAGCACAAAACAAACATGTTAGGAATCTAGTCAATCATGCCAATAAAGAATATGCATCCATGGATTCAACTTGACTGTGTAAAACCTCAAAGGCAACATGTAATGCCAAGCTGATCCAAACAGACCTTTCAAGCTCAAGAGTTTAACTATATTATTCTATTTAGTTAACAAACATGGCACAGCCTTTTAGTAGGTAACTTATCATTTCCAACTTAGCATGAGAGCAGTCCAAACATGTACCATCCAGGAACTGATTATACAATTCTCAGATCTTAGACTTTATCCAACAAGGCATTAGATTAGGTGATTCAGGCTTCAAGCTGACATCTCCAGATTCAATAAATGAAAATATGTAGGCATGATATTCAACATAACATTTTAACATGATCAGACATCACCCTAAGTTTCTAAAAGACTTAATGTTTATCATTTTGAATTGGGAATGCAAACAGATTACTTACCAAGAATTAGGTCTACCAAGACAGAGACAAGCAAAATGGTGTAACACTAAGGCTAATACATGTGGACAAAATAGGAGATAGGATAGACATAAGAAGGACAAAGCCACAATAAGTCATGCAAGTGATTATTTCTCTCAAATTACCCCTAATGGACATTAATCACTCCTAAATCAGTTTTGAATAAGGTTATTATTGCATAGCTATACATACAAAACAATTTAAAGCCATTTCATGACTTAACTAAAACCACATACTAATCACACATTTCATGATTCTAATAAACATGTTCATATAGACGCATATTATCACCACATCAAACTGTACAACAATCTTATTAATCCACATACGAAATCCATATGTTTCTTCGATTAATCCAAACATACAACCATATATCAGTTAAACATAATACATCATTTATTTTAAAGGTAACTAATTTAAAGATCTTATGGATTATGGGGATAGGTACTAGGACAGACTTATGATCTTGTTGGTGAATCTACACTATCCTATCTTGGTCCTATATATGAGCCTCGATCCGACACACTTCAGAGTGGAACCCTCTTATCCTTACAACTCACTCGCCTTCTCTTGCATACCCGGTCATGGCGTGATATCTGAGGAAAATTGGGTTGTACCCATCCCAGTGTTGTTCCACTTATCCCATGATTAGTGGGCCCCAACACTAATACTAAAGTCCTTGGTGAAGTCGGAACTCCCCTCACCCCATTCCCAGCCAGAAGAACCGATGGTGTTCGAGCGGGTGACTCATAGGGATTTTCATATGGATCCGCCTATATAGACTCCATGATTTCTGATGGATCTGAGTCCATAGTATAACTCACCTCTCTTCTAACAATTTTTGTAACCCTCCGACCCATGCCAGCGAGTGGTACCTATCTAACATCTTGGCTTGCGACAGTACCCGCAGTCTTAGTATTCGAGGTGTTTCTCATTATGGATGCTGCTGCAGTTTCAAATGAGAAAATTTGATTAGGAACCAGTACTCTTACGACTCCACTCTATCGAACGATCTAGATTATGAAAGACGGACACATTCCTAAATGCCCTGTAGCCTCATATTTATAAGTGTGGTGCGCGACACACCCATAACCAAGACTTTACTAGACACGGCTTGTAGACTTCCTAGGACAGACATGCTTTGATACCAAGTTGTCACGACCCAAAACCGGAGGGCCGCGACGGGCATATGGGACCTACCCGTCGGGCACCACATATACACTCCACCCTTAATTATATTTAAACACGGAATGAGCCGTGATAGATTATATAATGTTTCAACCCAAAAGCCCCAACTTATCCATTTGTATATCAAGGCCGACAAGTCCTTACATGACCACTAACCACAGGACACCTATCTACAAGCCTCTAAAGAGTAGAACATACCACGACCAGATCGCGACTCCGAAACAAATAGAGTGCTCCGAATACCAGCTGAACCAGCAACCTACTAGTGTGAATCGTCACCCTCTCAATATGAACCTGCGGGCATAAAATACAGCGTCCCCAACAAAAGGGACGTCAGTACGACTGATGTACTGAGTATGTCAGGCATAAGAAATAACATAGCAGAGATATATCATAGTCTGAAATAGAAACAGCTGAACATCAGTAAATGACTCTGAGGGTCCTAATACAAATGCCTAAATGTTATGCACAATGCAATTTACATATATATCAGCCTCTTCGGGCATCTTCCTTACCATAATAGCCTCTGTGGGTATCATACCATATATTGGTAAACGAAAGTGTACATGATGCAAGTGCGGTATATATATATGTGTTAGTATTGCAGATTGTGCAACCCATCCCAATATATGTTAGTATTGCGGATCGTACAACCCGTCCCAATAAGCCACACAAGCGTCACATCATCACATCATATTGACCTCTTAGGGCTCTTTTGTGATAGTCTGTACCAGCTGCAGATGGTGTGTGTATATAACACCTTTCCCTTTCCCCATTTCCCCTACATATATAAAATATTTACCATATAGTAGTGTTCATAGCACAAGTGGTCCAGGGTAGTATATGAATGCAATGCAAATGAAAATGCACGAATGACAATAATACATCCTGGCCTAATATCCTTGTACCTTTGGCTAATGTTGTGAATATCAACATTTTTTCCGTATGCCTCAAAAATGACTTAGAAACATACTTAAAACAAGCTTTTAACATAGGAGTTAATAACATGATCATTCTTAACTACTAAGAGTAGAGTACTTTATGGAATAATAATTTGGTTATGTTTGTACGTAGAATATGCCAAAAGAAGGAAAGAGCCTTGCATACCTTGTTGTCGAAATTATCTAAGTTCCGTGGATCCTTGTAAGCTATATGAATGATTATCTACATCATACGGACGATTTAAATCATAATCGAACCAACATACCAGAAACAGATTCATTGAGATATTTTAGCGAGCACCTTGAACGCGTAGAACCTAAATTCCTTCTATATCGGAACCTATGTATGTAGCGAAACACCCAGCCCGCCTAATCCTTCTTCTTACTGCTACAATGTCCAAAATAGTACAATAATTTCACATACAACCCCAATACCTTACAATTCCGGCAGTCCCGACAATACCCAATTCAAACTTAGCATTTTTGATAATTATTTTAGAGCTAATGGCAGGAATCATGTTTTGAAATTGTAAAAATTTAAGGAACAAGGAAGATTACCTCTGTTAGACATAGCGATGAGAATCGTCGGAAAACCTTTTGCCCAAAATAGTTTTCGACTAGCAGAAACCGCAGAAACAGGACCCAAAAATCGACTTAAGCCACAACTCCTTAGACCCAAGATCTCGGCTTGGTTTCTGAGTCTCTAGGCTTGTTTAAGGACTCAATTTAAGGTTCAAAAAGCTCTGAATTTCTTCTGCAAAAGCTTACAGAAATCCCCAATTTGATCGAGAACTCCCAGCGATTTTCAATTGAGACCTAGTCCTTCTAACTCTGAGGTGCAAAATCTCTTCTTAGAGAAAGAGTTCTACAGAAATTGGAAAGGGAATTAAGTTTTGTAGAAGAAAATAGGGCATGTGGATTCTGGTGAAGCTTTCATACTACCAGCGATCCTTTTCTCCAACTGAGTCAGTGCACCGCTGACTGATAAAACAACACGTAATACTCCACTGAGATGGTTCTCCGCTTATAATTAATTAATCTCATAATAAATTAATTATACACGCAACTAAATTCTCGATCCTGATTCACTTAAATCCCGGCGACTTATAAACCCCTCTTATACCTAATGTTATAATTCTTGTAATATGACACTAGTCAATAACCTCTTTTGGGGATACACAATTATTATTATTAATCCCCGTCACCATACTTGTGAAACCCAAAAATTATTTTATGTTATTAATCTGTATTCCAAAAAATCAGTAAATAATAATAACTGAAAATAAACAGAATCAGTGTTGAAAAATAAGAATAATTTTTCAGAATATAATCGAGCCTACTTAGTTCAAAGTGTGTCCTTAAGAATATTATTCCCCTCACAGTAGTCGAGGTTGATGGAATATCCCCTCCCAGGATAGAACGATTATCTTACCAGAATAATAGTACTCCAAATTCAGGTAGCGGCGAACCACTCAACGGCAGTATATCACACAGAATTTATTTGTGCAGAAAAAGAAGAAGTTTGTGTTGTTCAGAAAATTCGTAAGTAAAATTCTGAGGAATCAAACGAATTTATAGCCATGGAAGTACTATTTCTGAAGGTTTGCAACCCTTCTGAACAGCCACTAAAACTGGTGCGAAATTTAAACATGGGAAAGAAACCGGGTCGCGGGTCAGACACGCGGATCCGGGTCACTAACGGGTAGGATTGGATAAGTTAATTAATTTAATTAAATAATAATTAAAAATTAAAGAAAATTTGGTCCAAAAAGATTATCAATCAATCAGATCATTTGACCAAATCCAAATCCAAAGCCGAAGCCGAAGCCGAGCCGAGCCGAGCGATGACGACGGCGCGAGGGGAGACCCTCTTCTTAACCCTTTAGCAACACGAAAGAGTACTTCTACTTATAAGTAGAAGAACTTTTCTTTCCACTACCGATGTGGAACAAATGCTTATTTTATAAAGCAAGGGGGAACTCCCACTTTTCTAAACATATCTCTGCAAAAGGAGATTCGTACTCTCCACCCCTATCACTTCTAATCATTTTTATCTTTTTATTCAATTGATTTTCCAATTCGTTCTTGTATTGCTTAAATGCATCAATTTCTTCATCCTTACTATTAAGCAAATACACATAACAATATCGAGTGCAATCGTCAATAAAAGTTATAAAATATTTTTTCCCACCGCGAGATGGTATTGACTTCATATCACATATATTTGTGTGAATTAAGTCTAAAGGATTTGAATTCCTATCAATAGACTTATATGGATGTTTACCAAACTTAGATTCAACACAGATTTCACATTTAGATTTATTACACTCGAATTTAGGCAATACTTCTATATTAATCAATTTGCGCAAAGTTTTGTAGTTGACATGTCCTAAACGAACATGCTATAAATCATTTGACTCCAATAAGTAAGACAAAGCTGAATTTTCATTAATACTGTCAACAACCATTACATTGAGTTTGAAAAGGCCCTCGATGAGGTAGCCCTTTCCTATGAACAAATCATTCTTACTTATTAAATTTTCTCACTAACCAACACGCACTTAAACCCGTTTTTGACGAGTAGTCCGGCTGAAACTAAATTCTTCCGAATTGTTGGAACGTGCATAACATTGTTGAGAGTCGGGACCTTGCCGGAAGTCATCTTCGAAGTATCTTCCCATATCCTTCAACCTTGGCTGTTGCAGTATTTCCCATAAACAGTACCTCTTCGGGTCCAGCGGGAGCATAGGTTGCAAATGCTTCTTTTGGAGCGCAAACATGTCGAGTGGCACCAGCATCAAGCCACCACTCCTTTGGGTTTCCAACCAAATTGCACTCCGATAGCATTGCACACAGATCATCCATATCATCATTCTTTTCCACCATATTGGCTTGTCCTTTTCCCTTGTTCTTTTTCGGGAGACGACAATCTAGGGCTTTGTGGCCAGCTTTCCCACAATTAAAGCAGTTGCCCTTGAATTTTTTCTTATTGGAATCCTTCTCCTTTCCAGAAGGCCTCTTCCTTTTCTTGTTCTTTTTCAGAGCAGCATCTTCAAAGATGTTTGCCCCTTCAATTGGTGAAGTCTTACGGTACCTCTTCTCAGTGGTTTTGTTATATTCCTCGATCTTGAGACGAATCACTTTTGTGCTTAAGATAATTCTTGAAATCTTTCCATGATGGTGGCAACTTCTCAATCATTGCAGCCACTTGGAACTCTTCATTTACTACCAAACCTTCAGCAATAAGGTCATGGAAGATAAGTTGAAGCTCTTGAACTTGGGTTCCAACAGTTTTTCCATCCACCATTTTGTAGTCTAGGAATTTGGCAACCACAAACTTCTTCAAGAAAGCATCTTTAGTTTTGTACTACTTTTCAAGTGCACTCCATAGTTCTTTAGAAGTCTCTACTGCACTATAGACGTTGTACAAGTCATCTTCTAAGGCCCTCAAAATGTAGCCTTTGCACAAAAAATCAGCCTGTTTCCAAGCCTCAGTAACCATGAATTGTTGGTGTCAGGCATGTCGGCGGCAGGCACGGGAGGGTCCTCATTGGTGAACTTTTGCATACCAAGAGTGGTAAGCCAAAAGAACATTCTTTGCTGCCATCCTTTAAAGTTGGCACCGGTGAACTTCGCAGGTTTCTCAGCTGGTGGCACGGCGGTACGGGTTGTAGGAGTAATCGCTGGTGCAGTATTCGCAGAGGTAGTTCCAGTCTCAATTGCCATTATTCGTTTGTCACTGTCAAATTGACAAACTGTTTTAGTTAATAAAACCAGAATAGCAATTCAATCACAGACTTAAACGATGAAGATTGTATTTCTTCAAATTGCAGTATAATTATGAAACTTTAGTATTCCAACGAAGTTTTTATATCTTCGAGTCAGAATACTAATATTCATATGGAGTAGAAAACTACACAAGTTTTAATCTCCAAACCAGAATACAGCAACGATGAAGTTTTTATGTTCTTCAAATCGTTGTACAAGTATGAAATTTAATATTCCAATGAAATTTTTATGTCTTCAAGTCAGAATATGAAATTTCATACGGAGTTGAAAATCACACAGGTTTTAGTCTCCAAAACAGAATACAGATTAATCTAAAAATATAATTTCCTTAAGAACTTTTCTTTCCACTACCAATGTGGGACAAATGCTTATTTTATAAAGCAAGAGGGAACTCCCACTTTTCTTTCCACTACCGATGTGGGATAACTCCCACTTTTTTTCCATCATTTCCTATTCACCAATATCAATACCCAACAATCCCCCACATGAATGGGGAATGGCTATAAGATAAAGGAATGCACGGACAAGTGTGATATACAAGCGAGAATTGACTGCATCTGGATAAGTAGGTTTCCCTTTGAACTTTTCGTAGTGAACTTATATCGGATATACTCGATCAATCGGTAGATTTGATATCTTTGAACTGTCGAACTTTGTTGTATACCTAGACAACAGAAGTCACACAATCAACCCTCAACCGTTTATGGTTCTCACGGTTGTGTTCGTTTCAGCCATGAACACCTCCTGGTTTCATGAGTGCGTAGAGAATGGGCCTTCACTATCATTCCCCTTTAAAGAGGCTTACACTTAACACTCACATAGGTGATTTCTAAACATGTGGTCCTATAGCCACATTATCTGGTCATACACTGCCAGATTTAGATAATCATTATAGAACCTTAATGCATTATTAACTCTTTAACAAGCCATAAGGTTTTATCCTTATTTCTGAATATTGTTTTCATCCGAGAATGGGTTGAGTTATTTGACAATGTTGAACCGTCAGTCACAACTTTTTTTGATCTCCTTGAACCTGGCTCTTGGGATCTCCAGTCTACTAGGTAGAGTTACCGTCATGATGACTTGTCCTCCGCCTTAACCCCATTCCCATTGATGATCTACTAACTCCCTCTCTAGATAAGCCTTTTGTAAGCGGATCCGCCACGTTATCTCTTTACTTTACATAGTCAATCGTGATAACACCACTAGAGAGGAGTTATCTAACGGTATAGTGTCTTCGTCGTATGTGACGAGATTTTCCGTTGTACATTACGCTCTCTGCCCTACCTATTGTTGCTTGACTGTCACAATGTATACATATAGGAGCCAAAGGTTTGGGCCAGAATGGAATATCTTCTAAGAAATTTCGGAGCCATTCAGCTTCTTCACCGGCCTTGTCTAAAGCTATAAATTCAGATTCCATTGTAGAGCGGGCGATGCATGTCTGTTTTGATGATTTCCAAGACACTGCTCCTCCACCAATGGTGAAAATATATCCACTCGTGGATTTAACTTCAGATGATCCGGTTATCCAGTTTGCATCACTATATCCCTCAATTACTGCGGGATATTTATTATAATGCAAATCATAGGTTTGGGTGTGTTTTAAATACCCCAAGACTCGTTTCATTGCTATCCAATGAGTTTGATTGGAATTACTCATGAATCGACTCAGCTTGCTTATAGCACATGCTATATTTGGTCGTGTACAATTCATAATATACATCAAACTTCCCAAAACTCGTGCATAGTCCAATTGTGAGTCACTTTCACCTTCATTCTTTTGAAGTGCAAAACTTACATCAATTGGAGTCTTTGCAACATTGAAATTTAAATACTTAAACTTGTCAAGTACTCTTTCAATATAATGAGACTGCGATAATGCTAGACCTTGTGGAGTTTTATGAATTCTGATGCCTAAGATCAAATCAGCAACTCATAAGTCCTTCATATCAAATTTGCTAGCCAGCATACGCTTCGTAGCATTTACATCGGTAATATCTCTACTTATTATCAACATGTCATCAACATATAAACAAACAATGATTTCATGATTTGGAGTATCTTTAATGTAAACACATTTGTCACACTCATTAATCTTAAATCCATTTGCCAACATTGTTTGGTCAAATTTCGCATGCCATTGTTTGGGTGCTTGTTTAAGTCCATAAAGTGACTTAACAAGTTTGCACACTTTCCTTTCTTTACTAGGAACTACAAAGCCCTCAGGTTGTTCCATGTAAATTTCTTCCTCCAATTCTCCATTTAAGAAAGCTGTCTTGACATCCATTTGATAGATTTCAAGACCATATACGGTTGCCAGTCCCACTAACACCCGAATAGATGTTATTCTTGTTACCGGCGAGTATGTGTCAAAGTAATTAAGGCCTTCTTTTTGTCTATAACCTTTGACCACAAGTCTTGCCTTATATTTGTCAATAGTGCCATCAGCTTTCATTTTCCTTTTAAAAATCCATTTTGATCCTAAAGGTTTATTTCCAGGAGGAAGATCAACCAATTCCCATGTATGGTTGTTCAAAATTGATTCAATCTCACTATTGACTGTCTCTTTCCAAAATGCTGAATCAGAAGAAGACATCGCTACTTTAAATGTTTAAGGCTCATTTTCAAGCAAGAATGTCACAAAATCTGGTCCAAAGGAAGTAGATGTCCTTTGACGTTTGCTACGCCTTGCATCCTTTTTACTTGGTGTAATTTCCTTTGGTTCTTCCCGCGGTCGTTTAGGTTTTTCACTTGACGACTCACATTCGATTTTATACGGATAAATGTTTTCAAAGAATTCAGCATTATCTGATTCAATTACCGTATTAACATGAATTTTGGGATTGTCCGATTTGTGAACCAAAAACCGACAAGCTTTGCTGTTTGTAGCATAGCCAATAAAAACACAATCCACAGTTTTTGGTCCGATTTTTACCCTTTTGGGCAAAGGAACTTGGACCTTTGCTAAACACCCCCACACTTTGAAATATTTCAAGTTGGGTTTTCTTCCTTTCCATAGTTCATATGGAATAGATTGTGTTTTTCTGTGGGGCACCCTGTTGAGTATTCGGTTAGTTTGTAAGGATAGCTTCCCCCACGAGCTTTGCGAAACCGAAACTTATTAGTAAGGCATTCATCATTTCCTTTAATGTTCGGTTTTTCCTTTCCGCAATTCCATTTGATTGTGGTGTGTAAGGGGCAGTAGTTTGATGAATAATTCCATATTCTAAACATATCTCTGCAAAAAGAGATTCGTACTCTCCACCCCTATCACTTCTAATCATTTTTATCTTTTTATTCAATTGATTTTCCACTTCGTTCTTGTATTACTTAAATGCATCAATTGCTTCATCCTTACTATTAAGCAAATACACATAACAATATCGAGTGCAATCGTCAATAAAAGTTATAAAATATTTTTTCCCACCGCGAGATGGTATTGACTTCATATCACATATATCTGTGTGAATTAAGTCTAAAGGATTTGAATTCCTATCAATAGACTTATATGGATGTTTAACAAACTTAGATTCAACACAGATTTCACATTTAGATTTATTACACTCGAATTTAGGCAATACTTCTAAATTTATCAATTTGCGCAAGGTTTTGTAGTTGACATGTCCTAAACGAACATGCTATAAATCATTTGACTCCAATAAGTAAGACGAAGCTGAATTTTCATTAATACTGTCAACAACCATTACATTGAGTTTGAAAAGGCCCTCGGTGAGGTAGCCCTTTCCTATGAACAAATCATTCTTACTTATTAAATTTTCTCACTAACCAACACGCACTTAAACCCGTTTTTGACGAGTAGTCAAATTTGAAACTAAATTCTTCCGAATTGTTGGAACGTGCATAACATTGTTGAGAGTCGGGACCTTGCCGGAAGTCATCTTCGAAGTATCTTCCCATATCCTTCAACCTTGGTCTGTTGCGGTATTTCCCATAAACAAGTACCTCTTCGGGTCCGGCGGGAGCATAGGTTGCAAATGCTTCTTTTGGAGCGCAAACATGTCGAGTGGCACCAGCATCAAGCCACCACTCCTTTGGGTTTCCAACCAAATTGCACTCCGATAGCATTGCACACAGATCATCCATATCATCATTCTTTTCCACCATATTGGCTTGTCCTTTTCCCTTGTTCTTTTTCGGGAGACGACAATCTAGGGCTTTGTGGCCAGCTTTCCCACAATTAAAGCAGTTGCCCTTGAATTTTTTCTTATTGGAATCCTTCTCCTTTCCAGAAGGCCTCTTTCTTTTCTTGTTCTTTTTCAGAGCAGCATCTTCAAAGATGTTTGCCCCTTCAATTGGTGAAGTCTTACGGTACCTCTTCTCAGCGGTTTTGTTATCTTCCTCGATCTTGAGACGAATTACAAGATCTTCCAACTTCATTTCCTTTCTTTTGTGCTTAAGATAATTCTTGAAATCTTTCCATGATGGCGGCAACTTCTTAATCATTGCAGCCACTTGGAACGCTTCATTTACTACCATACCTTCAGCAATAAGGTCATGGAAGATAAGTTGAAGCTCTTGAACTTGGGTTCCAACGGTTTTTCCATCCACCATTTTGTAGTCTAGGAATTTGGCAACCACAAACTTCTTCAAGCAAGCATCTTCAGTTTTGTACTTCTTTTCAAGTGCACTCCATAGTTCTTTGGAAGTCTCTACTGCACTGTAGACGTTGTACAAGTCATCTTCTAAGGCACTCAAAATGTAGCCTTTGCACAAAAAATTAGCCTGTTTTCAAGCCACAGTAACCATGAACTGTTGGTTGTCAGGCATGTCGGCGGCAGGCACGGGAGGGTCCTCATTGGTGAACTTTTGCATACCAAGGGTGGTAAGCCAAAAGAACATTCTTTGATGCCATCCTTTAAAGTTGGCACCGGTGAACTTCGCAGGTTTCTCAGCCGGTGGCACGGCGGTACGGGTTGTAGGAGTAACCGCTGGTGTAGTATTCGCAGAGGTAGTTCCAGTCTCAATTGCCATTATTCGTTTGTCACTGTCAAATTGACAAACTGTTTTAGTTAATAAAACCAGAATAGCAATTCAATCATAAACTTAAACGATGAAGATTTTATTTCTTCAAATTGTAGTATAATTATGAAACTTTAGTATTCCAACGAAGTTTTTATAACTTCGAGTCAGAATACTAATATTCATATGGAGTAGAAAACTACACAAGTTTTAATCTCCAAACTGTATAATACAAAGAACGATGAAGTTTTTATGTTCTTCAAATCGTTGTACAAGTATGAACTTTAATATTCCAATGAATTTTTTATGTCTTCAAGTCAGAATATGAAATTTCATACGGAGTAGAAAATCACACAGGTTTTAGTCTCCAAAACAGAATACAGATTAATCTAAAAATATAATTTCCTTAAGATTGTTATTAATCTGTATTCCAAAAAATCAGTAAATAATAATAAGCGAAAATAAACGAATCGGTGTTGAAAAATAAGAATAATTTTTCAGAATATAATCGAGCCCACTTAGTTCAAAGTGTGTCCTTAAGGAAATTATTCTCCTCACAGTACTCGAGGTTGATGGAATATCCCCTCCCAGGATAGAACGATTATCTTTCCAGAATAGTAGTACTACAAATTCAGGTACCGACGAACCACTCAACGGCAGTATATCACACAGAATTTATTTGTGTAGAAGAAGAAGTTTGTGTTGTTCAGAAAATTCGTAAGTAAAATTCTGAGGAATCAAACGTTTTATAGCCATGGAAGTACTGTTTCTGAAGATTTGCAACCCTTCTGAACAGTCACTGGTGGGAAATTTAAACATGGGAAAGAAACCGAGTCGGTTAGACACGCGGATCCGGGTCACTAACGGGTAGGATTGGATAAGTTAATTAATTTAATTAAATAATAATTAAAAATTAAAGAAAATTTGGTCCAAAAAGATTATCAATCAATCAGATCATTTGACCAAATCCAAATCCAAATCCAAATCCGAAGCCGAAGCCGAGCCGAGCCGAAGCCGAAGCTGAGCCGAGCGACGACGACAGCGCGAGGGGAGACCCTCTTCTTAACCCTTTAGCAACACGAAGGAGTACTTCTACTTATAAGTAGAAGAACTTTTCTTTCCACTACCGATGTGGGACAAATGCTTATTTTATAAAGCAAGAGGGAACTCCCACTTTTCTTTCCACTACCGATGTGGGACAACTCCCACTTTTCTTTCCATCATTTCCCATTCACCAATATCAATACCCAACATTTTATGTACTAATTTCCTTATTAGTATACGCAAGTACAACATAAACTTCCTGGGGTCATGTCCACTTGCCTACGTATGGGCTCGAATTATTGCCCGGAAGTACGGAATGTTACAAGCTAGTCCGGATTATTTCTTCGAAACGGTTAGTCAAAGTCAAAAGTCAAAATTATCTCCCGGTCAAACAATCAAATCAAAAACAAATTGTGTAGTATTTGTTATGCCATATTTGTGATGAGGGTTTAATTTCTTAAATCAATTGTTATTCCATATTATTTTCTCCATTTTAATAAGTGGTGTTTTTACCTTTTCTTTGTGGTTCAAAATAAGCGGTCTTTCACAAAATCATGGAGGCAATGATTATTTTCATCCAATTTTGCATTTATTTAAGTAAATAGAGCTTTACATAACCAAGAAATCATTGAAGAAGTACTTATTTTTCAAGTCATTTGATTAACGATAAGTTTGTAAATACACTTTTTGCTTTCTAGAAGTGAGTAATTTTCTCAAGGGGTGTACACAAATTTAAAATAACAATTATTACGAAATGGAGGAATAGTTATTTTGAGTTTTATAGTGAGTTATATTATAGTTACACATCAATAATACGAGTCCGGAACTTAATTGACACACAAAGTAAGGAAATGAACCAAAATAACCCATAAAAAAATGACATAAGTACCTTTTGCGCAGGAGATTCCTACGCAATAAGGGGTATTATAAGTCCTAGGCAGCCCACATTTTTTAAATGGTCACTTTTAGTCCAATTACGCAATAAATTATTGCATTTTACAATCAATGATTCATCTACCCATTTGTACTTGATTTGACATGACACTATGACAACTCATCCGTTTTTTTATTTAATATAAATTTTGGATGAGGTAAAGACTCATCCATTTCATAAGTTTAAGTCATCAAAATTTGAAGTTCTTGAAAAAAATATCCAACTCCAAAGTTCATAAAAATTGCCTCTCCTCCTTCAACCGTTAAGGTTTCTTTATTTTGGGCTGTTGAAATTCTTCACGATAATAATAATATTTGTGATAGTATTCCACCACAATACCATGTAAAGTTTCCAATTACCTTGGATTACTCAACATTACTTAATGCCATACACAAAAGAATGAAAGTTAGTAAGTGTGAGTTTGCATTATCTGTAATAGGCAGATATTCAATTTTCATTACACCGCAAGGTTTAGTGTTTTATGGAGAATGGAATATCACTGATGATGAGTCTTTAAGTGAATATTTGAGGGTGCTGAAATAATATAGGGGCTTAATCACCCTCAATGTTCTTGAATGTATGTTGAAAAGATACCTATCAATTGTAGTGAAGTCTTGGCCAGGACTCGTCAGGAAGTCCCAGGAAATGTCGACTGTGCCTCGTCCTCAAATCTCTCAAGTCCAGCCTACTCATGGTAACACTTATACGGACATGAGTTCTTATGGAGACATTTTGAGTGGCCAAGTGCCGCAAAAAACTATAAGCTAGCAATTTAATCAAAATTACAGGAAAATTGGTAAATATCTATTTTTTCATTATTATTTTTTGTAGTAGCACATGTTTATTATACATATGGTAATAGTAATATTTTTTATTTCTTTTTAGGGGTTATACACCTGATATGACTAATATTGGGCAATCATGTCAGTTCGGTACAGTTTATTATTATCGGTAGGTATATTTTTTAATAATTAAATAATATAAGTGTTTTGATGTTTAGTATTTACAATACTTAAACTGCCTCTATAGTGAAAATTATTTATAAAATTTGCCAGTGGTACCAAACATTGATTTCGGTGCAGTTGATCTTTCTTCAAATCCAGACAATATTGATCATTATCGGTAGGTTCATCACAACAACAACAACAACAACAATAACATGCCCAATGAAATCCCACATTGTGGGGTCTGGGGAGGGTAAAGTATACGCATACCTTACATCTACCTTGATAGGTAGAGCGGCTGTTTTCGAGAAACCCTCGGCTCAAGACAGGCATATGCATAAGCAAAAATAAGAGAAAACAAGGTTCATCACCTTGATATTAAATAATCCATATATATTTTGATGTTGGTATTTAAAATATGTTACCTATTTTTCATGTAGGAAGAGGCCTTTACTAGATGGTGAATATTATTCAAATCATATAGAAACATCACCGAGTGATAGCGATGATATACCGAATGCAGAGGTATCCAATGATGATGACGTAAATATATCAGATAATGAGGTTGAATTCATCCCCATAGGTGGGAACAATAGTTAATAGAAATGATGCAAAATTGGCCACACCAGCAAGAACCGCTGGCAGAAAGTCCAATTCACCATCACGAACCGATGGCAGAAAGCCCAATTCAGTGTCATTCTGACGTGATTCCATATCTTGAAAATATTCAAGGTCGTCCTAATGCCTTTGTCTTCACCAGAGAAGATGATCAAATTTTTCCAAAAAATATGAAAAGAACCGGACGATCTTGTAAACGATACAGTTCACCTTGTGAAAGACATGATTTTCTCTTCCAAAAAGATCATGCAAAGGGCCGTCAAAATTTATAGCATCAAATAAATGAGGGAGTTTAGAGTTGATGATTCAATCCAAAAGCTGTGGAGATTGGTTTGTAGATGTGAGCATCAAGTTTTTCAATGGATGTGTTACACCCCGTAGTTTCGCATCCCGCCGTGATATTAGTGGATATTAAAGTATTTGGAAGAGGTATGGTTTTACGAAATAGTAATGAAGGTTTATGGCTTGTTTATGGGAGTTCCGGAGTATTTAGAATTCAAACGGATCGAAGAAAATATGTTTTGATAAAATTGGAAAATTGGGTAGTTTGACGGCAGAGGTGACGGACCATCAAAGTGCCAACCCAGGCCATCTAAATCCCTACAAATTTAAGATTCTCAGGTGGAAGATAGACGATCAGGATTGATGGATTGTCGATCATTCGACGGACCATCGATCCCACCGTCAAAGTACGATGGTGGAGAATTTTGTCGGGTTTAAAAGTGGGTTATACGATTTTGACCTCATTTTTCATCCCAATCAGAATTAGAACACTCCTAAAATCCTCTCTAAGAAATCCCTAACACCCAAGATCAATCTAATGTCAAATCACGCAAGATTAACGTGATAATCCCCGCGATAATTGTAGAAACCATCTTTCTCGTATGGAAGTGATTTTTGAAACCCTAGGTGTTGGGTTGGGTTGCTGTTTCACATGAGTTTGGATGCCTAAAGGTAAGTATTTATCCTCCTCTATCTATGTTTGTGATTAATTGATGATTTGGAGTAAGTTGTGAAAGAATTTTCGTAATCGAAACCCGTAAACCTAGGAAATCATGATATGTTGAGTTGTGGGCCATTTTTCTTGAATTGTGAGTTGATATTGATTAGTAAATTGATTGGTGGTAATAAATCTTGATAATTTCATCATGAGCTACAGGAAAGAGTAACTAGAAAGCATATGAAAGTTGAGTTTTATGATCTTAGGAATATGAGTTGTTTGGATGTAATTTCTTATGAGATATGAATCTGTCGTTGATATAAGTCATTTGTATACTATAGATAAGCACATGTGGAGCATATTAGGACTTATGGAATTCATATAGCTAAAGGCAAAAAGGTATGTAATGGCTATCCCTTCTTTCAATTGGCATGACTCAATAGAAGGCGTAATTGTCATAGGTATTCTACTCTTTTAGTTGAGTTAGTTTTACTATCGGTTGTATGGTATACCGTTAGATTGAGAACGTGATTCATTCTTAAGTTCCATAACCTTCTATTTGATCAATTATGCAAGTGTATACTTATAGTTGAAGTAGATGACTCAGCTCGTTGGTAGGTGTGTCATTGAGCGGAATCTACTCTAAACCATTAGATCTCTACTAGACGTCATAGCATACGAGGTGACCATAAGGTATTTGGAATTGTTAGTGTTTTCCTTAAAATAAGAATCGAGTTTTATATTTGTTTGTTGCATAGTTGCTATGTTAGTTGCATTATTAGAAAAATTGCCCTAATTGGTTGGAGATTCAAGGGGAAAGTTAGTCGTAGTTGCATCAATTGTAATTAATTGTGCGTGCTATAAAATGTTTTTAGCAAAGAGTAGGGGAAGCGACTTGTAAGGAATGATGTTGCTTATGTCTTGAAATCTCAATAGTAAGCAATAGTTGTTGGTAGTGATAAGAGTCGAGGACCCATAATAATCCAATCTAAATGCTAGTTGATAGTTGCCCTCATCTGTTACACTTGTAGCCCAGTCGAATACATATGCCTTTATATAGTTATTTGTAGTAATGGCAGTAGTAGTTGCTACCCTTGTAGTTGAATGCTTGTGTATTTGGTTGGACTTAGTAGGTAAATGAATCCTTAGTTGCATAATTGAAAGGTAATTGTCAGTAAGAAACCAATATAGATATTTGTTGATAGTTTGACGTGTTGAATTGGACCCATTCCAGTTTAGTAAACTTTCATAAGAGGTTGTGCCACCTGATGTGCCCATATACAATAGTTGGATTATTAGTTGTTTTCCTGAAATGAAAGTTCTCAGAGGTCGGGTGTCGTAGACGCCGGGTTATGTACTTGTTAGTTGTATAGTTTCCCCCTATCAGTTGTACTAGTTGATCGACTTTTCTAGTTGAAGATCTATGCACTTGTGTAGTTGTCAACATTGGTTACCTTAATAGTTGTTACTCCTCCGGTCGGAAGCTAGTGTACTTAGTTAAACTCTGAGGATAAGCGAGTCTTTAATTGTATTTCTCAAAAGTAATTATGGATAACAGGTTGTGTCGCCTCAAAAGGGGAACTGTAGCTGAGTGCGTTAATGTATAAAGAACTTAGTTGAGATATGCGATATGATTCGTTGGCCCTCGCAGCCTATTTTCCAGGTTGAGCTTATTTTCTAGCCTTCGGACTTATTTGCTAGCCTTCGGGCTTATTTGGCGGCCACCGAAGCATATTTGCTGACCTCCCAAGGTCCATTTGTCGCTCTAGTGGAGCATATTTGAAAAACAGAGATTAGTTGTATAAGTAAGCGTAACTTGAATTGTAGAAGTACTTCATATTGCAGAGTTAGTAGTAGCTGGTCTACGAGACCTATTTGTTGCTCTAAATGGAGCGTATTTGTGAGATCAATTTTGGTTTTGTAAGTAGATAATATCTAAGGCCATTTGTCGCCCAAGAAGAGCATAGTTGCAAGACAGAGACTAGTGTCCATATAGATGTAACTTGGACCTGTAGTAGAATTTCAGCTAACATAGTTGGCAAACATTTTAGCAGAATACGACTTACAGGTAAGTGACAGTCCTTCTATATTTGTTGTTACTCGCTTACTTGTTTTACTTTAAGTTTCAGTTCTTATCATTTGTTTTATCCGCCTTATATATTCGGTGAATTATTCGTACTGACGACACTGTTGCAGGTCCAGGTTCGCATGTAACATATTTATGGGTAGCTGCTCTAGTTGATCATCAGAGTTTTGGTGAGCTCCACCTCCTCTTGGAGTAGTCGGGTCAAATTATTTGTGGTATAGTTGTACATGCTAGTTGGGTAGGTCGGGCCCTATCTCGATCAAATTATTTTGTCAAACACTCTTAGAGGCTTTTGTAGACAGATGGACACTTGTGATTAGTAGTGTTATGTGATGTTGGGTTATACAGTTGAGGCCTCATAGGCCCACGTATCTATATACTTATTTTGGGCCTTTCTGTTTGCAGGTAATTGAACGTATTAAACTATTTGTATTGTCGAGTATGCTACTTGTATAGAGGTGGCATTAGGTGTCGTCCACCCCACCAAGGTTGGGGTGTGGCATGATGCTTCGGGGTATTGTTACTCATGATAGTATGTGGACTATCACAAAATCTCACCCACGTCACAAAATTTCACTCACGTCACAAAATGTCGCTCACATCACACTTGTGATAATTTATGGACTATCACAAAATTCCGCTCATGTCACACAAATGATCTTCTTCATCCGCTCCTTAAAAATTAAGATCGTCTAAAGCATGATACATATCGAGTGCTTTCTGCATTTTTGAAATTTCTTTAACAAGTATTGGATAATCAGTGGTTCATCCTTGAATTTAGAGGTTTGATATGTAGCAGACAGAGCTTGTGGCACAACTATACGAAGTCAGCGACATAATACCTCATAATCACACATTTTCGAATATAATTGAACCCATTGAAGATTTTCACCCCAAATTATAGCTCCTTTGGGTTTTGAGGAGAGTGTATCACCCTCAATTATGTGTCCAACAACTTTTAAATTAACATTTATACAAATTGGTTAATCTTCAAAGGGACGAAGAAACCATACCAGTTTTCATCAGATTAATCTGTGTAACATTCTAATACCTCTTTTTCAAAATATGATTCAATTGTGTTTTTGTTTGTTTCTATCTTACCATGAGGCTTTCTTGAGCTATCCTCGCCTTTTTGTCTATTTTCGAACCAACTATTGAATGTAAATTTTCTAGGCATTTTTAAAATGTGATTTTTTTAACCAAATGAGTTATATAAAAGTTATGTTATATAAGTGTTTCATATAAAGCGGTCAAAAGCGAGCATAGTGTTGTCAAATCAAGGATGTCATTACGAAAAACTCATATTTTGCGCATGTAAAAAGTGCGCAATATAAATGTGTCATAGAAAGCGGTCAAAAGCGAGCATAGTGTTGTCAAATCAAGGATGTCATTCCGATAACTCATATTTTGCTCATGTAAAAGTTGCTCAATAAATATATGTCGTATAAAGCGGTCAAAAGTGAGCATAGTGTTGTCAAATCAAGGATGTCATTCCGAAAACTCATATTTTGCGCATGTAAAAGTTGCACAGTATAAATGTGTCATACAAAGCGGTCAAAAGCGAGCATGGTGTTGTCAAATCAAGTATGTCATTTCAAAAATTCATATTTTGCACATGTAAAAGTTGCGCAATATAAATGTGTCATATAAACCGGTCAAAAGTGAGCATAGTGTTGTCAAATCAAGGAGTAGTATATAACATGAATGGCGAATAACTAGCATTCACATTAAAATAAGTTATTGTGTCAATTCGTAATCAATTTTCTGATATTGGTTCTATTACATGTTTTACCCCAGCAGACATATTCGAAGCAATGGGAAGGACATGGGAACTAAATGATGATTTTAAATACTCAAATAATCTGAACCACAGATATAATCAAGAATACAATAATATAATGAGAGTTGAGTGAAATTGGCATGTTAAGGAGACTAAAATGCTAGAACAAAACTTGAGGGGGCTCGGACTCAAGCATTCAAAAAGTCGTGCTATATCAATGCCTCGTGGTACACCACAAGAGTTAAATCGTGCTCTTAACCGTTCTCGCGAAGAGAACAATCGGATGAAAATATGTTGCCTTAGGGGAGAATATGGTCAACATGATTACGTCAGATTCAGATCCAAGTGGAATTCGGACTGTGAGATGTCAGATGAAGATGATTCCTCGTGATCCTATTAATATTTTTTATAATAATTTAGATAGGTAGGGTCATAATGACAACCTCAAGAATACTTGTGTTTGCAGCTATATAAGCAGCATTTCATTTGTTATTAAAATACAACATATTCAATGTTGAGTAGTAGAAATGTAGATTGATCGGTATTCCTTCCAAATAATCTGAATAGTAGTGGTGATGATAGCTCAAATCATAGCAGTTATTCCTGTGATTTGAGTTATCTTGATAACAATGAATTCAAGATAGACGATTTGAAAATCCACCTTTTTATAGAGCGTAATGATGATTTTTGCAATATGAATTATTCAGATCCACGAGAATATTATTGCAGGTTACGCCGAGAATGGGCATATTGGCATGCCGAATCAGAACATCTTGTTCATGACTTGGAAAATCTCAACGCTCAAATCCCAACAAGCTTCTCAATGACCATGCCTCAAACTGATCAACATTCTTGTGAGGTTGTTGTATGGAGGATTAGAAAAGAAAATAACATAATGCTAGAAAGACGTTGTATATTTTACATGATAAAGTTGGAGAACTAACATCTACAGAAAGAAGATATGTCTTAACAAACCCAAAATATTGTTGTGAGGACGATATTGAGGACTTCTATTCTGATGATGATTAGGGGTTATTTTGGTTCACTTGCTTAATTTTTGGGTCAATAAATTTCGGACTTATGATTTTATTTGTATTTTTAATTTATGATGTAGTCATCAATTTGAAGAAAATTAGTATGTTTAATTTTTCTTTGATTGTTATAGACTATTATTAATTTATATAAGCGTCTTAGAGTTAATAATACATAAAAAGTTCAATAATTCACATTTTTAATGAAAACACAAGTAAATTAGTACATAAAAGGTGTCGATTACATAATACATTTAAAAGAACATAGAAAATACACAAAACAGGAAAATGTGCAACTAGTAAAAACAAAATACATAAAAATAATAAAGTTAACCGAAAATACATAAAAACAAAATACATAGAAATAATAAACAACAACAAGATATCACAAATAATCTTCCAAAATTTCAATTTTCTTTCAAAGAATTTTTCTCGTATTGAGTATCTCTAAGGTTATCGTTGAAAAAACTTTGTTTTTCTTTGGATTCTTTTAGCAAGCCCTCCAGAAGGTCAATTTTTTCTTGAGCTTCCATAAGTTTAAACTGCAAGTCAAACTTCACGGTATCTCTAGTGATAAGTGAAGTCGCGATATCTCTATTAACAGGAGGCTTTTTAAACTTCACCGCCACCGTTTTATCCACGGGGATGTCATCTTCCCATAAAAATAATTGCAATCATTCATATCCTATAAACATTACAAGAAAATCAGTTTCTGAAAGTAAAATATGTAGATAATGTGAAAAAACTCTAAACCCTAAAAACTTATTAAAACGCTTACTTCGGGCACTTTACAACGTAAAAAACCGATGACCTGAATTATCTTGGGTCCTTGATGTTCTGAGCTTACAATAATAACCCATTCACAAACATCGGGCTCTATAGCAAAGTTTGACGTTTCGGAGCTTTGAGACATGATTTTCGGGGGGGGGGGGCTAAAGTATGGTAAAAGAGTGAAAATGGAGAAGGTGAAGATGAAATGGAGAAGGCTTCCTAGGGTTTTAATAACCCATTTTGCGCAGGAAATTTCTGCGCGAAAGGACTTTACCGCACCGCTAACGGTTAAGTCTTTTTGCGCATGAATTTTCTGCGCAAAACATAGCTATGTCATTTTTTAATGAGTTATTTATGTTCAACAGCCCACTTTGTGAATTATTTAAGTTCCGAACTCTCAATAATACTAGGAATGCAAAGTCTTATGTTCGAAACTGAATGATTAGATTACCTTTCCTTTATCAACAACCAAATGAGCCCTTCAAGAATTGTCCAACTTTCATTATCAAAATTAATTTTTTTTTTCGTGAATGTCATAGGCTCATAGCTCCATCACTTGAATAAATTCAACGCTCCATTATGTAGAAACCAATAATTATTTTATTACTCCCTCCGTCTAATAATAAGTATCATTTTAGCAAAAAATACATATATTAAGAAATCAATAATGCAATGAAAAGTTTACAAAACTACCTCTATTTAATAAAAATATATTATTTTTTTCCTTTTGATTAAAACATGCATGAATAGTAATCATTTAGGTTTTGAATAGAGACATTGTCAATAAATGTTTCTTGAATAGAGAATTTGCCCATCTTTATCTAAGGGTATAGTAGGAAAAAAATAACCAATTTATGTCTTAAATTTCTAAGGTAACATTTATTTTAGAATAATTTTTTTTGCTAAAGTAACACTTATTATGAAACAGAGAAAATATACTTATTGAATATTCAAATAGAGTTCTATGGTTCTATCTTGTGGGAGTTTTGCAAGTGGACTATGGGCAATATCGTCAAATCAACGACAACCAAATGGGCTTCCCAATTTGAAAACCAATACGTTAGAAGAACGAACACTAAATTGAATACTCGGCTCTGTCTAAAAAAGGAACGATTCAATTTCTTCTTTAGTCGGTTTAAAAATAAATGATATATTTTTTTATTTATTAATAATTTAACTTTAAATTTTATCTTTTACGCAAAATGAGATGATCTATAACCATACAAATATCTTTAGCTTATTTTAGACCATAAGATTCAATTTTTTTCTTTATTTCTTAAAGTGTGTGCCAAATGAAAGTACATCATATAAATTAAGATGGAGGGAGTATTATATTATACTCTCTGTCCCAAAATATTTATTGTATTTTTCATTTACACGCTACTTAAGAAAACATTTATAAATGTAACATTTTTCCTATTTTACCCTCTTAATATATTTCATTTAATCTCTCCTCAATAAATATCTAGTCCATCAATGAAAAGAATCTCTTAAATATTGCTAATTAATACAAGAATAAAATGATTTTTTAAAATTTTTATCTTGGATAAATAAAACGATATGTATTTTGAAAAAATATTTTTAGTAAGTGACAAATATTTTGGGACGAATGGAGTACTCCCTCCGTCTTAATTTATATAGCATCATTTGATTAGACACGAAATTTAAAAAAAATATGTTTTAGAGATTTGTAATAAATTATTTCATAAAGTTAATTTACTTTTAAATATAAGAGGGTGACATTTTTGTTTGAACATGTAAGAGGATATATTTAATAGATACACTGCAATTCAAGTTCTCCTTTTTATTTAATTAAAGCTTGATGTTTTATTTTTAAGAAAGTCTTTCTAGTAGCGTATTAATTTTGTTATAAATTATGATTTGCTCATTTGGTAAGATTATATGAGAATTGAGAATTTTTTGATGATTTTCACAATTTATGAAGTTTTTATATGTATAAAAAAATTTAAGAAATTTAAATTACATGTCCAAACAAAACTTTTAACTTCAAATGATGGTTATTTCAAATCACTTGCGACTAAGAGTGGCCAACGGGGCGGGTTCCGACGTGACGGGGGTAGGGCGGGAACGGTCCTCCGGCGGGATTGGCGGGATCCGCCGATGTCCCGTCCGTTCCCGATCCCGTCGGAAAAGGGGACCGGTCTTTATCGGGTCGAGGCGGGACGGGGTCTGGTCGGGATCAGGTTTTCCGATTTTTTTTTGTTTTGCACTTAATTTTAAAAAATAACATATATAAACACCTCAATAATTGAACAAGATAGTGTAATAAAAACATCCCAAGGCTTTTTTTGTGTCTCTTATATTATTTAATAGAAATATGATTTTTTTGTAATACATTTTCAAAATTGCAACTTTGTGGTCTTGAAAGTTGCAAATAACATAGTAAAATTACAATTAAAAAAATTACATATTTAAAAACATATTTTCTAGTTTCTTTATAATGTCTTGTGGTTCTTCGGTTGGAATTGGAATTTGTTGGTCAAATTGCTCGACGTCGCTTCCATCTCCATCGGATAAGATTTCGTTGTAGTTTTCGTCGTCTTCTTCGTTGATATCCGGTTGTCCGCACCTTCTACGCTCCACTCGTATCCAATCTGTGAATAATACTGCAATCTCCAAGCTGTCTCCCGCTAATGAGTGTATGTGCTCTCCTATTTGTTAACTTCCGACAGAAAAAATACTTTCAGACGTTGTTGATGACGCTTGAATGTTCAACACATCTCGGGCCATCTTTGATAGTGTCGAAAATGTCTTCTCATTCTCCCTCCAGTATTTCAGCAAGTCTTCACATCCTTCTTTATTGAGAACTGCTTGGTACGATACAACACCCTGCAAAATAAAAACATCAAACTCGCTAACTTGATTAGTAGTGGTACCACTATATATTCTATTTCTAAGGCTTTCAATACTAGCCGCAGAAACAACATGTCTTTTTTGAGGTTGTGTTGAAGAAGAAGAAGATGGTATGGAAGCCGGTTGGTTGCTAGCACTTTTTTGTTGGTAATATCTATATACTTTTTTTACATTCATCGTGTATGCTAGATAAACCTTCTTCTTTAGTTGGTTCCTTAGGTGGTTGTTCATTTGGATTTTTTGGAGTTGAAGGTGGAAGTATAGCTATGCAATCATAAATAGTTTCAATAAGTGTTTTACACCCTTCTATTTTAATAGTCGGATTTAATACAACACCAATAATATAAATAGTGAAAATAGGAATAAAATATTTTTTTAATAGGTGTCTTATAAGATGATTTTTCCATATATTCACTAAGTAATAAAAATATTAGAGCTACATAAAATAACATACTTGAAACAATAGGATAATATATAACACCAATAATATAAATAGTGGAAATAGGAATAAAATATTTTTTTAATAGGTGTCTTATAAGATGATTTTTCCATATATTCACTAAGTAATAAAAATATTAGAGCTACATAAAATAACATACTTGAAACAATAGGATAATATATACCGGAAAATTCTTTTGTTGCTTGAAAAGATTTCTCTAAAAATACAATAAGTTCTGAAATTTTTTCCCAATCATCATCTACCACCATATCAGTTGAATTTCGATTATGACGTTAAAAAATAAAGTTATAGGTCTTCTATAATCATAAGAAACAAGTAGTTGTTCGTATAAAGAATTCCACATAATCGCTACTTCTTCGGGAATTTTTCTATAAGGTAGTCCACAATCGTGACAAGTTTTTTTATATTCTTTTTTTTCATTGTAATCTATTACTTCTAAAAATAAAGTTTATAAATATGGCACGCACATTTTATATGGAAATGATTTGAAAAAGATGGAGTTAAAAAAACTTTTAAAATTCTAATAGCATAATTATTAGAAGAAACATTATCTAACGTAATAGTCATAATTTTATCAGCTATGCCATAATAATAGCAAATTGAATGAGTATTTTCTAATATAAAACTACCAATGTGCCTATCATCAATATATCTATACGCTTAGAGATGGCAGTGGATCCTGGATCCGGTCCGGATCCAGATTTGTTTTATATGATATGGATCTTCAAAATTTAGACCCGACGGATCCAGATCGGACCCGGATCCATTTCTGACGTATCCGTATCCGGATCTTGTGTTTGAGATCCGTATCCGGTCCAGATCAAACCCGTGAATCCGTTCTTTATTAATTATATGCATAACCTAGAATGTAATTTTATAAGTATTTTCTTTAAAAATTTCATAATTTTACATTCAGGTTTGGAGTAATGGATATTGGAAATTTTAGGAAGAATTGGCTGGAACAACAATTTTATTACTCCACTAATCACCCTCAGCTTCCATTCTCACACCTCTTAGTTTCCTTGAATAGATAAATTAACTGACCTCTTAATTTATTCTATAGATATAAGTTAGTGTTGTAATATATTTACTTTCCATGTTTGCTTCAATATGACTTTAATGTCTTTCTACTGCAAAATGGTTAAATGAAACAACTTCTTTAAATACCATGCATTCTTTAACATACTCAAATTATCTCGTGTTTACTTATTTAATTTTCTATCTATCATACTGAAAAATGCATTTTGTTACAAGTATATGTACATGTTTCTCATATTTAATTAGGTCTTTATCATTTTATGAGGCTTCCTTTTTTTTGCTGTTATAGAATCAAGGAGACATTCATTTGTCTACAGCAATATAGGGAGGCCAAAGATATCATCGTCCAATTCTCCATGTGCAGCATGCAAATTATTGCGTCGAAAATGCACTCAAGAATGTGGATCCAGATCCGATCCGTGGATCCGATGGATCCGAATTTGAATATAATTTTTATGGACCCGATTGATCTGGATCTAAGTATGAAAAATAGATCTGGATCTAGATCTAGTAGGATCCGATCCAGATCCGATCCGTTTTCATCCCTGTATACGCTAAAATATGTTTTTGCATAGACCATTTATAATATATCCAATGACATGTTACCGTTAAATAATCATGACTGTTAGTACTACGACCTATATCAGACGTGATGGATATTTTGCCAGGAAAATGATATAATGAATAACGTAAATGCTGTTGATATTCATGTGCAAATTTAAAAACATCTCTCTTAACAGTTGATCTAGGAAAACCGTTAAAAGCAAGATTATACATATCTCTAATGTAATGAATAAAACCAGGAGATGAATGAAATTAAAAAGGCAAATCCTCCACCACAACTAATTTTGCTATTGCTTTCCTATTTCTATTTTATCATATTTAGGGCCTACAATTCCCCCCGTCATAGGGTTAATTTGACCATGTGTTTGGTCCGGGACAGTATGTGAATCTTGTCCCGACTGAGAACGCATTGGCGCACCCGATTTTTTAGCCAGGTATTGGTCCACCTAGCTTTGTGAAAGTTTTGTACATGTCTCAATAAACCTCCCGTCCCATCCTGACATTTTTCCATTCTAAATTTATAAACATTTTTACAAAATTGACATCTAAGTATTTGATTCTCTTGGTCCCTATAAAAAAATTCATGCATCTGATTTTAATTTTCGTTATGTTGGGTCTCCTCCCATACTAGAGGGAATATGAGGCGCACTAGTGGGTGTGTCATCTAGATTAATGGGTGTGTCATCTAGATTAGTGGATGTGTCATCTAGATTATCTTCTAAATTAAAGTCTGGTTGAGTTGCAGAAAATATCTCATTGTCTTCCTCTAATGGTATATCATTAAAAAAATCAGTTTCATCTATATGTGTGTAATCAACCAAATCATTCTGTCTAGGAATAGAATGACTAGAATAAGTACCCCTGCCCTTATTACCCCTACCAGAAGAAGCACCCTTACCCTTAAACATACCTCTTATTCCTTCCATTTTAATTATGCTAATAAATAATTAAAGATAGTAAAATTAAGTGCGCTAATTAAAATAAAGTAACAATAATAATTTAAAGAATGAACGAATGTACCAAACGCCGATGTGTAATCGAGGTTGAAAATTGAAACTTGCTCGATGGATGATCCTCAAACTAGTTGTCAACTTCACTCCCAATTTTTGAACTTTGATGTAGTTATACAAATGAATAAATAAAATTTAATATTTAGTAGACAATGTAAACTTGTAGAGAGATAGATTGAGAGATTGTAGGAAAATTTGTGAAAAAGATGAAGAGAAAATGAGGTATTTATAGTAGAAAAATTGGGCTAAAGTATAAATATATTAACTTAGGGTAAAAAAAATATTAAGAGGTAGGGAGGTTGAGGGAGGCAAAAAATGGTCGTTGCACAGCGGCCAACATATAAAATGGCCGTTGTACAACAGACCGGGTCGGGACTGCGGGATAGGGCCTGGGGCAGAACGAGCCCAGATCCCGTCCCGATTCGAGTCCCATTCTGTTTTTTTTTATAGCAGGGGCGGGTCGGTGGCCAGCCATACTTGCGACTCCTAAAAATGATTAAATGCATAGATTGAAAAGGAGCAATCTGAAGGATCAATTAATTTGGAGAAGAAAAGAAGAAAAGAGGAAACAAAAAAGTCAAGGAAAAACGCAAACAAGGGAGGGAAAACGAAAGCCATCTGACGCTACACGCCTACCTTCTCTGACTCCCCCTCTTATTTCCAATACCAAACGCGCATTGTTTATTCTGTTTATTGTATATATATCGCGTTTCCCGCCGTCCTTTCTAGCTTTCCAGCTGCCCATTTTCTCTCTCCTACTTACCCATTTTCTTTCTCTAGAAACTTCCCAAGAAAGCTCCCAGAAAACCTTTTCTTAATGTTAATTCATATATAGTATCAAGAGTTCACATAGGGAGAGCCGTATCTGTGTACTTTTAGGATGGCTGAATCGACGAGCAAGAAGAATAAGCATCAATGTTATATTGCAGTGCCATCTCAGATAATCAATTCACTTTCTTCTTCCGATTTTCAAACTCTCCTTTTATCTCCCAAGAAAAAGACTCCTTCTTTATCTGTAAAGTTGAAGCATTTTCTCAGTAATCCAAGATTCTGGATTTTCTTGCTTTTTCTCTTTGGTCTTGTTGGGATGTTACTTATGTGGCTTGACTTTGATCCTTCCTTGCCTTTCTCAGAAAATCCATGTTTCATTTCTCAAGAAAGGGGTGGAATAATATCTACTGTGAATGAAAATAGTATTGTGAACGATGAAAAGAGTGAGTTCTGGAAGCAACCTGATGGTTTGGGTTACAGGCCATGTTTGGATTTTAGTGAAGAGTACAGAAAGGCTAGTAGAGAGATTGTGAAGGACAGGACTAAATATCTGATGGTGGTGGTTTCTGGGGGAATGAATCAGCAGAGAAATCAGATTGTTGATGCTGTAGTCATTGCAAGAATTTTAGGGGCTGCTTTGGTTGTTCCCGTTTTTCAAGTCAATCCTATTTGGGGTGATGAAAGGTTTGTTCCTTTGAAAGTATCTCTCTTTAGTCTGATTTTGAATTAATTCAGCAAATACAAAATGTTTCTTGTAAATGCCTAATTCTATGAAGTCAGTTACCTTTCCGCATTAGAATATGAATTGAATCCTTTGCATACATCTGTTAATCAAACAAAACTAAGTTAGGTGGGAAATAATTAATTACTGTGTATTTTTCCGGAAAATTTGAGATGGATTTTGTTTTATCAGCTTCTGTGGTATTTTTTGCTCCGCAGACCCCACTTGTGTGATTACACTGTTGTTGTTATTGTAGCTTATGTGGTATTGTGTAAATTTCTTAATGTATGGTCCGTTTCTTGGTGTTTGTGTTTGCAGTGAGTTTTCTGATATTTTTGACGTGGATCATTTCAAAAATGTTTTGGCAAATGACGTACGAATAGTTTCATCGCTTCCATCTACACACGTGATGACAAGGCCAGTTGAGGAGAAACGGACTCCTCTCCATACTTCCCCTGAGTGGATACGCTCACATTATACCAGAAAGGTGACAAAAATCTTTCATTGTCTAGGCTTTAGAGTTCCTTCCCTTGGCTCTCAGTAAGACCATAGCTTAAAAATTCGAGTCCAACCTAAAATAAGGAATGCAGGAAAAAGATGATGGTCATAAGATTTTTTTTCTTGTTTATTGTTGGTAGCTTTGTTTAGTGTATGATCAATAGTATTTAGTAAGTCCATGTTGCTATTTGTAGCAATAGTTGATGAATTTTGATAATAGCTGTTGGAGTAATTGGAGATTACTTTGTCTTTCAATGTTTGTTCTTTTGAAGTCATTCAACTGTAGTGTTTTAGTTGGCTGGCAAAGTCTTAGAATTGACTTACGACAGCTGGAGACAAATTTTATACTCTTTGATTGATCACAGTTACCTGAAATTGATAGTTTTTGTTGATTTTGGTGCAGCTTAGAAGGGAGGGAGTTCTTCTTTTGCGAGGTCTCGACTCAAGGCTATCTAAGGATTTACCATCCGATCTTCAAAAACTTCGTTGCAAGGTAAATTATAATCAACCTTCTACAGTGGAATCTCTTTATTCTTCTGTGAAGAAATTCTTAAATGTGTGATAGTCTAGTGTATAATGGATACAATCTTTTCAAGAAATGCTAAACTAGTTTATAACAAGCAAGTGCCAGTTTAATCAGTATGCAAGTTCGGAGGGCTTTGAGTTGGTAAGTGATTTGGGTGTTGGTGAGATTCGGGTTGACCCGAAAATAGGTGAGGAAAATGGGGTTCTCGGTTTATTGGCAAGGTAGGTAGTGTGGTGGTTGAAGGCTGTTTCGGGTGGCTTGGCTTAAAAGCGTGAGTTGGCGTTTTGGGAGGTGATCCCGGGGATGTTGCGGGAGAGGGTGGTGGTGGTTTGGTATTTTAGTGGAGCTAAGGTTGCGGAAACAACCTGAGGCAGTGAGGGTCCGAGAAGAGGATTCGGTGGGACGTTGGGGTGGTTGTTTGTACTTGCGGGTGTTTGTAGTTTCTTGCGGGTATTGAGCTTTGGTGGGGGTGTTTGTGAGATACTGTGGAGGGTGGTGATGTAAACAAACAAGTAATTGGTATACGGATTGTTAACAATCCGAGACACAAACCAAGTCACAATTCGGTTGATATGGTGTGGGCTCCAAGATGTTGTGATCAATTTCACAAGGACTAGCTTGAGGTTTGTTGCCCGCAATGCTCAAGAATAACCTAGCGCAAGGGTGATTGAAACCTTCGACACAAGGACGGTTCTCCGGGAGAACCAAGTGACTCTCTCGGAGGGGGATCAATTAAGTATAACAATCCCGGATTGAAATGCTTAGCTAAATTGAGTTAACACTCAAATTTTTCATTCAACAACAACTGATTTTTACAATCTAAGGGTCCTTTTTATAGTAGAGAAAGGACCATTCTAGAAGGAAAATGTAAAGACACAAACTACAACCAACTCGGCTATGGTGAGAACGGGGGAGGGGAAGAGTCCTTAGCCGAAGGGGATGGATGCCATCTTCCAACGAGTTCTTGAACCTTTCTTGTTAGCTTGCACATGTGATCTTTAAATGACCTCCTTGGAGAGTGGAGCAAGACATCTCCCTTGATATGTATTCTAGACCGATCGGTTGGAGTAGTTCAAGCAACTCCTTGGCTTCCTCGAATTCATCTTGATGTCATCAAATTTAAGTCCATACACGGTTTATCCTCTTGAGGGGCACACCTTCTAGATGGTGCATTTAACTCTTGTTGCCGTGTGCATTCTCGGACATGTCACTCTCGAATGGAGCTTCCTTCGGCCTTGTCATCTTTCCCCCTTACATAGTGTCTTAAATGTGTACTAGGTGAAGCTAAGGGCTCTTAATGTGTCCTAAGTAACTACTAGTTCATCTAAGAATTTAAAGCAAGGCCTCGGCCAAGACCAACACTTACGGCCGAAAAATACAACTCTTTCTAAGACGATCAAATGTTGTCTCCTAAGCCATTCCACACTCCATACATTTCCAAGTTTTTGGCCGTGTGTTTATGGCTCATCATTGGCATTCTTGGAGCTCTACTTCTTATCTTGAATTGAGGAATTATGTGCGGGGTTTGAATTACATCACTCCACCTCACTCCAGTGGCGATAAGTATGAAAATGTGGCATCTTCTGATTTATTCCTCTGTGAACTTGTAGGTTGCTTTTCATGCTCTGAGGTTTAACCCATCAATCTTAGAGCTCGGTAACAAACTTACAGAGAGGATGAGGAGCAGCAGACCATTTCTGGCTCTGCATTTGCGAATGGAGAAGGATGTGTGGTTGAGGACCGGGTGCCTTCCTGGTTTAAGTCACAAGTATGATGAAATGATAAACAATGAGCGGAAGCGCAGACCTGACTTATTAACTTCAAGGTCAAATATGACCTACCATGACAGAAAGCTTGCTGGTCTCTGCCCCTTGAATGTATTGGAAGTTACAAGGCAAGTGTTATACTTCCTGACAAAGTAGTTCTATTTCTTCCCTTATATTTTGATGCACTTTGAAAATGTTTCCAAATTTAACAAATCTGCAATCTCCGTTTAGGTTGATAAAGGCTCTGGGAGCTCCAAAGGGTGCAAGAATATATTGGGCCGGTGGCATTCCGTTGGGTGGAAAAGAAGCCCTGCAGCCATTGACCAAGGAATTTCCCCATTTCATTAGCAAAGAGGATCTTGCTTTGCCTGGGGAGCTTGAGCCATTTTCTATGAAAGCATCACTTATGGCAGCTATTGACTACATAGTGTGTGAGAACAGCGATGTGTTCATGCCATCTCATGGTGGAAACATGGGCCATGCAATCCAGGTACTGCCTCCAGTGTATAAGTTTCTTGGTAATAGTTTAAGAACATTGGTCTAGAAATCTGTTGACTGAACTAACATGAACCTAGAAAACATTTAGGACTTAAAGTTGGAGAGCGAGTTTGCAGAAACTTGACATTATGAGGACAGTACAAGTCACTGAAGATAGTTTGCATTACAACCCACTCCTAACCCTTCTATAGCCTTACCAGAGAAAAGAAATTAACTAGAATTTTAAGAACATTCACATGTAAAAAGCTAATGTTGTCACTGCGAGAGCTCAAACACGTCACATACTCTGCAACCTGCTGATCAACCATATTATTTTTTTGGGTAATTATTGTTCTGATCTGGTTCATTTTGTTTTCTTCCTTAATATTGTCCATAATCATATTGATTCTCCAAAACAAATTCCATAATCATCTCGGCCTCGAGATAAATATGCAACTGAAAATTATGTATGATATATGGTTGGTTCATTCTGTTATAAGCCCTTTTTATAACCTAACTGAAAATTATGTATGATATATGGTTGGTTCATTCTGTTATAAGCCCTTTTTATAACCTAACGATCTATACCAAAATGCTGGGGTTGGATTATCTAAGTTGTATGAGCTACCTTTATTATTGTTGATTGTGGTCGTTCTTGTAACAGGGACACAGGGCCTATGCAGGGCACAAAAAGACTATCACTCCTAATAAGAGACAGATGCTCCCACATTTTCTTAACTCGTCTCTCAATGAGGCAGAGTTCAACAGAATTATACTGGACTTACACAAAGATTCGTTAGGTCATCTAGAACACAGGAAGACAGGAAGGGATGTTACAAAGTACCCTGTCCCAGAGTGCATGTGCAACAGTACTACTATCCATTCCTCCATGTAACTCCTTTCGCACCGCATGCAGCTAATCAGACATTCTTATGATGATTTACGAATCGTTGACAATGTCAATCAGGAACTACCTGCTAGCTGCATATGAAGGATTAGCCTCCCCTAAGATAGTCTCTTAAATTCCAACAACAGGCTTTCCTGAGGTGCATCACTGTTTGTTCGAGTTAAGTTCGAAGGGATGCGGAGGTAGTAACACTCGATGCTACCTACTGTGATTCAAAAGCTACATCACCATACAGCTTCATATTCTTTCGTGCTTCTTTGTATATATATTATTTTGAAGTTGGGGAGCTACGCAAAGATCAGAGGCAATCGACAATTTGAGGTTTAAGAGCTCGTACAACGACCTCAAGTTAATAATATTAGCTACTGGTTCTCGTAAACTTGGGGAGCTAGGCAGAGATGAACTATTAGTTTAGGGACAAAACATGTTATTTAATTCAATTCATTCTTTACACGTCTATGTAATCCACCAGTCGATGTAGATGCAACATGTATACAAATGGTACAAATTTTGGAGAGTTGTACATTTAATTTAGAGATAATTAAGGGGATCTAACGTACTATATTTAGCCCCATTCCTTAGTTATTAACTGTGTAACCCATTAATACTTGAGTCCTCGTTTTCTCTTGCACCATTAGCTATATTAGTAGCAATTCTTATATGGCTTGATGACCTAATTTGCTTTACTAGAGGTGAAATCATAAGCATATTGTTTGAAGCTGAAAACCTATTTATCCATTAATTGAAAGCTGGGAAACATGAAGGGAGTAGTAGAAAACACTATGGGAAGTCATTGAAGGAGCTCGGAGCTCAAATTCGAAATTTGGGTTTCAACAAACGAGCTTTTTTTGAGTGAGTAACCAATGATGGTCCATGGAGCACTTTCACCATATTTGAGGTGCTTCAAGGAGTCTCAAGTGTGTGTACTCACGCTACACACTCCTTGATAATAAAGGGTGAGCCTTTGAAGGCTATTGAAGACCCATATGTGAAGATGATCAAGCTATGGGAGATAGCATGGAAGTCTTTGAAGGTCATTGAAGACCCATATGTGAAGACGATCAAGCCATGAGAGATGGCATGGAAGAACTATTTGTGCAAAGAGGCTAGTCCTTAAAGGCAAGTCACCATGCTTTGAAAGATTAGAAAGAAGACCCTTATTTCATTAAGGGTTTTTGTAAGAATACTAGTTCTAGCCTTTAAGTATAAATGCTAGACTTTTCATTTGATTACTTAGTTTTTGATGAATATTGAATGAGAATTGTTTTCTCTTAGTTAGGTAGTTGTAGTGTAGCTTTAGGTAGAGATTATTCTTTAGCCTCTTCAATTGAACCTCTCTTTAAATTTATTTAAGTTGATAATTCAAGCATGAGTTCAAGTATCTGCTTCCTTGGATTGTGATCGTTTTCTTGATTTTTATCCTTTCTTTCCCAATCTATCTTGTTCTTCAATTCTATCTTATTTGTGTTGTTTAATTCCGTGTTCTCCCAAGTCGAATCGTATCAGTGAGTGATATCCCAAAAGACTGGGAACGTCGGAAGGAGTTCATATCTCAAATTTGGAGTTGTGTTGGTGACATATGAAGTGCTTGTGGATTGAAATTCAGTCCCTTGCCGAAGAAGACACGACTCTGCAGCTCCAGCTTTCGCAAATGTATAATACACTCTCTCTATATATAATGGATAATAGTGTGTAAGGGTGTATATATATGGTATAAAGTATATATGCAACGTTATACATTATGTTTTTACTATTTTAATATTAGATTAGACTTACCTATTGAAGTGCATAAAAGATACGAACCACACAGTTCACCAACTTAGCTGCCAGCTAATGTATAAATTGATTTGTGAATGTTTTGGGCCATTTTTATTCGTAAAAATTAATTGGGCTGCAGCAGTTATAAAGTTGTGATTTGGATCGTATATATGCGAAATTTCCCTTTAATTTAAGTCATTTGCACAAATACCTTACTTCGGGGTGGTCTTTAATTTTCCCCCTCAAATTTGTAATCTTTAATTTGTGCTCTTCAGCATTTTTTGGCGCGTCATAATTTTGATTACGCAAGGCATAGTTTACGTTTAACTTTGGCATATGTATCATAACATCGACACAAATCAGCCCGGACAAGACAAAACTTTCAACGCTCAACATAATATGAAAAACGGCATAATTTGAGATTTTACAAGGCATAGTTTACATTTAACTTCGGAATATGTATCATAACATTCACACAAAATATGCCAGAGAAGGAATAATTTTTAACACTCAACATAATCTGAAAAAAAATACTACAAAACTATGCCATCATCCATCCATCCATACCCAGTGTAATCCCACAAGTGGGGTTTGGGGAGGATAGACTATACGTAGACCTTACCTCTACCTTGAGAGGTAGAGAGGTTGTTTCTGATAGACCATCGGCTAAGAATAACGCAATACAACAATAACAATAAAGCAGTAGAACAATAACAAAACAAGTCGAATAAGAGAGGAACATTAACTACAATAAAATAATATGCTTCGTAGAAACGAGAGACAGTAAATAATAATAGAAATCAAAGGATAAGAAACTACAACAAAAGAACTACGCCTACTAGTATGGAACTCTCTACTCCTACTACTCTACTACCCTAATTTGTGTCATACACAACCTCCTATCTAAGGTCATGTCCTCGGTAAGTTGCAACTACACCATGTCCTGTCTAATTACCTCTCCCCAATACTTCATATCTAATTTCTCACACCTCCACACTAGGGCATCCACACCTCTCCTCTTCACATGTTCGAATCATCTTAGTCTCGCTTCCCGCATCTTGTCCTCTATCGAGGCCACTCCCACCCTATCTCGTATATCCTTATTTCTAATCCTACCAGTCCTAGTATTCCCACACATCCATCACAACATTTTCATTTCCGCAACTGTCATCTTCTGAACATGGGATTTCTTGACTGGCCAATACTCTACCCCATACAACAGAACAGGTCTAACCACCACTCTGTAGAACTTGCCTTTGAGTTTTGGTGTCACCTTCTTATCACATAAGACTCCAAATGCGAGCCTCCACTTCATCCACCCCGCACCAATATGATGTGTGACATCATCATTAATCTCTCTATCTCCTTGGATAATAGACCCAAGATACTTGAAACTTTCGTTCTTTGGAATGACAATAGTCTCAAGCCTTACTTCCATGTTTGCCTCCCGCATCATGCCACTGAACTTGCACTCCAAGTACTTTGTCTTGGTCTTGCTCAACCTGAACCCTTTAGACTCCACGGTCTGTCTCCAAACCTCCAACTTAGCGTTAAGTCCCTCTCTGGTCTCGTCAATCAGAACTACTTAATCCGAAAACAATATACACCATGGTACCTCTCCTTAATGTGTTGCGTCAAAACATCCATCACTAAGGCAAAAAGAAACGGGCTAAGAGCTGACCCCTGGTGCAATCCCATCATAATTGGGAAATGCTATGAATCTACTCCTGCTGACCTTACCGGGCCTTGGCTCCCTCATACATGTCCTTGATCACCCTAGTGTACGCCACAGGTACATCTCTAACCTCCAAGCACCTCAATAGAACATCCCTAGGGACTTTATCATAAGCCTTTTCAAGGTCGATGAACACCGATTGAAGGTCATTCTTCCTTTCTCTCTGTACTACTCCACCACCCTCCTCACAAGATGAATGACTTCTGTCATCGAGTGCTCCGGCATGAAACCAAACTGATTCTCAGAAACAGTCACGCCTCTCCTCACCCTCCTCTCCACCACTCTCTCCCGCACCTTCATAGTGTGGCTCAACAACTTGATACCCCTATAGTTGTTGCAACTCTAAATGTTACCCTTGTTTTTGTACAACGGGACCATCGTGTTCCACCTTCATTCTTCAGGCAATTTTGTTATCCTAAGGACAACATTGAACACTCCAAACCTGGCCTACTTGCACTCTTTCAAAATTTCACTGCGATTTCGTCAGGTCCGGTCGCTCTTCCCCTATGCATCATGGGAATATCACCCCTGACCTCCTCCACCTTTATACACCTACAATACCCAAAATCTGGACTCCTCTCTGAGTGCTCCAGATCTTCCAATAATGTCTCTGTCCCCCTCTTCATTCAAGAGTCTATGAAAGTAGGACTACAAAATTATGCCGCATAACTTAATTCCTACAAAATCTATGACGAGTGATGTAAGATAAAAATGTTATAGAAACTATGCCTTATGAAGCAGGTCTGGATATTTTTATTAAATAAATTACAGGGGAAAAAATTAAAGACCACAGATGTGAGGGGCATAGATTAAACACCAGTCCATTTGAAGGGTAATCCCTGCAAAGAAAATGTTAATTTAATCTTATTGGGTCATAGTTAACAAAATTTTAGCAATTCTACTATGAAGTCAAAATAAAGTGTATATTGATTGAGATGTTTACACAATTCGTCAAGTTTACTAAAGTTTGTTAACATAAATAACATAACTTTTAACATCTTTCAAAAGTATCAATTTTAATAACGCTTGTAACATATTTTTTTTTTTTTTAAAATCCCAATAATTTAAGAATTAATTCCCTCTTTCTCTCTCCTTTTCAATATAATTTTTTAAATGAATTAATCCTCTCTTTCCTTCCCCTCTTAAATATAATCCCCTTTTTCTTTCTCCTCTTACATATGATTTCTCATATCTTCTTTTACCTTATAGCCGCCAATCTCCATCCCCTACGGCTTCAAATTTAGTATACATGTATAATACAAAATTTATTTCTAGTTCTAAGAGTAATAAGTATGATTTTTTTCTTCTTAGAGTTCCTTTTCACTATATATTTTTACAATTTTTTTTTTATATATGTCAAATATGAATGTCATATTTTTTCATATATTTTCTATCTCTGTATATAATGATATTCTAGTGTGTGTATATATATAAAAAATATTGTTTGCAATTTTTTTTATATACATATGTCAAATATACTTATATATATATATATATATTATTTTTGTCCTGACATATTTTCTTAATAAAAAAAATCCAGTAATACATTTTAAGCATACTAATACTGTGACATTTTATATAATGTTAATATTCTATCAATATGTTATATATACCCTATAACATGTGTGTGTATACACACACACATTTAGTATACCAATATGAATTATGTAAATAAAATATAATACATATAATTAAACAAAATAATTATACATACTATTTTAAATATGTCCAGTATATTTAATATGTATATGATTTATCACATACTTCTGTGAAATAGAAAAATACACAAGCACAACAATTCAATTTATAATATATTAATATAATATTTGTAATATTTACATTGGAATTCCAGAAAGAAAACAAAAAAAATTGTGTTAATATAAAAAGAAAATAAGAAACAAAGACACTAGAAGAAAAAAAAATTCTAATATATATAAAAAGAAAATAAAAACCAAAGACATTAAAAGAGAGAGAGAAATCTGTTCTTTGCAAGATAGTCGTTTCTAGCGTTCTTTAGGGATTAATTAGTTGAGGGAAAAAAGGGATTTATGTGGATAGGTATGACTATATTTAATATATTAATTCTTATGCTAAAATCATGTGATGTGTTTTTTAATAGTGTATAGTTGTGTAAAGTCCTCTATATGATTTGTGGGAAAACATAAATTTGCGCTGAGTTCCCTTCAAAAGGAGTGGTCTTTAATTTTTACCTTTCATTTTTTAAATGTTTAACTTCTATCTTTGTCTTCATTTAATGAAACTTTTGTAGCGAAAATACCCTCCCATCTCACATAGCATAGCTTTCCTCTGCAACTTCATCCTCCATTTTAATCTATCTTATGGTGTTAATTTACCTTTAGATATTGCTCCAAAATTTGAACAATTAACAAGGAATGTTATGTCCCTAAGGTGTTATTTTTTCACAATCAGGTATTTATAATGATGAACTTCTTTTTTTTCACCTGCTCCGTACCATACCCGTGTCCACCCACCCTGTTAATTTTTTCTCTTATTTTCATAAAAGTTGCATTGAAATTATAAATTTATAATGTATATTTTTTGTTCCTCCAAACTATAGTATAATGATGTATTTTCTTTTTCCACTTATATTGATTCTCAGAATTCAGATTTTCTTTCTATTTTTAATAGGTGAACTTCTTTATATTTCTTCCCTTTCTATTTCTAATGGATGTTCTTTGTGTTTCTTCTCATTTTGTTAATTTTTGGTATCTTCTGATTCTTGCAATGTCTCATAACTCTTTTCAGTTTCTGTTTTAAATGTTGAATGTATAGAAATAACATTTGTTTCAGTGAAGTTTTTAGTAGTTGGTCTTTAATCAATGCTAAAACTGTATTTGGAGCTATTAAACTTTTGGTTTTAGAATTTGAAACACTTTATTGTATGCCATCTCACTATATTCTTGAAAGCATTAAGACAATATTCTTTTCACACCACAAACATTACATATTAAGCACATAAATAACTGCAACTATATGATATATGAATTCTACGTTATTACTTCTATTTTTCTACGTTATTACTTCTATTTTTCTAAAAACGAAGAATGAGGCATAACTTGTATATAACGAGTTAAGATATGCTTAGGGTATATAATGAAAAGTTGTCTCGATGTAAAACTAGTTGAGTTTTATATATAAAAACACAAATTGAAAATCGTCAGGCTAAATTTGTCTTATTGGACAAAAATTGTAAGTATATATAATGTAAAGTTTTACCTCGAAAAAAAGTTCTATGTAACTTTGCCCAAATAGACATAATTTCTATGTAATTTGTCCGAATAGACATAGTTTCAATGAAACATTGCCTTGCGAAATAGTTACTACACAACTTATGCATGTTAACTTAATTTCTACATAACTATGCCGGACAAGGAATATGTTCTATGTAACTTTGCCCAAATAGACAGTCTCTATAAAACCTTGCCTTGCGCCTGAATATAGCTGTGAACTGCTCACTCACTCTCCTAACATTTACTGAATAGAGGTCGAATTGCCAACAAACATTGATGCCATCTTCAACCCGGTTGGTGGGATATCACACAAACTAGACTTTACATTGTTAGGGATCCATTTCACAAAGTAGGATGAGTTTTCGTTCTGCACATTGATCATCTGTTCATCTACCTCCTTTGTGCTCATATTCCCGAAACATCGCAGAAGCTGTCAAGTAACGTCCATGACGGGGATCTGCAGCGCACCCATTTGTTGAGTAAGCTCTGGCACTGTGAGGGAAATGTATTGCTGCGACCCACGAAGAGGTTAATGGTGCAAAACCACCATGAAGAAATGAACAGATTTTTTTTTTTGGTAAATAAAGGAATTTTATTCAAACCAAAACTGAGAGTTACAAAGCCAAACAGGGCAGACCACCTGTTTCTCAAACTTAAAGACAAGCCTCAACTTTATACAAGGAGCCTAACTACAAACGAAACAAATCATAGCAAAAAAATTGAAACATAGCATAATAAAACCAAACATAAACTAGCAGGTACTACTAACAGCTAGCAATAATCCATTAGCAGCAGATCAGCCCAGTATTAGATATATCAAGGGATGCTAGTGAGGAGCAACTCTTGTTGCCATTTCATGATATGCTGCCCCTTGATGTGTATGTGGATAGCTATTTCTCTGCAAACTCTATCAGCTTGAAAATGACCATTTTGGAACCTTAGAGAATTCCTCTCCCTCCAGATGTTGGCAATTAACATAGCAAAAACAGCACTTACTATAGCCCCTTTCCCAGTTCTCCTCCTTGCCCATGTACACACCCAAGCCACTACTTCCTGCCAGTTACCAACAGTCCTCTGAATGCCCAACCAAGTAAGCATCCTAAGCCATAAACCTCTAGTTATGTTGCAGTTGAAGAATAAGTGGTCTAGTGTTTCATCAGCTAAGTCACAAATACACATGAGGGAGGAACCTGTATACTTCAATAACCTGTCTACTGT
Organism: Anisodus tanguticus; assembly: GCA_034509755.1. NCBI lineage: Eukaryota > Viridiplantae > Streptophyta > Magnoliopsida > Solanales > Solanaceae > Anisodus > Anisodus tanguticus. The sequence goes on along the minus strand of CM067546.1, from coordinate 19,768,221 downwards.
GGCAAATCTTCTCATGATGGCTAGCCACAATATGAACTTGTGTCTAGGATGAACTGATGGCTGTACAGACAGACTTGTCACACCCCAGCCTTGGGGTGTGTGGCCGGCACCCAGTGCCTGAAGGCTCATGCGTAACTATCGTATCCAAACCCTGAAACATGAAACTTAGGCCGACAAGGCCTCCAATTACCCATATATGACAATATTGAAAGATAACCTGCACACAGAAGAGTCCTAGCAGGATATATATACATATGAACAACTAGCGAAGGCCGACAAGGCCACAATATGAGTGTACTGATAACAAAAGGGTCGACAAGGCCGCGACATACCAACATCCACTATTCATAAGTCTGCAAACCTCTAAGAGTAACATGTGCATATCAACAGGTTGGGATAGGGCCCCGCCATACCCCAAAATGCTAGTAGCATATATAAAACAGTACCTAAAGACTCTTGTACTGCAACTCTGAGAGAAGGGAGTGCGACAGTATCAAAGCTAAGCAGATCACCTACTGAGGAGGAGCGCCACTCGGTCTATGTGTACCTGCGGGCATGAAAGTAGTGCCCCAGAAGGGACATCAGTATGAAAGATGTACTGAATATGTAGGGCATAATCAATAGTAAATAAAACAACATTGATCAAAGGAAATCAAAGATACCACCTGAAACTCATTATGTCATAATGCATCTGTACAGATGTGTATAATAATCGCATTATAACGTCGTAGGCCTCTGTGGGCTATATCAATCAATGTCATATATGTATAAGCTGTGTATATAACGCCATAGGCCTTTGAGGGCAGTATAATCAATGTCATATCTGTATATCCGTGTATATAACGCCGTATGCCTCTGTGGGCAATATAAATGCATAGTATATATATGTATGACTAACAACTGAAGGACATATCGGAGTGACGTAAGGTCGTCACACCTCCAATCAATATTATGAGACTGATATCATTATCATTATATGACTCTATTAACTTACAAACCTTGAATAACCTTTCCGAAGCGATACTGTATGATCATGAAACAACCAAGAGATCTCTAGATGTCAAGAATGGATTTATTATGGAGTAACATCGCATTTACATCATGTTTAAATGGATCATGCCAAAAGAGGAAAGGAAATCCCTACATACCTTATCGAAGAAATTAGCTATATCCCGTGAAACCTCGCGCTCCTTACGGATGATTATCTATATCATGTAAAGAGTCGATATTAAGGTCGAGTCTATATTCAATAAGGAAACTTCATTTAAATGTCTTATTGAAATCTTAACACAAGGGGTTCTTAGATTCCTCAACAAAAGATGCTTAGGTCTCTTGATCTTACGATCCTCCGAAACATTCTTCCTTGGGTTTAAAAACCCACAACCAACATACTAATCAATCCAATTCATATCGTAATTAAAACAGCCCACAAGAATGTATACGATAATTTCCTACGTTTACAGGTTTCGATTACGAAAATCCTTTCATAACTTACTCTGAATCATCAATTAACCAAAATTATAGATAGAGGAGGATAAATTTTACCATGATACATCCAAGCCTTCTCAAAACAGCCCTTTGCCCCAATTTCAAGGGTTTCCACAGTTGCTTCAATTCGAAGACGATGATTTCTATTATTACAACGGGGATTATTGCATAAAACTTGCGTATTTCGGCGTTGATTTGATCTAGGGGTAATATGGCATGATTGAGAGGGTTTGGAGATTCTCAAAATCTGATTTTGGGAAGAAAATTAAGGGTTGAAAACCCGAGAAAATTTTCCACCGCCGTACTTCTACAGTTCATTTGACAGGCCGTTAAACTTACGATGGTCCGTCAATCTTCCTTTCAAACTGTCAGGGAAAATTGACGGCTCGGGATGGGAACTTTGACGGTCCATCAATTTGGACCGTCGATAGCAACTGAGACCTCAAAATCTCAGAGTATTTGACGGTCCATCAAATACTTTGACGGTTCGTCAATTCTACCGTCAAAATGCCCAATTTTTCTGATTTCGTCGAAACGTACTTTGATTTGTTTGACTTCCCAATACTCTGGTACTTCCATAAACAAGCCGTAAACCTCCATTACCCTTTCGTAAGGCCGTACCTCTTCTCGGGACATCAATATCTATCAACGAAACGACGGAATGCGAACTACGGGGTGTAACAAGACTCTTTCAAGGTACTTTGGGGTAGAGTGGTAGAAGATTAATGTACATTTGCTTGATGGAAAACTTCTGATTATGAACCACTGCTTTGAATCTAGTACAAAGGTCCCCTTGTAGTGCAGGTGCTTGTAGTATATACTTTCTAGCTTCTAAGATCCTCCTTACAACCCATGTTGCATTGCTAGGAATGGTGCAGTTATCCACTGTGGCAACCTTAATATAGCAAGAGGCCCATAAGTATCAAAACAAAGATAAAGATGACTGTGCCAACTTGATATTTTGGTATTATCGCCACAAAGAACTAGACATTAACCCATTTTATCCACAGATAATATTTCTTCTTAGCCATAGCCCATAACTGCTTCAACACAACTACTCTATTCCCGGTGATCAGATGGAGTATATTCAACCCCCCTGCAACTCTTGGTTGACAGACTTTCTCCTATGACACAAGGGCCTTTTTTGACTCTATAGCAGCACATGTCCAGATAAATGACCTACATACCCCATCAATCAATTTCATGATTCTTTTTGGAAGGATAAACACTTGAGCCCAATAGGTTTGGACACCAAACAAGACAACCTTTATTAGTTGAAGCCTCCCAGCATAGGATAACAGCTTTGCAGACCAGCACCTAACTCTATCTGTGATTTTTTTCACAAGAGGCATACATTGAGCCACAATTAACTTCTTGGAAGATAATGGAACCCCTAGGTACTAGAAGGGAAGTGATCCTTCACAGTATCCTAGATGAGTCAGTATCTCCTGCTTTAGTTGATTAGAGACTCCAGTCATGTAAATTGAGCTCTTCTCAGTGTTGGCTTGAAGCCCAGAAACAACTAAAAATCTTAGGAAAGCATCTTGTAGGAGCTTAATGGATTGTAGGTCAGCCTTACAAAACATCAATAGGTCATCAACAAAACAAATATGCATGACTCAACTTTTTACACCTAGGATGAAATTGGAATTTCTTGTTTTCAGTTAGCACATTCAATTCCCTTTGGAGGTATTCTATGGCAATAACAAAAAGATAAGGGGACATACGATCCCCTTGCCTTATCCCTCTTTTCCCCCGGAAAGGTTTTGTGAGGCCCCCATTTATCACAAGAGAATAAGAGACTGTAGAAATGCATTCCATGATCCACTCTATAAACTTATGGGGGAAACCTAAGTCAGCAAGCATCTTCCTCAAAAAGCACCATTCTATATAATCATATGCTTTCCTAAGGTCTACTTTCATGACACATCTTGCAGAAAAATCTTTCCTAAAATACCATTTCAGCACTTCATGACTAAACAAGATGTTGTCAATGATACTCCTACCCTCTATGAAAGCTGATTGTGATGGGCTCACAATTGAGTTGATTACACCTATCATTCTATTAGTCAAAATCTTGTTAATCATCTTGTACACTGTTGAGCAACAAACTATAGGTCTGTAATCTTTAACTAGGGTAGGGGTAGTAATTTTTGGAACCAAAGTCACAGCAGTACAATTGAAGGTTTTCAAGAGTTTACCAGAAAAGAAGAACTCCTTCACAGCCTGAACCACATCAACTTTTTGGAACCAAAGTCACAACAGTACAACTGAAGGTTTTCAAGAGTTTACCAGAAAAGAAGAACTCCTTCACAGCCTGAACCACATCAGCCTTGACCAGGTCCCAATTCTGAGTGGAGAACTCCACTGGATATACATCAACACCTGGGGCCTTGTCAATAGGCATGTCTTTCACAGCATTGTAGATTTCAGCCTCTGTAATAGTGTGGATCAGCAAGCACTTCTGCTGATAGGATAAGCAAGGCCCTTTTTTATAACCTCCGAGTTAGGACAAGGCAACTCCTCAACAGCTGATCCCATTAAGTTGGTAAAAAAAGAGATGTACTCAGATTCTACAAGCTTAGGATCAGTGAGTTTGTTTCCAGTAGTATCATAGATGGAGGTTATAGAGTTCCTGCTAGCCCTGACTTTCTATTGGGCATGAAAGTACTTGGTATTGGCATCCCCGCAATTGATCCAAGTAGCTCTAGATTTTTATCTAAGTGCCTTCTCCTTAACCTAACCCCATTTATGTATATCACCTAAAAGATTATTTTCCTCGCCAATTAGTGATTGCTGCATTGGTAGATTAGCCAGTTGAGACTGTATAACATCTAAGCTTTGCCTGGACTGTTGTAATTTTTTGCTATAGGAAGCCATGTGAGTGTTCAAGCCTTTCAATGCAATCTTCAAGTCCTTCAGTTTCTGCCATAACTGAAACAGTCTAGTGCCATTATAATTCTTCAACCACACAGACTCTAAGATACTCCTAAAGTCAGCGTGCTCCATCATAGTCTTGAAGAGTTTGAATGGTTTAGTGTGGATATTAACATGAGGCTTATACTCAGGGTAGATAAGAGAGTGATCTGAAGCCCCAGGGTTAAGGAAGTCAGCCTCTACATGCCCATAGGCCTGCAGCCACTGTAAATTCCCCAAAGCCCAATCAATTTTAGAATACACCCTGTCCTCTAGTTGCTGCTTATTACAAAAAGTGAAGTGCCACCCTTTTGCCCTTAAAGATGTTAACTGCAAAGCATCAACACAATCCCTAAAGTCTGTAGTCTCAGCATTAGTCACAGGGGAACCCATTCTATCCTCAGTAGATAATAAAGTATTGAAATCACCAGAGATCAGCCAAGCTCCATGAATGGTACTCTCTAATTGAGCAAGGTCATTCCATAAGCTGTGTCTTTCCTGAGCCTCATTCTTAGCATATACAATAGTAACAAATGGAGAGAATGCACCTGTGGTACTGTCTACTTTGCAGTGGATGAATTGCTCCTGAATTAGTAGCACTTGAACCTGTAAGTAAGGCTTCCAAAAGAGCCAGATCCTACCATTTGGGGCCATTAGATAATTACACACAGTATTCCATCCATTGATAATTTTGCTCAGTATGTTCTGAGCTTTATTCTCCTTTACCCTTGTTTCTAGACAACCAAAGAATTCTATATTATACTTTTGCAAAAAGAGCTTCAATTTCTTTTTCTTCAGGGGTTGGTTGAGCCCCGTGATATTCCATGTTGATATAATCACGGAGGATTCCTGATAGGTACTGGGATACTAGACTGGCCTGTATCAGTAGGGGCCTTGTCATGGAGTCCTTAAAACCTATTTGCAGTGTTAATAGGAGCAGCAGCAGGTACATTTACATTCAAAACATCAGCAGGTACATTCACATTCAAAGCATCAGCAGGTGCTTCATCTCTTGGTGGTGAAGCAATTGGTGCTACTACATTATCCCATGCTTTTGTAGCTTTACATCGTCTTGTATCCATTTCCTCCTCCTCCTTCTGTTCCTTCTCCTCCTTTTAGGAACATCCTGAAACTCATCTTTCCCCTGTTCATCCTCTTCACCGATCCAATAGTCCTCCTGAAGGTGCCCAAATCTCAAGCAAGCAGTGCAAGACTTAAGCTTCCAATCGTATTCAATGGGCTGATGAAAAGTGCCAGAGGGTGTAACAATCTCAATAGACTCAAGAAAGGGTTGGGAAACATCTGCTTCAACAAGAATACAAGCATAAGATATCCTTTCCATTTCAGCCGTAATCGTATCAGTATACATTAGACAACCCACAACACTAGCTACCTTGCTCAAAGCCTCTCTAGACCAATACCCAACTGGTAAACCAAGGAATACCACCCATAATGGGATCGTAGTCAAACAATCAGGATTGAACTCATAGTTAATTACCCAGTTTTAAAGGATAAAAGGCTTATTATGGAAGGTATAAAGACCCCCCATTAATATTCTATCACAATCCTCAGCATTATCAAACCTAAATATGAAATAACCCAGCATCATGTGCAAAGATTTGTGGTTTTGCAGCAAAACTCCATGTATGAGTAACATAATTCTCCATCGACTACTGTAGGGCATACCACCGGCAAGCTACCGGAAAAAGCTTGCTGTCACGCTGAGAGAAAAAGACACGTCATTCCGTCACAACCAATTTTCACAAGTCTGAGTTCAGCTGACCATGGAATCTCAAACAGCAAGTAACACCACTCATGGTTGCAGAAATCAAATGGTTCAGGTCACCAACTGCAAGTGAAAGAGACACCATTTATCATTTGCTTGCTTAACTTGCAGATCATACTATTTGTTAACATGAAGTAGAAATACTTACAAATTGGAGTAGTGAGCTTCAAAGTCCTGAAACAAACATCATACAAGGCTTCATTGTCAAGGACCATGCATTCATCAGCATTCTCCATCAATTGGTGCACAGACAGTGTAGCGTTGTATTGTTCTACAACTGTCAGACACCTTTGGAGAAGGGAAAACAGAGAATGTAAGCATCATCCTGTCTGGATACTCCTCCCTGATCTTGGAAATCAATAGTGTTCCCATGCCAGATCCAGTCCCTTCACCACGTGTGTGGCAAACTCGGAATCCTGATACATAAATCAAACAGTAGATCACAAAAAACAACCAACAACCAACAATAATTATTTAAAGAGGATCAACAAATTGATGCATCAGAAAAATAAAAATATCAACAGATTATGTCACTTGTTAGGGGGAGAATTTTCGAGGAAAAAGCAGTATGCAATAAGATCTTTGATAAGTTTCCAGAAGTAGAAGCAATAAAATGTGATGTTCAAATATTTCAGAAAATCCAGATGCATCATAAATTTCATTTCTACAGCATCAAGTCTAAGAGAGTATGATTCAGTATGAGATCATAACCAGAACTAGATTATACTATTTGATCCTTCTGCTATTCTATACAATTACATGCCTTCATTGGTTTACGCGAAGCAGGCTCTGGTATACATTGAAATGTGTGCATATGCAATAGAATTATTTTTTCCTTTAGTGGGAAGTTGTTAATATCAAATATAAGCATTGTCGATCATAGATAGGCACATTCTGAGAAACAATGAGGACGTAATAGCGAAGGAACAAGTAAAAAAGATCAAAATATATCCTCTCTGCCTCCATAGGCACATTCACATAAACAATAAGCAAGCATTAGGGTAAGAAATCAAATATAGGAAAACTCATAGAAATAATGAGCATGCAATTGGTAAATGAAACAGGAAAAGGAATTCAAATGTAGGAACAGTAAACTATAACACATACATCTGACCAATGAGCATGCGATTTAGAAAGAAAATGAGAAACAGATCTAATATAGGCACTGTTAACTATAAACACATTCAATCGAAACAATAAGCACGTGATTGCTAAAAAGTAAATGATATCATATAGTCACTCTTGGAGATGAGTTTAACAAAGATTCAACTGAGCATAATGAGAGGCGTTTAACTATATTAGGTCATCAAACCATTGAAATATTTGTCCTAGCACAGATTTTCAGTAAAATAGAGGTTGCATATCAGGAGTCTATTTCTTCAAAGAGGAAAGAAGAGCTTATTCGTGTAGAGGAGGCTTCTTGGCTGGCCCTGAGCCTGAAGGCACTGGGAAGAGGAGAAGAAGCACGCAGATAATGAAGTGGAAAGCGTAGAAGTGGAACAATGTAAGAAAAAGAAGATGAAACATGCGGATGCTGATGAAGATTGAACAGAAACGACAGCTAAAAAGAAAGAGAAAAAGAAGAAGAAACAGTTTTGGTATTGGGCATTGGATGGCATGTTTAAGTTGTACAATGATGTCATTAGTTAGTTATTAGTGCTCTGTAATGCAATTTAGAATTCTGTTAATTAACAGATGCTTGGTTGATCTTTTTAATCCTACTGTTGATGCTTTATTCTCCAATGAACTATTTTTGCTAATTATATTTTACATATTTTAAGCCATAAGTGATTCCAAGTTATAGTGCACCACATGTGCTGAGCAATGTTGGTAAAGAGTATTAGGTGGGTTGCTTTCAAAAATAAAAAAAGTTGGAAAAAGTTTCAATTCCAACTTAAGTTATGCCTCAGGAACATAACTTAAGTTTAAGTTGAATTCTTCCAAAGATAAAAACTTGGTGCCAAAAAGGCATGAATTCTTCAAAGGTTTTGCCTTCTATAGAGAACTTTACAACACATGATAACTAATTACAACTTACAAGCAAAATCTTCCCCATAGGAAAACCTTCTTATAACCAAAACACTTTACTACATAAAATCAACAACATGAGCAAAACTTTCATTTAACCCCAAGCACTTATCTTCGAAGTACATAAAAACACTGACCTTTCGGCGCCATGGCTTGCGCTGACGAACAATGACAACGGGCATAACCTTCATCCTGAGATCTGGATTACCTTTCTTGAGATCTGTGAAAACCACGAATTTAAAACCATCGAAATGTCTTTCTTGTTAAAGACAGCTCTAGATTCTTGTTCCAATCTATGACACAATACAGAAAATTGAATAAAAAAATATTAACCAACAACAGAGAAAACCACAATGGCCACCATAGATTCTTTTAATTTTACCGATCAAAATGGTATATATAGACAAAAAAAAAAACAAAATCAATATATAAATTGGTTGAATTGTAGAAAAATGGACATCTCATTCTTTGATACAAACATGTTAATTAGTCGAAATAACTTTCTTGTCGTTATCACCGTCGCTCAAGCGTCAAGATCCACTACCGGCGCTCAAGCGTCATGATCCATCCTTGTTTTTATTAGCCGAGGATATTTTCGTCCAGCTATTTTTGACTTAAAAAGGTTGAAGGCTAAAAATTAAAGACCAGCAGATTGCAAGGCAAAAATTAAAGACCGCCTCAAAACAGTGGCATTTCTGCTAATGACCCATGGAAAATAATCAAGTGTGTGCTAGGTAGGTACACTATAATATTGATTTTGGTTAAAGTTGGTTTCACTAACTTATCATCAAGTCTTTTTGTTTGATATTGTTTTGATGGAATCTTATTGCGAGGGTTTATTCAATTGAAAGATTCATTACAAGAAAATATCAAATAACAATATCCACATTTTAATCTTAACAAATTGAGGTCAGTTGTATTAATTTTAACAGATTGGTTATTTATTTTAACTTTATTATACTAAAGTTATTAATTTTTTTTATAACAAACATTATTTAATTTTGTAAGTATCACAGAAAGTCTAGATTTTTAAACTAATAAAAATATAAAAAAAACTAAATAATTAGACCACAACAAGAAGTAATTAAGAAAAAATATTAAAATCACTAGCTTATTTATTAAAATCTAAATTAATAGAATATATTTTTTTATAAAGGTTTTTTTCTTTTGCAAATAAAAACGAATTTTATATCTAAAGTATGACTCTATTTTTTTGTATTATTTTCATAAGTAAATTTGCTAAAAATGCTATAAAATTAAAATATCAAAATTAAGGTTAAACGTTATTTTTGTATTTTTTGTATAGGTTTTTTTGTTCTGAAGAATTGAATCAATCCTCTATGATACGTTGATAGTATATGATATATATACCGTGTGGTATCATAGAGGATTGATGAGTGTTTTTTAAGGGATGAACTAGTTCTCTATGATACCTTGTCAGTATATGATATATCATTTTGGTATCATAGATGACCGATGTAACAACTCGTACCATTGGACTAAGTAATTTTCATGATTCAGGGACTTAAGACCCAGTGAAAAGTGCTAGAATTAGAAATTTGACGAAAACAACGTTCTTCAGTTTTACGCCAAGAATTACAGACTGTCAAATGTACCGTAAAACAGACCCCAGAAATCCAAGTCACTTTTAAGGATTACGGTAGGAGTTACGAGCTGTAAAGCCCACCGTAATTATTTTACTGATCGTAAAAGTCACTGTAAAAATCTCCGACGACTGAACAATATATAATCCTGATTTTTTAGTCTTTTTATTTCATTCATCATTCTCCCAAGCCCTAGCATGAAGTTCTTCTCCTCCTATCATCCTCCTGCATTAAGGTAAGCCAATTTCAAGTGATTCCACGCGTTTCTAACATGCTCACGGAGTCTAAGCGAAATACATTATTCTTAACCTAGGGTTTTCCTGAAAACCCAACTCAAGGAATTAAAGTTCAAGCTTTGGGATTTTCCTTCGAAGTTAAGATTTTTAAGATAAGTTTTGGAGCGATTAAGGTATGTAGAGCTGCTATCCACATGTGGGAATATTCATGTTCTTCTCCACGCCACGTTTTCCACGAAATCCATGAAATTTCATAACTTAGAATTTTATTCCAATTTCATGATAGCCCTAAATTACATGTATCGTGATTTACCATGTTGAATTATTAATTCGTTATTGTGTTTTTGATATTCCATTATAGTTATTAGGAGTCCGTGTATAATCCATGAATACCCATAACCTCAAATTCCATGGGTTCTAGAATTACAAGTCATGAACCATTACTATTAGATTGTGTGAACTTATATATGTATGTTTTCATGAATTTACACAAGTTATATGTTATAATGATTCACATGATAGATTATGATTTCAAACCGTGCTATACAAGTTGATTTCATGAAACCATGGGCTTACAAGCCACTATTTTCAAATATATATTTTGGGAGTTGCATAGTTCATCGAGAAGGCTTAGATAATCTGATGTTGCGTATGCCACCGTAGGATAAGGGTCACTTTTCCAGAGGACGATACATTTAGATTGCATATCGGATCTTTTCATGCCATGTTATGTCTCATACCCCGACAAGGTATGTGATTGTTCTGTTAATCGGGCCAGGTACAAAGCTCCACGTACCCACGCGGTGATTCATGTTGTCGGTTATAATACTGCTCTCCCCATAGATATACAGATATGCAGTTACAAAAATATATAGATATTTAGATTTACATACATATAACTTTACAGATGTTTACACATGTTTTATACTCATGTTAGATCATGGTCATGCTCATGTTATGGTGCAGGTGCTGAGTTTCAGGGAGACAAATTTGCTCAGTAGGATTGCCTCAGTATCATCCACTTGGTGAGCCCCTCTCATTCGGGGTGTCATTTAGTTATTTTTTTACTATGCATTTTTAGTAGAGGTATGCCAGGGCCTTATCTTGGTAGACAGTTTTGCAGACTCATGTTGTCAGAGGTTTTATAGACTAGCTTAGTCTGTCATGTCAGCATTTATTTTCATACTTATTATATTTTCAGATTATTTATGCTACGAGTATGTCATACTACTTTCAATATATAGTTTTACATGTTTCATTATCATTACTATATCATGTTTAACGCCCATGTTGATCAGCAATCCATGTGGTTCTCTCGGTCACATACAGCCAGGCACCGAGTGTCGTATCCCATCTAGGCCATGGTTTGGGGCATGACAAAGCTTGGTATTAGAGCCTAGGTTCAAGTGACTTAGGGAGTCTATGAAACCGTGTCGAGTGGGGTTACTATTATGTATGTATGGGATCCACACATATAAACAGTTGACCGCCAAGACATCTAGGATTGTCTCATTTCTTTCATACTCTAGATCGTGCAGTTAGAGCTATACCTTTAGGACATCCTTCTAACTCGTGCGTATTACGTATTTTAGAAAATGCATGCGAAAAGGAAATCAACTACAAGCAAGAGGGCTGGTGCTAGTTATACTCATTAGGAAAATGCTTAGGCTCAGGGAGCCAATTCGGGTACAACACCACTCAATGCTACAGGGCCTGCAGAGATCCTAGTTCCACTACCCAGTTCCACTGATTCAAATATTAGGGGAGATATTCGGTTGCTCAAGCCCAACGACAAGGGAAAACTTCGAGTACATGAGCTAGTGGGGAGTCATTCAGTTTCAGGACTCAAGAGTTTCTACGCATGGACCTTCTAGTGTTCATAGGGTCTTGTAAGAAGGACGATCCATATAATTACATTGATGGGCTTCAGAATATATTTCGGGTTATGCATGTTAATGAGGTTGAGCCACCAGAGTTTGGAGATTATCAGTTGCAGGATGTTGCTAATATGTGGTATGAGTCTTGGGAGCAGTCCCGCAGGGAAGATGCACCTCCAACAACTTGGGATGAAGTTGTTGATGCTTTCATCGAGCACTTTTTTCCAATAGAGGTCGGGGAGGCAAATAATATAGAGTTTAAGAAGCTCAAGCAGAATGGCAGAAGTGTGCATGAGTACTATCTTTAGTTTGTCTCTTTGACAAAGTATACTCCATATATGGTCCCAGATATGAGGGCGAGAGTTAGGAGTTTCATGTATGGTATTGATCCATATTTTTATGATGCAGCTAACTTTACAGCTCAGAATAGAGATGACTATTAAAAAGATGGTTGCTTTCGTATAAGGTAATGAGAGCAGGTTAAAGAAAGAGGAAGCATTGCAAATGGAGAAAGACAACGAATTCAACAAGAGAGCTAAGCCTAAAGGTCACTTCAATATGGGGGAGATGGAGAAAGGTAGTTCTTCAAAAATAGGTCATCAGGACCTACTCCATCCTCAGCCAGTGTCCCAGTCCCTAAGTTCAGGAAAGATCACAAAAGATAGAACTTCAGAGCATCAAGTTCATAGTCACATGCCAGCATGAGTCAAAGTACTTTCAGTAATACAATTTGTGGTAAGTGTGGTAGGAGACACCCAGGGGAGTGTCGCATGGGTATGGACATCTGCTATGGCTGTAGTCAGCAGAGTCATTTTCTGAGAGACTGTCCATCAACGAGACAGGGTGCGGGAGGTAATGTGGCTCAATCCACAAATTTAGCAGTTCCTCATAATTCTCAGGCCCATTCAAGGCATGGTCCAGCTAAGTCATACAGTGCAGGCAGAGGTCCAAACCTCTTGTATGCGCTAGCAAGTCATGATGATACAGAGGCCCGTGTAGATGTGGTCACAGGTATATTAACGGTCTTCACTTTTGACATTTATGCTCTTATAGATCCTGGATCCACCCTATCATATGTAACCCAATTTATTGCCAAGAAATTTGGGATAGAACCTGAAAAGTTGTATGAACCTTTTGAAGTATCCACTTCAGTAGGAGAGTCAATTATAACTAGACGAATATATTGGTATGTTTATTTCCTATATAAAAGCCAGAAAAATAATATCCAAGGATTATATATACCATCTAGTTCGGGTTAAGGATGCAGATACCCAGACCCCAAATCTTTAGTCCGTACCAATTGTCAATTAGTTACCAGAAGTCTCTCTAGAAGATTTTCCAGAATTTCCTCCCGATAGGGAGATTAAGTTCGGAATTGATCTGCTTCCCAACACTAAACTGATATCTATTCCATCATACAGAATGACTCTAGTAGAGTTAAGAGTATTAAAAGCTCAGTTGAAAGATCTCATTGATAAGGGATTTATTAGACCAAGTGTCTCTCCATGGGGTGCACCAATCTTGTTTGTTCTAAAGAAAGATGAGTCTTTGCGTATGTGCATTGACTATCGGTAATTGAACAAGGTCACCATTAAGAACAATTATCCTCTTCCCAGAATCAATGATTTATTTGACCAACTTCAAAGTGTCCAATATTATTCCAAGATTGACCTCAGTTTAGGGTACAGTTTAAGGTTAAGGAAGTCGATATTTCGAAAACCTCCTATAGAACTCATTATGCTCTTTTTGAATTTGTGTCATGTCATTTGGATTATTGAATTCCCAAATTACTTTCATGGATCTTATGAACAGGGTCTTCAAGCCTTATCTCAATCTTTTCGTCATTGTTTTCATTGATAATATTCTAGTCTATTCCCGTAGTGAGGCTGATCACACAGAACATCTCAGAATAGTGTTGCGGACACTTCATGACCGTCATCTTTATGCTAAGTTTACCAAGTGTAAATTTTGGCTTAAGTCAATGGCATTCTTAGGCCATGTAATTTCAGGCTAAGGCGTCCAAGTTGATTTTCAAAAAATAAACGCTGTTAAGAATTGGCCCAGACCCACATCTGCTTCAGCTATTAGGAGTTTCTTGGGTCTGGTAGGCTATTATAGAAGATTAATAGAAGGTTTTTCATCCATCTCAGATCCATGGACTAGATTGACTCAGAAGAAAGTCAAGTTTTAGTGGTCAGATGCATGTGAGTGTAGTTTCAAGGAATTGAAAACGATGCTGACTTGTGCTCCAATATTAACATTTCCAGAGGGAACCGAGGGATTCATAGTATATTGTGATGCGTCAGGAATTGGTCTTGGGTCTGTTTTAATGCTGCATGGTAAGTTTATAACTTATGCATCCAGACAGCATAAATCTCATGAAAAGAATTATCCAACTCATGCCTTAGAATTAGCAGCTGTAATTTTTGCACTCAAGATACATCATCACTATTTGTATGGAGTTCACATTGACATTTTCACAGATCACAAGAGCCTTAAGTATATTTTCAAGCAGATGGATTTGAATCTTAGGCAGATGAGATGGCTCGAATTGATCAAGGATTATGATTTGGATGTTCTCTACCATCCAGGGAAAGCAAACGTGGTAGTCGATGCTCTTAGTCGGTGATCCATGGGGAGTTTAGCTCATGTTGATGAAGAAAAGAGAACCATGACAAAGGAGATTCATCGACTAGACAATCTAGGAGTTTGACTCATAGACTCCGAAGATAGTAGTGTTTTTATTCAGAACAAGTCTGATTCCTCCCTAGTAGCTGAGGTGAAGGAGAAACAGTTTCGTGATCCCTATTTATTATAGCTCAAAAAGGGAATTCACAAGCATAAGACTATGAGTTTCGAACAAGAGGGAGATGACAATACTTTAAGGTACTGAGGCAGGTTATGTGTTCCAAATGTGGACGGACATAGAGAATGAATCATCGCAGAAGTGCATAATTCCATGTATTCTATTCACCCAGGTTCTGGAAAGATGTATTATGATCTTAAAGAAATTTATTGGTAGAATGATATGAAGAGGAATGTAGCAGACTATGTAGCCAAGTGCTTGAATTGTCTACAGGTGAAAGCTGAGCACGAGAGGCCTGGTGGGTTGGCTCAGAATATTGATATTCCTGTTTGAAAATGGGAGATGATAAATATGGACTTCATAAAATGTATACCTCGCTCAACTCAAAGGCATGATTCGATTTGGGTGATTGTGGATCGACTTACCAAATCAGTCCACTTCTTTCCAGTTAAGACCACAGATTCAACAGAGAATTATGCTAAGTTGTATATCCAAGAAATTTTTAGGCTTCATAGGATCCTAATGTCCATCATTTCAGATCGTGGTATTCAGTTCACTGCACATTTTTGGAAGTCATTTTAGAAAAGATTGGATACTAAGGTAAACCTCACATAGCTTTTCACCCTCAGACAGATGGCTAGACAGAATAGACTATCCAGACTCTTGAGAATATATTAAGGGCATGTTTTCAATTTTAAAGGAAATTGGGATAATCATTTTCCTCTTATTAAATTTGCTTACAATTAACTTATCATGCTAGCTCTGTATGGGCGAAGGTGTAAATCACCAATTGGTTGGTTTGAAGTTGGTGAAGCAGAATTGTTAGGAACAGACTCGGTCTATCAGGCTTTAGAGAAAGTCAAGTTAATTCAGGAGCATTAGAAAATATCTCAAAGTTGCCAGAAGTCCTATTCAGATGTGAGGCGTAGAGACTTAGAGTTTCAAGTTGATGATTGGGTATTTCTGAAAGTTTCACCTATGAAAGGTGTCATGAGTTTGTGAAGAAAGAGAAGCTCAATCCCAGATATATCGGACCATATAGGATTTTGCAAAGAGTTGGCCAAGTGGCTTATGAGCTTGAATTTCCACAAGATTTAGTTGATGTACATCTAGTGTTTCATGTATCAATGTTGAGGAAGTGTGTGTGAGACCTATCTTTGGTTGTCCCTACTAATTCCATTACAGTTAAGGATGGTCTGACCTGTGAAGAGATCCATGTTGCTATTTTGGTTCATCATATTCAAAAGTTGAGAACTAAGGAAGTTGCCTTAGTGAAAGTGTTGTGGATAAGTCAGAATGTTGAGAAGGCTACATGAGAGGACGAAGAAGACATGAAGTCCCGATATTCGCACTTATTTGAGAAACAAGCAGAAAATGAACAAGGTAAATACCTTCAGTATTCGTGTCATGTCGCTTGCGTATCCATGTCTCATATTTCACGTTCATGTATAGAGTACTCATGTCTCATGTTCATGTTTTCATGTAATCATCTCAGTTCAGTTCCCATGTTTCATGTCATGTTCTTCATGTTCACGTACTCATGCCATGTCCGGTCTCATTCTTAACCATGACCCATCATTCAAGGATGAATGATCCCAATGGGGAGATATTGTAATACTTCGTACCATTGGACTAAGTAATTTTCATGATTCAGGGACTTAAGACCTAATGGAAAGTGGTAGAATTAGAAATTTGACAAAAATAACGTTATTCAATTTTACACCCAGAAATACAGACCGTAAAATGATTTACAAACCGTCAGTGGTACCGTAAAACAGACCCCAGAAATCCAAGTCACTGTTAAGGATTACGATAGGAGTTAGGGCTGTAAAAGTTTTACGGGTCGTAAATCCCACCGTAATTATTTTACAGATCGTAAAATACACCGTAATTATTTTACAGACCGTAAAAGCCACCGTAATTATTTTACGGACTGTAAAATCCACCGTAAAATTCCCCGATGACTGAACAGTGTATAATCTTAATTTTTGAGTCTTTTTATTTCATTTTTCATTCCCCCAAGCCCTAGCATAAAGTTCTTCTCCTCATATCATCCTCCTACATTAAGGTAAGCCAATTTCAAGTGATTCCACACATTTATAACATTAATCTCATGAATTCTAAGCGAAATACATTATTCTTAACCTAAGGTTTTAGAAAAACAACTCAAGGAATTAAAGTTCAAGCTTTGGGATTTTCCTTCCAAGTTATGATTTTTAAGACAAGTTTTGGAGCGATTAAGGTATGTAGAGATGCTATCCACGTGTGGCAATATTCATGTTTTTCCCCACGCCACATTTTCCACAAAATCCATGAAATTTCATAACTTAGGATTTTATTACAATTTCATGATAGCCCTAAATTACACGTATCATGATATACCATGTTGAATTATTAATTTGTTATCGTGTTTTTGATATTCCATTATAGTTATTAGGAGTCCGTGCATAGTCCATGAATACCCATAACCTCAAATTCCATGGGTTCTAGAATTACAAGTCATGAGCCATTACTATTAGATTGTGTGAACTTATATATGTATGTTTTCATGAATTTACACAAGTTATATGTTATAATGATTCACATGATAGATTATGATTTCAAACCATGCTATATAAGTTGCTTTCATGAAGCCATGGGCTTACAAACCACTATTTTCAAATATATATTTTGGGAGTTACAAGTTCACCGAGAAGGCTCAGATAGTCTGATACTACGTATGCCACCCTAGGATAAAGGTCGCTCTTCCAGAAGATGATACCTTTAGATTGCATCCGGATCTTTTCATGCCTTGTTATGTCTCATACCCCGACAAGGTATGGGATTGTTCTGTTGGTCGGGCCAGGTACCAAGCTCCACGTACCCACGTGGTGATTTATGTTGTCGGTTATAATACTGCTCTCCCCACAGATATACAGATATGCAGTTACACAAATATATAGATATTCAAATTTACAAACATATAACTTTGCAAATATTTACACATGTTTTATACTCATGTCAGGTCATGCTCATTCTCATGTCACAATTTCAGTTTCATGTTCTATTATTCCATATGCCTGCTTATTTGCTTAGCTACTTTACATACTATACAATTCAGATGTACTAACGTCCCTTTTTCATGGGACCTGTACTTCATGATGCATGTGTTGAGTTTTAGGGAGATGGATCTGCTTAGTAGGATTGCCTTAGTATCAACTACTTGGTGAGCCCCATCTCATTTGGGGTGTCATTTAGTTATTTTATGGCTATGCATTATTAGTAGAGGTATGCCAGATCCTTGTTCTGGTAGACAATTTTGCACACTCATATTATTAGAGGTTTCATAGACTAGTTTAGTATGTCATGTCTAACATTGATTTTCAGATTATTTCCGCTATGAGTATTTCAGACTACTTTCAATATATAGTTTTACATATTTCATTATCATTACTATAACATGTTTTGATTCCTATGTTGATCAACAAGTCATGTGGTTCGTTCGGTCACATACAACTAGGCACCAAGTGTTGTGTCCCGTTCAGGCCATAGTTCAGGGCGTGACAAATGAGCTCTTTTTTTAAGGAATGAATCATTCCTCTATGATACCCTTAATCGGATATGATATATACCATGTGACCATCATAGATGACTGATGAGTTTTAAGGAAATAAACAGTTCTCTATGATACCCTGTCAGTATATGATATATATCAGGTTGGTATCATAGAGAATTGACCTCTTATTTTAAGGAACAAACCAGTCCTCTATGATACCTTGTTAGTATATGATATATACCATATGAATATCATGAAGGATGGAGGAGTATTTTCTTTAGGGATGAACCAGTCATGTATGATACCTTTGTCAGTATATGATATATACCATTTGGGTATTATATATGATTGAAGAGTGTTTTTTAAGGAATGAATTTGTCATCTATGATACTTTGTCAGTATATGATATATACTAGAGTGATCTCATGAGGATTAAGTATTTTTCTGAAAGGAATGAACCAGACCTCCATGATATTCTATCAGTATATGATATATAGCATGTGGTATCATAGATGACTGATGAGTGTCATTTTTAATAAATGAACCAATCCTCTATGATACCTTGTAAGTATATGATATATGCAATGTGAGTATCATAGTATACCGCAACAGTATACTTTAACTTCTAGTGATATATTATTTTGATATATTATAATCTAGCTTGATAATTGATATAAGAAAAAAGTAAAATAAGCAAAATGTGTACTATATCAGTTAACTTTTTTATTAATATAGAGAAAAGGAATAAAAATAAAAAATCTCAATAAGTGTGTAGAATTATTATTTTAATTAAATTATAGTCATGCGGAGGGCTGGTTTTATTTATTTAAGAAAAACAAAGGTTCAAAACGAAACAAATGAAAAAAGGAGGTATAAAAGCAAATAACAAAATTACACTTGACAAATAGGAAAGTAAAATCCCTAATTTGTTTCTCCTTGTCTCATTTTCCCTGAAAAATGTCGACAACGTTCTCCTCTTCTCTTTACAATGGTGATGATTGATTTCCACAACAGATGTCTCTATACAATTTCCATGATCCTTCATCGGTGTCAGGTTCTGTTCTCTGTATTTCCTTTTTTGTTTCTCATATTTCTTAAATTTTTGTGAGTTTCTCATCTCTGTCTCTTCATCTTTGTTGATTCTGATACCTCACTCTGTTCTTTGCTTTTTTTCCTCTTGTTGGAGTTGTGGGAAGCTACGCATGCCACATTCAGCTGACTTAGGCTCGATTTCCCCCCCTTGACTGCTTTGTTGCTCTCCTATTCAATAATACGGTATGATTCGACTCTCCACCTTCTTTATATTGTTGTTTGGCTTGTACTCAGTGCAAAAAAAGTTCTATTGTTGTAGATCTTGATAACTTATGCTCAACTTTTGTTGCATCTTACTTATGTGTCTCTTATGGTAATCCGTGTGTTTTCATGTTATTGATGTTCATGTTTCTTCATTCTCTTGATGTGTTGTTGATGTTTAACTTCACACGTATTCATTTTCACCATCAATTCCTAGTTCTAATCCTTAAATGAGGTATCTGAGTCTTGTTGCTATTGAGTATCCTTCTCTTGTCAATTTTCAATTCTTGGAAGCTTTGGCACTGAAAAGAATCCTTATCCAGGGCTTGATTTGCCAAAGCATCTACCAATTTATTTCCTTCCCTAAAAATATGTGTGAAAGTGACTTCCATGCTGCTTCTTATTTCTCTAACTTCATCCACCCAAATAGAAATGTTCCATGGGGTTTCCAACCCTCAGATAGAATCTTTTGGACAATCTTTGATTATGTTTGAATGATACCATTATTGAGTCTTATTTCTCTACAAAAATTAAGTGTTTTTGTGATTTCTATGATCTCTGCTTATGTATTAGTGGCACTACATATATCCTCTTCTTGTGCATGAACTAAGTCCCCAGTTGAATTCCTTAACCAGAATTCATATGCACTTTTGCCTGGGTTGCCTCTTGAAGCTCTATCAGTGTTGCAAATAATCCAACCTGGTAGAGGAAGCTTCCACACTACTTTAGTAATCTTTAATTGTTATCTCCCTCCTTCCAACATTTGTATAAGCTCATCCCATATATTAGGTACCCTTCTGATTGAAGGATTTCTTATTTGGACCAACCTTTGTATTGTAGCAAAAACCTGATATATGATTTTACCACCTGATCTCTTATCTACATGCTTTATACAATTCCTCCTCTTTCATAATTTCCATAGTATGAGAGCATGGATTACTTTATATATCTGCTTCAATCTTCTAGTTATTGGTGCCTGCCGCCATTTTACTATCAATTGTTGTAGTTGTAGGCCCACCATATTAATACCTGCAAAAGAATAAAAATAGGACCAAGTCATGTTAGCTATAAAAGATGTGATGAGCAAATACTGGATTGTCTCCTCCTTAGGATTTGAACAACATCGACATCTGAACAAAAGAAATTGGATTATGAAAAAAATAAGAAATAAAGAAAACAATGATTTGAAAAATAAAATAAAAAGGAAAAACAAGAAAAAAAAGAAACATGAAAGGAGAAAATAGACAAAAGATATATTATATCAGTTATATTTAAATAAAGGTGAACATATGTTTACTACATCAATTATCTTTTTTTATTATATAGAAATAAAATAACAATAAATACAAGGTAAAAAAGTAAATGAAATTAGATTATGAAGAAAAAGAGAAATAAAAAGGAAATAAATGAAATTAGAAAAAGGAAAGAATGAGAAAACGGAAAGAAATTAATATTGGTTAAGTGAATGCTCTCTTTCCTTATGAGTGGTCGGTTCCAACTACACACAAGTGTACGTAGTCGATAAGTAATAAAGTGATAAGTAGAGTATCGTTCAACTCGAGGACCTTTGATTCAACTATTTACTGAATCAAACTATTACAACTTATTTATTCAAAAGATTCTAAGAAGTGAATATGATCAACTAATAGTACAAT
Organism: Anisodus tanguticus; assembly: GCA_034509755.1. Lineage (NCBI taxonomy): Eukaryota > Viridiplantae > Streptophyta > Magnoliopsida > Solanales > Solanaceae > Anisodus > Anisodus tanguticus. Next base: position 19,746,997 of record CM067546.1, on the reverse strand, counting down.
GACAATATAAAATAACAAGTAATGAAAATGAGGAATCCAAGGGACGTGAGGTCCTAGGGTTATTATTGCTAACAATCCTGTTGAGTTATCAATGAGAATTTGATTCTTATAAATCTAGTTTACTAATTCCAGAGTCGATATTACGTCGCATAGGAGTGGCCTTAGAACGATGCCTATCCAAACTACTAAACATTATGGCTCCATGAACGTATCTAATAATAAGGACGCATCTATAATTGTGACACCCGAACTTAGGAGAAGTGTCCCACATCGGCAAAACACAGGAGAGATGCTAGGTATATAAGTAAGCAGACCTTAGATCCTAGTGACACATTTTAAAGTCGTGCGTGCCTAGACCCAAAATGAATAATATCACTAGTGGGCTGGGCTGTTACTGATGGTATCAGAGCCACCCATGTGTCATCCTTGTTGATGTGGGACAAATTTCAACTGAGTTTATGCGAATCCCGGAAAGGTGGGACAAACCTCAATGCTGAGTCTAGGCAAATATCATGCGCTGGGGCAAACCTCAGCGAGGACGCTGAGTCCATAAGAGGGGGTGTATGTTATACCCTAACTTAGGAAAAGTGTCCCACATCAGCAAAACACAAGAGAGATGCTGAGTATATAAGTAAGTAGGCCTTAGACCCTAGTGACATATTTTAAAGTTATGCGGGTCTAGGCTCAAAGCGGACAATATCACTAGTGGGTTGGACTATTACTATAATTCCTGTAATGGACCAAGAAACATGAATAAAGTAAAGGTCTACAACTAGCCTGACACTTGCTAATTGTAAATTAGTCAGTTTTACTAATCAATGTCGGACGAACCGAACTTGCCATAATCATTCTCCTTTGCTATCTGAACCCCCTTGTGAGAGACATTGATTCAGATATGTAGATAGTCTCTCTATGTTAGCTACTCATAGAGATAAGTGATGAATGATTGAGCAAGTAAACTAATTAAACTAAATAATGGTGATAAATAATATAAATAATTTGATGTATCAAACTACAACATTCATGAAGAACCACAACCATAAGAACTACAAATCACAAGAGAAGAGATCAAAGAAAGCTTAAGATTGATAAAGCTTCCGTTGTCGTTTGAACCTCTGTCGTGTCTCCCTCTTGAAACGACTTATCTACTCTAGAATATGACTTCCTTCAAAGGAATATCTATTCAATCTCTCAAAAATGTGTAGAACATGTATTTATAGTGTTAGGATTTGACAATGGGTTAGATCTCTAAGTTAAGTCCAAAATCGACTCGAATTTACAGAATTTGTAAGGGCAAGTTGCACCCCCTTGTAAGGTGGAATGCATGCCTTAGGAAAAATGTTTATGCCAATAAAATTCAAGCTCACGCCGTGTGGGATGACCCCTAGCGCGGGGCGCCTTTGTATTTCCTACGACACTTTACTAAAATGGGCTTATCTCTCTCGTACGACCTCAGAATGTGATGATTCTTGTTGTTATGGTTCCGAAATCACGATACATATATGGTGATCCAACAAAATCACCATTAAAACTAATTGTACTGATTAGACAAAACATATAGCTATGTGGTGCGGGATCACAACACATTAAGTTTTTGACTCTTTCTCGTGAGTACTTGGCCCTCGGGTGCTTAGGTCATACCGTATGTTCAGAACTGACTTCTAATCAGACGTCAAAGTCATATTTCACCTCTTTTTGCATCAAAACATCATTTTGCCACCAAATCATCACCTAAACATAAACACACATCACATATATAGTGATCAAAATGTACTTAAATCTAAAGAAAATAGTAGGGGTGAGCGGGTCCGGGTACCCTAATTTTTTTGAATTATCCGGACCCTACCCCGTATAAGATCGATTCCTAAATTTACTACCCGGAACCTACCCGTAGTAATCATTATCCGAAACCTACCCGGACCCTGCGGTTCCAGGTAGGTTCCCGGAATCGATGTTTCTTTGTGCAAAATAATGCCTTCGTATAACAGCTTTGGTTTAGGAATAAATTCGTCTACTTATCCTCTGAAGCTAGTGCCATAAAACCCATAAAGAATCCTTTCGGAGCAAATATCCCAAGAATGTTTCAAAGATTTGCTTTGGTTTTCGTTTCAACTTTCTTTTCAATAACGTAAAGGAGTACATAATTTAAAAATTCAATTTTTCAGTTTTCTATCGCTTTTGGCTTTTTCTCTGCTTATGATTGTCACTTTGTATTATTTGATTTATTTCTTAATGGTGAAAGTGATTGTTCTGCATTTAGTTTTCCCCCCTTAAATGGTGTACTTTAGTATGGCCTTTTTTTTCTTTTTTTATTAACTAAAAAATAATGGAATTCAAAAAGTAAAAATATTTAATATTTCATAGGTTTCGGGTATCGGTTCCGGGTCCGGGTACCTTGTCTCTATTTGCCGGAACCGGAACCGGACCCGACATTGATCAGTTCCTAATTTTACTACCCGGAACCTACCCGTTATTATAATATATCTACCCGGAACCTACCCGTTAGTGTCGGTTCCGATCGGGTATCTGGGTACCCTGTACCCGTGCTCACCCCTAGAAAATAGTAACAAATGAGAGGCGTAAATTGTTTCAAAACTTGTATTTCTAGACGCCGATCAATGAGTAAAGAAAAAATGGATAAAATAACACAACCAAACAAACATAAAACTTTTACACCTTGGGAGTTTAAGCCCTCTGCTTCGTCGCATGTTGTACTAATTTTGTTGGAAATTTGCCTTTGGCGGGAGTTGCGACCGACCAACTTTAACGGCTTAAACACTAGTGTAACGTATGTTGGAGAATTCGGTTCTTCACACATGCATGATCTACTAAGTACGTAGATAACCGTAGGGCCAAGAATCGTCAAATTTCATTGAGAAATGAAAGAGATATTGGTTCACGAAGTAAGGTGTTTGAAGCATGGAAAGTGTGGTATTGTGTGTAATTCTCCCTCATCGGTAGAGGAAGAAAGAAGTGTTGTGTATATAAGATTCAAAATTGGTTTGGGGTTTGGGACCCCAAGGGGTATCCCATGTGTTTAAAGGAGGGAGGACCTAGATGTGCTTCGGTTCGAGGAAAGACCACACGCGCGCCGCCGCCACCCGCCCGTCCGGTCCGGTCCGGTTTCGGTTCCGAGTTCCGGGTTCCGGGTTCTCGGGTTCTCGGGTCGTGGGTCGTGGGCTGTGGGTCTTCTGATATTATCTTTTTGGGCCAGAAAACTTTGCCAGATGTACAGTTCGGACCAGAATTCTTTCAGATGTACAGTTTGGTCCCTGAAGTTTCAAGATGTACAGTTTGGTCCCTGAAGTTCAGAATTTCAACGGTCAAGACAGAAAATCCAAGCACTCAATTCAGCCATTTATTTTGGCTGAATTACTCCTCCTATAATGGCCAAATCCGTTGGTCTTCCACCATTTATGTTGGTGGCTTTACTACCTCCATAATGGCCATTATTTGGCTATTATGGAGGCAGTTTTTCAGCCCCTCCCTCACCTATATAAACACCCCCTTACACCATTGTTGAGCAGAAAAAGAATGACCAAAGAGAGGCAGCAAAACAGTGCACGAAAATACACAACCAAAATAGTTTTCTTCCTACAACTTCCAAGCATCATTTCGTTACTCAATATTCTTCACGGTAGCTCTTGAGTTTCATTTGCTCAAGGGTTCCATTGCTGTTTTATCTTGGGAGACAAATTGTCCAGGACGTATAAAGGATACATACGGGACAATATTGTCTTAAGGACAGAGTGCTACACTCGACTCAGCAAAAACAATTTACATTTTTCCGTCTTCTACAAAACTGGAATTTCCAGTTTTTACTTATGTAACGATTGTAATTTCAGATTCCATGTTGAATTATTGAAATCTTTGTTTATCCTTTCGAATACTTGTAATAGTTAAATACTTCCCGTACTACTTTATAAAGTACCATAGAGCAAATCTCCCAACAAGTTTTTCATCTACTGGAAGACATTTTCAGTCAATGGGTATATGATGTATTAATTTCTAATATAAATCATGAGTTGAGTAATTCTCATGGATGAAAAAGAAGACTATTCAAAATGAGAAATTATGGAAATAGTCATTTCTGCCTTAGTGAACTCATTTCCGTCGTAGCGTGAATTTGTCCGCCCCAGCGCAAGGGCGATATGTTAAGTAACTTTGCTTCAGCGGACACTTCCTTCGCCACGGTGCATCCGCCCTAGTAGAATCAAATCCGATGCTGTGGAAATGCTAGCAGTCAGGTGTATATAAATACTTAATGATATGCACATGTTTTCGACTGATATCCTGATTTGACTTGAATTGTCTATGTGTTGTTGAACTCTTGAAAGCATGTGTACATCATATTTATACTTGATTACATCTCATTATATCATGATATCTTGCATTGTATTGTCATAACATGCATACACTTATGGTTCTATGATTTGATATAAGAGTGGTATGGATATGTTGTGGTCAAAGAGATCGGAAAAGTAAGAGTAATATGAGATTATGGCAATTGAGATAAGATTGATACGTGGGGAGCAGAGTTGAGACTCGATAGATGAGTCATAGGCTCTAGTCAGATTTGTGTATGGAATTCTGGCTGGTTATGAGCGCTATATGGACTTTGCGGGTCCCCCATGGGTGTACGGATTATAATTAAACCTTGACGTACCGTATACCAGGTTGATAAAGGTACCTTGCATATGCATTTCATCTTCATTATCTTATTCATATTATACATACTTATGTCATTTCATCAGTGGACTGTGGTTGTATTTATTTTTGAGTGATTCTTGATAACTTGTTTGGATCTTAGAAATTGAGTGAGTATATATGATGATTGATCCTTGCGTGATGTGGTGCCTATGTGTTGGAATGAGTAGTATCCTCTCGTAAGGTTGCTATGTGGCTATATCCCATTAGTCGGTACTCACTGTTGGTGTTATGCATTCGCGTAAAGGATGATGTGTTAGTGGTAATTGAGTCATGTAATAAAATGTCTAGCATATGGAAGAGTGTCATGTTGTTAATTGTTAACAGTTTCACTAAGGTCAGAGGCTGGGGATAATATATGTAAACAACATGATTTCTACGTAGGAGTTATGAAAAAGGTCTGTAATTAGTAGGGTGAAGGATGGTGATGCTACTTGCTTGTAATTTTAATTGTTATAATGAGGTCTAGCGTGAATTTTGTATTAGTGGGTCGAGGTGTGAGTTTATGGAACTTCGAGAATGTATTAAGTATATTTGATTGAATGTTCTTGATGTACTTGATAAGAGACTATATGACTTATAAATTTGGTATGTTCATTGTCATATGTATGGGTTGGGAGTCTTATGTGGGTAAAGATTATGTGTTCGTGGATTTTATGTTAATAAATGTCTTGGTAATCATATGGACCATAATGTATTTAAGTGTGATTTGGTAGGTCTATTAAGATGATAGTGGTAGGCTATATGGTGTCAACTTGATATTTATATCTGATTATGTATTTCCGTCGTTGTCGGCCTATGATGTCTACAAGGGTACGTTGTGTACATATGCTACACTTGCTGCATCTTTTCTGGATGCAGGTATTCAGTCTATCAAGATGCAGATTGAACAACGGGGAGCTGAGACAGACTATCTTATCTGGTGTCCTTGGTTCCTATCTTATGTAATTGTTCCCTTCATTCGAACAATGTTGTATTTTTCCACGTTCTGAAGTTGTATCTTAAAGTCCTTGTATAAGTCAGACCAGGTTTTGGAGATGAATGATTATTTTACGGATTCATTGTTTTTCTGCTTTCATGGAATTCTTTAAGAGTGTAATTTATATTCTTCCGCATTTACTTAAAACAATTTAAAATATATTTTTTGGAACTTGGTTCGCTTACCGGGGTATTATGTAGGTGCCACCACGACGCTTGTGATTTGGGTCATGACAAAGTTGGTATCAGAGCTCTAGGTTGACCGGTCTCACGAATACAATGACAGTGTGTAATAGACTCTTGCGGATTGGTACGATGACATCTCTATCCATCTGCGAGAGGCGCTGAAGCATTTTAGGAACTATTCCCTTATTTCATTCCTATCGTGCCTACTCATTTATATTCCATACCTTGTTCCCTCAAATTAGTATCTAGTCAAGTCCAATTGATATCTGGTCGTATGTGTAAATATATTCGAAGGCTAACGCAAAGGGTAGAAGTTGTAATTTTGATTTCCTATTTTGTTTTAGTGGTGCCGCCCTAGAAAAATTAATTTTGCACCTGCAGGTCCACACCAGTGAACGGTGGGCCGCAAGAGGGATTCCCTATTGTGATGATGAACTTTCCCTGACAAAGTATTTCCCATCGTGGTGAATCCGCTCTTGCATAACATTTTCCGCTGTAGCGGTATTCTGTGCCTTGTTTGGTAACTCGCCCCTGAGAGATCACTCCCGCCGAAGCGAGTCCGCCTCAGCGGAAACTTTCTTCACCCAGCGGAATCACTAGGCAGAAAATAGAGTGTTCTGCTTCTATGTTGAGACTTATCACCTGTACAATGACAATATGTACCATAACCAATTATACCAAGCAAAACCCAGCAAGAAATTTTAGATAGCCAAAGACTCAATATCCGATAATATCTACCAAACAAAGATGAGAAATTAACTTCGAATATCCCAAAATGATCCAAGCATTCACCAAACCAAAGCAACAGAAAATAAAACAAGCAAACCAAAAGAAAATAGTCGAAACATCCAACAAACACCAGAACAATAAATTGTTTGATATAAGCCCGATACGGGCTAACCATAAATATGAAGCATGGGCTAAATGCTGTCTCCTCGAGATGGCCACATCCTCACCTCCCTCAGTGCTACTGCTGCTATTATCCACCCTGTGTAGGAATGAGTAATCCTAATCATCATGCTCATCCTCTATGAGAAGGGGGTCCTTGAAATCCAAGTGTTTGAACAAACCCTTAATGCCTCTCCATACCTTCACGAGAAGCTTGCCTTGGGATTTGTTCCTATTCTTTTCCTTCTTGAATTTCGTGCAGAGATTACCATAGTCTGTGGCTAAACCCTTGTATGTTGTCTCCAGTGCACTAACCGATGTATGTAGAGCCTTATGCAACTCAAGATATTCTTTTATCTCCTCGCAGGAGAAGTAGTCAACATGAGCACCTGAAGAACTAGCCTCGATAGAAGGCTTAGGAAGTCCAGCAACCATGTACCTAATCTCTTCAACTGCAAACCCATAGTACCAAGTGGCCCCTGAGGCTGCGACTATGAATGTGACTGCGACCCATCATCAGTACCCTCACCACTCACATTCAGGTCTACCCTCATCTTCTTACCCCTCACTAGTGTGTCCGACCCTGACACTTTCAGAGGGTGGAATACCTCCTCAAGATCTCTCTATCTATCATCAGGCTTAAACATTGCACTCGCCCTCCTGTATAACTCTGTAATCAAAGAAGGGAATTTCAGAGTTAACCCTCATTTGTCCAAATAATCCTTCCACTATTTAACAATGTGGTATCCCACATTCACCGGGACACCATCAAGAATGCATACTACTATGAGAGAGCGAACGTAAGCGCAGTTAGACTTGTTGCTAGAATGTCTCACCCTGCTGCCAATGATACTCTTCCACCATTTTGCCTCAGCTGTGAGGTACTCATTTGTGATCCCCCATTTCTTATTGGTCCATGTAATCTTGTTTCGGTGCTCCACCTCTACCAGTTGTGACACTAACCACTCTCCATTACCGTAATCTTCTTTAGCCTTCATGATCTCAGGTGGGTGGTTGGGCAATCCATAAAAATCATTAATCACTTCGGCCCCAATTGGTACCATTTCCCCTCAAATCTTTATCACTAGATTTGGCTCTGACAACCTGACCTTCTTCAAGTTTGTGTAAAACTCTCTTACCCAGTCCTCGTTGGCCTTGCAAGGTGCTGGAGCAAAGCACATCTAACCTGTTTGCATTAATCGGGTGTAAAAGTTGGGAAGAAACTCTTCCAAGTCGGTACAGACTATGCCACTTTCCATTAGCAACTTTTTGTTTCTTAAATTCTCAAAGTAATGGTTCTGGAAGTCTTGAGACATGAATCAAAAGGCACCGTAGTCACTCGTTGACTCCTTATCGATAAGTCTGTGTTGTTGAGCGAGATTTCCATTATTTTGATCCATTACACCTACAATTACCAAATTTATGTCAGTTCAGTAATAGAAGTATATGTACCATGATATTATATGTCTAACGAGCCAAAGAAACTGATAAAATTCAACCCGAGTGGGTCTATACATAGCTATTGTTTTGACTCTGCTACTGTGCTATTTCCGCTTGAGCGAATTCGCCCTAGTGAAGAGTGTGTTCACTTTAGCGAAAACACTGTGTTTCCCTCCATTACGCTCCAGTGAACCCATTTTTTGCCATAGCAGATCATCTCAAACGGAAGAAGCATCCGCTAGAGTGAGATCATCATCCTAAACAACCCATCGGAAAATTTTCAAAATTTTATCCTATTTTTGTCCGAAAAAGTCCTTTGTTTAATTAATAGGTGTGTATACGTGGTGTGTAAAGTCCTATAATGACCGTATTTAACCCGATCTATAAGTATATTATCATTACTACCCCCACCCCCAAAAATTTCCATGGTATATTTAAATATCTCCACCACCACTATACTTCTATCTTAGTATTTGAAGCCATAAGTATGTAGTACGAGGTTTCAAACACTTACCGAAGAGAGAGTTGAGTGGTGAGAGTCGAGAGCGAGCTTCGGTGGCCTCGGGAGTATGCCACCGTCGGTTGGTTACGATAAATCAGGAAGGGAGTGGGCAGCGCTATGGGGGAGTTGTGGGAGAAGGAGAGAGTTATTTGTGTAGGTAGGGTTTGCGGGCCTGTTTGCAAGAGAGTTGGGGAAAGGGAGTTGAAGTGGGTTTGAGAATTTTTGGGAGTTGGAGAAGTGAAGGGGAAGTGGGGGACCGATCAGTTTTGGGGGTAAGATTTTTGAACTCTGTGCCTTGTGTCTCGACAAGCCTCTTCTCTACCCCAGTGAGTCTGTAGGAGCGGGCCAGTGTGCTGTTATAGCGAAGTTTGTCTTTCCCAATCGTTCGCTTCAGCGAACAAGATTTTTGCGAGAGCAGAAGCGCCCCAGCGTACCATATGTCCACCATAGCAAAGTCCTTGTTTTTAATTACAACGTATGTGACGTTATTCGGAAGCGATAATTCTCTTGGCAAGTATTGGTCCTATCTGTTTGTACAATAATTTCACTCTCAAACCTTATATAACTATTCTGAAGCGTCATATCCCACTATTATTTATGCTGTGATTAATTATTTAGCCTATGGGGATAGACGATGTTATAAATTCAGTAGTGTGACCAAGGGCGTGATGCTATACACGAATGTTTGAAGTCAAATTTTTTCCGTGTAAATATTCTTCCTATAATGCGAGTAATATTAGTGTTTCCCAATCGGCCAGTCTAAATTATCGATATCATAGGCTTGGTGTGTTGTGTGAAGATATTTTCCCTCAGCATTGTGCGAAATTTACAAGAGTACTTGTAAAACCTGGATCCGAGCCCTATCTATTGTTCCATTACTTTTCCAGTGTCTCCGTTCGAGGATGAATGTTTGTTTAATTGATATCTTATGTAACAACCCGTTTGGTCGTTATGATCTTCTAACTTGATTTCTGGTCATAACTCTTCTCCCAACATTCACCGATGATATTTCTAATATAAATCATAAGTTGAGTAATTCCTATGGATGAAAAAGAAGACTATTCAAAATGCAAAATTTTGGAAATAGTTATTTCCACCTCACCGAACTCATTTCCGTCCCAACAAAGCTCGCTCCAATGTGAATCTGCCTGCCCCGACGCAGGGGCGATGTGTCAAGTAACTCCACTTCAGCGGACCGTTTCTTCACCACGGTGCATCCGCCCCAGCGGAATCGAATGCGCCATGGCACAAACGCTGGCATTCAGGTGTATATAAATACTTAATGATAAGCACACTTTCCCAAATGGTATTTTTTTAGTTAGGGGCTACCCTAATCAGTTTTTAGCATTCTTGACCCAAGTTTCCCCTATGAAAGGTAATCCATTCCTTCTTTTTGTTATGTTTCCTTAATGTTGTAGTAGTTGGGGGTAAGAGTAAAAATGGAGAATAGTGGTAAGAACTCTTAAAAGTAGTGGGCATATTGAGGTGATGATTTTGTAATGTAATTGAATGGGTTAGGAATGATTTCTTTAAAATAGGCTATAATATGGGTAAAATAACCTTGTGTATGATTAAGATTGATTATATAAACCCTTTATTAAAGTGGGGAAGAACCTAGGGTTGAAAAATGGGTTTTCTATGGTAATATGGAATTGAAGGACTAAATGAAGTTATTTTCCAAAATAATTTCAGGTTATGGCTAATGATCAAGGCTAGAAACTTTTGAAGTAATAAAGTATGGATTTTGACACAGTGGGCATGGGATGGAAGTGTAGGTGTCTTATATTGATTGGGGACTAAGTCCTTATGTGCTTATCTTGATGTTAATATAAAGAACTATATGTTAGATTAAGTTTGCTACAAAGAGTTCCAAGAAGTCAAGCATGCGTGTTAAGGATTGACCGTTCATGGCTCTTGTTTGGCATCAAGGTAGGCTATAATTTAGCTTTTCGAGACTTCGATAGAAGTACGTAATTAGTTATAAATATTGAGGGGTAATGGGCATGTTTGGAGGTCCCACTCAGTCGACTGTGATGAACGGTTGAGTGGGTACCGGAGTTGAACAGTGATGATGGGATGATTTGGGGAATCAACCTTATGTCGGTTCCGATTGCTGATAATTTAGACACCTCACCATATGTGGGCTTGCAGCCATGTTTGCTATTGTTTGTTTACTCACCACACATGCTTTCGACTGATATCCTGATTTGACTTGGATTGTCTATGTGTTGTTGAACTCTTGAAAGCATGTGTACATCATCTCTATACTTGATTGCATCTCATTATATCATGATATCTTGCCTTGTATTGTCATTGCATGCATACACTCATGGTTCTGTGATTTGATATGAGAGGTATGGATATGATATGGTCCAAGAGACCGGAAAAGTATGAGTAATATGAGATTATGGAAATTGAGATAAGATTGATACGTGTGGAGCAGCCTGCAACATGATTGAGACTCGATGGATCAGTCATGGGCTCTAGTCAGATTTGTGTATGGAATTCTGGCTGGCTATGAGCGGTATATGGACTTCGTGGTTCCCCCATGGATCTATGGATCATAATCAAACCTTGACATACTGTATACCAGGTTGAGAAAGGTACCTTGCATATGCATTTCATCTTCATTATCACATTCATATTATACGTACTTATGCCATTTCATCAGTGGACTGTAGTTGTATTTGTATTTGAGTGATTCTTGATAACTTGTTTGGATATTAGAAATTGAATGAGTATTTATGATGATTTATCCTTGCGTGGTGTAGTGCCTATGTGTTGGAATGAGTAGTATCCTCTCGTAAGGTTGCTATGTGGCTATATCCTATTAGTCAGTACTCACTGTTGGTGTTATGCATTCGCGTAAAGGATGATGTGTTAGTGGTAATTGAGTCATGTAATAAAATGTCTAGCATATGGAAGAGTGTCATGTTGTTAATTGTTAACAGTTTCACTAAGGTCAGAGGCTGGGGATAATATATGTAAACAACGTGATTTCTACGTAGGAGTTATGAAAAAGGTCTGTAACTAGTAGGGTGAAGGATAGTGATGCTACTTGCTTGTAATTTTAATTGTTATAATGAGGTCTAGCGTGAATTTTGTATTAGTGGGTCGAGGTGTGAGTTTATGGAACTTCTAGAATGTATTAAGTATATTTGATTGAATGTTCTTGATGTACTTGATAAGAGACTATATGACTTATAAATTTGGTATGTTCATTGTCATAGGTATGGGTTGGGAGTCTTATGTGGGTAAAGATTATGTGTTCCTGGATTTTATGTTAATAAATGTCTTGGTAATCATATGGACCATAATGTATTTAAGTGTGACTTGGTAGGTCTATTAAGATGATAGTGGTAGGCTATATGGTGTCAACTTGATATTTATATCTGATTATGCATTTCCGTCGTTGTCGGCCTATGATGTCTACAGGGGTACGTTGTGTACTCATGACTTGATACATCTTTTCTGGATGCAGATATTCGGTCTATCAGGTTGCAGATTGGAGCAATGGGAGATGAGGCAGACTATCTTATCCGATGTCCTTGGTTCCTATCGAATGTAATTGTTCCCTTCATTTAGACAATGTTGTATTTTTCAGCATTCTGAAGTTGTATTTGAGTCCTTGTATGTGTCAGTCCAGGTTCTGGGGATGAAAGATTGTTTTCTGGATCCATTGTTCTTACGCTTTCATGGAATTCTTTACGATTGTAATTTATTTTCTCCTGCATTTACTTAAAATCCTTTAAAAGCTATTTTTTTTAAAAAAATTGGTTCACCTACCAGGGGCATTGTGTAGGTGTCACTACAATGCCCGTGATTTGGATCATGACACTAAATGAAGTTATAAGGAGATGGATAACATTGTGGTGATGAGTAGGAGTGATAATGGAGGTTTTTGTGCTGAAGCATGTGGAGTTTGAACTATAAATGATCCTATGGAGTTACGTACATAAGTTGTTCGATCAAATGCCTGAATTAACATCCCTATAGGATATAAAATTGATATTGATACCAATCCTTTGTCTGATATAGATAATCATTCGTATCAGGTGTGAGGACTCGTTGGACGTTTGTAGCATCGTGCATAAGGTATGTAAAGCTAATTTCCTTCTTTGGCATGTCTTAGTGTAAACACTCATTTGAAGTGATTTTCCTGTCGTTAAGTTGAATAATCCTATGTTTCTCTTGATGAAATCGGTCATATCTCTTGTATACTCCCAAGCAGTAGCAACTTCCATTTTCCATATGCCTAAGAATGATTAGTTTAAGGTTTAAGAACATAGTGACAATTATGATAGTCGGGGGGATAATGACCATAGGTCACTCAGATTCTGTTCGTGGTATCTCTTGAGGTTTGTCTTGCATTGCACTTATATATATGTTGCTATTTGCATACCGCACCGCGCTATAGTCCGTTGGGCAGGTACATAGATGTGCAGACCACTGATTAGTTGGGCAGATATTATCGTGTTCTATATAGCTGGGCTGTTTTGTCACACCCCAACCTTGGCGGGTGTGGCTGGCACCCAGCACTCGAAGGCCTGAGAGGACCAACTAGAGTGTTTGAGACCTATTATGAGCAAATTAGGCCATCAAGGCCTCTATCTAAGCGTAATAAGTCAAGGATGGCTAACGACCTGCAGACAGAAAGGTCCCAATAGCATATATATATGTAAACAAGGCCGACAAGTACATCGGAGGAGTACATCACTAACAAAAGGGGCCGACAAGGCCACAACATCACAACCAATACTATACACAAGTTTGCAAACCTCTAAGAGTGGCATAATACGTCAATGGTCGGATAGGTTCCTTCCATACCCCAAAATACTAGTCATATGTACAACACTACCTAGTGACACCTGTATAGCAACTTCGAGGGAGAGGAGTGCGACGATCATAGCTAGACAAGCAACCTACTGAGAAGGAGCGCTGCCCTGCCTATTTGCACATACGGGCATGAACACAGTGCCCCAGAAGGGACATCAGTACTAAATATGTATAGAATATGTAGGGCATAATCATCTATAAATGAAGCAACAATAATAAAAAAAGAGTTAGAAATACCACCTGGAACTTCATACGTGTCTTACTAGACTCATCTGTGGGTATATATAAGTACTCAATCGCGTATTTAATGTCATATGCCTTTGTGGCCAGTATTCTGTGGGAAATATCATTTGTACCATATCTGTATAATCATGTATATAACGCCATAGGCCTCTGCGAGCAACATAAGCATATAGTATATACATATAGGGACCATTCCCACCTTATGAAGGACCTATCAACTAGTCGGGGTGACGTAAAGTCATTGCACCCCAGACAGTTCTTATGTGGACTCATATACTCTTTTACATTGCGACGATCATTCAGAACAAAGACACTTTACCTTACTTTCTTAATCATGAAGTACTAACTCATGGTTTAGCCATAGAAGGGAATAACATTAATGATGGATTACGAAGTGAATGGCCGACGGAGACATATATGATTAATGAGTAGATTAACCTTAAGTGTCTCTTTAATTGTGTAAGAATAGGACCTTTTCGAGGACATATTCATATCAATTTTTGTAGAAGGGATCCTGCCATAACAGAAATAAGTTAAGCCCTACATTCCTTGTCGTTGAAGCTGATTATGTTTCGAGGAGCCTCGCAGGTGGTATGAGCAATTATCTACATTGAATAAGGGATTTGTATTAATATCGAACTTATATCGAATAAGAGATTTCATTTAGGCAATTCGTCAAACACCTTGCGTACATGAAGTTCTAGAGTTATACTATCATGGATTCTTGTTCAATTTAACACCACCATCTCCCATAACTCTTTCCCTCAACTACATAACCTTAACAACATGATTCAAAACCCATATCTACTCTCTATATCCCAATCAACAATCCCCAAACAATAAGTTGGCATGATTTCACATAACAAAAGATGTACTTTCAAGATCATGTGTATCAAACTCCGAAAATTCTCAAGTTACTTCCATCAAGGAACCCAACCAGGTAAATAGAGGCTAAAGAACACAATAGGGTGATAACACCTTACCTTAAACATGAAGTTTGCATGATGAGACACAATTCCAATACTTGGGTAAACTTTTCACCAAGGTAGAAACAACCTAGTAAGGATGGAACTTGTATTACGAACTTCATTACACGAGTTTCACGTGATTTCTCCTTCCGATTTACTCTTGGACAAATGTGGAACACTTAGGGAGCTTTTAGAAGTTTCTAGGGTTTGTTTTGAAGAGAAAATGAGGTCAATGGAGCCCTCATCGACTTTTAAAAAAGTTAGCACCGCCTCATCGACAAGCTTTTATGGTGGCTCCATCAACTTTTTGTCAAGTGTTACGGCGGAAGGCCTAGAGTTTTACGGACTGTAAAGCACAATTTTGGCCATAATTCTTACTGTAAAACATGAATTCTCCAAATCATGACGAACGTATTTCTTCTGGTTTGACTTAACCTAATGCCTCTTGATAATTCCATAGACAAACTGAGGACCCTTATTACCCCTTCACAAGATCACATATTTCCAAGAGATATCGGTATTCAATCGATGGTATGGCTAGACATGAAACTATGAGGCATAACATTATTTCCCCTTTAGGAACATTCTTCCTCGAATGTTGAATATTTCTTTAACGCTTAGGATTTTAGAAAATTTTGGCAGAGTTTCCTCTATAAACAGGGCTATCCGAAACCAGTCAACTAACCCAAACAGATAACCAATGCCATACAGGGCTACATAATAGCATAACAACATCCAATTGGCCTCATACGACCATCTACATATGTAAGAATCGAAGAGGGTTAACCATAACTCACCTTAACTATCATTCGCCATATCCTGAGTTGCGCTTGCTATAACTACTTCACTATTAGCACCTGAACAAGGTATATATATGAATTAAGATCAACGAACAAGGTGGGAACAAAAGAATATTATCAAACGAATATCGATATAGAATTGAAGTTTGGAATATGTGGGGTACTTGGATCTCATATCCTCTTCGGCTTCGCAAGTCATTTCTTCCACGTTATTGTTTTTCCAGAGTACTTTAACCAAAGCAACTTCCTTGGTTCGTAACTTACGTACTTGGCAATATAGGATAGCAATGGGAACTTCTTCATACAATAAGTTTTCTATAACTTGAAAATCCTCAATAGGGGTAGTGCGGGAGGGATCACCCAAAAATTTACATAGCATGGATACGTGAAACACAAGATGAACGACTTCTAATTCTTGAGGCAACTCAGGTTTATAAGCTTGCCCTTTTTGCCAAATCTTATCACGCATTCATAGGAGACACCTTTAAGAACACCCAATCTCCTACCACGAACTCTAAGTCTTGACGCCGGTTATCTAAATAGGATTTTTGTTGACTTTGGGCTGTCAACAATAGCTCCTGAATCATTTTCACTTTTTCTATAGCTTGCTACACCAAGTTACGTCGCAATAACTTTGTCCCACCCACATTCAACCAACCAATATGAGACCTGCATTTTCGTCCATATAGGGCCTCATATGGTTCCATTTGAATGCTAGAATGGTAACTATTATTATAAGAAAACTCAATAAGAGGTAGGTGATCTTCCCACTTCCCTTGAAGTCTAAAACACAAGCTCGGAACATATCTTCGAGTGTCTAAATAATGCGCTCGACTTGCCCATTAGTTTCTGGATGAAAAGTTGTGCTAAGGCTAGCCTGAGTACCCAAACCTTTCTGAAAAGACTTCCAAAAGTTAGCCGTAAATTGAGAGCCTTGATCAGATATAATAGACACTAGAATTCCATAGAGTCGGACTATATCTTTGATATACAATCGAGTATAATCTTTGGCCGAATAAGTAGTTCTGACGGGTAGGAAATTAGCTGATTTCATTAGTCTATCCATGATAACCCATATCAAATCGAACTTCTTATGAGAATTAGGTAATCTCGTAATAAGGTCCATATTGATCGCCTCCCGTTTCCATGTCGGAATCTCCATATTCTACAATAATCCTCCAGGTTTTTTATGCTCAACTTTAACTTGTTGGCAATTCGGACACTGAGCAACAAACTCTGCGATATTTATCTTCATATTGCTCCACCAGTATAGTTGTCGATGGTCATGATACATCTTAGTGGAACCAGGGTGAATAGAATACCTGGACTGGTGGATGTCTACTATAATCTTTCCTTGAAGTCCCGCAATGTTAGACACGCACAATTGGCCCTTATACTTAAGAACTCCATCTTCTGATCGTTTAAACAACCACTTCTTTTGATAAGAAATGCCTTCCTTAATTCTTACCAAGGTTGGGTCATCAAACTGCTGTGCCTTTACTTCTGCCACTAAGGCGGATTCAGCGGAATTCTGAACTTTGACACCTCCGTCGCCTGCATCCATCAATTGTAGACTTAAACTGGCTAATCAACACAATTCCTTAGTCATCTCTAACTTGTCGATCCCTACATGCTTCAAACTGCCCATAGACTTCCAACTTAACGCATCGACTAGAATGTTTGCCTTGCCTGGATGATATAAAATGTCCACATCGTAGTCTTTTAACAACTCAAACCACCCACGCTACCTCAGATTCAACTCTTTCTGCTTGAATATATACTGCAAGCTCTTATAGTCTGTAAATATATCGACATGTACCCCATACAAGTGATGATGACATATCTTCAAAAAAGATATAACCGCTGCCAACTCCAGATCATGAGTCATGTAATTCTGCTCATGTTTTCTTAGTTGCCTCAAAGCGTACGCAATGACCTTACCATGTTGCATTAAAACACATCCCAACCCTATTCTGGAAGCGTCACAGTACACAACATAGCCTTCTAGGCCCTTAAGAAATTATAGAATAAGTGTTGAGGTTAATCAGCTCTTAAACTCCTGAAAACTCTTCTCGCAAGCATCTGACCAATGAAACTTAGCTTCCTTATGAGTCAACTTTGTCAGTGATGAGGCAATGGAATAAAAATTCGGTAGGAACCTCCAATAGTAACCTGCCAGACCCAATGAACTACATACCTCGATAGGGGTTGTAGGCCTCGGCCAATTCTTTACCACCTCAATCTTTTGGATATCCACATTAATGCCTTCATTGGATACTATATGCCCCAGGAAAGCCACCGAGTTCAGCCAAAACTCACATTTAGAGAACTTAGCATACAACTTATGATCATGGAGCATCAGTAATACCGCTTGCAAATGATCCAGGTGCTCCGCTTCTAGGAGAGAATATACCAAAATGTCATTAATGAACACTATTATGAAAATATCTAAAAACAGCTTAAACACCTGATTCATCAAGTCCATAAAAGTCGCTGGTGCGTTGGTTAAACCGAAAGACATAACAAGAATCTCATAGTGACCATATCTGGTCTGAAAGGCTGTCTTTGGAATATCCTTCTCCTTGACTCATAGTTGATGGTATCCCGATCGAAGATTGATCTTTGAGAAATACTTGGCGCCTTGCAATTGATCAAACAAATAATCGATCCTGGGAAGCGAGTATTTATTCTAAATAGTCACCTTATTCAACTGACGATAATTGATAAACCTTCTTAAGGAACTGTCTTTCTTAAGAACAAATAACATGGGTGCACCCCACAGGGAAATACTTGCCTGATAAAGCCTTTTTCTAGAAGATCCTCCAACTGAGCTTTTAGTTCTTTTAACTCGGCATGAGCCATTTGATATGGAGGAATAGATATAGGCTGAGTATCTAGGAGTGTCGCTAGCGAACTCAATTTCTCTTTCGGGAGGAACGCCAGTAAGTTCATCAGGGAATACGTTAGGAAATTCACTAATGATAGGGACTGATTGAAGGGCTGGAGGATTTTCCTCCACTTCCTGAACTCACACGACGTGGTAGATATATCCTTTCGAGATCATCTTCTAAGCCTTAAGGTAGGAAATAAACCTCCCCTTAGGCATTGCAACATTGACTTTCCATTCAATGATGGGCTCGCCTGGAAAATTAAAGTGAACGATTTTCGTCCAAAAATCTTCATTAGCATAACAGGAAGCCAACCAATCTATGCCCATAATAACGTCAAGTTCTACCATTTCTAGTTTATTCAAATTAGATAAAGTATGGCTGTCGAAAATCCTTACATCGAAATTCCTATACACCGGCTCACCCACGGGTGTGGATACCTCGAATGACTTATATAATAATTCAGGCTCTTTTCCACACTTACCATCAACAAATAGGGTAATATATGACATGGTATAACCCAGATCTATTAAAGAATATACGTTAAGAGTGAAAATGGATAATATACATGTAACCACGTTCGGAGATGACTCAAGATCTTATCATCCTGATAATGCATAAATGTAGTTTTGATGACCGCCTGAACTAGTCGCTCCATTCATGCCCCTTCATCTACCTCTACCAGCTGAGGTCTACGTGCCCTGCCCAATGAGGCGTACTAATGAAGAAGAAGATGCTACATACCCTGTTGGCTATTCCATACCGCCTCCACCCCTACCCAAGGGAGGCGATTGTGCGTTCCAAAATTTCAATGCCCTTCAAGGCCAACGGTCAGCTCGCTAACCAATCTTTTTCTCTCTGTATCATGTGTATATGATTGGCACCATGACTCGGGAGGGGATTCATATCTACATTGGGCGTTGAGACTTCTAATATGAGCTCTCTCTTATCAATCAAATCTTGTAACTTATGCTAAAGGTTGATGCAATCCTCAGTTGAATGTCCATTCGCACCTGAATGGTAAGCACAAGTATGATCAGGTCGATAAAAGCAACTTTTCGGATTAATATACTTTGGCGGCATTACTTTGATGAGATCGGTGATGCTTATCTTGGTAAATAGACTGGTTCATATTTTCTGAAAGTGGTGGGAATACCCGCGGAGGATTTTTCACAATGTTCGAACGTGGAAAATTGTAAGTGGCCGGAGGTGGCTGATTATGATGATTTTATTAGTTTTGGGGTGATTGGTTTATGGGCGCGGGAATATGGTAATTTGTAGGTGGAGCTTGGTAAGTGGGTATATGTGTTTGATAATTCGGTTGTGGAGCTTGGTAGTTGGGCTGTGGAACTTGGTAGCTCGGCTCTGCGTAGTATACCGTCATAGGGCTGTAAGGGGACGGTGATGATATGTAGTTGTATGGCAGAGGAGATTGGTATACATCAAAGGATGATTATGATCCTTCCCTTATACGGCTTCTCGGGTTTGGGGTAACACTTGCCACATCCTCCTCCTTCTTCTTGGCGACTCCAATAGAGCTTAATGTGTCAGCCTTGCACACAACACTGGTAATTGTTCCTATTTTGAGACCGTTTTCTATGGTCTATCCCATATTGACCAGATTAGTGAATGACCTCACGATCATAGCCAACATTTTGTCATAACAATCTGTATCCTGATATCGGATGAATGCCGAAACTAGTTTTTCTTCACTCATTGGAGGCTATACTCGGGCAGCCTCGACCCTCCACCTACTGGCGTATTCTTGATAAGTCTCTGTTGATTTTTGGCGGATCTTTTCCAGAGAGTAGCGGTCAGGTACATTTCCCACATTGAAGCGGAACCTATCCATGAAAGTTGTCGCCATCTCTTCCCAAGAATTCCAGCGGTTGATATCTTGTGCGGTAAACCATTCGGTTGCTTCACCCATGAGGCTTCAGCTAAAAAGCCCTTTTAGTAGTGCCTAATTTCCTTTGGCCCCGACCAGCTGGTCATAGTAAGCTCTTATATGAGCTTTGGGGTTCCCGATACTATTAAAGTGTTCGAATTTGGGCACCTTGAAACCTTCCGGCAAATCCAAATCAGGATGCATGCACAAATCATTATATCTCAAGATTGTTGATTTGTGGGAACCCTTGAACATATCCATAATCTTCTGTTCTGTTTCCCTATCTCTTCGGTCCTTCTCGGCCTTCCAGGCCTTTTCCATTACCTCGTAATAATCTAGCTCTAGCAAGGAGTCAATAGGGGTAATTGGGGTATGCAAGGATACTATGGGATGCATAGGGTGACTTTTAGGAGTGGTATAGGTAATAGTATTTTGGTGAAAGCTGGGGTTGGCATAAATTGATGATGCCTGAAAGGTGGGCGCACATTGGAAGGTTCCAGCCATGTGGGTGACATTTATTGGATGTGGTGTTTGGTAAGAGGCCCTAGTGTGGGCATTTGGGAAGTGTTTGGGTAAATATGAGTTTAGAGAGGGAAAGGGAGGTGGAGGCCTTCTTGCCTCAACAACATCTGCTTCTTTGGCAGCATTGGCAACTTCATTCTTTGCGACCTTTTCTTGAAGGTCGGCTACTTGCTTGAGTAGTATAGTGATTACGTCCTTGGTATGCGAGGCATTTTGGAAATTTTGAGAAACTATGCCCTCGATTAGGGCACTCTTGTTGCGATTATCCTCGGGAGTACCAATCATGTTGGTTTGATTGTCTTGGTTTAGGGATGTTGCCACTACTTTTGATCTGGTAAAATATGCAAGTGTTTCGCGATGGATCGACCATTTTCTATAAGAATAAAAACAACTCAAAGGCAAATGGCGTTAGTACGTTGTCAGAAATCATAATGCAAAATATCACGTATAAGTTGAAAATAAATCACGTAGACTCATGTATTCAATTTCAACCCTTGATTGATTCTTTCATTCAGGGGTGTTTTGGTCATTTTGGCATATTTTTGGTTTTTAGAGTTTCAATTTGAAAGTTTTCGGTTGATTTGCCACCACGTTGTCATTGAACTTGAACCCATCGAGTCTTATGTAGACTACCTATGTATCGCTCCTTGGGAAATCAGGCCCTTCCGTAGTTCAGATTACACAGAAATTATAAACTAATTTCTTCGACCCAAACATAAATCTACCCTGACCAGGCCCGATATGGTCTTTCCACTTATCCCTCATTGGGACATCAAGTCACATGTGGTTTCGTTTACAAAAAGTGGGAGGGGGATACTTTTAATTGAAAGTTATAAAAGGGACGCCTAAAGTACCCAAAAAATGACTTCGCCCTGAAGACATGGTAGTTCATCGTCCTTACAAGCATGCCTTTTTCGGCGGCTTCCTTAAAAGTGGCCTTATATTACGGGCTAGATATCGCTAGTGTTCACCAAATGTTCTAATTCGATTTTGAAGGCTTCACACTCTTCGATGTCATGCCTGGGAGCTCTTGAATGGTACAAGTAGATCTGTATCTTTGAAGTGCTTGGGAAGATTTGGTAGGTACTCTGGAGAGGTTAAACTTTGCTGAGGAGGCACAATAATGAGAAGAGGTCGGCATACGAGTCGTCAAAAGTAATAAAATCATAGCACCAGAATTGTGTGCCCATGGTGATTCCTGCACCATCCATGGCATGGTCATGGACCAGGAGGGAGTGAGGTCCCCAAAAGTGATGGATGACTTTCCGATCGATCAGTATGACAACCATTTTCTAGAAGGCCATACAATCATGCATCTCATAGCCGGACTGGTTCCTGTGGTATTGGCACCTTTTGTGAGCAAAGAGAGGTGCATAAGTTGGGAGGACCCTGGGGCTAACTTCTGCCCATCTAATGACTTTCATCATGTCGAAAATATCGATGTTACACACTTATCTTAGTGAGACTCTAAAGTAGGACCCACGGTCTTTGAGGGAAATTGGCCACCACATTGGAGATGGTTCACGGGAAGGCCCATGTGGCATCCCGCATGAGTCAGCAGCTTCATTGAGAAAACTCTATTGTATTCCCCGATATCTTCCCCGTAAGGCATCAAGTCATCTTTTTGTGGTTGTGTTAGAAGGATATAGTAATCCATCATAGTTTGTACTTCCAGGAAGGCTTTGGTATTGCAGTTTTCCTTCGGGATATTTTTCAGTCAGTTTCACCACAAATTTCAGAATCTCATCCAGTTTCTTCATTTTGGCATTCGCCACATTGGTATTATAGTCAACCTCCTTCAATTAGTCTCTTGACAACTCAATCTTGGCATTAATCTTGCGGATCTTGATCTTAAGATACTCCTAAGTCTCTTCGTCGCTTATTAGGTCTATAACTAGTGAGGTGGCACTGTGACTGTCTGGAGTCTCCATTGGTGGAAAATCAAACTTTGAGAGGAGGT
Source organism: Anisodus tanguticus (assembly GCA_034509755.1). Lineage (NCBI taxonomy): Eukaryota > Viridiplantae > Streptophyta > Magnoliopsida > Solanales > Solanaceae > Anisodus > Anisodus tanguticus. The sequence goes on along the minus strand of CM067546.1, from coordinate 19,724,191 downwards.
TAAATTAGCCAACTTTGGTATTTCATTTGTTTTTCTTTTTGGATTAGTGTCCGAAATGTGGGACCAATCAGGAGTTCAAGATGGAATATATGAAAGCACATAAGTAATTTATATCACAAAAGCACATAAACAGTTACAATATTTGCGTTCCTATGCTTCATTACTCCAAGGATTCTAATCGTTGAAGCATAAATGTGCCAAATTTTAATAAATCCATTGCCCCCCATAATCATTTCATTAAAATATAATATCTTCCCCGAAGGGATTACAAAGCATAAATAAAGAGGTAAATCAGAAAAAGTCTACTCTAGTGGCTGATGATTAAGCTCTGTCAGCCCGAGATTTTTTGGGCCTTCGAAGGGCGGCCTGAATCCGGATATGAGTAGACATTAGAACTGACCCAACCCATCGGCTCCTTTCTATAAGTGTCACTTGTCCAACGATATCCAAAACTTCCTTTATATGAGTGTCTAAATCTTCGAGACACTCATCGGTAAAGTCGACCTCCTCAGTCAAGCTAGCTATGACAAACTGATCATGCTATATCTTCTCTTGGTACTTGGAATCCCGATCATCTGCTTGTCTCCAATATGGCGAGCTTGGATCTCAGCTTTTAAATCCCAATCATTTTTGGTCTTATAGAGGTTGGGACCCAGTGTGAGGGTACCTTACAACTATGCTCTCAGCCACTCCACATAGTATTTCTCGCATTATGTGTGAAGATGATCATTGGTTAAAGTCTCTAGACCACATTTGATTCTACCATTCCATTCTTGAATGATGTCACCAACTCCTTCAATCATGTCAACCTCGTAGTCACGCACATATTCCCTTATAATTCTAATTTGGGGAATGATCTGTTCCATTCCAAACTGTCGTAGGATCCTAAGAGGTGCATATGGACGGATTCCACGGATCCCCATAAGTGGTAGGAAAGGGCATTTTCGGCCTCTTATGGATATGGTCTTAGAGTAGAAGTTGGGAAGTCTCCATTGGATGCTATCCTCTCGGAGCCTATAAAAGATGAAAGCCCACTCATCTATGGATTGGGTTTCGAAATATGGATAAGTGACTAGAAGGTCATCCTTTCTACAGGCAGGGTCTCAGTATGATGGAGCCTCAATTTTGTGGAGGTGTTTCATGATCCACCATTGGACTAGGAGGTTACACCCTTGGAAATAACCATGTAGGTTTTGGCATTATCCTAAAGCTTGATAGATGTCGGCTAAGATGATTGGGACTAGGTCGTAGTATTTTGCATTCCCGTTATTGGTTATGCCATTAAAGATAGTATGAGTGACAAAGATGACCCGAGTTTCTATAGCTCGGTTACGGTCTTTGGGAAATACCATGGTCCCTAAAAGACATATAGCGAAGGCTAACAGTCGAGTAGCTTCCCAAGCGGCGATGGAGTGGAATCCAATCGAATGGTCTATGTAGCCCTGGGTGGACCCAAATCGGGTGTAGAGATCCTGATGAAAAGAAGGCCGTGAACTTAAGTTTTCAACATGAGCCGCGAGGTGATTTTCTAAGAGTGCCAAAGATAGTCAATCGTCCTATGGTGATATACTTAATATGGAATGGAGTGTGGAGTGGAATTGAAGATATAACTTGAAGATCCAAGAAGGAAACATTTTTCGGCTTTTATGTAGGTCTTGGCCGAGACCACCTTTTAGCTTGTTTTAATTCCTAGCTTAATTATTAGATCTCCTTATAGATTAATTACTATGCTATGTAATAAGATAGATGACCAATCCAAAGAATCATCTAGAAGGAGAAGCTTCCAAGGTTCCCCAAGGAGGTAATTCATGAACTAGCTAGTTCATGCACTTATCTACATGGATGACACAAAAGGGTGGCCTAGATAACATGAAGAGTTGGGTATTCTCCCTTCTCCCAAATCGACCAAATAGTTCATGCACCTATCTACATGGATGACACAAAAGGGTGGCCTGGAGAACATGAAGAGTTTGGTGTTTTCCCTTCTCCCAAGTCGACCGAACCCTTCCCCCTTTTCCATTCGGCCTAGATGCATTGTTATGTCTATACTGTTATTTATTCTAGAAGGTTTAGAACTAGTATAAATAGGGAGATGTAGTTGATGAAAGAAGATATTGACGTATTATGAAATATATTCGAGTTTACTCAAACTTGCTAAGTTTTCAACTTTTGTGGTCCAACTCTTGGTCCCTTTATGGTCCAAACCCCAGTCCTTTTATGGGCCACCCCTTGGTCCTTTTGTGGTCCAAACCCTCGGTGTAGGTCTAGTTAGAACTTTTGTGATCTAACTATACCCAAGCCAGGGTTCTATCCGATAACTTGTTACAAACACATTGAAGGTCTTCTCGGCCTACATTACCTTACCCGCACACGAATTTGATTATCACTTTTGTTCCCCATCCTTATCCAAACTACATAATTCTTTTCACCCAAATACACTCCAATACTTACCCAACTCACACCCAAAAGGTCGTCAATCGACTCCTCCCACAATCACCCAAAACCCCAACCAATTCCCCACCATCCCGACCGCATCCCCATTCCGCCAACCTTACTGTCCTGATCATTTTCTGCCACCTTACCACCACCCAACAACTAAATACCAACCTCCAACATAATCTACAACGTGTCTAGTTCATCCTCTCCAAACGCCTTAGCCCAACACCCTCCAAATTCACTCGCACACCCCCACCAAACACACACTGCCCGGAAACCCGCCAACCTCCATTTGACCCCCATTTTCATATCCACCCGGTCCCAATCTAACTCTGACCTACCTAACTATACAATCCCCTCCTTATATACATCAGTTTGGTATCAGAGCAAGGCTTTCCCGTCTCACGCCTTGACGCTATGGCTAACATAAATGAAGAACTTTGGAGAATCATAAGTGACCTTTTTGCGGAACAAATGCAAATCTTGAGAAGAGGGTTTGCAGAGCATGTTGTGATTAATGATTCCGAGTCTGGGAAGGAGGTTACACAAAACAACTCGAGGCATGAAAGGAAAGACAACCGAAGTCTACGGTTTGATCTTCCAATCTTTGAAGGAAATATGGACCTGGAAGAGTTTCTTAAATGATTATGGGCCATTGAGAGGCTTTTCGAATACAACTAATATGATGACCACAAGTGTTTTAAGGTTGCTACATTGAAGTTGAAGGAATTCTCTTCTTTGTGGTATGAAAACCTCAAAACAAGCCAGAGGAGGAATGGGAAAACCAAGATTAAATCTTGCGACAAGCTAAGGAAACATTTTAATAAGAAGTTCTTGCTAAGGGAGTATGAACAAGACCTATACCTCAAGCTCACCAAACTTTGTCAAAGAGTTCTTAAAGTTAAGGAATATGTTTGAGAGTTCGAGAAAGTCACCATGCTTTGTGACTTAGAAGAAAATGAGGCTCAAAGGATTGCACGATTCATTGGAGGCTTGAACGTGGTGATTCAAGATAAGGTCGAAGTTGCAACATACTAAACTACTACAAGTATTTGATAAAGGTCTTCTTGTACTTGCTCATTTACTCTATGTTTATATTCCTACCCATGAAGTCAAGTCACCAAGTTCTAGAGTGGTTAAGTAATAATAATAGCCTTGAATCAGTCTACTGCTTGTCACTTGTCATGGTTCTAAATGATAAAATATGCTATATTTCATATGTTTGCTGGAAGTTACCTTGTCTTAGTATTTTTTTGTGAAGCCATGTCGATATATCACAAGATATATGGACAGTATGCCAAGTATACAAACCCCATATATCGAGTGTATACCAACATGAATAGTCTACTTCCCTTTGAATGATAAATCCCTTAACTCTTACTAATGAAGGAATACCTTGGAACCCATAAGGGATTTACTTGTCTATATATTGTTCCATTCGATCTTTTAGGTCACGACTTCACCTCGATGGTTAGGCCAATTATGTTTTAATAATAAAAGAGGTATTGAATCTTTGCTTTAACAACTTTCAATGTTGCACTAGCATTAGCAGGAGGAGGAGCACTAGTAGAAAGAACCTCTCTCAGATGATATCTGATACATCACTCATGTTTTCCATACTGGAAACATCTGTTGGGCCTAGCCCATTTATTGCTACTTATTTCTGCCCATTTCACATGAATATAGTTTCTGGGTTTAGCATATGCATAGTGTCTCCTGCTTGTTATCTTCCTCTATGCATTTTAATCGGGCCCAACCCATTGTTACTTTTATTTTACTTGTGTACAATGGGTTCCGGATATGTCTAAATGGGCTTCTCTTGTTCCCTTGTTCTTTGCATCTGTTGCACCACGATAAGATAGGCCCCTACTGGGCCTATCATATTTTTCAGTTCGCGCCTTTACAAGCATTACACATTCAATTGATTGGGTTAAGGCCCAGTTAATGGCATTTCTTGATCGAGTCCGTATAAGGGAAGCTAGTATTTGCTTGAAGGACCAACTATGGGTGAAAATAGTAATTGGTGGGCTTAGGTATGCCCACCAGCCTAACTCAATCTCTTCAATTTTGTATATGTATATGTATTCCTTGTAATAAGAAATACTTTGTATATTATTGGAACACATGCGGTTACGACCTAGGATAGGAAAATGATACGTATATTATTTAGTATAGATCGCCAAAAAATGACTTCAAAATACTTGTTTAAAATCTGGAAATTAAATTAAAAAGTGGACTGTTTTGCCCCTTGCAACAAATCTGGAAAAAATGAATTCTTAAAACTGGGTTAACTAATTTTGGAATTAAAATTCATAACTTGGATTCTTAAAATTATGTTTTGACCTAGATTAATTTAAATTGGATGAATTAATGATTATGAAAGGACCCAAAATCAGGCTTGAGTGACATAAGCTAATTAACGGATTGCTGGAAACATCTTTTTTCAGAATTTAAGTTGGATAAAAAACTAACATTTTCAAGGCTAAATTTGCAGACTAAGCCCAACTAAATGATTTTCGGCAAAAAGAACAAAATGAAACTATCTTGGACTTAGGTCAAAGTAAGGGTTTTAGACTTGTGGGATATGATTTGACTTTGGGAAGATATAACATGCAAAAGAATAAAGAGCAGTTTTTTTATCTCTTTTGTCAAAATCTAAACTTGTCATTTCAAATGAATTATATTCATTTTAAATTCTTGAAAAGATTTTCAAAAATAGGCAAGTGTAAATTGGACAATATTGTTGGACTAAATGTAGAGTTCTAATCAAATTAATTTGGGTGTTCTTAGTCCGAAAATAAATTGATCCCCGTGCGCCTATCTTATTCGTTTTCAAATAAAACTTTTGAGTTTTATTTGAATAAAATGAAATGACAAGTATTTTGCAGATATTTTAAACACTAAGCAATTCAAATCATTTAAAGCATGCTATAAAACTCGTAGGTCAATCGTATTATATGGATCCTTAATATCGAGGTACTAACACCTTCCCTGGGTTATCACCAGAACTCTTACCTTGACTCTGGTTTAGATAGAATTTTTTCAAACTATTTGAATAAACACATTCACACTAGTTTTTCTAATTTACCTATAAATTAGGTGGCGACTCTAAAAATATTATCTGACTTAGAGCACCATCCAAACTCTTAGTTGCTTTTATTCCTTCACCCGTGTAAAAGTGAACCTTAACAGCCACCTCCGACACTATCTGGCTCATATGCAATTTGTTGAGAGGATGTCACCTCCAATACCCTCTGGCCGTGTGCAATGTATTTGTTGAGCGTATGCCACCTTTAACACTGTCTAGCTCGTGTGCAATTTGTTGAGCGGATGCCACCTATGACACCATCTGGCTCGTGTGTATTTGTTGAGTGGATGCCACATGCAATACCGTCTGGCTCATGTGTATTTTTGTTAAGCAAATGCCACATCCGACATCGTCTAGCTTTTATGTAGTTTGTATGAACAGTCCTCTCGGCAATTAGAATTTATTGAGCGCATGCCACCTCGGACATCATCATATGCAGTTTGTATGAATGACCCTTTTGGCAGTTAGTATTTGTTGAGAAGATGCCACCTCCGACATTGTTTGGTTCGTATGCAGTTTGTATAAATTGCCCTCTCGACAGTTAGTATGAATGACCCTCTTAGCATACAAATGATAAGTATGGACTTCTAGGCTGGATCATCTTTCTTTTGTCCTTTCATCGACTGCAACCCTCTCAGTCAGATGACCGTTTTGTCCTTTTATAGACCTCATGGCCAAATTATGCTTCTTTGTCCTTTTGTCGGTTGTGACCCTCTCGGTCAGATGGCCGTTTTGACACTTTATGGTTCTCATGGCTGAATTATGCTTTTTGTCCTTTTATTGGCTATGACCCTCTCGGTCAGATGGCTGTTTTATCCTATTATGGCTCTTATGGCCGGATCGTGCCGCCTTTGTGGCATTTTGCATCTTTTCGTGGCTCTCATGGCCGAACGGTGCCACCCTTGTGGCATTTTTCCCTTTTCATGGCTCTCATGGCCGAATTGTGCCGTCCTTATAGCGCTTTTCTCTTTTCATGGCTTTCATGGCTGGATTGTCATCTTCCGGTGTTCGAGTTTCTTCTTTGTTGTACCTGTTTCATCACGAACAAACAAATTAGTGGAATAAACCACATCCTCCTGATGACATTTTGGGACCCTGCATCCATAGAAAATTTGTTAGTTTATATGGGGTCGACCCCTACTGTCGACTTCTGCTATCTCATTTCTCTGCTTTCAGTATCGACCCTCTTAGGCTCGATATTATGAGGGATAAAGTTAAACTATAGTTTTTAAAAGTATTTTGGAAAACGTTGATTATAAAGCAATTTTTTACTAAAACTTTTTATCTTATTAAAAAGTTATTATCTCATTTTCATGACATATACGCCTCGAGAAATGTTCTTTGACCATCCTTGCGCTCCGGGTGTGCCCCTTGTTTGTCCTGGTGAAATTTGAGACCCCCTCAAAAGTTTTGCCCCAGTTGAAGATTGTCTTGTGGTGAACTCCCGTGTCGAAGCGTCGTGAAGGAATTTTTTAGACTCACTCAAAAATTCTATCCCAGTTGAAGGTTTAAGACCGTCTGACAGGAACTGACTCTCCTGTCAGATTCGTTGATGGAATTTTTGAGATCCTCTAAAAAGTTCTGCCCCAGTTGAAAGTTTAAGGTCGGCTGACTCTCATGCCGAATTTGTAGGTGGAATTCTTGAGATCTTTTAAGATATTCTGCCGCAGTTACAAGTTTGGGGATCCCGATATTCTCTGAGGAGGACTTTGAATCTTCATTGTCTCAGAGGCTTCCTAGGGGTTTGTTTAGTTTTTTATTTGGTGTGATCGAGCTCAAAGAGCGCCTATGTTTCCTGTCATAGCAGGAGTCAGGTCAAACGTAGTTCAGAAAAAAGATGATTGATTTTTATAATAATGTGACCGAGTCCTAAATGGACTGCCTACATATCCCGCCTTGGGAAATCAGAAGACCAAATCTGATGAGGATTTTTCTACCTATTTCGGTTGTAAGAGAAATGTTTTGTGTAGTGATTAAAGTAAAGAAATGCGATTACAAATTGAAAAGGCATGTCTTCACGCATAGTATCTCTTGATTGCGTATGAGTTGATTGCTTTGGGCCACTCTTGGCCATCCATTTCTACGAGGACTACAACTTCACCTGATAGTACATTGTGCACCATATAGGGACCTTGCCGGTTGGGTTTGAACTTTTCTTTGTACTCATCTTGGTGTGGAAACACACGCTTGACCACCAGTTGTCCTATCTGAAAGATTCGGGCTCTGAACCATTTGTTGAAGGTGCGTGTAATTCCCTGCTAGTAGAGTTGATCGTGACACAGGGCGACCATCCTTTTCTCATCAATTAGAGATAGTTGCTCATATTTTTTTGGGACCCACTTTTCATGCCAGCTCTGCTTCTTGTTGATTATGAGTGACAGTATCTCTACCTAAGTTGGTATTACTACTTTAGTACCGTAGATAAGTAATTACGGGGTTGCCCCTATTGAGGTCCGAGTTATTGTTCTGTATCCTAGCAATGCATAGGGCAACTGGTCATGCCAACATTTATAGTTGTCAGTCATCTTTCTTAATATCCTCTTAATGTTTTTGTTGGCTGCATCTACGGCTCCGTTCATTTGTGGAATGTAGGCAGTAGAATTCCGATGAGTTATGCGGAACTACTCACAAATATCATTCATTATATGGTTGTTCAGATTTGCTCAATTGTCAGTTATGATCGACTCCAAGATACCGAATCGGCATATAATGTTGTTTCACACAATGTCTGCTACCACCTTCTTGGTCACAAGCTTGTGGGAAGTAGCTTTGACCCATTTTGTGAAGTAGACTATGGCATCTAGAATGAAACGGTGTTTGTTGGATGCGAGGCTAGTTCTATGGGCCCAATAACGTCCATACCCCAAGCTACAAATGGCCAGGGCAAGCACATGACATTGAGTTCACTCGGTGGGACCTTGATTAGATCTTCGTGAATATGGTATTGATGGCATCTTCGCACGAATCTACTATAGTCAGTTTCCATGGTCAACTAATAGTAGTATGCCCTCAGGATCTCCTTGGCTAGGACGAACCCATTCATGTGAGGACCACAAGTCCCGGCGTGTACCTCTTCTAACAATTTTGTGGCCTCTGTGGCATCGAGACATCTGAGTAGCCCTAGATTGGGTGTCCTCTTTTAGAGTATTCCTTTGTTTAGGAAGAAATCATTGGCCATTCTTCTGATGGTCTTCTTTTGGTTGCTTGTGATGTTTTTAGGATACTTTCCCTTTTCTAGATATATGCTTATGTCAGCGTACCACGGTTTACCATCTCATTCCACTTCCACGTGGGAACATTAAGCATGTTCTTCCCTGATGATGATCTCTAGCAGGTCAATATGACTCTTTTAGGGTTCTGTTTAATGGATGCTATGGTTGCAAGAGCATCGGTGAATTCGTTCAAAGCTCTTGACGTGTGTCGGAGATCTGATCATTTTTAGCCTCTTGCATAACCTTTATGTGAGGCTTACATATGGGAGGATCATTTCATTCTTAGTAGCCCATTCTCCTTAGACTTGGTGAATTAATAGATTTGAGTCTCTTATCACCAATAACTCTTAGATATCCATGTCGAGATCTAGGCGAAGATGCAGGCTTCATACTCTGCCATGTTGTTGGTGAATCGGAAGTTGAGCTTTGTTGGTATCGGTGACCCATTTCCAAGACTAGAACTGCTTCAATTCCTGAATCCTTGTAATTGACTACACCATTGAAGAACATTCTCCATCATGAGTAGGTTTCTACAATGTTTTCCTCGATTGTCATTGCTTCCTCGTCCGGGAAATATGTCCTCAGTGGTTTGAACCCTTCGTCCACTGGACTTTCTGCTAGCAAATCGGCCAATACCTGTCCCTTGACGGATTTTTGGACCATGTACATGATGTTGAATTCGCTCAGAAGTATTTTCCACTTGGATAAGTTTCCTATAAGCATGGGCTAGCAAATGATGTACTTCAAAGGATCCATTTTGGAGATTAGGTGAGTAGTGTAAGCCGATAAGTAGTGTCTCCATTTATGTGCTACCCACGTCAAAGCACAACATGTTTTCTCCACCAAGGTGAACCTTGACTCACAGGCGGTGAATTTCTTTTTGAGATAGTAGATGGCTCACTCTTCTTCCCAGTTTCGTCATGTTGCACCAACATGCATCCAAAAGCATTATCTGATACCGATAAATACAAAAACAATGGGCTCCAAGATTGGCGGATTGGAGAGATATCTCTTGATAGTGTCAACAGCTTTCTGGCCCTCACCGGTCCATTTAGTGGGTACATCCTTTTTTAACAGCTTAAGGATGGACTCCATAATTATTGTAGATTGTGCTATGAGGCATCCAATGTAGTTTAGGCTTCCCTGAAAACTCATGATGTCTTTCTTGGTCTCTGGCTGTGGCAATTCTTGGTTGGATTTGATTTGTGAGGGATCTAATTTTGTGCCCCTGCGGCTGAATATGAATCCCAATAGTTTTCCGGCATGCAATCCAAATGCACAACTTCAGATTGAACTTTCGAAGTATGTCGATGAACTTTCGTAAGTGCATGATATGAACTGAGCTCTCTCATGACTTGATTATGACATCATCTGTATAAACCTCTATCTCTTTGTGCATCATGTCATGGAAGATAGTGGTCATTGCTCTCATGTAAGTTGTGTCAGCATTTTTGAGGCCGAACGATATTACACGGTAGTGGTATACTTCCTATGGAGTGTTGAAATCTATTTTTTGTGTGTCTTCTGCGCTCATCAAAATCGGTTGGTAACCGATGAATCAATCCACAAACGATCGTAGTTTCGCACATGAATGAGAGCGTAGTTAGTCAACATTAGTCTTCAGAACTTCAAATCATTTATGAGGGTTTGTATGACATATAAGGACGTTAAGAAATGGTTTTCGAAGGTTGGAAGTCAATAGGACCAAGGGAAATAGAACATGATCGAGATCAACAAAGTTTCAGCACTATGCTAAGCGTTTCGCGTTGCTGATGCCATTCCGCCTAGCAGATCTAGCCGAAGATCAAAGTCTTTTTTCCTCCACCTCACTGCCACCATATGCGATGGCATATGCAACCAAATATGGACATATGCGCCGCATATGTGACGCAGTGGAGTGGTCTATTTAAATCAATTTTGGGCCAGCTTCACTTCATTTTATATTTTCAAACCCTTCAGCTCCAAACACTCTCTAAATCCCTCTCCGTCATTTAAGAACATCCCTACATGTATCTAAGGTGATTTCTCCCTCCAAGGATTAAGAACACCTTGAAATCATCTCTAGTTGGCTTAATAAAGTTGTGGACTCCTTGAGATTGAATTCAAGCTTGTTGTGGGATACTCTTTGGCTGGTTAAGGTAAGGTTTCATCACCCTATTGTGTCCTTTAGTTCCTCTTAACTTATCTTAATTGGTTGGTGGACATAACTTGTATGTTATGGAGGTGTTTTAAGCATGGCTTTGAAGAATTACCTTTTATAGTATGAAGTTATGTTACCTTGTTGTTTGGGGTTGTTGATTGAGATTGAGAGTAAATATAAGTGTTGAATCATGTTGATGAAGTTATGAAGTTAAGGAAAATGGTTTATAGTAGATGCGGGTGTAATTTGAATAAGAGTCCATTATAGAATTGCTCAAGAACTTCACGTGCTTAAGTTGTTTGACAAAATGTCTAAATAAATTTTCTTATAAGATATAAGCTTGATGTTGATACAAACCCTTCATATATTGTAGATAACCATCCCTAGCACGTGCGAAGGTATGTTGAACGTAACTAGCTTCATCGACAAGGTATGTAATGCAACTTTCTTTCTTTGCATGACTTGACATAAACACTTCTTTGAGTTGAAGTTTCATCTCGTGAAATTGAATAACTATATGCCTTTCTTGATGAAATTGATCATAGTTTTAGTGTACTCTTTATCCATAGCATCTTCTGAATTCTAAATATCCTGAAATAGTTGTATTAAGACTGAAATATGTAGCGACAATATGATAGTCAGAGGAAAATGATGATAGGTCACTCCGACTCTGGTCTTGGCATCTTTTGAGGTCTAATATTGCACTTATATATGTATTTATTTTCTTACCGATCCACGCTATAGACGGTCGGGGTACGACATTTATATGTGCACACCACTGTAGTTGGTTTGACTTTACTGAGTCCTATTAAGGTTGGGTATACCCGAGTCTTTTTGAGGATAGATATGTTATGATATGATATGAATTGCCCCACAGAGCTACTGGATGCTATATTATATGCCCCCTTGAGTGGCTTGATTTTACAGACATGTATATATATCCATACTTGTGACATAGTATGCCCTTAGAGGCTTCTTATGAGTTTCAGGTTGTCTTCTGTACCTATATCGCTTATGTTACATCTTTGTTTACTTATATTACCTACCTTACATATTCAGTACATCTTTCGTACTGACGCCCCCTTTCTGGGGCACTATGTCCATGCCCGCATGTACAGATATGTAAGGTCTTAGTAGGTTGTATGTTTCAGTTGTGATTGTCGCACTCCCCTTTCTCGGAGTTGCTATACAGGAGTCGATAGGTAATGTTGTACATATTCCTAGTATTTTGTGTATGGCAAGACCCTATCCCGACCTGTTATTGTATTATAGTACTATTAGAGGCTTGCAGACTAGTGTTCGGTGTGTATATGTTTTATCATAGCCTTGTCATGCCTCTTGTTAGTTGGTGATACTCTTCTTAAGGCCTTGTCGACATTGGTTATCTATATATACTATGTTTGGACTCTTCTGCGTGTAGGTTTTCATACATTCCTGTCTTGTTAAAGTTATTTTGAGGCCTTGTCGGCCTAGGTTTCGTGTTATAAGTTTCAGGTACTATAGTTGGTTCGCTCGGGCCTGCGGGTGCTGGGTGTTGGCCTTACTCCCCAAGGTTGGGGTGTGACAAACATGGAATCAGAGAAAGTCTGTCCTATGGAGTCTGTAAGTCGTATCTAGTAGAGTCTTGTTATGGGTTTGTTATACACCACATTTATAAATAGGAGGCTGCAAGACACTTAGGATTGTTACTTTTCTTTCTTGTCTTGATCATGAAATAGAGTTGAGTCGTAAGTATTTACTCCTAATCTTCATCTAGTTTATGTTCTCAGCAATGCCTACTACTACTAGATGTCAGACGGCTGCTCAGAGGTTAGACGAGGAGGCATGGGAGGGCACCAGTCGGGTGCCACCCATTATTGTAGAGCATCATGCGCCTCATAACGAGACTGACTCTCAGGTTTCCGAAGCAGATGCACCACCATCTCCAGAGAGGAATAAAGGAGCTAATGTGTCTTCAGTTCCTCCCTCAGTTGCTCATGATCAGAATTTAGACATGCGGACTGTTGTGAAGTTGTTGACTCGATTAGTAGCCTCTCAGGCCTAGCTTCAGACCCCTAGTGCTTCTGGTAGGGTAGTCAGCATGAGAGTTTGGGATTTTATCAATCTAAATGCTCTGGTATTTACGAGATCAGACCCAAATACAGACCCACATAACGTTTTGGATAAAATGCAGCGTACTTTATGCGTAATGCATGCCACAGATGTTGGGTCACTAGAGTTGGCTTCCTATAGGTTGCATGATCTTGTCGTGCCTTGGTATGAGACTTGGGAGCAGACTCGGGGACCCAGTGCCTCATTAATAGGGTGGACGAAGTTCTTCGAGGCATTCTTGCAGTAGTATCTTCTAGTCGAGCGTCGATGAGCCAGGCGGGAGAGGTTCTTACACCTGGAGCAAGGTAATATGAGCGTCTGAGAGTATAATTTATAATTCAATTCTTTGGCTATGTACGCTTCTACGATTGTTTCTAAGATGAGTGATTGAGTCCATCAGTTTGTTACTGGCTTGGGGCTGCATTTGGTAAATGAGTGCACTACAACTTCCTTAAATCTGAATATGGATATTTCCTGCATTTAGGACTATACACAGAACATGGAAGATCGTAAGAGGCAGCAGCAGGTTGATCGAGAGCGGGATAGGGGCTAGTATAGGAGGGCCTGATCTGCAGGTGATATGGGGGATTTCAGAGGTAGTTTTAGGCCACAGTTCCCTATGCACCCATCTTATCCAGCGACTAGTGCACCACCGCAGTTTCAGTGCCAGCATCGTGACCGGACCACTTATTCTATTCACGGTTAACGCTCATAGGCACCAACCTTGCAGTATAGAGGAGATTCCAGTCATGTGAGGTCACCGATGTCATATTATGGTCGATATGGTAGGGAGTCTTTAAGTCGTGTCTAGTAAAGTCTTGTTTATGGATGTGTTGTGCAATACACTTATAAGAGAGAGGCTGCATGACATTTATGGATAGTTTCCATTCTTTCATCTCATAGATCATGCAATAGAGATGAGTTGTAAGGATTCAAATCTAACTCCTACGTTATACAGTTTCTGTAATGCTTATTACTAAAAACATATAGGCTCATTTGTATTCATAGTAAGTGAATGAAAGATCTCTATCGGGTTGATCAGATGCCAGAGGTGCAGTTATTATAAAAGATTTCAGAATGAGAGTATTTGTCTCGCACATATACATGAAAGGTAATACGAGTGTATAAAGGTGAAGTGTTGATTTTAGGATGACTAAGAAAGTGTTGAATATGTTCCGGAAGAGTTTAAGACCTATTGGACTAATGGAAATTTGACAAAGATTGCTTGTCTCATACAGAATGGTAATGATGAGTCAAGACTTGTTTATAGATGTATAAAAGTCAAATGAGTCAAAGAGAGAATGTTTCGATGAAATCAGCAAGTTCCCAGAATTACGACCCAAATGTACGTACTATACAAAATTGTATGGACCATACAATTGGGGATTTTGAACCATATATTTTCCTGTAATTTCCCAATCCCAGGTCTGGTTATATAATTATGCCTCGTAGTTTCACGTCTAGCCATACCATCGACTGAATACTGAGATCTCGGGGAGATGTGTGATCTTATGAAGGGGTAATAAAAGTCCATAGGTTGTCTATAGAAATCGAAAGGATAAATCACATATAACTCTCGTAAGGAAGTTCGTAATACAGGTTCCATCCTTACTAGCTTGTTTCTACCTTGATAAAGGATCTACCCAAGAATTGGAATTGTGTCTCATCGTGTAAACTTCGTGTTAAGGTAAGGTTTTAGTATCCTATCATGTCCTTTAGCTTCTCTTAACGTGGCTTGGTTGATTTATGCAGATAACTTGAAGATTATGGGAGTTGGGTGATATAAACTTCGAAGAAACACCCCCTTGTTGAACAAGGACTATAGTAACTTGTTGTTTGGTATTGTTAGTCAAGATTGATAGTAAATATTAATATTGAATCATGTTGGTAAGGTTGTGAAGTTGATGAAGTGAATTAGGGATGATGATGGTGTTAAATTGAATAAGAATCAATGGTAGGGTAACCTTAGAACTCCATGTACGCAAATTGTCTGATAAAATTCCTAAATGAAATCTCTTGTTCGATATGAGTTCGATATTGATACAAATCCCTCATTTAATGTAGAAAATCATTCACACCATGTGCGAGGCTCCTCAGAACATAGCTACATTGATGAGGTATGTAAGAAAACCTTTCCTTCATGGCATGATTCGATATATCGTTCATTAAATAGAATTATCTCTTGTGAAATTGAGTAGCGAAAAGCCTTATTTGACAAATTGATCCTAATCTTTGGATATTTCTAAGCAGTAGTATCTCTTAGAATCCATGTGATCCAAATTTATTGTATTACGATTCTTGAACGTAGCGCCAATAATAATAGTCAGAGGATAATGACGATATGTCACTCCGACTCTGCTTATGGTATCAGTTGGAGTCTGTCTAGCCTTGCACTTATATATATGTAGCTATTTTCTTACTGAGCTGCGCTATAGTTGGCTGGGTACGACACCTATTTGTGCACACAACTATAGTTGTTTTTTTATATTACCAAGTCCCACATTTGGGTTGGGTACGACCGAGTTCTCATCGAGGCCGGGTACGATATATGTATTATGATATGAACTGCCCCATAGAGTGGCTTGATTTATAGACATGCATACATATATTAATACTTGTGATAGGATATGCCCTCAGAGGCTTCTTACGAGTTTCAGGTTGATTTTTGTATTCACATCTCTTACGTTATATCTTTTATTTACATTTGTTATCTTCCTTACATATTCAGTACATTTTTCATACTGATGCCTTTTCTGGGACATTGTGTTCATGCCCACAGGTGCAGATAGACAGAGCGGTGCTCCTCCTTAGTAGGTTGCTTGTTCAGTTGTGGTCAGTTGTGGTCATCGCACTCCTTTCTCTCGGAGTTGCTATACAGGGGTTCTTTAGGTACTGAAATGCATATATTACTAGTATTTTGGGGTATGGCAGGGCCCTGTCCCGACATGTTAATGTATTTTTCCACTCTTAGAGGCTTGCATACTTTTGTATAGTAGGTGTATGTATGTCGTGGCCTCGTTGGCCCCATTGTTAGTCATGTACTCTTTTTGTGGCCCTATAGGCCTTGGTTGTCTGTATATATATCATACTAGGACTTTTCTGTGTGCAGGTTTTCATCTATTCTTATTCATATTCGTATACAATATTATGGAGGCCTTGTCGACCCAAGTCTTATGTTACAGGTTCCCGATACTACAACGGTTCGCTCAGGACTTTGAGTACTGGGTGCCAACCACCCCCCACCCTCTAAGGTTAGGGTGTGACAAACTTGATATCAGAGCAGGTCTGTCCTAGGGAGTCTGTAAGACATATCTTGTAGAGTCTTATTTATAAGTGTGTTGTGCACTACACTTATATGTAGGAGGCTACAAGATATTTAGGATGGTTACATTTCTTCCTGATCTAGATCGTGCGATAGCGCTGAATCATAAGTATCCGCTCTTAATCTTCATCTTATTTATATTCTCAGATATGCCTGCTAGTAGACAAGAGGAGGCTCTGCAGAGGTTAGGTAAGGAGATGGGAGAGGGTTCCAGTCTGGTACCACCCGCTAATCGGGGGAGATAAGAGCACCAGGATGAGGTTGTATCTCAAACCTCTAGGACTCCACCCCCACTACCACCTCCAAAGGGTTCGAGGGGAGCCGATGTACCTTCAGTTCCTCCTTTGGTTGCCCCTAATCAGGACCTAGATATGAGGAGTGCGGTGCAACTGTTGTCTCAACTTGTAACATCTAAGGCCTAGTGTGAGACTCCCGGTGTTGCTGATAGGGCAGTAAGTGCGAGTGTTCGGGACTTCGTTAACTTGGGATCGTCCAGTATTTACAGGGAGAGATCTTAATGTGGACCCATAAAATTTCCTGGATCGAGTGCAGCGAACTTTATGAGTTATGCATGCTATGGATGCGGAGACAGTAGAGTTGGCTTCTTATATATTGCAGGATGTGGCCGCAACCTGGTTTGCGACTTGGGAGCATACTCTGGGATGCCAAGCCCTACCTTTGGACTGGAGAGAGTTCTCCGAGGAATTTTTATAGTAGTATATGTCGGTTGAGCTTCGACGAGCCAGACAAGACATGTTCTTACACTTGGAATAGGGTAATATGAGTGTTTGGGAGTATAGTTTGTAGTTCAACGCCTCGTCCAGGTATGCTTCCACGATTGTTGTTGATATGAGTGACTGGGTACACCAGTTTGTTAATGGTTTGGGGCCACACTTGGTAAATTAGTGTACTACATCTTCTATATTCCCAAATATGGACATCACTCGCATCCAAGCCTATACACAAAATCTAGAGGACCGTAAGAGGCAGCATCAAGCCTGCCAAGAACATGATAGAGGCCAGCCGAAGAAGACCCAGTCCAAAGATGATACAGTGGAGTTTCGAGGTAGATTTAGGCCTCAGATTTCTAGGCGTCCATCTTATCCAATAACTAGTGCACTACCGCAGTTCCAGGGCCAGCGTCATGACCCGACCACTTATTCTGGTCAGGGTCAGAGTTCACAAGCACCAGGCTCCCAGTATAGAATAGAGTCCAATCATGCGAGGCCACCGATGGCGTATTGTAGTCGATATGGTAGGACTCATTTCGGGCAATGCCGCTAAGGTTCGGATGCGTGTTATTTGTGCGGGCAGCCTAGGCATATTATGCAGTATTATCCAACGAGAAGCAGATGTGGTATGGCGCAGCTGACAGGGTCTGTAGCAACTTCTTCTTTATCAGTACGCCTTTCCGGGCAAGGTATACAAAAATCGACTGGTATAGGTAGAGGCAGGGGCGCAGCGTCTATTTCAGGTGGTCCTTAGAACCGCATATATGTTTTTTTAAGCCTACATGACCTTGAGTCATCTCTAGATGTGGTTACAGGTATATTACTCATCTCCTCTCTTGACATATATTCGTTGATAGATGCGGGTTCCGCTTTGTCTTATATTACACCCTTTGTTGATGATAAGTGTGGAAAAGAACCTGAATTGTTACATAAGTCGTTCAAAGTAACTATGCCCGTAGGTGAGATTGTAGTTCTTAGGCGGGTGTATAGGAATTGTGATATAAATATCTATGACCACCATACTGTAGCAGACCTGAATGAGCTGGAAATGGTGGAAATTGACATTATTATGGTTATAGATTGAGTGGCTTCTGGTTATGCTAATGTGGATTGTTGGACGAAAGTCATTCGTTTTAATTTTCTAGGTGAGCCAACCCTATAATGGAAGGGCAATGTTGTCGCGCCTAAGGGGAGGTTTATTTCCTACCTTATGGCTCGGAAGATTATTTCGAAATGATATATCTACCATCTCGTGCGAGTTTAGGAAGCAGAGGCAAAACCTCCAGCCCTTCAGTCATTTTTTGTCGTTAATGAATTTCCTAACGAACTTCCTGGTATTCCTCCTGAAAGGGAAATTGATTTCACTATCGACGTGCTCCCAGATACTCAGTCTATATTTATTCCTCCGTATCAAGTAGCTCCCGTCGAGCTAAAATAATTGAAAGTTCAGCTGAAAGATCTCTTGGAGAATGGCTTTATTAGGCCTAGTACTTCCCCGTGGGGCGTACCAGTGTTATGCATTCGTAAGAAAGATGTTTCATTGAGAATGTGTATCGATTACCGTCAGCTGAACAAGGTGACTATTAAGAATAAATAGCCACTTTCCAGAATCGACGATTTGTTTAATCAATTGTAAGGCGCAAAATATTTCTCAAAGATCGATCTTCGATCTGCCCATTAACTCAGAGTTAAGGAGAAGGATATCCCAAACACAGCCTTCCGGACCAGATATAGCCACTATGAATTTCTAGTTATGTCCTTCGGTCTAACTAATGCATCAGCGGCTTTTATGGATTTGACGAATAGAGTGTTCAAGCCATTCCTGGATATCTTGTGATAGTTTTTATTGATGGCATTTTGGTATATTCTCTCTCAGAAGCATAGCACATGGATCATTTGAGAACGGTATTGCAGACGCTCCAAGATCGCAAGTTGTATGTTAAGTTTTCTAAATGTGAGTTCCGGTTGAACTCGGTGGCTTTTCTAGGACATATAGTATTGGATGAAGGTATTAAGGTCGATAGTCAAAAGATCAAAGCCGTAAAGAATTGGCCTAGGCCCACAACTCCTATAGAGGTGCGTAGTTTCTTATGCTTGGCAGGTTATTATCGGAGATTCGTAGAGAATTTCTCTTCTATTGATGCTTCACTGAAAAAGTTGACACAAGGCAGCGAAGTTTCAATGGTGAGATGCTTGCGAGAAAAATTTTCCAGGAGTTGAAAAACATATTAACATTAGCACATATTCTAGCATTTCTTGAGGGATATGAGGGCTATGTTGTGTACTGGGATGCATCCAGAGTGGGATTTGGCTGTATTCTGATGCAGCATGGCAAGGTTATAGCATATGCTTTAAGGCAAGTAAGAAAACATGAGCAGAATTACCCAACTCGTGATCTTGAGTTAGCGGCTATTATAGAAGATATGGTGTCACTATTTGTATAGGGTTCATGTTGATATATTTACATATCATAAGATCTTGCATTATATATTCAGGCAAAAGGAGTTGAATTTGAGGAATCAAAGATGGATAGAGCTGCTAAAATACTACGATGTTAATATTGTATATATCATCCTGGCAAGGCAAATGATGTATGTACGGAGGGCTTTGAATAGGTAAAGGGTTCGGGTCCTGATTGTACTCGGGTTGACCCGAAATGGCAGGGCAAGATTGAGGTTTCACAGTCTCTTGGTAGGCCGGCAATGGGGTGTTTTTGTGGTAATTTCGGGTACGTATGGGAGGATTGCATCAAGGCCCTTGGTGGATTTGTCACAGGTGGGTAGATGGTCAGGATGATGCTCAGGGTTTGGTGGTTGAGTGGTGGCATAGTCGCGGCACAGCGCCGAAACAATGCGGGTCCGAGGGATGGACTCGGTAGGGATGTTGGCGTGTTTGAGGGTGTTTGCTTGGAGTTACGGTTGGTTTCGGATAGAGGCCTTTTGTGGAGATACTAATAAGGTGTTGTGGGAGATAGTAGAGTGGAGAAATAAGTAATTGGAACAAGGGATAGACACGGAATGTGGTTTGCAAACCGATCACACAACAAATCACAATTCGGTCGATATGTGGTTCTTGGAAGGTAACACAATGAGTTAATTGCTCGTGTGGTCTCCAAGTATGTTGTGGTCAATTGCACAAGGAGTAGGTTGAGGTTTGCTGACCGCGAGGCTCAACACTAACCAAGAAAGGGTGACGAAACCTTATAAAAATATAGGTGGTTCTCCCGGAGAACCAAGCGACCCTCCCGGAGGATCAACTAAGAAGTTCAATCCCGGATTGAAAGACTTAGAAAAATGAGTAAACACTCAACTTTTATATCAAACAACAACTGAATTTTACAATGGCCTAAGGGTCCATTTTATAGTAGAGAATGGACCATTCTAGAAGGAAAATATAAAGACACAAACTACAAACTAATTCGAATAAGGTGGGAACGGGGGAGGGGAAAGGTCCTCGGCCGAGGGGGCTTCATCTCCAAATCCAATGTGCTTCTAGAACCTCTTTGATAGCTTCCATGCATGAATTAATTAACACTTGAATGAGTTCCTTGGATAGTGTTGAGATGCTTTCCCTTTGGTCGATTGTGAGGAGAACAACTCAGCCAACCTTTCGGCTTCTCCAAACCGTGTATTGAGGTCTTCCCATTGAGGAAATCCATACATGGTTCATTCACTTTGAAGACCACAATTCTAGATGGATCATTCACTTCTTATTTCCGTGTACGTGTCACGTGGATGAACCTTCTCTCGGCCTAGTCACCGTCCCTCATTGAATGTGTCCTAATGTGTAACTAAGGGTTCTTACATAACTTTAATATGTCCTAAGTAACTACTATTTAATCTAAGAACTTAAAGACAAGGTCTTAGGCCAAGACCAACACAAAATGGCCGAATAAAATACAACTCTTGGAGACAATCACGTATTGTCTCCTAAGCCATTCCATACTTCATACACTTTCAGGCTTCTAGAAGTGCGTTTATGGTTCACCATTGATATTCTTGGAGCTTTGCTTCATTTCTTGAATTGAGAAATTATGTGCGGGGTTTTATTTACATCAGCAAACATCGTGGCCGACACATTAAATCGGAAGTCTATGGGCAGCTTGAAGCATATGGGAGTTGATAAGTTAGAAATAAAATATTTGTATCGGTTGGCCAATCTGAGCATCTGATTAATTGATTTAGGAGATGGGGGTTCCATACTCTAGAATTTCGTTGAATCCTCCTTAGTAGCAGAAGTGAAAGCACGACAATTTGATGATGCAACCTTGGGAAGGATTAAGGAAGGTATTCCCTTTCATAAGAAACAGTTATTCGGATTATCTCAAGACATAGTTCTTAAGTGTAGGGGCCGATTATGTGTCTCTGATGTTGTAGGACTTTGAGGAAAGATTATGGAAGATATTCATCAGTGTAGGTACTCCATTCACCCTTGTTCCACGAAGATGTGCCATGACCTTCAACAGTTGTATTGGTGGAACTACACGAAAAAGAATATTGCGGAATTTGTGGCTCAATGTCCGAATTGTCAACAAGTTAAGATCGAGCATCAAAGGTCTGGAGAGTTGCTGCAAAATATAGAAATTCTGAAATGGAAATGGGAAGCAATCAATATGGATTTTATTACGGGACTACCTAATTCACGTCGGAAGTTTAATTCTATATGGGTCATTGTGGATAGACTAACGAAGTCAACTCATTTTGTACCTATCAGGACTACATATTCAGCGGAAGACTATGCTCGATTGTATATTAAGAAGATAGTCCAACTTCATAGGGTTCCAGTGTCTATTATATCTGACAGAGGTTCTCAGTTTACAACTAACTTTTGGAGGTCCTTTCAGAAAGACTTGGGTACCCAAATTAGTCTTAGCACAGCCTTTCATCCATAGACCGAATGGCAAGTCGAGCGTACTATTCAAACGCTCGAAGATATGTTGCGAGCTTGTGTGCTAGACTTCAAGGGAAGTTGGGAGGATCACCTACTGTTTATTGAATTCGCTTATAATAATAGCTACCACTCCAATATTCAAATGACGTTGTGTGAAACTCTATATGGAAGAAAATGCAGGTCTCCTATCAGTTGGTTTAATGTGGGTGAAACAAAGTTATTAGGACCTGACTTGGTTCAACAAGCCGTGGAAAATTGAAAATGATTCAAGAACGATTATTGACAACTCAGAGTCGATAAAAGTCCTACTCAGATAACCGGCGGCGAGATTTAGAGTTTGTGGTAGGAGACCGGGTGTTCTTAAAGGTGTCACCTATGAAAGGTGTGATGAGGTTTGGCAAAAAGGAAAGCTTAGCCCCATGTACGTCGGACCGTATTGGAATTTTTTAGAGAATAGGCCAAGTAGCCTATAAGCTTGAGTTGTTGCCCCCGGAATTAGAACTTGTTCACCCCGTGTTTCATGTATCTATGCTTCATAAATGTCTGGGATATCTCTCCCGCATCCCTCCTATTGAACATGTTCAAGTGATGGAGGAACTATCCTATGAGGATGTTCCCATTACTATCCTAGACTGTCAAGTCCGTAAGTTATGAACCAAGAAAGTTACTTCGGTTAAAGTACTCTGGAGAAACAATAACGTAGAAGAAATGACTTGGGAGGCTGAAGAGGATATGAGATCCAAATACCCTCATCTATTCCAAACTTCAGGTCTATACAGATATTCATGCGATGCCATTCACTTGTTCCTGTTATACCCCCTGATCTTAATTCGTATACCTTGTTTAGGCGCTAGTGTTGAAGCAGATACAACAAGCGCAATTCAAAGTATTATGAATGGTAGCCCTGCATCGCATTGGTTTTCTATTTGGGTTAATTGTTAGGTGTCGGATATCCCTATTTATAGAGGAAACTGTGCTGAAATTTTCTGAAACCCTAAGCATTAGAACAATATTCAACATTTGAGGACGAATGTTTCTAAGGGATGGGAGGATGTTACGACCCATAGTTTCACATCTAGTCGTACCATCGACTGAATACCGATAACCCAGGGATGTGTGTGATCTTATGAAGAGGTAATAAAGGTCCACATGTTGTCTATAGAAGTATCAAGAGGTATAAAGGTTAATCGAATCAAAGTACAAAAGTTTGTCCCGATTTGGAGAATTTTTATATTTTACAGTGGGAATTATGACTGTAATTGTCTTTTACGGTCTGTAAAATTTTGAGATTTCCACCGTAAAACTTAATAGAAAGTTGGTGGAGGCATAGGTGTTTCACGGTGGCCTTTTACGGCCCGTAAAATATTTTACGGTGGGAAGAGACGTCATAAAACCCACAGTAAAAGTTGGACGGTGAGGCAGTGCAAGGCTTCTTTAAATCAATGGAAGCTCATTTTATTTCATTTCTCACCTCAAAACAAACCTTATAATCTTCCACAAACCCCTTATGTATTCCATACTTTTACAAGAGTAAATCAGAAGAATAAATCATGTGAAACTCTCGCAAGGAAGTTTGTAATACAAGTTCCATCCTTACTAGCTTGTTTCTACCTTGGTAAAGGATCTACCCAAGTATTGGAATTGTGTCTCATTGTGTAAACTTTGTGTTAAGGTAAGATTTTATCATCCTATCGTGTCCTTTAGCTTCTCTTAACGTGGCTTGGTTGATTTATGCATATAACTTGAAGATTATGGGAGTTGGGTGATATAAACTTGGAAGAAACACTCCCTTGTTGAATAAGGACTATAGTAACTTGTTTGGTATTGTTAGTTGATATTAAGAGTAAATATTGATATTTAATCATGTTGGTAAGGATGTGTAGTTGAGGAAGTGAATTAGGGATATTTATGGTGTTAAATTGAATATGAATCCATGGTAGGTTAACCTTAGAACTCCATGTACGCAAGTTGTTTAATACAATTCCTAAATGAAATCTCTTGTTCGATATGAGTTCAATATTAATAAAAAATCCCTCCTTTAATGTAGACAATCATTCACACCATGTGCGAGTCTCCTCAGAACATAGTCAGCTTTAACGATAAGGTATATAGAGCAACATTTCCTTCTTGGCATGACTCGATATATCATTCTTTTAATAGAATTCTCTTTTGTGAAATTGAGTAGCGAAAACACTTCTTTGACAAATTCATCATAATCTTTGGATATTTCTAAGCCGTAGCATCTCTCGGAATCCATGTGATCCAAATTGTTTGTATTAAGATTCTTAAAAACGCCAATAAGAATAGTCGGATGATAAGGATGATATGTCACTCCAACTCTGCTTCTGGTATCCGTTGGAGTCTATCTTGTGTTGCGCTTATATAGATGTATTTATTTTCTTGCTGATCCACCTATAGTTGGTTGGGTACGACACCTATTTATGCACACCATTGCAATTGATTTTTTATATTACCGAGTCCCACATCTGGGTCGGGTATGACCAAGTCCTCATCGAGGCCAGGTACGATATATGTATTATGATATTAACTGGCCCATAGAGCAGCTTGATTTATAGACATGCATACATATATTCATACTTGTGACAGAATATGCCCTCAGAGGCTTCTTACGAGTTTAAGGTTGACTTATGTATTAAGATCTCTTGCATTATATCTTTTATTTATATTTGTTATCTGCCTTACATATTCAGTACATCTTTCGTACTAATGCCCTTTCTGGGGCACTGTGTTTATGCCCACAGATGCAGATAGACATAGCGGCGTTTCTCCTCAGTAGGTTGCTTGTTAAGATGTGGTCGTCACACTCCTTTCTCTCAGAGTTGCTATGCAGGGATTCTTTAGGTACTGATGCATATAATACTAGTATTTTGAGGTTTGCGGGACCCTATCCCAACCTGTTAATGTATTTTGCCACTCTTAGAGACTTGCAGACTTTTGTGTAATGGGTGTATGTACGTTGTGGCCTTGTCGGCCTCTTTGTTAGCCGTGTATTCTTTTTGTGGTCTTGTCGGCCATGGTTGTCTATATATATATCATGCTGGGACTATTCTGCGTGCAGGTTGTCATCTATTCTTGTCGTATACAGTATTATGGAGGCCTTGACAGACCAATTCTTATGTTACAAGTTCTAATACTACATCAGTTCACTCAGGACTTAGGGTACTGGAAGCTGGCCACACACCCCAAGGTTGGGGTGTGACATATATGATCCAAATGTACGAACCGTACTTAATATATGGATCGTACAATTGTATCATACTTTTAGGTAGTGACCGACTTATAAGTCCATATATACACAACAAGCCACAATCTTGTGCTCATTTATCATTTCCTAAGACCCTAAGTGGCTTCTTGAGCCCCTCCAAAGTTTCTCTAAGTGTTCTTGATGATTCAAGCAAGGTTCGGGAATAGAACAACGTGATTCTCTCCCTTGGATAATCATATGACTAGCCTACTATTTCTTATTTCATCTTGGTTGTTTATGGAGGTTGTTTTGTGCAAGTAAATGGTACTAAAGGGACGGACTTTAAACCCTAAAGGTAAGTTCTATCATCTCATTTTTGGGTTCGAACTTCTACAAGTTGTAGTAGATTGTTTTGCTAAGAGCTTATAGCTCAAATATTCTGTTACAATTATTTGGAGTGAGTTAAGAAGTAAGATTGATAGCAAGGGAATGATATGAATATACTTGGGACACCTGAACGAGTATGAGAAATGACTATGAGTTGTAAACGGCTAAATATTAACGGGATATATCGATCAAATTATTTAGCTCTTTGGATTAATAAGGGCATCGATGTTGGCAAGATCGCTCGGTCAGAAGGAAAAAAAGTTGGATCTTCAAAAGATTGTTATGATAAGAGATATTGAGAAGTTGCAAGGTAAGCAATCATATAGTAAAAGAACAAACTGCAAACAAAAGTGGAATCGTTAGAGGTTATTAAGAAAAGTGCCCTTAAGATCTATGTCATAGCTAAAAGATAGAAAATCTATCGAGACTAAGTGTGTCAGTTACACATACATGACTTTCTATCCATGCAAATGATTTAGTAATCTTTAGTGAAAGGAACTGCATTGGAGCGAAATTGTAAGTTGTTAAAGGATCATAAGCGTATAGAAGGGTTGAGGCAATAATTTGATTTTCAGGGCAGAAATCCCCTGAGAATAGAAAGTGGTTCTCCTCCTGCAGGGGAGGTAGTACAATGAAAAAATTGATGCCGAACTCATCTGATGATTTAATAAGAAGACAAGAAGGTTATGACGAAATATTTCAAGATGAACCAAATCGTGTCATCAAGATTCGACAAATGTGACCTGACTGTGACATGAGATATAAGTGTCAACGCTAATAAAAGAGTGGTAGCGACCTTCTAACTAGAGAAAGTGAGAAATGGTAAGAGTCGCCGAATATATAAGGCTCAGAAGAGAAGAGCATGACATGTAAGTGAAGATAGAGGCATATAATCCCAAAAAAAAAGATATCCAGATTTAGTGAATGAAAGGGGTAAATTGAGGTAAGACAAAAGATGGTATATGAGGCCAGAAGAGCCGTCAGTTGATACAAATTATATAGTATAAAATGGTCTTAGAGCCTGTAGTTTTAATTTCCCCAATAAGTGATCACAACTTTCAGTAAGCAATCTAAATGGACATTTACGACAAAAAGGTCAGTATAAAGTGAATCAAGTTAAAAGCCTGGGATGCCTGGAAAAGGGATCCAAGCAATTAAGTACGCACTCAAAATTGGAAAGGTTAGAATGAAAATGGATATAAAGATAAGAGGGATAATGGTGAATAGTTAAAGCTACCAAATATCCTATAAGGGTATGTGAGGATGACATTGCTGAAAGTATATTGCTAAGGGATGTTATCCAAGACTTCGAATATATTGACTTAAGTATAAGTATATCTAACAGGGAAGTACATTAATAATTGTCATTTAGTATGTTGATTGGAAAACTAACCAAGGTTATACCCCATAATGTAACATAAGGCCAAGTATGCAAGGAACTCCTGGATAGAAGTTGAGATAAATCAATGCATTACAATGCACATGTTCATAATGAATTAGGGAATGAGTATGTTGACGCATAAAAGGCAGTTGGGAAGCCAAGAAGTCATGCAGACCCAAGACTTAGGGTCAGCAACGGTCAATACGCATTATAAGTACAACGTGACATCATTAATAACCATCAAGACCTCCACTACGCTTTTAGGCGATAGTAACCAAAATTGAGATAAGTTTCTCTTATCAATAGTAAGAGTGCCCTCTCAAACAAATAGCAATGATATAGAGACATATGAGTCTCCTTAAAGAGAATAATGACTCTTGGGATTAAGAAGCCAGTAAAGACGAGCCTAGATGGTATAGTAGAGTATGGTCCGTGATGAAAAAAGGTGGTTCAGAAGCTAAATTACAACGGATGGAGTTACTAAACAAAACTTAGTAGTAGTATTCTTAGTGTTCAAAGTAAAAGAACAAGGATAAAGGATTTTCGTTCTAGTACAGTTTGAAAGGAATGTTTAATAGAACAAGACAATAGACTTTTAAGGCAACTTAAGGTAGGAGAGTTGAGCGGCTTAGTCTATCTAGAGGCCGAGGAAATAAAAAGGTAGCTAAAGGAACTTTATTAGTTAATATGTTTAAGGGTTTAATTTCAAGGCTCCCATGATAATAGAATCATCGTGCAGAAGTTATCAATGTTTCCGCTATGGCAGAAGTAAGAAGATAGTGACATGAGAATACGAAGTTGGTACTATCGGGAAAGGAAGCCAGTATTTGAGATAAATAAATACATATCTCTTCGATACCTAGGTCGATTTCATGTTCAAAATTTGTCTAATTTACATAAAAAGATTTGAGCAGAAGTGTATTATTTCTGCTATTTTACTCACCTTGGTTCAATGAAGGGTACCATGGTATGAGAGATAGGTATTGGTGTGATGATGCATCAAGAATGATTGCCAAGCTTTAGCGTATTGACCCTATGGTTGGCAAGCAAGGGTAGAATATTTAGGCCCAATGATCCAATATAGAGAATAGATTTCTTGATTGGAAAGAGAAAAGTGTTATAAGGATAAAGTTCAATATGCACCCCGTCCTTATCAGGAATGTTTCCTAGATGGTTAATGGTCGACAGACTTATATCGATGACCCATTTCTAATTAGAGTAAACTATACGCATAGTCGAGGGCTATGCATGTAGAATGTATTAAGAAGACCATATGAATTCAGTACATTCCGATATTTATCATCTCAGGAAAAAGGTCTTAGTTAGTGTGAACTTCTTGAGATTCTTCAAGAAAGGTTTGGGGGCATGAAGAATAATGTCATAGCATTACCCAGAATATGAGTTCAGTCCAGACGCGTAATTTAAAAGCTCGATGTCATATGGCAGGCAAATATGCTAAATTTCAAAGGAAAGTGGGATGGTCTCTTATCCCACAAAGAGTTATGTATTATGATAGTTATCATTTATCATCTAGATGGAGCCTTATGAGACGTTGTATAGCCAGAGACACAGATATTCTATCGATTAATTTGATATAAGAAAATATGAGTGTGTATGACGGAGTTGACCCACCAAATGGTAAAATAAGTAAAGCCTCTTCAAGGGCAAGTGTTAATAATTTAGGATCTGCCAGAAATTACCTACTGATGTGCGAAGCTGAGACATAAGAAATGTCGTTTATGATTAAGTATTTCTAAAGGTTCTTGCCTATAAATTGTAATGAGATTCGACCAGTAAAACAAGTTTAACCCAGAGATATTGGACTGTTTAAGATTACTTAAAGGTCCAAGTGACCCATGAGCTAGATTACCTCTGTGAGTTAAATAAAGTCTAAATCAGCTTTCCGCATATCGATGTTGCGGGATATTAAAGGAAATTTATTTCACATATCCATATTCTGAGAATGTTCAGAATACAAAGAATTGTCTTATGAATATACATCAGTTACTGTGCTATATAGTTGAGTCTGGAAGTTGTGAATCAAAGAGATAGCCTCTGATAGGGGCATTACAAAGGAAATGATTGGGGGAGTTAAGAAAAACATGAGGGCTAGGTATCATCGTTCTATTTTGGAAAAACAATTATACCAACACTCGTGTGATATGATTTCCCCATTTCCTATTTTGTAGTGATAAAGTTTATCTTGACAGTTGGCACAGAAGTGATAGACGCAGCACCGACTAAGGCACTTGACAGTTGAGGTGAGTCATGGTTAACTCGTTTGATTTCTGGATAGATTGATGGTCGTGTGAGTCTAATATGTTATGTTATGCCATCGTATATCCCTTTGAGGTATTAGATATATTTTTTGTCTGTTTGACAGGATTGGATAGTCCTATTTACAGAAGAAACTCTACCCAAATTTTTAAGAATCCTATGGATAATAAATTCCGAAAGTTCAGTTACCCCAACATTCGAGGATGGATATTCTTAAGGGGGTGAGGATGTTACACCCTATATTTTTGTGCTCGTATGCATCGTAAGTAAAGTAACGTAAAGCCAGGTGTGTCTAACATACCATTTTTGGATGGAAACAAGTTTTAAAAAGTGTTACGTATGTTTCGTAAGATTTTGGTGTTAAACAGATCAAATAAATTAAGTTCATCAAAACTAGGGAAAGACGGGCAGAATTTTCGGACCTAATATTTGACCTAAATTTTTGGGCATATATCTCCTAGTATATAATGAATTATGGAGTGCTAAACCTATCTAAATTCAAGTTCAGAGAGTCTACCTTTCAATTCAATTGACGACTCGTCAATATGAGAAATACAAAGAAAGTTACGGACCGTAAAAGTAAACCATGTTTCTGGGCGGTGGAAAGAATTTTAAGTCTTATTTATTACTTTGTTCGACCGTGGGACCTCATATAACCCCAAAACCAGACCCTAGATCACCCCTAACATTATACCAATGGTTCTCCATCAATTTGAAACTCAATCCAAAGATAAACCATGCTAGTTCGACGTAAAGAATCTCGTGGCTACCGCTAACTTCTTTTCCTTCTCGTTGCGATGGCTTAGGAGTTGTCTTGGTGCTGAAGTAAGATTGTAATAAGGGTGTACTTAGTGTGTTTGAGGTAAGTTTCATTTTCCCTAGCATAATCTTAAGTTTGTACAAGTGTTGGATTGAAATTTGTTGGAAGATTCTTGAAGAAACTAGTAACTATGAAACTTGAGATTTAGCTATATGGTGTAGGCTGTTTTTACATGATTTAAGCTGTTAAATGAAGTTGTAAATACATGGTTAGCATCGTGGTGATGATGAATGTTGTTGTCCCAGGATATGTTGAATTTGAACTAGAAACAATTCTATGAAGTTGCGTACATACGTTGTTCGATAAAATGTTCAAATGAACTTCCCTATAGAATATGAAGCAGATATTGGTACCAATTCTTTGTGTGACATATATAATCATCCATAGAATGTATGAGGACACGTGAGATGTTGTATCTTTGTGAATAAGGTATGTGGGTCAAATTTCTTTCTTGGCATGACTTGATGAAGCTACTTCCTTGAATGGATTATCAATTCATTAAATTGAATAACCATATACCTCTTTTGACGAAAGTGATCATATTCCTTGTACATTCCTCCTAATCAACATTTTCCATATACTATACATCTCATAATGATTATCTGAAGGTTAAAGAACATAATAGTGATAGTTGGAGGATACCAACCATAGGTCACTCCAACTCTGATTATGATATCCTTTGAGGTCTGTCCTGCATTGCATATGTCTATATATATATATATATATATATATATATATATATATATATATATATATATATATATATATATATATATATTATCACACTACGCCACGCTATAGTCGGTCAGACAGGCACTTATATGTGCATACCACTGATCAGTTGGACATATACCACTGCATCCTATATGGCGAGCAGTTTATTATGAGCTCACCCCACAGAGGGATTTGATATATTACTACATGGCCCCATTGAGTGGCCTGATTTTACGTACATGTATATATTCATGCTTGTGTCAGTGTATGCCCTCAGTGGCTCTTTTCGAGTTCCAGGTTGACTTCTGTATCTTTATTTTTTATATTTATTTCTTGTTTACTTATGATATCTGCCATATATATATTTAGTACATTTTTCATACTAATGTCTATTTTATTGGGGGACAACGTGTTTTATGCCCGCATGTGCAGATAAACAATTTGATGAGCCTCCTTATTACTATTCAGCTTAAGATGGAGCACTCCTCTTCTTCCAAAGTTGATGTCAGAGTTTCGGTATGCATTTATATACATGGTATAGGTATGGCAGGGCCCTCTTCCGATTTTGTTGTTATATGACTCTTAGAGGCTTGTAGACTAGTAGGTTATGTATGGTTATTTTGTATGGCCTGGTTGTCCTTATTGTCAGTCTGAAAGTACTATTGTTGTGGCCTTTTCGGCCTTCTGAGGTTAGTTGTTGCCTTGTGGGCCCTATAATATATGTATGTTGATTTTGTTGTCACATGTTCAGGTTGCTATTTCTACTTATGTTTGTCATTCTGAGGCCTTATCTGCCCAGACAATTATATGTTCACGCTATGATATACAGGTGGTACACTTGGGCCGTTTAGGTGTCGGGTGCTGGCCATAGCCCCCAAAGCTAGGGTGTGACACTCTCAATAGACTATTGGATTAATTATCGGTGTATGGTCCAATCTTCTTCCTACTCGATCATATGAATATGGTTAGCACCATGATTGGACAGAGGATGAGTGTTCATGCTTGGCGTTGCCATATCGAAGATGATTTCCCTTTTATCGATGAAGTCTCATAACTTATGTTTCGGATTGATACAGTTATTTGTATTGTGTCCGCTCCCTCCAGAGTGGTACACACAAATCTAGTAGGTTCAAAAGAAATGGCTCCCAAGGTTAGCAGGTTTTGGCGGAATAGTTTGGATAATTTTGGTAGCATTCAGTCTTTCGAACAACTTAGTTCTAGTTTCGATAAGCGGAGTAAACATCCGTAGAGGCTTCTTTTTGAAGTTCAGATGTGACAAATCATACGTAGCCGGAACCGACTGGTTTCGATGATTCTGATAGTTCTGGGGTGCTTGATAAGTAGGCGCGAGCATTTGATAATTTGGTTGTGGAGCTTGGTAAATAGGTATTGGTGTTTGGTAGTTTGGTTATAGAGCTTGGTAGGCTGGAGCCGGTGTTTGATAGTTGGGTTGTGCGTAAAATACCGGCACGGGGCTATATGGAGATGTCATATAATTATTTGGTGATGAAGACTGATATATGTCGAAGGAAGATTGTGACCCTTCTTTATTTCAGCTTCTCGATCTAGGTATATGGGAAACATTTTCCACATCCTTTTTCTTCCTTATAGCTCCGGCGGTGCTTTGTGGACCTGCCTTGTTGGCTATGATGACAATTCTTCCCGATTTGAGGTCTTCCTCTATTGTATCTCCTATTTTCACTAATTCAGATAATGGGCTCCCGGCCATAGATAACATGCGTCCATAGAAGTCCAATTCTTGTGATCGGATGAAGACGGAGACCAAACCTTCCTCACTCATCGGCGGTTGTACTTGGGCAGCTTAGGCCCTCCATCTACTCACATACTCGCGGTAGTTCTTGATAGACTTTTTCTTGACCTTTTTTAGGTAGTAACAATTAGGCACGATCTCCATATTGAAGCCAAATCTTTCCATGAAAGCCCCCGCCATGTCTTCCAGGTATCCCAATGGCTTATATCCTAGGCTGTGAACCATTCGGATGCTTCTCCTATGAGGCTCCGACTAAACAACCTCATGATTCGAGCTTGATTTCTCTTAATACCGACTAGCTGGTTGCAATATGCTCTCAAACGAGCCTCAGGATTTCCTGTCTCGTTTAATTGTTCAAACTTGAGCACCTTAAATCCTTTAAGCAAGTCTAGGTCCGAATACATACATAGATCATCATAGTTTAGGCTCATTTCTTTCTGAGAGCCTCTATTGGATTTCTCGAGTAGGTCTACCATCTTCTGCTCCATTTTCCTATCCCTTTTGTCTTGTTCAGACCTCCACGACGTTTTCATTTCTTCATAATAGTTGAGCTTCGGTGAAGAGTCAATAGGAATGATTATGGTGTGGAAAGATACTGTAGGATATGTTGGCTAATTTTTTGGAGTGCCAGATGTTCTAGTTGTTTGATGAGTAACAGTATTTGGGTGTATGATAGGATTAGCATAAGTGGGTGGTGCCTGGTATCAAGGGACTGAGTTGGAAGTCCTGGGTAAGTGGGAGACATTTGCTATGGTGGGGTTTTAAACGAGGTACCAATATGGGCATTAGTGGTTAGGAAGTACTCGGGTACTGGCGAGCTCATGGATGGAAAAGGCAGTTGAGGCCTTTTTGTTTTAGTGGCCACCTCTCTGGAAACGTTGATTGCTTCATTTTTCACGACCTGTTCCTGGAGGTTCGTAATCTTTGAAAATAGGAAGTTAATCACGTCTTCGTGATGTGAAGGATTCGAAATGTCTTGCGGTGCGGAGTCCTCTATGACCAAAGCATCTTTGTTACGCTCATCTTCTGGAGTACCAGTTATATTTGCTTGATTCTGCTCGTTAAGGGATGCTGCTGCGGCTTTTGATCTTGTAAAGTATGCTAGTGTGATATAGCATGGATCACCCCTCTTTAAGAAAAAGAAAAACTCAAAAGTAGATAATGTTAGTGGAAAATAATAATACAAGATATCGTAGATAAGTTGCATATAAAACACAGATTCATGTATTTGACCCGAACTCTTGATTAATTTTCCATTTCAGGGGTATTTTGGCCATTTTTGGTTTTAAGGGTTTTGGTTTGAAATTCTATGGCTAATTTGCTACCACGATGTCGTTGAGACCAAATTCTTCTGATCGGGTGGATTATAATTTATATAATATAAGGGTTGAGTCTTATGTAAACTTCCAACATACCCTCTGCAGGAAATCAGGCCCTTCTGTAGCTCGGGTTACATAGAAATTATCCCTAATTTCATTATACCAGAACCAATTCCTAGACCAGGCCCGATAAGGGCTTTCTACGTATCCTCTTTGGGACGTCATGTTGGACATAGTTTCTTTTACAAAAAGTGGGAGGAGATAACATTTTGATTGAAAACAAAAAAAATGGGATGCCTAAACTATCCAATAGATGGCTCCTCCTTGAAGCCATGATGGGTAATCATCCTTACGACCATGAATTCTCCCGACGGCTTTTCTTAATGGCGGTAGGGTAGAATTGCCTAGATCTGGCTGATGTTGACTAGATGCTCCAACTCAAATTTGAAAGCCTCGCATTATTCGATGTCGTGTCCCGGTGACCCTGAGTGGTACAAACAGATCTTCCTCCTTGAATTACTTGCGGAGGGTTTCCAAGTAGACTTGGTCGTTCGAACCTTGTCTGTGTTGGCTAGGTAGAGAAGAGGCTAGCATACGAGTCTTCAAAGACAGTGAAGTTGTAGCGCCAAACTTGGGTGTCGATGGTGATTCCTTCACCAGGCATAATAGGATCATAAACTAGTAGGTAATGTGGGCCCTATAGGTTATGAATAACCTTTTCGTCAATTAACCTTATGGTCTTCCTTTTGGAAGGCCAGACACTCGTCTATGGCGTGGACAAGTTGGTTCTTATTGAAGGGGCACCTCTTGTGAGCATACATGGGTGTGCAACTTGGAAGGACGTCAGGACTGAAACATGATGCTTTGGCAGCTTTCAATCCTTCATACTCTTCAATGTTTCGCAGCGGCCTGGGAACGACTCTAAAAGGTAATGTTCTGGGTTTAAGGGAAATTGCCCACCATATAGGAGATGATGTATAGGATGGACCTTATGCCATCCATTAGTAGTTAGCAGCTTCGTCAGTATTTGGGGTAACTCCCTTAGGTGGCCCACTCGATTCCCCGGCGTATGGCACAAGGTCTTTCTCAGGCAACTCGAATTCTTGCTTCGATGTCTTGAACAATGGGATGTAGTCATCTACCATGTCTTTGACCTCGTTGCGGAGGTTTTGGCAGTAGTGCTTTCGCTTGGTAGTCTCTTCTGGAAGGTTTTCCATGAAATCCAAGATTTGGTCGACATCTTTCATTTTGGCTTTAACCAAGTGAATCTTTGCTTTGATCTTGCAAATCAGTTTCCTTATCCCTGACCAAGTCGACAACTGGTGAAGTGACACTTTGACTGTCTGGAGTATCTATTAGTAGAAAATCAACCTTTAAAAGAGGTGTAAATTTTAGTGTAGCTTTCGTATTTTCCTTTGTTTTTCTTTTGGGTTGGTGTCTGGAATATAGAACTAATCAAGAGTTCAGACGGAAAACATGAAAGCATATCAGCAATTGTATCACATAATCATATATAATTAGCAATTGTAATATTCGCATTCCTAAACCTCGTTGCTCCAAGCTTTTCTAATCGTTTTGAAGCATAATTGTGCCAAATGTCGGTTTAAACCATTGCCTCATAATCATTTTCATTAATAATAAGGTTTTCCCTAATAGGGTTACAAAACAAGAATAAAGCAATAAAAAAAAATCAGTAGAAGTCGCCTCCAATGGAGGATGATGATGTTCTATCTATTCGAGCTTTCTTGGCCCTTCGAATGGCATTCTGAATCCGGAGGTGAGTAGACATCAACGGTGACTCAACCCAGAAACCTTTCCCTGTGAAGGTCATAGGTGCAGTCTAATCCATCGCTCTCATCATCCGAGCATCTAGGTCCTCTAAGCACTCATGAGTGAAGTCTAACTCCTCGGTCAAACTTGCTATGGTAGTCTGAGCATGCTCTATCTTTTCTAAGTACCTAGCATCTCGGTCATCAGTATGTCTCTGAATGTGGCATGCCTTGACCTCAGCCTTTGAATCCCTGACATGACTACACTGATAATGGATGGGTCTCGGAGTAAGAGTACCTTGCAAATGTGCTCTCAACCAGTCTACATAGTCTTCATCACAACCCGGGTGAAACACATCCTCGTATAGAGGGTCTGGACCCCATCTCACTCAACCATTCCACTCTCGGCCGCATCACAAATATGCTTTCCATAGAGGCTTGTAGATCGGGTGTATGTACAGTTGTTTCACTGCAGCCTAGTCAGCCTTACTTTATATACGTTGGCCTTGTTGTCATTATATCAGATTGTCATATTCAATTTCCCTTGTATTGATCATTCTGAGGCCTTGACAGCCCATATTATTGTATGCTCAGATTATGATATAGGTGGTACGCTTAGGCCATTCAGGCGTTGGGCGTCGGCCACCCCCCACCCCAGTTTGAGGTGTGACAAACTTGGTATCAAAGCAGGTCAGTCCTACAGAGTCTACAAGCCACGTCTAGTAGAGTCTTGTTTATGGGTTTGTTCTGCACCACACTTATAAGTGAGAGGCTGTTGGGCATTTAGGGATGATTTCTGTTCTTTCGTCTTATAGATCATGCACTAGAGCTGAGTTGTGAAAATTCTAGTCTAACTCGTGCTTTACCTAGTTTCAGATTTGATAATAACCAGAAAGACCTTAGCTAACTCGTATTTATAGACAACCCACGACAGATTTTGACTATGATTATAGATACGCCAGAAGTAGGAGTATGATATTAAGATTTCAGAATGTGAGTGACTGTCTCCCCCGTATATAGAGAAAGTGATGTGGGTTCAAGAAGGTGAAGCATTGACCTCAGAATTATAGAGAAGGTAAGGTAATAAAGGTACCTGACGTCTGAATTACAGAAGATGGTAACGAGGCTGAAATCTAGATAACAATGATGAAGGCATTGTTGTTCTACCTTCAGCGGTGATGGAGTCCTAGTGAGAAGTACTTAGTTTTGTCACTGATTTATTAACATCAATGGACATAGTTTTTGGAAGAAATGGAACCTCAGGATCTAGCACGATCCTCAGCATGGATCCCGAAGACAAGTTGAAGCCTGTTGGCGATCTGCGCCATGATTTTCAATGACATCTTCTTGAAGAGAGTCTTCGCTTTTACATAGCAGACTTGACTGCATAGGGGAAACGTTCCAGGGTACTGAAGAATAGTACGATTAGGTAGTGATACCCCCCTTTTCTAGGATGTGTACATGATGTACCTGGAAATTGTTAGCCAAATCTGACCTTGAGAGGATTCAAAGAATAGCGGGCCAGGCATGAAGCCCTTTGTGCGGAAGGTAAATATTTCCCTCAGTGAGACCTTTGTCAGGAGTAGATAAGAGGAGGATGTTAGATGTAAGAAAGGGTTATATCATAAAGGTATAGACAAGGGTAAAAGACGAGAGTGACATCATGAGCATAATGCAAAGGTAAATGAAACCTTGGGACAAATATATGAGACGACATAGGGTCATGAAGTAACTTATAGAAGAACGACAAGTTGTGACCAATAAAGATAGAAATAAATGAAAGTAGTAATGGTTGGGACATCGAGGGGAGGGTGTTATAAGACGAAGTACCTATTATGAGATTTGAGTAAGCTAGAAAATCGATGGCATAGGTCGTCAACACGATTTAGCTATTTAATCGAGGAACGTTAATGTTGAGTTGATCCTTTAGGAAAAATGGGATCAGAGTCAAAGACTCTCGAGATGATATAATAAGAAGTATCGTGGAGTCGTAAAATAATCGAGCAGGCAGTAAAAGGATAAACTGCAAAGAGGAACGATCCTTAAAGTTTAGTGAGGAATGAGCCCCAAGGTTAACGTTTTTGCTACTGGATTAAGCGTGTCGGTCATAAACGTGTGAGACCTTACTTATAAGAGTGCTTCAGTGACCCTACCAATAGTGTTTCTCTAAGGCAAATTGTGAGTTATAGAAGAATTGTAGATTATGATAAGTGTCGATGTGATGACCTGATATCTTGAGAGGGAGCTCTCAACTGTGTGAGAATTGACCCATGGGAAATGGTGTGGGAAGGACCGACATAGACCCGTATGGTGACTTAGTAAGCAAATAAAAATGTTACATAGAGGAGTTTTTGCGATGACTAAGGTTGCGTTACCCTGATTTGGTGGATATGCCATGAATGTCAAAGGATATGTACGTATTAACAATAAGAAAGGAATAGTGAGTGGCCTCTCATTTAGACGGGTTAAAAGCAACGGCAAAGACCGCTAAACGTATGAGATTCATCGAGAAAGGATTAATGCAAACCCTAGAAGAAGACGAGCCAAACGGCCGGATGAGTTAGCAGAATATGCAATATTTATATCATGGAACAGTCTTTGTACCTAAGGTTTTGATCTCGCAAGTAAACGACAACAACTCCCGAGAAATATTTCAAGCAGAAAGTAATAGTATAAGAGGCTAGTATGAAGTAATTGAGTTGTGGGGCTATGGAGCCTGGAGGTAAAACTAACCAGTTAAAGATGGTACTCATGATGAACAAGAAGAGATGAAATGGTAAGAAGGATAAGCAGTGAAGGATTAAGGATGTCCAAGATCCCGCAAAAATATACAATTACGAAACTGCAAAAAGCATACCGCTGGTAGATATCCACTAAGAACAAGAGAAGAATGTAATCTTCTTACAAATGGGAACGACTCACTGAAAATGGGAGACAATCGCTCACATTCTAAAATCTTAATATCATACTCGCACTTCTGGCGTATCAATAATCTTAGTCAGAATCTCTCGTGGGATGGCTATGACTACGAGTTAGCCAAGGTATTTCTGGTTATTATCAGATCTGAAACTAGGTAAAGCACGAGTTAGACTGAAATTTTCACAACTCAGCTCTACTGCACGATCTATGAGATGAAAGAACAGAAATCATCCCTAAATGCCCGACAACCTCTCGCTTATAAGTTTGGTACACAACACACCCATAAATAAGACTCTACTAGACACGGCATGTAGACTCCCTAGGATAAACCTGCTCTGATACTAAATTTGTCATACCCTAAACTGGGGGAAGGGGGTGGCCGGCGCCCAGTGCCTGAATATCTCTAGCGTACTACCTGTATCATAATCGATGCATACAATAATATGGACCGTCAAGGCCTCATAATGATCAATACAAGGGAAATTGAATATGACAATCTAATATAATGACAACAAGGACAATATATATACAACAAGGCTGACCAGGCCGCAATGAAACAACAATACATACACCATATCTACAAGCCTTTATAGATACATCTACTGTACCTGTACCCGACTCAGCATTATGACTCTGACTCGGTAGCTTCGGATGAAATGAAGCTCACCACCACATCCGCATAACTCAACCAGCTCCTATATGGGAGGCATGTCTGCACCTCTATCCAGATTTACAGCATGACATGCAGCGCCCC
Source organism: Anisodus tanguticus (assembly GCA_034509755.1). NCBI lineage: Eukaryota > Viridiplantae > Streptophyta > Magnoliopsida > Solanales > Solanaceae > Anisodus > Anisodus tanguticus. The sequence goes on along the minus strand of CM067546.1, from coordinate 19,684,965 downwards.
CGGCAAATAGGACGTCAGTACGAATGAAATGTACTGGTATGTAAAGCATGAATGGAAATATGAAAATATAAGTTGTAAAGATAAGCATAAAAGCAATCTAATACTCTGATAACTTGTATGCCACATAGGGCGAACAATGAAACTCAAAAATTGTATTGAACTCTTGGTATAACAACTTTGGGTATGCAATGCAATGTACACACACGCTTTGGGCATAATACCTCTACGCCTCGGTAGTCATGACCCGTGGGGGACCTGGGAAGTCTATGTACCTATTGTGGCGCACAGCCCGATCTGATAAATATGTATGTGTTGCGAAACGCGCAACCCGGTCTAATAAATATATATGTTGCAGAACGTGCAACCCGATCCAATATATGTATATGTTGCGGAACATACAACACGATCCAATATGTATATGTTACGGAACGTACAACCGGTCCAAATATATGATCATGATTGTATGAACGATATCAAATGCCAATGAAAAATATATCAACACCAATTAGAATCGGTGGTGTGGACAACGTATTGTGATAACAATGGCTTTTTGGTCTCTTTTGAAACTCATAAACTCTTTGACTATGCCCTGACATGTCTCTTGATCGACTCGATGATTAATTCTTTAGGACTCATTTTTTAGGTCTATGAAATTCAGAGACAACGGGATATACAGAATTCGATAGCGAGACAAAAGATGTGTTCAATGAACAACAGGTAAATGAGACTGGCCCTTTTAGGGTAATCATGGTTTTCAGCCTTTACTTTGGCTCGATCTTTTCTTTTGCTTTTTAGTGACAACTTGTCGATATACAAAACTGTGACTTGAGAGAATACATCAAGAGAGAGTATGGTCTCAACCAGAAGATCAACCATGAACAAGGGATGCTATAATAGCAATGGAACTACTCCCGTCAAGGGATGATTGACCTGTGATTAGAATGATTCTTTAGTATTTCTTTTTAAAATGATGAGTACTTTGGATGCCATGCTTATGAAAGAATGGAATAACCTTACATACATTCGTCGCTTAGTTACCAACGCCTCTCGAACCCTCGAACACTTTACGAGCGATTATCTACATAATATAGAAGGTTTGGATCAAAATAAGATTAACCAACTAGAGATCAATTCATTCGGATGATTCAATGAGCACCTAGAGAATATGCATCTCAACTATGGTGTACAAGGCTATTAATATTCCATCACTTCCCTCTCAAAATCAACAATACAATCATAACAATAACAACAACAACCATAGCATACCATACATATTCCGTAACCCCCATCTCCATATCCTTCAACTTATAGCTATGATTATATCAAGAACTCAATCAAAGCAACTCAATAACCAACACACTTTTAGCATAGAGTTTAGCTCAATTCTAATGTGTTATCTCTATTAATATCACTAGCTAATCAAGGATGATTTAGGAAACATATAAGGTAAGTGGAGCCTTACCTTAAGCAGCAAAAACACACTCCATAACAAGTTCTTCATCAAGCTTCAAGAGATCCTTAGCTTCCAACATCAACTAGAGAAGACTACAAGGTGGTCTTGATCATTCAAGAGAGAAATCATTTCAAATCCTTAAGGAAATTTTCTTAAATGATAAAGGGGCTTTTGGACAGTATTTGGGAGTAACTTGGAGCTGTCTAGGTCAAAAATGAAATAAGGAGAGGGCTGGCTCAACATAGGCTTTAGATAGGCCTCTCCACCGCCTCTCATATGCGGCTGGTTTTGAGTCTCAGATGGTTTGCGGCCTGATATTCCACCATAGATAGTGGCAGTGAGGTGATGAAACTGGGACTTTGAACCGATGCCCCATCTGCGAAGCGGATCGGCTTCCATGGGGTGGATTGCTTAGTGTATCGTCTAATTTTTGCAAAACTTTTCCGAGATGTGATTCTTTTAATATAATTGACTTTCCACCTTCCATATACCTCTGGAATACTCATATAAGTCATACATGACCCTCGGGAAAGGTCTCAGGTTGCCGAAGTGCAAATCGACTAACCATATGTTCGATCGCATGCAGAATCGCGGGGTGTAACACATACGATGTCAGCAACCCGATTAATCATATCTTCTTCGTAGTCAACTTCATACTCCTCCATGTTCCCTACCTGGGATATCACTTGTCTCCTACCGAACTGTCTTAGAACTCTAATAGGTGCATATGGGCAGATTATCCGGATTCCCATAAGTGGCAAGAAACCCATAAGTGGCAAGAAAGGGCATTTTGTACCTCTCACTACAATGGTCTCGGATATAAAATCAGGGAATCTCCACTGTTTAATATCCTCTCAGAGTCTCAAAAAGATAAAAGCACATCCCTCTTTGGTTTGGTTCCTGAAATTTGGACAAGTGGCTTGAAGGTTATCTTTACTATATTCAGGATCTAGGTTTGAAGGTCCCTCAATTTTTTTGAGGTGTTTGATAATCCACCATTGCACTAACAGGTTACACCCTTGGAAATACCTATGTAGATTTCGACATTAACCTAAAGCTCGATATATGTCGTCTAGGATGACAGGAACTAGGTCAAAGCACTTGGTTTCCCCATTTGAGGTTACACCATGAATGATAGTATGGGTGATATAAACGACACGGGTATATATGGCTTGGTGTCGATCTTTGGGAAAGACCATGGTTCCTAGTAGGCATATGCAAAGGCTAGGGGTTGAGTGGCTTCCTAATCGGTGTAAAACCGAAACTCAATGGAGTGTTCTAAATACCCTTTTTTGGACCAAAGCGGTTGTAGAGATCCCTAAAGGCTATGGTTGGACCGAATTTCCAATTGTCACTGGCTAGGGATAAGAACTTCATTATCTCATAGAGAGTAGGCTTATGTGGTACTAGAAGGTTATGGTCATGTTACAAACTCCTTCTCATACACGTCCCATTGTTATCTATGTAGTCCCGAATTTCCTCTAAGGTCGGGGTCATCTCAAAGTCTCCAAACCTAAACACCATTCTATCACAATCATAATACCCAGTAAGGACTTCTAACAGTTCCTATTTCCTTTCATGGTCATGAGTGAGGGTAGGTGTCCTAGACAGTTCATTACTTCTCTTTGTTGTGGGGCATCTAGACATGACCACCAAAATCTCAGCAACTCGGGTGCGTCTAAAACCATATCACACTTGAGGTTGGTATACATCCACAAAACAGAGCACGGTTAATTTCTCATCCCCTCCAAATGATAATGGTTTATCACATAAGGCACAATCATGCTTCCACATAGCAAGTAGTTGGATGCAGTGTTGTTAAGTCATAAACCGTTAAGACATGAGGTAGTCAGCCTAATGAGTCCAGATACGACTAAAATATTCGAACCCGTCTAGGTAAGCATGCGCTAGTTCAGTCGGGGTTTGTCTTCGCTCTATCCTAGGTAAGCTAGAGTGGTTTTGTGAATGACTAAGGAACCCGAGCGGACTACTCAGGCTGAACCATTGTCGAATGTTGAATGACCTCAAACCAATATCGTCTTCAACGTGTTCCAAAGAAACTAATTTGGTTTTTTACTGGAGGACGATTGCGAGACCGCATAATCATCTTTGTGCACTGATGAGGGTGTGTGCACGTGTCATTTGGCTAATGAGATGCATGAATGACGGTTATAATTTGCAGAAAATAAAAACATAAGTAATTTGTATCAATTAACAATGTTGTATTGGAACCCTTACGGTTAGAACCTAGGTTTATCCCCAACAGAGTAGTCATCTGTTACGGTTCACTTTTAAGCGGAGGCATAAAAGCTACTAAGAGGTTATTGGTTCTCTAAGTCAATTAATAAATCCAAGTTAAAAGGGTTTATTTAGAAAAGTCCATGAAAAATATTTTTTAAACCAAAATCAAGATAAGGGTTCTGGTGATCCCCCGAGGAAGATGTTAGACACCTCGATATTAAGGATCCATAGAATATGGTTGACCTTTGGGTTCTATAGCATGTTTAAAGTTATAAATTGCTTAAAATGTTTATTTCCCGCAAAAAAATTCATGTCATTCATTTCATTCCAGACTCAAAAAGGTTTTAAAAACTAAGGAGTTAAATTCCGCCTAAAAATGGTTCATATAGGGGTATTTTAGTCAGTCCATTTTCAAAACAAGTGCACCCAAACTTGATTTGAGTAGAACTCTACTGTTTTAGTCTAATGCATTGTCCAAACGTTCCTTATATATGTTCTTTGGAAATCTTTTAAGTTCAAAAGAGTATAATTTATTTAGAAATGACATGTTTAGAGCTCAACAATAGAAATGGGTTTTCTTTTTTTCATTCTATTTTCCCAAAGATCAAACAATACTTTACAACTTTCCCAAAGACCCATATGTAACTCAAGTTATCAAAGGTTTTGGTTTAATGTTTGAAATCCTTTAGTTGGGTTCGGCCCAAAACAGTCCGAAGGGGATCTCACAAGTCTGACCACTTTTATCACCTTTTGGAAACCAAATTTAAAACCCAAGTTTTATCAAAGTCTCAATTCTACTTTCTTCTCAGAAACAGTCTGTTCGGCATTTAGACATAGTCCAGCTTCCTTTAAAAAAAAGCAGTCAAATTTTAATCCAATTCAGTCCAGCTTTGTTCAAATTCAATTTCAATTCAGCTCTTAAAATCATTTCAAAGCCCAAGGAGAACGTCAAAAATCTTTTACATCTTTTTTAACTCAATTTTGACAATTTTAGCTAAGCGATGTATGTATCGTTTGTCTATCAAGTCATAATGATAAAGGCTCCAATATATATATCAAGTATTTTTATTTATACAATAATACATATACATATAAAATGAAAAGAGGGAGTTTAGGCTGGTGGGACTACTGAAGCCCACCAGTTAGCTATTTTCACCCATAGCTAGGGAGTTTAGGCTGGTGGGACTTCAATGCGCAACTACGATAAGTCGCAAAATAATATTTGGTTGGGCCTTGACCCAACCGACTGAAGAAAATGACGAGGCCCATGAGGAACTATCCCATCGTGCGTGGACAAGGGAAACGAGAAGGGGAAAAGGACACAAGTTAGAAAGCATCTAAAACTATCTAATCATAATGCACATAAATTCCAACTAAGCAAGTAATTAAGATGAGAAACATGTAAGGGAAGTGCCACTTGTGGGCCAGAAGCAGATTAAGACAAGTCATGCCTAATATCCTAATCGAAATGGTAATCAGTTGGGCTGAGCCCACTTTAGTTATTGTGTAAATCATGAAAGAAAACAGAACAAATGGGCTGAGTCCAGTTCAGTCAACAAAAGGGATATGCGCAAGGAGAGGAAGATAAACAAATGGGCTTGGCCCAGACACTTATCATTAAACAATTTCAGAGGAAAACATCTCAAGTAGTACACAGAAAAGGGCCAGGCCCAAAGATAAATAGATGAGGTCTTTTCACTCAAGCATATACATATGATATACTTGGTATGTATAATATATATACTGAGTGTATACTCGATATACAGACGTATACCATGATATATATCAACACATGTTATGCACAACACACAAAAGACTATAGGAAAAGGCATACAAAGGATATACACTGCACCAAATCACAAATTTTCATATTGCCTATGTATTCAAACCTAGACAAATGACATAGACATTTATGACTTAAGACAAAAGACCATGGCAACATGATTGTTCATAGGTACTGTCCTTAGCAGTAGGCAACAGATCCAAAACAATCAAACACAAGCAATAACCCCCCCTTCCCCATGACATTCCCTAGATTTCACATTCTTTAACCTAGACACATTAGAATTAGGATTCAGGTACAATATATTATCCTAGATGCATATGTGTTGTCTCTAAGGTATCATACATGACATTCTCCAGTTCCAAATATCTTGATCCTTCTCAATTAAAACTAGTGATAAACAAATTAGTCAGGATAAGTAGGCAAGATTGACAGTATTTCTAGTTGGTTATGATTATATGCTTATGATTATATGCTTAAGATTAACAAGGCATTGGCAAATATCTAACACAGAGAACCCACATGGCACAAGAAAGGAAGGAGCAGGTCATTTCAGTTCACACACACACTTGATCTTTCAATAAGCTCAATCCTAAGTTAGGCAACTATATATCCTTGCACCTAAGTAATGTAAGGCATCATGGCAAGACCTTCAAATCATCTAAACACACCTATGCAATTCATATAAGACTACTGACCAAACTTGTGATTTAGAACCACACACAAACAGCAAGGCAAATAGACATGCTTCAATCCCATTCTCAAGTAGCACATATATCTCTAAGACCTAATCTTTTTTAGAGTAGTAAAACACATAAATCAATACTAGTAGCATGTTAACATAACTAGACTAAGGATTTTCCTCAAATCCAAATGACATATATGATAGTATTCAAAACACCAGTTATTCAGTATCAAAAGGGAAAGGACAAATGAAGAATCCCAGGAGCATGCTTTGGACTTAGTACAGTTAGGACTGATAGAGTGGCATGCTCAAATTAAAGGACAGTCATGGTTTCACAACCTCTTGACTAGCCTTCTAGGTGGACATATAAGATTTATTTTTACTTCCTAAAGGCAAATAAGTGCCAAGTAGCACAACATCTTAATCAAGCATACATATATCTCATTTTAACATGGAGGCAGTACAGAATATACTAGTCAGAATTAGGCATCAAACTTGTCACATATCAGGTAACCTTCGGATTTAAATTTTATTTTTTACTTAGACCTTTAACTAAATGTTCCAAGCTCAACACAATGACATAGACATGTAGCAAACGAAGTACACAAGAAAGCAATGGCATATTAGGGCATGTGAAGGATCATTTGGTCTAATATACCAACAATGACCCAAAGACAGACATGAGTAATTCACACAGGTGCATCATTCTATCACTCATAGTTCAAGACAAGCATATATGGATTCTGGGCTAACAAGATTCATTCATTGACACTAGACAAGTCTCAATGACTACATTAAAACACATCTTAGGCCAGTTAGCAAAGTGTACACAGGACAAGCTATGAAATGAGTTAAACAAATACCAAAACATGCACTATTCTCATGCCAGACCTAAATCAATCCTAACAGATACATAGTGGACCTAATATGAACTAAAATCAAATTTATTAACACATAACAAGCACTCTGAATTCATATCAAATCTATTCTGATCTTAGAGCAGCATGGCATTCCTAATGTGAATTTAAACAAACACTATCACAGAAAAAACATAGATGAACATGTATTTTATCTTTATTTTTTAAACCTAGACTAAGTTCAAATCATCCTCAAAGAGCATATGATGCTAAAAACAAGCTCATTCATTATATGAATTAGAGACGAGTCTTTCAGAGTTCAGTTTTAATCTGGATTAAACTAGAACTAAGTGTGATATTGCTCATATGCTTAGAGATTGGAAAATCATCAAAGAAACAGATGTTCTAAGTCGTTTAAAACTTAAACATGTCTTAAAACCAGTTACCAATAGCATTTAAAGGTTTCAAACCAGGCTCATAATCACTGACTAAGCACTTAAATTACTCTTAAATCCAAGACATACATTATTTGAACAGATTCATGACCCTAAAGTAAATTTATCACCACACAGGCTCACTAAGACAAGTTTAAAGGTCATCTTAGTTCTACACATTGATTACAAGTTCATCTAAGTAACACACTATGACCTATTCAATATTGTTCATCACATATTAATCCTAAAACATCATTTTTACTACTACCAGTTATCTTGAAAGGCATTTACAACTAGATCATGCAATAAACAAGCCTAAATATGTTGAAATAAGCCACAACACACAGTACATATTATCAACTAAATATTCTAATTAACTACATAATAGCAGACCATATGACATAATTTAAGCAAGAAATTAAAAGGTAAATGAGATTACCTTGTCTGGAGGCAGCCTAGGGTCAAAGGGGAACTTAATTCTTCACTCACGAACCTCCGATACTCGCAAACACACAAAAAAAGGGTTTTAGTTGTAATTAATCGATTAGACTAAGTAGGGTTCCACCAAAGGGCTTGGATCCCAATTTAAGTAAAATTGATCGTGTTTGAACTCAAAAGGGGTCTCACCTTAAAATGAAGAAATGAGTCTCATATTATAGAGAACCCAAACCCTAGAAATTCTAGATTCGGATCGATGTGGGAGAATGAATTTGGGGGGGGGGGGGGGGGGGGGGGGGGAATCTCCCTCCAAAATTTCTCGACCAATCAAAATCATGAATTTGAAATCAAAAGAGACAAGAAACATTAAAATCGCACAATACGTATGGAGGGGGTAGCCTCACCTTGGTGGGGTGGTGGTGGCACCTCTGCTGACTGGTGAGATAGGGCAAGGGCCATTAATTCCCTCGCCCAAATTGTACGGACAACTCCTGGTAAAAGCAACGTACACTGCACCTTTGCGAAAAATGGCATCGGAGAAGATGAACGTATGGCGTCTACGGTTCCATCACCCCCTAAATCTTAAAGAATGAAAAAGGGTGTGGGGTTTGTCCCCTTTCACGCTTATGGAAGTGGTGTTGGGCCGGGTCTGGGCCTTTTTGGGCTTGGCTCGGCTGATTTCTTTTTCAAAATAAAAGGTGCCCAATGAGTTTTACAAAGCTTTATATAAATATGGCCACATTTGATTCTTAACTTAAAAGATGACCAGGCAATTTCAAATATATCTTAATTAGGTCAAAAGCATCATTTTAAGACCAAGTTTGACACTAATTGGAAATTAAAAAATTTAAATCATGCAAAATCCTTCTAATTTAAAACATATTTTGAAATTGAGATGTAATCCCATTATCCTATTCAATAAGCCAATTTCCCGAATTTGACAACGTAAAATTTTTAAATTGAGAATTTTAAATCAATTGATTGCACAATTATCTTTAAAATTTTAAAAATTACAATTAATGATCAGACAATGTGAAAATAGGATATGATATACAATAAGTACGGTAGATGATATTTTATCAAGTGAAATGACAAAATATTTCCGGAATAATTTTGTAAAATCATTTTTGTCTTGTAAAAAGTATATGTTACTCCGTCTGTGACTTGGGAACTTTGAATAATTAACTAAAATTATTGGAGGGTAAAAATTAGTGTGAACAACATCCTCACCATAAATACGGGAAATCGACTGGCTCAAACTCAAACTCGAGGTCCTGAACTGGATGAAGGTGTTGAATCTGCATCCAAAAAGAATGCAGAAAGTGTAGCATGAGTACACAATGTACCCCGTAGGCATCATAGGCCGACAACGACGAAAGATACATAACAGAGATATATATCAAGTTGACTCTCAAATAATCCTATACTAAACAGTTCGATAGATCATATAAATTTTGTTGTCCACATAATGGTTCACTAAATCAAGTAAGTCACCTTGTTCATGCAAGAGTTCACGAATCATATAAATCACCTCATTCACAAGGATTTCAACAACCAGTAATCCAAGTACCAAGTGATCAAATAACAATGCCATTTTTATCAGGAAGTCATCCAAGCTTCATATAACCATTTCAACAACTTTACCAATCAACAGGTAATCAATGCAATGCTATTTGTATGATATGAATGTAATGCATATGCCAGGTACCTTTCATCTCAAGTATACAAGAGTTTAAATTCTATAAATTGCACACCCATGGAGGACCCGAGCTCAAACTTCATGAATCCCAGTCTCAATCAACTTTAATCCCGAGATATAATATTTTGAGATAGTGAATCATTTTAAGGCCTTTAAGAAACTAACTGAAACACTGATTTCTGCACTAGCGGAATCGATCACGCAGGTGCGACCTTGTCGCAGCAGAAAAAGTCCGCTGAGGCAGAAATACGAAACCTTCTACATAGGCGCTACTACGAGAGAAACATCGCAGATGTGCCATCGCCCCTGTGAGGTAGTCTCTGCAGTGGCGGAACCCTACAATTTCACAGGGCCCACATCTGCGAGCTAACCTCCACAGTGGTGGGCACACAGAAGCGGCCAACCAGCAGCTGATGTGGCACATCAGAACCAACAACTTGGAAAATTACTCAATCTCCCACCAAACACCCGGAACCCCCCGGATACAAACCAAATATTCTACCACAAGGTAAATGATGCTACGAACTTGCTCGAGCCCTCGAATTTTTCATATGACCGAGCTAAGACATGATTTTCTAAAGAATTATCCGAAACAACCAAATAGCATAATTTCACAAATAAGGCCACAAAGTACATCTGAATGCCTCGGAAAGTAAACAAAATACTCGACTAAGTTATAATTGACCCTTCGGAACTACCGGAAGCGACGGAACCCAGAAACGAACTCAAATACACGAAAGAAAACTTTGAGTCAAACTAACCAACTCTAAGATTTCTATTTTGGATTTTTCTTCCGAAACTCATATACATGAACCTCGGGCTCCGTGATACCCATCCCCGTGCATCACAAACCCCACACAATGTCTATGGAAAGGTGATATAGTCAAATAAGGGTCTTTAATTAAAAATGATCGGACGGATCGTTACAAAGACTAAGGAGCTTAGGAGTGAGATTTTGAGGTTCGTACAGGAGAAAGGGAAAACATTGTATGATGCCTGGGAGCGAATCAAACAATTTTTCAGAGATTTCCCTCGTCACGGGCAGTCTAAGGAGGTAATGGACACTCTTTTCTGGATGGCTTACTTTCTAACATAAAGGCGCATCTCGACGTTACTTGTGAAGGACAGTGCATGCAAAACAATTTTGATGATCTTAAAGCATATAGGGAATCGTCGTTCTCCGTCTCACCATATAGGGGATTGTCGATGAAACATACAAAGTTCCTTTGTAATCACATTCTTCCTTTACATTTTCTGCTTAAATGCAGATCCATCTACTAGCTCAGGTATTCAGCCTAGCAGCAGTAGGGTTTATCTAGTCAGACGGTGGTGGGCCGACCATATTCTTTCTATGGTGGCTTAGTTATGTTTATTCCAGTTTCTAGATAGTTGTAAGTCGTGTCCTATGGTATTCTATAGATGTTTCCATGAAATTATGATATATTAATTCAAACATAGTACCTTTAGAGTTTTTAAACTTGGTTATTTACTGACATTTATAGACTTATGATGCTCCACTATTTAGGAGTTTTGTTGAGTTTATTATGTATGCTTATTTTGATTAGAGAATGAGCTTGATTTGGTGAAATTGATGTTGACCTCTTAGTCATAGAATTTGGGTTGTGACAATTAATCCATAGATTTAGAGAATATATTCCCCTTCCTCCATTACTGTAGGAATATGCACATCCATTACATGTTTTCAAAAAATGATATATTTTTTTATGTGCTTAATACTTGTAATTTTACTTGTTTGTCCCATTGAGCCTATAATAACATCATTATGTAAGGTAAAGTACAATTTATAATGTCAAGAACCAAAATTTCACTAAGTCGTGATGGCATCTAATCTATCTATCAAGTGACCAATCTTGATCTAACCGCGATAAAAGAACAACATAGCATCGTAAACTCAAACAGAATACTATAAATAAAATAATATTAAATTGAATGCAAGCAAAAATTGTAGCTTGCTACAACCCCATGGAACTGGTTCACAAGTCATTGGCTCATAAGAAAAGGAAGTACAACTTGAATACAAAAGATACAACATTTATTTGAATATAAAAACATAAATGAAAAACTCTAAGCTACCACAAACTAGCTGGTAGCTGAATCACTAGAATGTTGGACACCAAAACACTCTAACGAACTCTACAACTTCCCCAAACTCATACATTCACACAAGGAGTGCATCAAAATATAGCGTGAGTATAAAATCAACGCATATTCAGTAGGTATCATCGATCGTCCCAATAAAGTAGTGGAAAGTTTTTTACGCCTGCGCAGTTATATAACCAAGAATAACAATAAAATAGTGCAAAAACATCATAAGTAGGTGTCAACAACAAAATCATATAAAAATATGCACAAATAGAGCATTTGAACCATTGTATGTATCGAATGCACCAAAACAACATATATAATGATATGCACAACTCAACATTTATATAAAATGCATGAACATGAACCAATGTACATGATATCGACTTGCCCACCTTTACAACACACTTCCCCTCAAATGTACAAGATGATTTTGACTCTGTAATGTGGGCTTAGACCTATTTTATCAAATGATGTATTTGGCTAAGGAACTTTCCACATATTTAATTATTATATTAGGCTTTGTTGGATTATTTTGTCGATAATGTTAGATATTCGAGTTATTGTACACATTGCTATATGTTATTTGTGCATCGGATGTATGTAGTGATGTTGATATTTTGGTTATTTTGCATATGATTATCGATTAAATATATTATTGGTATAATGACATTTTTAGATCTCTCTAAAAAATAATAGTCCTTAAATAAATAAATAAATAAATAAAATATATATATATATATATATATATATATATATATATATATATAATAATCAATGTATAAATTTTGTATATTTTGGCTAGCGACAGTAATTAATTTTGGCCGATGGGCCAAAAATAAAAAGACTTTATATTATATGCACAGGTTTTCAAAGAAAAATGCTATTTTCATAATGTAAGTACTCTCTCCATGACCTAAGGAGATGGTCGATGAGACTTAGGGCTCGTTTGGTTGGAAAACAAGTTATTTCGGGATAATTAATCCCGAAATTAGTTATTTCACCCTCAATGTAGAATAAAATAACACTACAATATAGGGATAACTAATTTCGATATTAGTTATTCCGGAATTTTATTACAACCAAACAAGAAATAAGGAAGTAATAAAATGCTGGGCAAGTTTCCCATTATTACATCTAATAAAGTTATTGCCTCTAAGAAAATTTAAAACTAGGGCTCTTGGGTGTCCAAGCCTATTATGCCAAGTTGACGGAGAGATAACAACGAGAGATATAGGAGAGCATGAGCTGGCAGTGGAGGTGGGTAGGAATGGATAGAGATCCCCGTGCTATTGCATCTCGTAAGAGGTGTCCCCGCACGAAGATCCTTCACAGTAAAACCAAAAGGGTCAAAGTCAACAGAGACAGAATTATTACGAGTAAACTTTCGGACATATATTAAATTTTTAATAATGTTGGGAGCATACAAGACGTTGGCTAGGGAGAAGGGTGGGCGAGGCGGCTGGGTGTAAGTTGTACCATAACCCTGAATTGGAATGCGATGGCCATTACCAATAATAATAAATTGAGGATACTTTAAACGAAACAGTTTGGAAAGATTACCTGCAGAGCGGGTGAGGTGAGAAATGAATCTCGTATCCATGTACTAATTTTCATCGGGCTGCTGCAAGTTCAAACTGCTGAAGGCCTGACCCAAATTAGTGGGGGCCAGACTGCTGGAAGGCTGTGGGTATTGGGCCTGCATAAAATGGGCATGTTGTGGCTGCAAGTGCACTGGCCAGTTGCCAGGAACTGGGCCCAGTATGCCCTGCTGCGAAATGGGAAGTGGGCTGAAACAGAGTGTGGAAAATTGGCTCAGTTTCCCGATTGATTGTAATTTGTTGGCGGCCCATGAGGGATAGGGGTTGGGCTGTGCAACAATGTATACCCCTATGAAAAATTGATCACATCGGAACGTTTCCGAGGCCGAATACACTTTGAATTTGATAAATGCATTGCTTGTGAAGTATGTGTGCGTGTATGTCCTATAGATTTAGCCGTTGTTGATTGGAAGTTGGAAACGGATATTCAAAAGAAACGATTTCTTAATTACAGTATTGAATTTGAATTTGTATATTTTATGGTAATTGCGTTGAGTATTGACCTACAGCTAGTGGCCACCTTTTTCGCCACACCCGCGGCCTCGACCACCTTTGTCGTTGCCGCGGCCTCTTATTCCTTTGACACCACTGCGTCCACCCCGATGTTGTTGGGTTTCTGACGGTGGTTGGCTGGCGGTAGGGGCGGAGAAAATTGTCTGAATATCAACCGTGAACGCCTTTTGATTGTGTTCGTCCTATTTGGCACGTCGGGTTTCTTCCAACAATAATTGAGATCGAGCCTTGTTAAAACTGGGAAGAGGATCAGATTGATGTATCATTGTTGCTAGTGTATTGTATTCACCTTTTGGTAGACCAACAACTAATTGGAAAACCATCTTAGTTTCGGAAACTGGCGTTCCGACATTTGACAATTGGTCCACTACTAGTTTCAACTGCTTGCAATATTCGGACATGTTGGAGAAATTTTCAAGACGTGTATTATTAAATTGTTCTTCCAAATAGACAACACAAGTGTGCTTGTTATCTTGAAAAATTTCCTCTAACCGAATCTATAACTCATGAGCCGAGGCTGGTTTTCATTATAGTGAGGAGCAAGTCCTAAGAGATAGTGTCATATATCCACTGTTTGACAATGGCGTCAAGACGACCCCATGTTGAGTCATCAACCTCAATGGGGCGAGGGAAGGAGTCGTCGATATGGTCAAGCACGTTATAGACACATGCATGAATACGGAAAAGTTCAACCCACTGAGAGTACTGACCGTTTTATTGATCAAGAACCACAGAAATGAAGTTCTTGATGTTGGTGACGGTGAGTGCTAGATGAACAGAGGGTGAAAAAGATGATGTGGGTATGGCAGGGGTGACGACGGATGAGGTTGAGGCTACTGTGGGAGGAGTCATTATAGTGGATTATTTTTGTGAAGGAGGAGAAAGAAGACAAGAAAATAAATTGGTTCTCGGCCAGAGGGTGGGGCAGCCGCCAGTGGTTTGAGAAAACCAAGGTGGGCGGCGGATGAGAGAAGAAAAAAATATAATTTAGGGTTTGACTATTGATACAATGTAAGAATGTATTAATCTCCATTGGAGAGTCTTTCTCATTAATACAAATATATATAGTGTGTACAATGTGAAATCCTAATACAATGAGGATCTTAATTCTATCATAATTATATAATATATATATATGGAGTATTATTAATATACGTTAATAGTTAAGAATAGTTCGCTTGGCAAGGGGTTCTCGGGTGGTCATAGATCCTTGGGATTTCGGGTCGATCCCTGAATCTACACAAATATTATATAGTTTAAACTCACAAATTTTAAAAATCTTTATTTCTTTCTCTAGTTCTGTACTTAATCAACTTAGTAACATAAATTGAAAGGGAGAAATTTGGTGCATAAATTGATTTCTCGTGTGCATGTCAACACAGACCATAAGCTTATTTCAACTGGAAATTGGAGTCTTATGTTAGCTAATAGAATCCAGTCTTTTCTCTATTAGCAAGCAAGTACATAAACTAATAGGGAGGTGCTCCCATCTTATTTCTGAAAACACAAAAGTAAAGGACATTTATTTTCTGTTAACACGGAGTGCAACAGCTCTTACATAGCTGAATTCTGCTAGAAATTCAATGACATACACATCCACAAAGAAACCCCTCCAAAATTAAATGCAATTTTCCTTCTGGTTGAAAGTTGAAGAGCTGCTAGAAAGAGTGAGATTATTTATTTGCCGGTATACAAAAGAAACTTCTTGTACCAGTAAGCAGATTTCTTATGGTATCGCTTAAGTCCATTCTTGTAGTCAACAAAAGTGAGGCCAAACCGGACAGTGAAACCAGCATCCCATTCATAGTCATCTAAGAATGACCACACAAAATGTCCTTTTACATTTGCTCCAGCCCTGCCAATTATGCAACTTATTTAGATTAAATTCTAAAATTCCAAAAAAAAAGATCTGGAAAATGAAACCAAATCTACAGAAAATAATAGGAGTGATAGAAGAAAAAAGAAAACTTACTTTATAGCTTTTGATAGAAACCATAGATGGCCCTCATAATACCTTATCCTCGTGTCGTCATTCAGTGATTCTTTAAGTGACATTGTACTATTATTGGCTTCTGCCATCCCTGAAATTTTATGTCAAAATTTTAATGTCTGCAGCTATTAATTAGTTGGTCGTCCAACGTCATATCATATATTCTGTTTTTTTTTTTAAAATAACTGTAATAGGATTTTATTCTTATTTTTTATTAAACGAGTTTCAAATAATTGCTGTTGCTATGAGTGAAGGCAAACGTAGGTGACCTTGGCTTGACTAATCTTTCAAGAAGAAAAGTTTGAAATCCAAATTCAACTAATGTAAGTACCATTTTCGGTGATATAGATGGGAGGATTGTTATATTTTTCCTTGATGTGAAGCATGAGACCATAGATTCCTTTTGGATAAATGAAAAGCCAATCCAAGGCAGTCTACAAGTATTAACAAAAGCATGTCAGTTAAATTTGAAGAAAAGGCTCAATATTAAGTAAAACAAATTTTAAAAAGAAGAAGAAGAAAGAAACAGTACCGGTGTGCCAATAGGTTTTCCGTCCTTGTGTGCTGATTAGAAAAAACAAAGCAAAGAGTAATTAATTATTAAAAATTAAACATATATGAAAATTTTGAAAACTTTGCAAGGGTGAGGATTTGTTGACTTACGCGTAAGATCAGCATGATTGTCCGTGATGTAGCTGAGGTTAACTCTATTAACGGACAGTAATGGAGAAGCATAATATGTGGTATAGTAATTCATCCCTAAGAAATCCATTGACCCTTTCACTAACTTTACTTGCTCAGGTGTGAACTTTGGGAGCCGATGCCCTACAATAGCTCGCATGCTTGCTGGGTAGTCACCATAGGTTATTGGATCCAAGAACCTATATTAATGTATTTTAATATCTCGCCTTAGGAATGAGAGGTTATTTTTGCAACCGACATTGAAAATTACAATAACCATCCCATAGTTTATGAACTTCATTATTTTGTTTAAAGTTAGTCATATGTTTTTTGTTTAAAGTTTCAGAGCCCAAATTTTTACCGAAAGAATTTTAAATATAAACAAGTAAATATACGAAGAAATCAAGAGAGAATTCAACATATAGCATAAATACATACTTTCTCCGTTTTAATATATGTGAACTTTAAAGTCAAATTTTATAATTTTGACCTTAAATTTTGACATAGATTTTTCAAGTTTGTAAAAATAAAATTTACATATTTAGAAATTACATTAAAAATATTATAAGTCATGATAATTTATAATTTAAATAATTTAGAAAAGATGTAAGAAAAACGTAGTTAACGAACCACCTCGTAAACTTCCCAAATAGTAAAAAATTCACATAAATTAAAATAGAGTATAAGATAAACTTATTTATACAATGTTATTTTTTCGGGCGAAGGGATGTCAACTTCTCTCGACAAGAGTAACTTCTCCCTTGATCATAAATAGTTGACACCGTTTTAATCACAAACGGAAGCAATACCAATAATCTATAAAAGTATCCTGGAGTACTTTTATATATATCTTCTACTCCCTCCTTTTTAATTTAATTGTCTTCCTAATAGAATATTTCATGAACATTCTTTCATTAATGGTATATCTTTAATTTTAGATATAATTGTATTTCTATTGTAATTATGTCTCATATTTTAGGTAGAATTATATTTCATATTATAATTAGGTTGATTAGTTACATAGTTTAAATATTCTTGTACTACTATATATATATTTAGTGCAAGAATATTTAAATTAGATAATTAATCAACCTAATTATAATATGAAATATAATTCTACCTCAAATAAAAAACCTAATTTATCTAAAATAAAATATATACAATTAATGAAAGTATATTCAAAAAATATTCTATTACTTACTTTATTTTTAATTTTATTTCAAAATAGTCTCACTTTCTGTATTTAACGGAGTAACTCTTTATGGCCAATACTGACATATTTAATCGACTATGCCAATTTAATCTAATCATTTGTCTAGGGAATCATTTGAATTGAAGTCATGTGCCATTCCTTATCTGGTTGGTAGCACTTACCATCCCAGCATAAAGTCAAGAGCTCTTAGTGGGGCCTTCAGTCCTTCTGCTGTGTTGATTTTGGGCACAAACATATGAGTGACCAGAGTAACTCCTATCTGACCTTTCTGAGTTTTCTGCAATTATTTTAAATGTATTGATAATAATAGAGTACGAATATATTAAAATGATTAACGGGAAAAAAAATCAGTGAATTTGATGTGATATGTATTTATCTGTCTGACTGTCCAAAACCGACAGGTATATACTCTCTTTTTTATCAAAAAAATTATTCACTTTCCTTTTTAGTTAATTTAAAAAATAATATTTTTTTATTTAATAATAATTTAATTTTAAATTTTACTTTTTATGCAAAATGAGATAATTTATAACAATATAAATATCTTTAATTTATTTTAAATCATAATATTAAAAAAATTCTTTATTTTTTTAAGTGCGTATTAAATAAAAGTATATCACATAAATATTGAGATGGAGGGAGTAAAATAAAGGACGAATAGATAGTAGGAGTATATGGATTTCTTGTTAATTGAATGCACTTAGATTTGTTAGTGATTATGGGAAGATCCCATAATCACCTCCCTCGTTATAATAATTGATTTGTAATTATTCTAATTATTATAATTATAATTAGGATCTTGTATATTAGGTAAAGTAGAATAATTTATCTTCTAGAATAGTATTGATTTAATCCATGTATATATATTGTATATTTGGAAGAAGAATGATTAAGGGAATATCTTCTTATATGGTATCAAGAACCTAAAAGATCCTTGCCCTAAACCTCTTTTCTTTCCTTCTCCTAAACGATTTCTTCTATTCATTTTGCTACTGTTTTTCAGCCACTACTTAGGTTTAGTCATCTCAAACTCTAAACCTAATACATCCCCTAAACCCTAAAACATATACTAGCCGTAACCACTACTTAGCCAGGTATTTTTTTTTCTTCCAAACCTTAGGGTTCATCTACATACTTTC
Source organism: Anisodus tanguticus (assembly GCA_034509755.1). NCBI lineage: Eukaryota > Viridiplantae > Streptophyta > Magnoliopsida > Solanales > Solanaceae > Anisodus > Anisodus tanguticus. Next base: position 19,666,135 of record CM067546.1, on the reverse strand, counting down.
ATCACAAAACCAATCCTTTCTTATTTTCTTTTAATTTGAAGTCGAAACTACGGCCGAAAAACAAAGCTTTCATCCCGCTCTTGCCGTTAATAACGTCAAAAACTTTATCTCCGTCACTCTTGAAATGGAGAAAGGGCAGTATACCTCATGGGCAGAACTATTCAAAATTCATTGTCGCGCCTATGAGGTGATTGACCATATCCTCCAGTCCGAGTCACCGTCGGATACCACTACTGTGGACAAAAAATTATGGTCTCGCTTAGATGCTATAGTCCTTCAATGGATTTATGACACAATTTCGAATGATCTTCTTTATACCATTTTAGAACGCAATTATACGGCTAAACATGCTTAGGAAAGATTAGAAAATATTTTTCAAGATAATAAAATGTCTAGGGCCGTTTATCTTGAACACCAATTTACAAATATTAAATTGAATAATTTTTCTAACATCTCACCCTATTGTCAAGAATTAAAAGTACTTGCAGACCAATTATCCAACGTTGGTTCGCCCGTGACAAATCAAAGATTAGTCCTTCAGTTGATTGCAGGGCTGAATGAATAATATGATGGTGTTGCTACGTTTATTCAGCAAAGCAATCCGTTACCTCCCTTTTACGAGACCCGTTCGAGGTTAATCCTTGAAGAAAGGAGGAAGGCAAAGCAGGCATCATCGGGAACAAAACAGGTGGAACCACTTTTGTCTCTACCAACTCTTTTTCCACTGATTTGGAACCCCAAAATTCTGGTTCGGGTGCTCAAAATACTTGTCAAAATAATGGTAAAAAATAGGGTTCAAATTGAAACAATAAAGGAAAATATAATAGTGGAAAAGGACGTGGACGGGGCGGGGGCAAAACCGCCTGCGGCAGCAGCCAGCCCGGGCAGTGGCGGCAATTTTCCAGGCAGTAGCGGCGGACAGTGAGGGCAGTACCCACCGTGGGCTTGGGCCCCACAGTGAGCTGCCCCGCTATGCCCATTCCCGACCTCCTCCTTCCAATCGCCAACCCGGTATTCTCGGATCTCGTCCATAATATACTTTTGTAGCTCAGGCACCATCTTCTGTCGGATATGCACCCACGGATATTGAACAAGCCAAGAGTCACATGAATCTGAATATTCCAGACGAATCGTGGTACATGGATACAGGGGCTACGTCACACATGACGACATCTCAAGGTAATCTTTCATCTTATTTTAATATGAACGGTAATAAAAATATTGTTGTCGGCAGTGGGCAGAAAATTCCAATTTGTGGTATTGGTCAGGTAACACTACCCTTACCTCACCCACCTTTATGCTTGAAAATGTCTTACATGCACCAAAATTAATTAAAAACTTGATCTATGTTAGACATTTTACAACTGACAATAATGTTTCTGTGAATTTTGATCCGTTTGGTTTTTCTGTGAAGAATTTTCAAACGGGGATGTAACTCATGAGATGTAATAGCACGGGGAACTTATATCCCATCACTTATGTCTCCGACAACCACATGGCCAAACCTTCCACCTTTGCGGCCATCTCTCCTAGTATATGGCACAATAGGTTGGGACACCCAGGAGCACCAGTTTTAATCAATTTAGGAAGAATAATTTGTTTTTTTGTAATGGATGTTTGGACTCTTCTGTTTGCCAAACCCGTGTGTTTGGTAAACATATTAAACTTCCGTTTTCTGCCTCTACTACTAATACTATTATGCCATTTGATACTTTGCATTGTGATTTGTGGACTTCACCCGTATTAAGTGCTACAAGTCATAAGTATTATTTGCTCATTCTTGATGATTTTTCAATTTTTTTGTGGACTTTTCCCTTAGGACAAAAATCACAGACCTATAACATTTTGAAACAATTTAGTGTGTTTATCAAAACTCAGTTTGGCAAAATCATTAAATATTTTCAATGTGATAATGGGGGGAAATTTATAAATACCCAATTTCAGAATTTTTGTCAACAAAATGAGATGTCTGTTCGTATTTCCTGTCCACATACATCTTCTCAAAATGGAAAAGCTGAAAGAAAGATTTTAACAATCAACAATATGACTCGATCTATACTTATGCATTCATCCACACCACCAAATTTTTGGCATCATGCTCTTCAAATGGCTACATATATCTTAAATATTCTTCCTAGTAAACTACTCTCCAATGTGTCCCCTACTTAGGTATTGTACAACCCTATCCCTTCGTTTACACATTTACGGGTTTTTGGGTGTTTGTGTTACCCCTTGTTTCCGTCCACCACCATTCATAAACTACAAGATCGGTCTACTCCTTGCGTGTTTTTAGGGTACCCACAAAATCATAGTGGATATAAATGCTTTGATATGTCAACAGGAAAAATTATTATTTCTCGTCATGTTATCTTTGATGAATCAACTTTCCCGTTTGCTACATCTCGAGCGGCATCCCCACCTTCATATGATTTTCTGGACGACAGAATTCATCCCATTTTGAGGTATCATCTAAACTCTCAAAGTAACAATTTAGGGCCATCACAGACCCCTACAACACAACTCGTCACCCGAACCCCTTCCGACAACTCGCCGACCCAGAACCATATCGAGCCCACTACTTCGGCCCAAAATACCGAAACCACCCTACCCACTATTTCGGCCCAAAATCCCGACGCCACCCAACCATCCAATGGCCCAACACCTAAACAGACCATGGAAATATGTGCAATGCACGAGATTTTTCGCCCTAAACACCATTTCAACCTAACCACCTCAGTCCATCCCTCACCAATACCAAAAAATCCCAAAGCTGCCTTATCAGACCCGAATTGAAAGACTACCATGTTAGATGAACTTACTGCTCTTATTCAAAATAAGACGTGGGATTTGGTACCATAACTATCTAATGTGAATATAATTCTGTCAATGTGAGTTTTTTGCCATAAAAAGAATTATGATGGTTCTTTTGCGAGATACAAAGCTCGTCTTGTTGGTGATGACATGTCTCAACAGGTGGGAGTAGATTGCGGTGAAACATTCAGTCCGGTAGTCAAGCCTGCAACTACCAGGACTGTTCTTAGTCTGGCACCATCCAAGTCATGGTCCATTCATCAGTTGGATGTCAAGAATGCATTTTTACATGGCCACTTGCAGAAAACAATATACATGCATCAACCGTTGGGATTTCGCGATCCTTCCCGTCCAGATCATGTGTGCTTGTTGAGAAAATCCTTATATGGTCTGAAATAAGCTCCTCGGACATGGTATAACAGGTTTGCAGGATTTGTTTTCAAATTGAGATTCTCTCACAACAAGTCAGATCAGTCTCTCTTTATTTATAAAAAGGGCACTGCTGTGGCTTATATACTTCTGTATGTTGATGACATTATCCTAACTGCATCCTTAACTTCACTTCGCCAGTCCATTATGTCCCTTCTTGTAGCAGAATTTGCAATGAAGGACTTAGGACCGTTGAATTATTTTCTTGGCATTGCTGTTACTCACTATGCACGTGGTCTGTTTCTCAGTCAAAAGAAGTATGCCGAGGAGATACTTGACAAAACAGGGATGTCTTCATGCAAACCTTCACATACTCCAGTTGACACAAAGGCGAAGTTGAGCAATGCTTCAGGTACTCCATACAGCGACCCCACATATTACCACAGCCTGGCTGGTGCATTGCAGTATCCCATTTTTATGAGGCCTAATATTTTCTATGCGGTCCAGCAAGTTTGTTTACCCATGCATGACCCAAATGAAGAACATATGGAGGCTCTCAAGAGGATTCTGCGGTATGTTAAGGGTACTCTTCAGTTCAGACGACATCTGTATAAGTCATTCATCTCGCGTCTGTCTGCCTACACTGATGCGGATTGGGGTGGCTGTCCAAACACACGTCGTTCCACTTTCGACTATTGTGTGTTCTTAGGTGACAATCTCATCTCATGGTCCTCCAAACGTCAGTCCACACTATCTCGGTCAAGTGCAGAGGCGGAATACCGAGGGGTGGCAAATGCTGTTGCTGAATCTTGTTGGCTCCGTAATCTGCTACTGGAGCTCCATTGTCAGGTTGAAAAGGCAACAGTGGTCTATTGTGACAATGTGAGTGCGGTCTATTTATCTGGCAATCCTGTTCAACATCAACGCATGAAGCACATTGAAATTGATATTTTATTTGTCCGAGAAAAAAGTTGCCCGTGGTCAAGTCCGTGTTCTCCATGTGTTGTCCCGTTATCAGATAGCTGACATCTTTACAAATGGTCTTCCGCGCGTACTTTTTGATGATTTCAGGGACAATCTCAGCATCCAAGAACCTCTAGCTAAGACTGCGGGGGACTGTTAGAGTGATTATGGAAAGATCCTATAATCACCTCCCTCATTATGATAATTAATTTGTAATTATTCTAATTATTGTAATTATAATTAGGATATTGTATATTAGGTAAAGTAGAATAGTTGTCTTCTAGAATAGTCTTGATTTAATCCATGTATATATATATTGTATATTTGAAAGAAGAATGATTAAGGAAATATCTTCTTACAAGATTCACTCCGTTCCTTTTTTACTTGCCCTGTTTATATTTTACACTCCCAATAAAACGAATAAGTACTAATTTAGTGTTTATTCTACTAAATTATTTCCTTTGATAGTACTTTAAATAAATAAATTTGACTATTATTATTTCAATTAGTCTGGAAAATAGTTACATTTGATGATAAGGAATTGAAAAAAAACAATTAATTCAATCTGGATTTGTTAAAGTTAACATATAAAAGGGAAATTATAATTTTAATACACTGGAAAATAAAAGAGAATGGATGGAGTAGTTATTCAATGACTTCTCTTCTCTTATTAAATAAAAGAAATTAAAATTAAAACAGATACTAATATAACAAAACTTCTGGTAGAAGTAGTCAAAGAGCTAACCTGATATTTTTCTCTATAGACCTTAACGCCAGTTGCATGGGCCAGAAGCAAGTTATGAGCCACAATGTATGGCTCAGTTCCAGAGTTACCCTCCGTGCAGTTGCCTACAAATTTAGAACATCTTCCTGGTGCAAAGGTTCCTTTTGTATATCCATTCATGCTATAAGAAAGTGGCTCATTCAGAGTGATCCAGTGCTTCACCCGATCCCCAAATTCTTTGAAGCAAATGTCCACATAGTCACCATAATCTTTCCTGAATTAATTAATAATACACGATTGAGTACATGTTGCTGGAAACCTTTGAATGTTAATTGGGATCGATCGTCTGTGTAATTAATTTTGTTAACTCTCCTACTTACGCTATCTCGGAGCTCATAAACCCTCCATATTCGTCTTCAAGGGCTTGTGGTGTGTCCCAGTGGAATAGAGTCACAAAAGGAGTTATACCTATATCGTGAAGAAAATAAAATTAAATGGTTTTAATGGGATAAATGATTTGAAGAGAGGACAATGAGAGAGAGAGAGAGAGAGAGAGAGAGTTGCAATTACCATTAGCGATTAGCTCGTTGAAGACATTATTGTAGAATTTGATGCCTTCTGGATTCACTCCCTTGCTTGCCTTCCCATCTTAAATAGAAGAAGGAACACTTTCAGCACACATCAACTATTAGCTTTGCTTAATTATTTTTCTTACTATATTTCATTAGTATCTCACGTAGGAAAATATTCTTACATGGTAAAATCCGAGACCAAGAGATAGACAACCTGAAAGCTTTCAATCCCAATTCCTTAAGCAGTTGAATGTCTTCCTATTATAGTGGTCGATTTTTTTCAATATTCAGCGAACTATATACAGTTAAAAAAATAAATGTAAAACACTATGTGTCATGTATATATACCTTATACCGATGATAGAAATCAACAGCGACATCTCCAGTAGAACGGTCAAAGATCTTTTCTGTATGTTGGGAGAATATTTGCTCAGAATGAGTTATATGATGCGAAGAAAGAAACAGTTAAAAAACAGTTACTTGCTTGAATTTTACTAGTCATACGGTTAGATCCATCACGTATGACACATGCAGATGTTTGTTGAAATGAGATTCACTAGCTAGCTTTAATTCAAAGAGAAGTGCATGTTTTCTAGACCTAGGTCTATATAGATCCAGTTTTGAAACTAGAATGACGAAATAAGATTATTAAATTAAACAAATACTGTATACTTAGCTTCATTAATCATTTCATTAGTAGAAAATATCCTTTTTAAGGTGATTTGGCTGGTAAAAGTTGGACTGATGATGAATTATCATCAGGTGCTTTAGATTAAGTGAGTTTGAAGGCGCGTACTATATATACAGGCATACAGCGCAAACAGCGAGTGCCAGACTCTTGAACATGATGAGATTAATGTATATACATGTATCTTGAGCCTAACTCAACCCCAAAAGCTAGTTTGTAGGGTGAGGATTGCCCAATTCCATATAAGGAGTCCATGTTCCCATTCCATATCCGATGTGAGACTTTTAACACTCCCCACACACCCAGACCTCGTTAACTATAATGTGGACAATAATTTTGGGGGTCCAACATCGATGAACAAAGAATTTGAATGAGCCTGACTCTGATACCATGTAAAAAAAATGGATCTTTGGCCAAACTCAACCCGAAAAGCTAGCTTGTAGGGTGATGATATATAAGGAGTCCATATTCTCATTCCATATCCGATTTGTAACTCTTAAAAATTAAATCTGATCTAAACTCAAATTTCACTTTTAGAAGGAAATACTAACAATGTTAATATGGTCCAAAATAAGTCTTGACAAACTATTTTACATTAATTAAGATTTGTTGAGCCACATTTGTGGAATGAAGAGAAATTGGTCTCTTTATATGGTACTGGACAATTTTCATTTTTTGAGCTAACTTTTGAATTGAATTAAGTCTAAAATTCATTTTTTAATTTTTTTAAGCAACTATCATCTTGTACGGGGAAAAATATTTATTTCTTCAAACATGTCATATTGAGGAAGGAACTAGAAGTGGTCCGACACTCCTACCAATTCATAATTGACACCCTCTCTTTCTTCAAAAACAAAAAAAATTCCAATTATAAGGTAGTTGGTGGATAAAACCGACGATGAAGCTTTCTTCAATTTAACTATCATCTTTTTCGAAGGAAGGAGGGAATATAGCCTCTTTACCGATTGAATAAAAACAATGATCCTGCAAAAGTTTTTTATGTATTTTAAATATTTTTAATTATAAAAATAAAGGTATTATATGAAAATATAAAATTAAAAACAAACTTGTAAAAGATTATAAAACTAATCCTTTTGGTTGTTGTAAAAAATATTAATACTTACTACGTCCGGAAAAGAATGACAATGGAGATCCAAAATATCAAAGTAATAGAAACTGTTATATATAAATGAAAGTAATTAGAAAATACTTTTAAGAAATAATACCCCAACCATTTTAATATACGTGATACTATTTTTATTATAGGCACAAAATTTATGAAAGAAATTTAAAAATTCAAATCTTATTATTTAAACAATCTTTAGACATTTAAACCTTGCAATTCTTTATTGTCACAAACGATAACAAACTATACACTAGTATAAGATATTCTTTGTTGTTTTAATTTGTGTGAATATATTTGTTCGGAATGTAATTTAAGAAAGAAATGAATATGTTCGAAATTTGTGTGGCTATAAGACTTTGAAACATGAGATTATAAAAATCATAATATTTCTATGGTCAAAAGAACTTATCATTAAAGGTAAATAGGAAGATTAAAATACATGAATTATATTTTTAACAGGAAAATAAGTCCACATAAAATGGGTACTTCCTTTATCTCAATTTATATGATATACTTTTCTTTTTAGTTAGTCTAAAAAAAATGACACATTTCATTATTTGATAATAATTTCACTTTAAACTTTGCCTTTTACTCATAACGAGATTAACTATAACCACACAAATATCTTTAATTTGTTTTAGAACACAAGATTCAAAAATCTCTTTTTATTTTTTAAATTCATTGTCCAATCAACCTACATCATATAAATTGGGAAGGGTGGAGTACTATTTATGAAGCTAATCGCATGTAGCTTCCCTATCTAGATTTCTGTAGGGTAATCATTAAATAAAAGTTGAAAATTATCACTTTGTCCCCATCTTCGAAACAGTGAAGGCAGCTTATAATTTTCTTTATTACATTTTGTTCAAGCTTAGAGGATGCAGTTATCCGTAATGCAATGTTCAGTTTACCATTTCAAAGTTTAATTTATTTAGTTACTAACTAAGTACTGGTATCATTTAACTACCACACAGCTCTCCCTCTCCACCTGCAGATTATCTTGAGCTTGGATTTGAACCAACGCCGAACAATGCTTTTTATAGGAATCGACCTTTATGCTTTTAATTTTTGATAAGTTAACAGTAGTGAAGTTGACGTAAACTTCAAATATCACACAACTTTTCTGCTTCTTCTATAGTAGTAGTAGTAATTTATGTTAATGCAGGAGGGAGACCTGGGTGCTGGCGAGTAAAAGTATCCCATATACTAGGTCCTCTTCCTCCTTTAAGGGCTGCTCCTTCGATCTGAAAGCTCATTAAGCAAAAAAGAAAAAGTTAATCTTATACTTCACGAGAAAGGCATATGTGTTAAGGTAATAAAGATACACTAATACTCACTCTTCAATTTACGTGAATCCTTTACTATTTGAGAAATCTATGAGGTGGTTCTTTGACCACGTTTTTCTTATAATTTTTCAAAATTATTTGAATTATAAATTATCATGAATTATAATACTTTTAATTAGTTTCTAAATATATAAATTTTATTTTTACAAACTTGAAAAATTTATGTCAAAATTTAAACTCAAAGTTATAAAGTTTGACCTTAATATCCCGAAAAAGTTCACATAAATTGAATTGGAGAAAGTATTAAATAGATAAAAGCGTACTTTCTTTTAATAAAAACTGGAAAAAAATTGTTAAATGAGATATTTAGAGACTTTAATATTATATTAGAGCAAGCAAAGGTCTTTTATTGAAGAACGAAACTTTACGACAGCTTTTTCGTAGACGTTCACTTGCATCACATCATCTTCAACCAACCTCCACCCGAGAAGCCCATGGGATCCGCTCTACAGATACCATCAAATCCTAGTTTCCGAGATACCACATCAGCCCTATCACCACTAATCCTAGGTTATCAGGGGACGCTAGGCATCGGAATTAAAAAAGAGCTCTTTTTTTTTTGGACTTCTTTCAAAGGGATTTCGCTCATCAAGTTCTTGTTTGATCTGCCGCTGTTAGAACACCACAATATTCGTCTTTTTGGGGTTAAAAGCTTTCGGCGGACACAAGCCCTCGGGACTTGACACTTGGACACCGGGAAGCTTGCCCATCCCCTAGCGAGTGAAGTGCTTACGCCCCTTTAGAGATAGGGGCGAGCAAAAGAGCTCAAACCAATCGCTCTAGGTTAAAAACCAAACGACTTTCACACTCTCCTCGGGAGTTCTCTCCTTGACTACACCCTCCTCGGCTTTGTTACCCAAACACTCATCCTGAGCAATCTCTTCCGGTTCAGCAGTGTCCAGATCTGGCATCTTTGCCTCTTCGTGATTCCCAGGTGGGGATCACATCACTTTTGACATAGCACCCCAAGAGAACCTTTTATACTAAAAAAAAAATCACGTGTTTGAAGAATAAAGCCCGTGAAGTAACGGGGCGGATCCAGAAGGTCATTTGCAGATTCACGTTTTACGTACCTTAAACCTGTATATATCTTAAAAGCAACAACAACAATATACACAATGTAATTCCATGAGCGGAGTCTGGCGAGGCGAGTGTGTACGCATAGTGCATTCAGTTTTTAATTTGAGGTGGTTGTTGGAACTCTTAAGCTTCAAATTCTAGATTCGCTTCTCACGGGAACGTGTAAAAATATAATTAAATAGATAAAAATATGTTCAGTCAAATAATTTAAGTTTTTAGATGAAATATTTAGACGATGATTTATAAACCATGTTCCAGGTATATGGGTCGGTGGGTCTAGAGAAATTGAAGCTCTATACCTGGTAAGCAGCTGAAGAAGCGCCAAAAACAAAATCAGGAGGAAAGCTGGTTCGATTAAATGGAGAATAAAAGCGCTTTGCAGGGATTGCAGCGCTCGTTAGAGCAAATAAATGGGAAAGGAATATAAGGTAGAAGAAAAAGAAGCTTGAGAGAGTTCTCATACCCATTATTGGTTTCTTCTGTCTAAGTTGCAAGTTCTTGTTCATGCAGTGCCCGCTATTTATAGGGATGATAAACAAAAATATTGAAATGATTGTTGCAATAGTCATTAAGACGACACCATCATTCAAATTAAATATATGTCATGTGCAGTATGCCTTACATTTAGTCGTTCCACAATTTTTACTTTTAAACCTAAATTCAATACAGAAAACACATACTATCATTCTCCTCTAACCCCAATAAAACTCGATTTGTTTTCTTCGGTTATAACATAAATATTTTAAAAACAAATTAACAATTTTCGGAAGTTTATAACATAAAGTTTTACTCCTTTTTCAATTTATGTGTCGTTTTTAGTATGTTAAAGAAATAATGCTCTCCGTGTCTCAATTTATGGGGCACAATTCTTATTTCAAAAGTCAAATAGTTTAATTTTAACCATGAATTAGGGCATGAAATTTTTATATTTTTTGAAATAAAATTTACATATTTGGAAACTGTGTAAAAAGTACTATAAATTACAATAATTGATAATTTAAAATATTTAAAAGATATATGAGAAAATTCCGGTCACGAAAGACTTATGCGAATCTTGAAATCTGAAATGTGCCACATAAATTGGGACGTAGGTAATATCACTTTCTATATTTAGTAATTGTTTGATCCCAAGATCCCATGTGAAATATTTAAGACCACAAAATTCGATTTCATTTTGGAATATTACATACAACTTTAGTTTAAAATCACACAAGATTTAAAAGTTTTTTTTAGTAGGTGTTTGGACATAAACTTGAAATCATTGACTTGGGTAGAAGAAATTGAAATGTTGTTTTGGCATGCAATATTTAGATTACAAAGTTGTACATTTTTTTATAAATATGAAAATTCCACATTTTATGAAAACTATCAAAATTTCTCCAACTATAATCAATCTTACCAAATGAGAACATCTATGAAGCGTAGCAAGGGAGAAATTGAATTTTTTTTGGCATGCAATTTTTAAATTTCAAACTTTTACATTTTTTTATAAACATGAAAACCCCACATTTTGTGAAAACTATCAAAATTTCTCCAACTCTAATCAATATTACCAAATGAGAACATCTATGGAGCGCAGCAAGGGACATTGCCTTTGGATTTCGTCACCTCACTCAATCCTACAACAAAAACTCGAGTCGAGGCACTGCAAGCGAGCAAAGTCTTCTTGGAGCAAGCCATAGTTCACGAACAAGGTATTGAAAAATCATAAGGTGCCACATTAATAAATTTTATATCTCCATGTTCTTTTTATAAATAAATGCTTACAATTACATGCTATTAGATTAGCTACCGCTTTGCAGTGGCAAGGCAAGAGGTAAAAAAATTGGAGTCCGTGGAGAAATAAGAAAAGAGTAGAAGAATGGGTTTGACCTGAAATGATGAATAATGCAAAAGGAAAAAAAGGGTTATTAGTATGTTTGTTCCTTCAATTATTGATAAATTCTAATTTTGATCCTTATGATATCTAACTAAGTATATTTAATTTTCAATTAATTGAAGTGTGCATTTTTTATCCCTTTACTTGTGAATATTCATAACATTTCTTAATTATTGATCGTTCCATCATTTAATTACTCATTTGTTATGTTAACTTGTATTTTTGCTCCATATTTAACAGTAATATAGTTCTAAAAGTAGTTTGTTTACACCAAAAAAGGTACAGTTGAATTTGTTAGAGGATACGTGGATTGACTTGTTCTAATTGGAAAGAAAAAATAATTAATAATAAAGATAGTGAAAGCAATAAGTAATAGAGTTATCTTGATCTTTCTTGAACTCGGATGAATTTCCTGAGCAAGATAGGTCCAGACTTGTTATGAGCTTCAATAGAATAACACGGTCATAAAGAAAAGTAAGAAGAAAGTATTAAACTTGTGGAATTATCAAGTGTAAAGTACATATCGTAGAATTGGATGCCCTTCCAACATGAAGGTTGGGCTCCTTTTATAGTCATGAAAATAGAGCATTGATACTAGAGAATATCTCTCTCAAATTAAATACTATTAATGCTAATTATGGCCTCTTAATGCTTAAAGAGTAATGGCTGACGCCATATTCGGATCGGATATACACTAAGTACCTCCGGAACTTCTCTCAAATTAAATACTATTAATGCTAATTATGCCCTCTTTTCCTTTATATTTCAATCTTCTGCTTCATTCTCCCAAATTCCTTCTCGTGTTCTTCTTCTTTAAGTGAATATTCATTCTCGCTCTTCCTTTAATCTTCTTGCGTTCACTTGAATCGTTGGAAACCCTTCTTCAATTTTATCATTATGGACAAATCCTCCACTCGTTCTACTTCCTCTGATGCGAGGAACTCCTCTCCATCTTCTTCTTCTTCGCTAGTAACCGCCGAAGCCGCCGGTGCCGGCGAACCTTCTGGATCTCAAGCTCCACCTGAACCCAGAGCCTTTAACATACTTCCGTCCACTTTCAGCTTTGATAATGAATTCGCCGTTTGTGCTTCCACTTTCAAAAGTGATCGGGGTGAAATGGGAAAAAACTACTCAACTTCTATCACTACTTCTCAATTAAAAGCAGTCTGGGTTGACTTCCACTGGAAAAAGCTTTCCGAAATAGTCATCCTCGGCCCTAATGATGATATCACCACTCCCAGACCGGGATACTCTAACGTTTACACCTATCCTTTTATACTCGGGTTCGATCCTCCGATAGACCGAGTGATCTTGGACTTGTGTAAGACTTACAATGTGTTTCTTGCACAAGTTGGTCCGTCAGTATGGAGGGCAATAACTTTCCTTTGAGTTTCGGCTAGAACAACCGATATCCCATTTACTTTGGATTAGTAGATCCGTTTATATGTCCCAAAAAATTTTCACGGTGGAGTTATCATTATGTCCAAGCGAGGAAAATACCCCAATCTCTCCAACACCGATGAAGATCATGACCGACGTTGGATGGAGTGCTTCATAGCAGTTTCTACTTCTGAGATTATTCCTGAAGAGTATATGCCCTTTCCGGATTCATGGAACTTAACCCATAAGTATAATTCTCCTTCTTGCATTTTTACATCTCCTTCGATTCATTTTTTCTTAAAACTTCCATTTCCTCTCTTTAGCCACCTCTTGGATCCCGATTACTATCACGAACATCCACAAGTGGGTTAAAGGAATTTTAAACATCTCGACGCACAAAGATCGCTCATGGAAAATCATTTCCAAAGATCTATGGAAAGCAAAAATTCACGGTTACTATTTTCCCGATTTATTCTTTCTTTTTTTGTTCATCACCTTTTTGTTCACACACACATTCTCATTGTATTTTCATTTCTAATGAATAGGTCTGTCAAAAGGCTCCTCTCTCCCGAGGTCGGCATTGACCAATCTTATACTTGATTCACTAGCTTCCGCTCGTTGTATCTCTAAAGTCCCAAAAAAGAAGAAAATTCCAAACCGCCTTATGTGCCAACATCCCACTCGATTCCTTCAAAAAGAAAAATGAACTTGGAAGAAGGTGCCCCTTCCAGAGTTAAAGAAGCCACAAATGTTGATGGCACTGTGCCACCCCCGGCTGAAGAACCTCCCGTCATCATAGAAGATGATGAAGAAGGAACGGAAGATGACGCTCCATTAAAGAGGCCAAGGACATCAATTCCTCCGCCTGAAACATCAAATCCTCCCCCAAGCTTCGGACAAGATGACTATGATAATATTTTTGGTGAAGCTGAGAATGCTGCGAATTCAGTGCCTCCAGTGAATAACTCCGGATTTGCACACCTATAAATTTCCCAAAGACTCTCCTCATCTTCTCGAACTCCAAGGAATCACTCATCTTCTCAGGCCAAACCAATGGATATATTCCCGGCCGCAAGCGAAATCTGGATAGGATAAGGACTGTAACCTTTTCCTTCTCCGAAGATACCAATTTCTTATCTCGGCCTGTCGAGGTTGCAAGCTATCTAAGGCCTTTGATATCAGAGTCCGACAACGAGAAAATGAAGGGAGTCTACTGGAAGTGTTTGATAAATGAAAGAATGCATTCATCTAACCGGGTTTCTAGATTCCCTCAGATACATTTGCATTTATCCTTTATTTCTTTAATTTATTGTAACTCGCACAAAATATTTTTTTTAGTCTTTTATTTTGATCAGGGAAGGTTTTCGCCTTTGTCTCAAAGAGAATGAAGACTTAAAGGCTCAGCTAGATGCCCAAGAGAGGGAAATTTTGTTCCTCTGGGAAAGTATACACTGGAAAGACAATCAATTGTCTGGTGATTTGCACGTTGTGAAAGCAGAACTTGACCGGGTGAAGAAAGACTACCTCCAAGCTATGCATGATCTCGAGCTAGCTAATGAGGAGAATGTGGCTCTAAATAAAGAGGTCGATCAACTCTACGATGACCTTCAAAATCTTCATATAGAGTTTGAAACGCAGGAAGAAGTTATGCACTTCAAAATACAAAAAGAAGAATTCCTTTCTGTCGAAGCTGATCGGCTCACCACCGAACTCTCCATCATTAATGCGGAGCGGGCTGCTGAACAAGCTACTCTTAAGCAAAATTTTGAATGAGACATAGAGATGTCTCACGATCAATCCCGTCACCAAGATCAAACCATTTAAAATTTGAAGGCCGAACTTGAGGCCTCTAACTGGAGAAACGTTGAGATCTCTACTCAAAGAGATCAAGCTCTTGATGAATGGGATCAATCTCGTGCCAATCTAAAAACTGAAGAATCTCGGTCAATCCTAAAGTCTAAGCACATAAACCTAGAATGTCCACAGGTTTACTTTAGAGCAAGTTCGAGATGGTCTTACAAACTTGGATGAGAATTTTTTTGAGGATAAAGATATCAAACTCAAAGCCTTTCGCCAGATGAATGCCGAGAGTTCAGAAGAAGATCTCGAAGACTCTGACCTCGAATCTGAATGACTTGCAGCCTTTTTGCCTTTGTTTGTTGTATTTTTCCTTTTTGGAACATTTTCGGCCTTGTTTATGAATCAAATGTTACAACATTTTGTACAATATTCTCTTATCTTTTTTATCCATTTTGCTTTCTTGCTTTAGATAATTTAACAAAATAAACTTTTACTTGGTTTGCTTTAAACTGGGTAAAATACTTCCGATTATACTTTAGATAACTTAACAAAACAAACTTTTACTTATTTTCTTTTAAACCAGGTAAAATTCTTCCAGTTACAGGTCATTTGATGACTAAATATAAGGGCCTTACTTTTATGCTTATGAATAAAAAAGTTTCTTAATCATTTCGGGCATAATCATTTTCATTTATTCTCAACTTTTAGACGACACAATGTCTTACATTAAGCTAGATTCATTCGATCCTTTGCCTTTAGAAACATACCTAAGAACGTTAATCATTTTGTTTTGGATTGTTTTATTGACGACAGTCTCCAGTCAAAGACTTAATAATTTCAGCTCGAAGACTTAATAATCTTAGCAATCTTAACCCGAAGAAATATCCATAAAGAAAATTCCGAAGACAAATTTTCATAGGCAAATTTGGAGAAAGTATATGAGAAACCTTTCATTCATGCCTTGCAAAATTTTGGAATAACAAATGCACAAGATTCATTCAATATTTTCGCCTTTACATAATATTTCTCACTTACAACATAAACAATAAAATCCAGGCAAGATTTATTCGATCTTTTACCCTTACAAAATTTTAACTACGAAAATTTCAAAATTCCAAGAAACATTTTTGTCTTCGTCTTCGAAGAAACTTTGCCTTCGATCCACATCCAAGGATATTCCCCCTAGAACACTTCGTGGGTGAGACCTTCAATAGAACCCTGTCACCAATCATAAACTTCATATCCCGGACCTTCTGGTTCCTATACTCCTTCTGTCTGCTTTGCGCTTCCAGGAGTTTGTCTTGAATCACCTTCACCTTCTCTATGAAGTATCTCAACAAATTGGTACCCTAAGGCATAACCTCGAATGCATCAAACCACCCAATCGAAGAATGACATCACCTACCATACAAAGCCTCAAATGGTGCTATATCAATGTTGGAGTGATAGCTATTTTTGTACGCAAACTCTACCAATGGCAAGAACTGGTCCCAATAACCACCAAAGTCAATCACGTAGGCTCGTAACATATCCTCCAAGACATGAATGATCCGCATGAACTAACCATCCATCTGAGGGTGAAATGCTATACTAAGATCCAAGTGAGTGCCCAACTCCTTTTGCAAAGTCTGCCAAAAATGAGTAGTAAACTGAGTACCTTGATCTGAGATGATAGAAATAGGGACACCATGTAGACGAACAACCTCTCAAATATAAATCTTAGCCAACTTCTCTGAATTATAAGTCATCTGGACCAAAATGTAATGCGCAGACTTGGTCAACCTATCAATAATGACATAGATAGATTCAAACTTGCCCAAAGTCTTGAGCTATCCCACCATAAAATCCATGGCAATCTGTTCCCAGTTCCACTCGGGAATGGGCATTCTCTAAGACAAACAACTGGGTCACCGATGCTCATACTTGACCTATTGATAATTCTGACACCGAGACACAAACTCAACAATTTCTCTCTTCATCCTTCCCCACCAATACTATTTCTTAAAGTCATGGTACATCTTTGTAGCACCTGGATGAATCGAATATCTAGAGTTGTAAGCCTCCTATATAATCAATCTCATAAAATCACCAACCCGAGGAACACATGCTCTCCTTTTGATCCTCAAAACCCCATCACCATCAATCACAACCTCCTTGGCTTCACTACTCATCACCTTATCTCTGATTTTAAACAACTTCACATCATCATACTGGTGGGTCTTGATTCGCTCCAAAATACAAGACCTCACCTCAATACAAGCCAAAATCCTACCCGGATTCAAAATATCAAGCTTCACAAAACTGTTGGCTAAGGACTGAACCTCTAATGCCAAGGACGCTCATCAACTATCAAATGCTCCAAACTTCCCATACTCACCGCTTTTCAGCTCAAATCATCCGCCATCGCATTAGCCTTGCCTGGATGGTATAAGATAGTCATATAATAGTCCTTAAGCAACTCCATCCATCGACACTGTCTAGAATTCAAATCTCTCTGATTGAACACGTGCTGAAGGCTACGGTGATAGGTATACACCTCACAATGAACTCCATAAAGGTAATGCCTCCAAATTTTCAAAGCAAATACAACAACAGCCAACTCTAAGTCATGAGCAAGGTAATTCTTCTCGTGCAACTTCAACTGCATTGATGCATAAGATATCACCTTACCCTCCTACATCAACACACAACCCAAACTAATTCTCGAAGAATCACAGTATACGGTAAAGTCCTTCCCTTTCATTGGAAAGGCCAATATCGGGGTTGTGGTCAAAAGTGACTTAAGCTTTTGAAAGCTCTCCTCACACTCGTTAGACCACTGTAAAGGCACCTCCTTCTGAGTCAACCACGTCAAATAAGAAGCAATAGAAGAAAATCCCTTGATGAACCGATGATAATAACTAGTGAGACCCACGAAGCTTTGAATCTCTCTCATCAAAGTAGGCCTAGGCCAGTCCCTGACTGCCTCTATCTTCTTCAGATCAATCATAATCCTATCCTTGGACACCACGTGTCCCAAAAATTCTATTGAACTGAGCAAAAACTCACACTTCGAGAACTTAGCATATAACTTCTTCTCTTTCAGCAAACCAAGAACCACTCTCAAATGTTGCTCATAGTCCTCCTTAATCTTCAAATAAACAAGAATATCATCAATAAACATGATCACAAAAGTATCCAAGTATGACTTGAATATCTCATTCATCAAGTCCATAAACGCTGCAAGGGCATTAGTAAGCCCAAAAGTCATCACTAAGAACTTATAATGACCATACCGAGTCCTGAAAGCCGTCTTGGGAATATCCTTGAGCCGAATCTTCAACTGGTGATACCCGAACCTCAAATCAATTTTTGAAAACATAGAAACACCCTGAAGCTGGTCAAATAGGTCATCAATATGAGGGATCAAATACTTGTTCCTGATGGTAACCTTGTTCAACTGTCTATAATCAATGAACATACACATGGTGCTATCCTTCTTCATCACGAATAACACAGGAGCACCTCATGGAGATACATTAGGTCAAATAAAGCCCTTAATAAATCCTAAAGTGGCTCCTTCAACTCTCTCAGCTCTATCGGAGCCATACGATACGGAGGAATAGAAATGGGTCGAGTACCCAACTCTAGATCAATGCAAAAATCAATATCCCTATCCAGTGGCATACTTGGCAAGTTCGTCAAAAAGATCTCGGCAAACTCACTTACTACCGGAACTAACCCAAGGGAAGAAGTCTCTGTACTCGTATCCCAAATATGAGTTAGGTACACCAAACAACCCTTGTTTACTAACTTATTAGCCTGAATGAAAGAAATAATATTTTTAGAGTAGGGATGGGAGCACCCTTCCACTCCAACTTCGGAATACCAAGCATCGTTAGAGTGACTATCTTGGCATGATAGTCCAGAATCGCGTGGTACAGTGATAGTCAGTCCATTCCCAGAATAATTGTCACACCTCAACCTTGGGGGTGGGGGTGGCCGACACCTAGCACCCAAAGGCCTGAGCGTACCACTGTAGTATTTGAAACCTGAAAGACGAAACTCGGGTCGACAATGCCTCAATATAATCATATAAGAAAAGAATGAATGACAACCTGCATGCAGAAGAGTCCCAACATGATATATATACAGATAACCAAAGCCGACGAGGCTATAAGAAGAGTATATCACTGGCAGAAAGGACCGACAAGGCCACGACATACATACACCCACTATACACAAGTTTTCAAGCCTCTAAGAGTGGCATAATATATCAACAGGTCGTAACAGGGCCCCTGCATACCCAAAATGCTATTATATACACAACAGTACCTAAGGACTCCTGTAGAGCAACTCTGAGAGATGGTAGTGTGACAATCACCACTGAATAAGCAACCTATTGAGGAGGAGCGCCGCTGTGTCTATTTATACCTGCGGGTATGAACACAGTACCCCAGAAAGGGGGCATCAGTACGAAATATATACTGAATATGTAAGGCAGATAACATATAAAAAAAAGGATAAAATACAAAGAAAGAGTATAGAAATCAACTTGAAACTCATAACAAGCCTTTGAGGGCCTACCTATCATAATCATGAGTATGTATGCATGTCTTGTAAAAATCAAGCCACTCATCGGAGACATATGTATATAATATAGTATCAGGCCACTTTATGGGAAAATCATGTCAAGTCATATCATACCCAGCCTTGTAGAGGACTTAGTCGTACCCGACCTAGATACGATACTCGATAATATTAAAAGTAACTACAGTGGTATGCACGTATAAGTGTCATACCCAGCCGACTATAACATGGTTCGATATGAATATATATATATATATATATATAAGTGCAATGCAAGACCGACTTCAAGGACATCACAAGCAGAGCTGAAGTGACCTATCGTCATTATTCTTCGATTATGATTATTAGAGCTACGTTCATGAATATCAATACAATCAGTTTGGAACATATAAAATCTCAGAGATGCTTATGAATGAGAAATACAGGAGGAATATGATTGACTTTATCAAAGATGGCATATCATTAATTGGTTACATGAGATAGAACACATTTTCAAGATAGCGTTTTGTCAAGTCATATCGAGAAGGAAAGTTTTCCCTACACACCTTGCTAATGAAGCTACTTACAATCCGCGGAGCCTCGCACATGATACTGATGGTTATCTACATCAAATAAAGGATTTGTATCAATACCAAGCTTATACCTTATAATAGTTTTCATTTAGATAATTCATCGAACAACTTGCGTGCGTGAAGTTCTAGGGTTATACTATCATGTATTCTTGCTCATTTTAGCATTGCTATCATCCTTAACGCTTTTCCTCGACTACAAAACCTCACCAATATGATTCAACACCACTATTTACTATTAATCTCAAATAACCATAAGAAACAACAATTTGACACAACTTCATATAACAAGAGATGTTTCTCCAAGATCATATTCACCAAACTCCCGAAATTCCTAAGTTACTTCCACCAATCAATTAAACCAAGTTAGGAGAATCTAAAGAACACATAGAACAGATAAATATTACCTCAAATGTCCAAGAGAGTTCCTACGTCACACCTTCTTCCAACTCTCCAAGAATTCTAAGTTCAAACCACAATCTAGTGGGAGTTTCCTTGATGATCCAAGCTTCCTAAGGATGAAGTTACCTCAAAATCATCAAAAAATGTCCTTGATTGATATGCTTACCTTGAGAGAGTGTTTGGGAGAGTATAGGTTTAACTTTGGGTGGAAATAATAACTCAGCAGTTCCACCAAACACGTGAAATGTTCCCAGAACCCCTCGGATACAAACCAAACATGCTACCCCAAAATAAACAGTGCTACAAACTCGCTTGCTCCCTCAGATTTTTCATATGACCGAGCTAAGACATACTTTTCTAAAGAATCGCCTAAAATAATCAAATATTACAATTTCACAAATAAGGCCATAAAGTACATTCGGAAAGTGAACCAATGACTTGACTAAGTCATAAATGACCCTCTGGAACCCAAAAATGAACTCATATACTCGAAAGTTAACTTTGGATCAAACTTATCAATTATAAGACCTCTAATTTGGGTTTTTCTTTTGAAAATAACATAAATGAACCTCGGGCTCCGTGCTACCCATTCCCGCACATCATAAACCCCAACATAGTTTATGGGAATGGCAATATAGTCAAATAAAGGTCTTTAGCTAAAAATGACTGGACGGATCGTTACATTCATCAGGACCCAAACATATTGCTAAAGGACCATAGAAAGACCTTCTATATAACTGACCATCAAACATAGAAATATCTAGCCGGTTTTGTACGGATGTGCCCTTGACTCCTTCGGATCACTGGAAAATTCTCATCTTGAAGATAAACAATGTACTTATTCCACCAGTCCCAAGTTAAGCTCATGGAATTCACCTCGCCATGGCCACCATCTACTGCAGAATTTAAGAGTTGCACCACTTTCTCGAAGTTAACTCCCTCATCGTCCACGGAAGACTCCAAGTTTTCCAAAGCATCCGATTCGCTGTTTTATTCACGAGACACGTGCTTTATTATCAATTATTTGAAATGATGCAAAAATACTTGAATTTTGTCTAATTATTTTTGCATCCTTTCCTATATTACTTCAAAAACATCATTCACTTGATTTACCACCAGAAGTGAGTCACATTTTACTTTGATGACTTCTTCTTCCAGACTCTGTGCTAGCTCTAAACCTGCAATCATAGAGTCATACTCAGCTTCATTGTTAGTAAAATTTATAGTCCTTATAGCCTGCCTAATGACATCCCCCGCAGGTGTTTTGAGAAGCACTCTTAATCCGGACCATTTCACGTTTGGCGCTCCATCCGTGAATAACGTCCAGATTCCTAAAGTAGCTCTCGATGTTATTAGAAGTTCTCTTTCTACTTCGAGAATCATTCTGGGAGTGAAATCCTCTACGTATTCTGCTAAAACATGACACTTTATAGCTGTTCTAGGTCTATATTTTATATCATACCCGCTATTTTATACTGCCCATTTGGCTAGCCTACATGACAATTTCCGTTTATGCATTATTTTCCTTAATGGATAGGTACTTACCACACAAATAAGATGACATTGAAAATACAACCTTAATTTTCTAGTAGACTGTCACACCTCCAACCTTGGTGGGTATGGCTGGCACTCAGTGCCTTAAGGCCCGAGCATACTGATCCTGATACTTATAAAATACATAATAACTCATAGGCTGACTAGGCCTCTGAAATATACTCCACTGAATGGGGACATAACCACCTGTACTCAGAAAGGCCCAAACATATATATATATATATATATATATATATATATATATATAGCAAGGCTGATATAAGCACACTGACTTTACTAGGGAGGTTGACAAGGCCACACACGGCTGTCACATACAACACAACTATCTACAAGTCTCTAAAGAGTATTATGACAATATCTTATCAGAACAAGGCCCCGCCATACCCAATTATATACATATGCATATATGTCATACCTATTAACTCACTACAAAGCTCCAGAAGGAAGGAGCATGAAATTTCAACTAAGTCGAGTCCTACTGTTAGAAAGGCCTCTACACCTTTACCTGCACCTGCGGCATGAAACATAGTGCACCCGAAAAGGGACATGAGTACGAAATAATATACTGATTATGAAAAGCAAGAATAACAATATAAATCTCATGGCTGCTCATAATAAAGTCGTAGGCATCCTTCTCCGGCTTGCCATAGAATATGGGAGGCTTCATGTTGGAAAAGTGCTCCCAGATTTCCCGCTCATCACAGGTCATAGCATTTCCTGTAACTGGTTGGGGACCAAACTCGGGTGTTAGAATCTCATTAATACGGGGTGTCGACATAGTAGTTGGCTGAACCCCTGGTGTATGATCCTCGAGAGTCCGTCCCTCTCCCACTCGGGTGTGTGACTCACCTGGAGTAGTCAGATGAATGCCTGCCTGGGAAAAACCATCAAACACACTCAATAATCTAACCACAATGTCCTGAAGAATCGGAGTAGCTATAAATTCAGGCTGATCCTGGGCTGGCCCCAATTCTTCATCATACTACTCATCCTGAGGTTCGATATACAACTCGGGGGAAACTGATCTAGCACAAGCATGACTGGCTCTTTGTGCTCCACCCCATGCCAGTGCAGCTCCTCAGGCTCTACCTTAGCCCCAAACACGTCATCTACTGTAACCGCACACTGCAGGAATAGGTGCTAGTGCCTCTTCTCTCGCTGCGTGGGCACAAATTCTCACCATCTGTGAGAGAATAGGAAACAAATGTCAGATACCAATTTGATAAATCATAACATGAAAGGAATGAATGAAGTGAAGTTTTCTAAATGTCTCATAGCCTATCAAAAATAAGTACGGAGGTCTCCGCACCGATCTGCACTCTACTAGACATTGCACTTGTATTAAGATTATTTAACCTAAAGCTCGAATACCACCTTTGTCACGACCCATGTTGAGGAATCGTGGTGGCACCTATACTATTCCCAGCGGTAAGCGAACCACTCTCAATTAACAACATAATATAAGTAAGAAATACAGAAATAACAATACTTAATAAAATTGTCTAATCATAATATAAATACATAAATAAGTCTGATAATTATCAATACAATGACAGAGAATCTGGTCAATAATACAAGAGCTCTAAACCAAATACAAGAATCCAACATAATAGTAACATAGTCTAAAAGTCTGAATATGTCGCTCGAGTAAATAAAAGACAATGGTAAGAATAGAGCATCTAAAGGTATGCTGGAAGGAAACATCCTCACCCTGAATACTAGAATTCCGTCGGCTCAGACTTAGCCCCGAGGTCCTAAACTAGTAGAAGGCACTAAATCTGTATCCAAAATGAAAGTAACAAGTGTAGCATGAGTACATAATGTACTCCCCTAGGCCGAAAACGATGGAAGATACGTAACAGAAATAAAAATCAAGTTGACTCTCAAATAATCCTATACTAAATAGTTCGATAGATTATATAAGTCATCGTGTTCACATAATAGTTCATTGAATCAAATAAGTCACTTTGTTCGTATAAGAGTTCATGAATCATGTAAATCACCTCATTACGATGGAGTTCAATAACCAATAATACAAGCACCAAGTGAACAATTAACAATGCCCTTTTATCAAGAAGTCATCCAAGTATCATTAACCAATCCAACCACTTTACCAATAAATAGGTAATGAATGTAATAATATATGTATGATATGAATGCAATGCATATGCCAGGTACCTTTCATCTCCAGTGTTCAAGCATTCAAATTTTATAAACTGCATACAAATGGGGGACCCGCAGGGTTCATATACTCATCCATAATTTCTCAACGGATCCCAGTTCTTGGCTGTAATAACATTCGTTGTAGGCGTGCAACCCGACCCTCCGCGATATCATCATCATCTCAATATTGCCAACCATCTCGTAGAATTCTTACATTTCCAGAATCTTGGATCCATAATATATTTTATACCACTCTCATTTCAATATCATCAGAACAATGAGTGTATGAATGCAAATGACAATACAAGGCAAGTAATCATATACTCGAAAGTCAACTTTGGATCAATGAGTATGTTGATAGCAATATATGATATGTTCTATTTTACAGAAAAGCTGGTGACACATGTGTTGATCATGTATGGAACATGGTATGACAATGATACATGGTTTGAAAAGACACATAATGGGATGAGGTGATACCATCACATTGTTTCTGCAGATTACATGGAACCTGCATATGCTGTTGAGTACTATTAGATTGATAGCACATGCTCAGCCTTCAAAATTTAGATTGCAAATTTGACCATGATTCAACCACAAGATTGGTGGAAAAATAATACACTAAGGGTATAGACTCGGGATATTATTTGATTCACAAATTCTACAGATGTTTGGTTTATGCATAACTTAAAGTTTCAGAAGGCCAAATGATCGTATTTGTTTTGTGTAGTGTCAACCTATCAATGTGTGGTATAAGTACTATGTACTCAATCACATGATGGCAAGATAATGCATAGAATGAGTATGGATCCCTTTGATGACATTGAGATCACGTGTAGTCAAAAATTTGATTTTGCATTATATATGTCTTCATTTTATTACATAGTAGATTGTAATAGTGACTTGAGATATGGTATAAATCCTAAGTTGCACATTAGATTAAATTTGGCATTTCTTAGCATTTTGGCCACTTTGTAAAGACACGTTGTGTTTAGTTTTTGAAAAACATTTATAAATTAGCATAAGGCCCAAAAGGCCTAGTGGATATTGCTTAAAAATAAGTTTTTTCCCAATTTAGAAAAGATTTCCAATACCAAATTAATCATCATAATATGACCCTCTAGCATTAATCAACACTAATTATTCACAATATCATGATCATCTAATTCATTTTCCACCCACAAAAATCAAGGTTTTAGCTCTCTTATTCTAGAATGAAGAACTTACAACCTCACTTCCCCAAATAAAGTCTAGATTGGGATTTAAAAGGTATCAATAATCAAAAGAAGTGAAAATATACCTCCATGAAGAATCCAAATACAATCCTCAAGAATTTCTCCCCCAGACTAGCTCTGATCCTGAGGTAAAGGTTTTTGGGAAAGTGGGATCAATTTTTAAGGTATCAAATAATCCGACTGACAGCGATTCCGCAAACGCAGTCTCGCTTCGGCGGAAAATTGGTCCGTTGAGGCGGAATCACTTAACCTCCCACCTTAGCGCAGAGGCGGAAGAAATTTTGCAGAGGTGCCATCGCCTCTACGAGAAATCTCTGCAGGGATGGAAACATCACAAATACTCAGGGCTTGTATCTGCTAGCCAACCTCCGCAGAGGTATCCTAAAAACCAATGATGCGGACACAAGACACCAGCAACATTAAAATAACTCAACACTTCCACCAACACGTGAAATGTTCCCGGAACCCCTGGATACAAACCAAACATGCTACCCCAAAATAAACAGTGCTACAAACTCGCTTGCTCCCTCAGATTTCTCATATGACCGAGCTAAGATATACTTTTCTAAAGAATCGCCTAAAATAATCAAATATTACAATTTCACAAATAAGGCGACAAAGTATATCTGAATACCTCGGGAAGAAAACCAATGACTCGACTAAGTCATAAATGACCCTTTGGAACCTAAAAATGAACTCATATACTCGAAAGTTAACTTTGGGTAAAACATATCAATTCTAAGACTTCTAATTTGGGTTTTTCTTATGAAAATAACATATATAAACCTCGGGCTTCGTGCTACCCATTCTCGCTCATCAAAAACCCCAACAGATTCTATGGGAAGGGCAATATAGTTAAATAAGGGTCTTTAGCTAAAAATGACTAAACGAATCGTTACATTCATCAGGACCCAAAAATATCGCTAAAGGACCATAGAAAGACCTTCTATACAACTGACCATCAAACATGCAATATCTATCCTCTTTTGTACGAATGTGCCCTAGACTCCTTTGGATCTTTGGGAAACTTCCCATCCTGAAGATAATCAATGAACTTATTCCGCCAGTCCCAAGTTAAGCTCGTGGAATTCACCTCGCCATAGCCACCATATAATGCAGAATTTAAGAGTTGCACCACTTTCTCGAAGTTAACTCCCTCAGCATCCTTGGAAGACCCCAAGTTTGCCAAAACATCTGCTTCACTGTTTTGTTCACGAGACACATTCTCTATTATCCATTCTTGGAAATAATTCAAAAGTACTTGAATTTTGTCTAATTACTTTTGCATCCTTTCCTATTTTACTTCAAAAACACCATTCACATGATATACCACCAGAAGTGAGTCATATTTTACTTCGATCACTTTCGCTCCCAGACTTCGTGCTAGCTCTAAACCTGCAATCATAGAGTCATACTCAGCTTCATTATTAGTGAATTTCATAGTCCTTATAGCCTGCCTAATGACATCCCTCGCAGGTGTTTTGAGTAGCACTTCTAATCCGGACCCTTTCACGTTTAGCGCTCCATCCGTGAATAAGGACCAGATTCCTAAAGTGGCTCTCGATGTTATTATAAGTTCCCTTTCTACTTTGGGAATCATTCCGGGAGTGAAATCTGCTACGAAGTCTGCTAAAACCGGAGACTTTATAACTGTTCTAGGTCTATATTCTATATCATATCCGCTAATTTCTACTGCCATTTGGCTAGCCTACCTGACAATTTCATTTTATGCATTATTTTCCTTAATGGATAGGTTGTTACCAGACAAATAAAATGACGTTGAAAATACAACCTTAATTTTCTAGTAGATTGTCACACCCCCAACCATGGGGGATGTGGCTGGCACTCAGTGCCTTAAGGCTCGAGCATACTGATCCTGATACCTGTAAAATTCATAATAATTCATAGGCTGACTAGACCTTTGAAATATACTCCACTGAATGGGGACATAACTATCTGCACTCGAGGTACACTGACTTTACTGGGGAGGCTGACAAGTCCACATACGACTATCACATACAACACAACTATCTACAAGCCTCTAAAAAGTACTATGATAACATCTTGTTAAGACAAGGCCCCGCCATACCCAACAATATACATATGCACATCTGTCATACCTATTAGCTCACTACAAAGCTCCAAAAGGAAGGTGCGTGACAATTTCAGCTGAGTCAAGTTCTACTGTAAGAAAGGCCTCTACACCTTTACATGTACCTGCGGCATGAAACATAGTGCACCCGATAAAGGACATGAGTACGAAATAATATACTGATTATGTAAAGCATGAATAAGAATATAAATCACATGGCTCCTCATAATAAACTCATAGACATCCTTCTCTGACTGGGCATAGAATATGGGAGGCTTCATGTTGGAAAAGTGCTCCCATATTTTTCGCTCATCACAGGTCATAGCAGTTCCTGTATCTGGTTGACGACCAAACTCAGGTGTTGCAATCTCATTAATACGGGGTGTCGACATAGTAGCTGGTTGAACCCCTGGAGTATGGAACTTGAGAGTCTGTCCCTCTCCCACTCGAGTGTGAGACCCACCTGGAGTAGTCAGATGAACTCCTGCCTGGGAAAACCATCAAGCATACTCAATAATCTAACCAAAGTGTCCTAAAGAATCGGAGTAGCTATAAATTCAGGCTGATCCTGGGTTGGCCCCAACTCTTCATCATACTGCTCATCCTGAGGCTCAATATACAACTTGGGTGAAACTGATCAAGCACGAGCCTGATTGGCTCTTTGTACTCCACCCCATGCCAGTGCAGCTCCTCAGGCTGTACTTTAGCCCCAAATACGTCCTCTACCGCAATCGCGCACTGCAGGAGCATGTACTGGTGCCTCCTCTCTCGCTGTGTGGGCACAAGTTCTCACCATCTGTGAGAGAATAAGAAACAAATTTCAGATACCAATTTGATAAATCATAGCATTAAAGGAATGATGGAAATGAAGTTTTCTAAATGTCTCATAGCCTCTCAAAAATAAGTATGGAGGTCTCCGCACCGATCTGCACTATACTAGACATTGCACTTGTATTTAAGATCGTTTAACCTAAAGCTCAGACACCACTTTTGTCACGACTCCTTTTGAGGAATCGTGGTGGCACCTATACTATTCCCAGCGGTAGGCAAACCACTGTCAATTAACAACATAATATAAGTAAGAAATACGGAAATAACAATACTTAATAAAATTGTCTGATCATAATATAAATACGAAAATAAGTCTGATAATCATCAATACAACGACAGAGAATCTAGTCAATAATACAAGAGCTCTAAACCAAATACAAGAATACAATAGAATAGTAACATAGTCTAAAAGTCTGAATATGTCGCTCGAGTAAATAAAAGACAATGGTAAGATAAGAGCATCTAAAGGTATGCTGGAATGAATAATATGAAAATCTTGGTAGCATGTTGAATGAAATTATGTGTCCTATAAGCTGATGCATGGTGAAATAATGTTAGAGTACTGGAGAAGAAGTATATAGAGTAATAAAAAATGAAAACAAATCGATATCAAATAGATAAAATGCAGCTAATTTTGGGTTTAAATATTTGCTCCATAAAGACCTTTCATTAATTCTTAGAAAAACGAAAAGGAAGAGATCAACCATAATTAACTAATTCCTTAGTATCACACCCCAAACTGGGGGTGTGACCGGCACCTGGTGTCGTACTGGCCTGAGCGTACCATATAGAAACAAAACATCTGGACATACGGAAATTGGGGCTGAAAAGGTCACAACAATCATGAAACGTATGGAGGTATAACCAACATACATATAGGGACGACAAGGCCACAATCTCGAACCAAAATAAGTCGTCTGGACGATTCAACAAGAAGGGTAAGCAAACCCAAAATCGATATATACATACACAACAAGACCGGAAAGGTCATCGTATAGATCAACAGACTAACATCCAGGTCAGTGAGGTTGTACAATACATCTAGACAAATACAACAGATCTACAAGCCTCTATGAAAGTGTAACTGTGAAATGGTTAGGACAGGGCCTTGAGCTACCTATCATCTCTACATACAAAAGACGTGGCTCACGACCTTTGACTTGGTAGCCTCGGAAGAAGTGAAGCTTATCAACCAATGGTTGAACTCACAAGCTCCTATTAGGGAGGTCTATCCGTACCTCTACCTGAACCTACACCATAAAATTCAGCGCCCCCAACAAAAGGAACGTCAATACAAATTAAATGTATCGGTATGTAAGGCATGGAAAATAATATAAAAGCATAAGTTGTAAAACAAGGTATAAGAATTAATCTGATAACCTATATGCCACTCAGGGTGAACTATGAAAACCTTACTAATCCTAATGTACATATATAACTATCCATCGCCCACCGATTATAGCTCGATGGTAATCATGTATATAAATAAATTTCCATTGCCCAACCGATTATAGCTCGGTGGTAGTATTACATGTAAGAATATTTGTCGCCCAACCGATGGTGTAATCAATGCATATCTTCCACATAGGGGCCATCACCCACTGATTATACCTCAATGGTAAGTTTAACTCATATATATCTATATAGATATGACACTTTTGGCTATTTTGCTTTTCGAAACTATATGATTTGCCTTTAGACAACATTTAGTCGAACTTACAAATGACTATTTAGATCTACTCCGTTTGGGAGAAACAAAGAAGTACACATAACTCAGAATAGTAGCTAACAACCCAACCTAAATAGGATATGGTATATGACAAGAAAGTACTCCCAGCAAGGGACAATCAGTTCATGAGTGAGATACACTTCTAAGGCATGCTTTTTGAGAAAATGATACATATGACTCGGAATTCATGCTTTGAAAGAAAGGATAGCCATAACATACCTGCGTCGCTTAGCTACCAATGACTCATGAACAACCGTACACTCTACGAATGATATCTACGTAACATAATTAACATGAATCAAAATTGGAACGATAACCTAAGAATCGAACCACTGTGCCATTCTATCGAGCACTTGGAGTGCACAATTCTCATGTTTTACTTTCATGGTAACCAAGATAATATCAACTCCCCTTCATCAAATATAGTGCAGCCAATATCAAAACTATCAAACTTCATAAGTTCCATCCATAAAGATCTCAAGAATCTATCCAAAAAAATCCGACAATCAAAACATCTTCACCATGGAGTTTAACTTAAATCTCACAAGTTATCTCTACCAATTGAACAAGCTAAGATAGGAGGCACTAGAGAACATACAAGAGTAGTAAAACCTTACCATAAATAGCCAAGACACCCTTCACATCAAGCTCTCTTCCAACCTCAAGGAAGCTCTTAACTTCAACAACTAACTAAAGAGGATTTACATGGTGATCTTGAACTTCTAAGGGAGAAATCACTTCACACATTCAAAGAAATGTTCTTCAATGATAGAGAGGTCTTTGGAGAGTGTTTGGGAGCATTTTACGGCTGTCTAGGTTAAATATTACTTATCAAATGAGCTGCCTCAATCTTATTTAAATAAGAGCCCTCCCACCGCCTCCATTCCGCGACAGGATTTGTGGTGCAGATCACCATCTGCGGATGCATTTCCCACTGCATATCGAGGCAGTGTGGTGGTGAAATGGTGGCTTGATCCGAGGCCCAAATCTGCGAGGTGGAATGGCTTTCGAGACGCTGAATGCTTTAGCATATCGCGCTAACTTTGTAGAACTTTGTCGGGAAAAGTTTCCTTCAACCCAAATGACCTCTAACCTTACAAACCCCTTCTTAACATCCATCTAAGACATAGGTGACCCTCAGAAAGGGTCTCGAGTTATTAGAACTCAAGTTGACGAACTACGCTCTTGCTCGAGTACAAAAGTACGGGGTGCAACACTTAGGTTCATTAGATATGCCAATATATTGTTCACTTCATTTCCTATGCAGCTATATGGAGTGTTCGTTATTTGCTCTTCAATGCCTCTACAACATTTTTGAAAGCTACAATGGAGCACAAACAAAGATGTATGATGGATAATGTTTCAAAAGGTATATCAATTGTGACAACTAATTTAGTTCTCTTTCTTATATTCCCTTCTCTACTATTTAGAATGAGATGAGCTAGATTAACAAATACTCCATACAGGTACAATCACCGGAGGACCCTCAACCTTAGGAGTACATTCCTCCTCTCCTTCTTCCTTAGTGATTTTCAAATCAAGGACAAACAATTGTTTAGGAAGTGTACACTTATTCCAGAAGTATACTTTTCATCACAAAAATAACAAAGGCCCTTGGCTCTCTTAGCTTGCATTTCATCTGGAGAGATAATTATTGTATTTTGGGAGACTTATTATGAGGCACAGCAGGCAATGCAAGTCTAGGGGATTGAATAGACTTGTAAGGATTAGCTTTCGGTAGTTGAGAATCATAGAAAGGTTTTCTAAGAGTTTGGATTTGTGAATTGACATGGGAATGTTTACGAGCTCTTGCACTGGCAGCCAAGGAAGCCTCAACAAACCTTGCTGAAAGTAACCTAACCATAACATGATAGTTGAGCTACATTTTGTCAAATAGTATATGTGAACAAATTACTTTCATGAATGAAAAGAATATGTTCCTATATGTATATAGTAGTAAATAATATCTAACAGTTAGTATACAATGTCATTTATCCGATTTGATATTCACTTACATATATGATTTCGAGCGAAGTGATTGATAACCCTATTGAAAATGACATTGGGCAGGTTTATGAATTTTGTAGATCCCAATGAGTCATTGCTCTCGGACGCTTTAGTGGAGTTAGTGTGTAAACCAATTGCATATACATAGTCATTGCATTGCATTCATTCTTATTTTGACTTGTTGGACATAATTGAATTATAAACTGATCAGATAAAGTAAATTGTGTTTAGTCCTTGTATTGGTTGATTTATAGACTTTTCTTGATTGACTTAAACTATTTCATAAATTTTGATGATTAGTTATACGTGGAGACATAATCATGTTTACTACCAACACAATGTTTTTCAACGACTAAACTTTGCCACTACTTTGATGGTGTCGGTCAATGATACTTACTTAGTATATGTTGACCCTTGTGCTCATACTACACTTACTCCACTTTTCGATGCAGATTTAGATTTGTGCGCGAGTGGAGCACGCGAGACAGTTTGAGTATGTAGTTGTTCATCGATTGGAAATATTGGGGTGAGCTGTCTGGCTGATCGATATTACCATACTCCTATACTTATTTATATTTTATCTTTCTTATTCCCATACAATTGTACTTGTCACTTTCAGAATTGTATTCCTATTTTAGAAGTACTTGTACTTATTACACCAAATTTTGGGGGTGTATTTTGTTACTTTCAGCATTTTATGAGTATAAGACTATTTTTATGACTTATTTAATGTTCTCACTTTACTTTTTCGCTTAATAATTGAACAGTGGGTTTTAAAATGACTTATGGTTCGCCTACCGGGTTAGGTGTAGGTGTCATGATGACTAATGAATTTTTGGGTCGTGATATTTTTGAAGGTTTCAAGAATTCAAATTCATTTATATCAAAATCAAATTTATTGAATAAACTAAGAAAATAAAATAAAGTCATATAAATTGAAACGAAGAGTATAATAAAGAACAAATTAATAAATAAAAGATAACGGGCAACACCAGCCAATGACATCTAGTATAATATATAGGCACGGGACCTAGCAGCCTTTCATGCCCAATTATTCACATCAGTCCAGTGGGTTCCGAAACAGTGTTGGGTCTGGACAGCAAGGAGGTCTGCTTAGTCCTCGGCCCCCGCAGGCTTTCCATGCTACGGGTCCTAATCCGATCCCGACACCTACAAATATTGAGGCGGTCATGCATACACTTGGATTGAATCCTCCAGACGTAAATTGGTACATGGACACCAACGCCACTTCTCACATGACGTCAAACCAAGGTACTCTCTTGTCTTATTCCAATTTGAGCAAAAATCGTGGCATAATTATTGGTAATGGAAACTCAATTCTAATTCGTGGTTACGGTCATGCAACTTTTTCTCCCCCCCCACCAATCCATCTCTTGTCTTGAATTAATTAAATATTTGGTGTATGTCCATAAATTCACCACTGATAATTGGGTTTCTGTTAATTTTGATCATTTTGGGTTTCCTATGAAGGATTTCAAGACGAGGATACCTCTAATGAGATGTAATAGTAGGGGAGATCTTTATCCAATCACGCCCGCATCCAGTTTCTCAAGTCATGCGTTGCCATCTACTTTTGCAGCTCTACCTCCTTCCTTATGGAATGCACGTTTGGGTCACCCTGGGTCGTATGTTGTTTCTTCCTTGCATAAAAACAATTTTATTTCTTGTAAGGGTACGCGTAGTACTCCAATTTGTCATTCCTGTCCTTTAGGAAAACATGTTAGATTACCATTTGTAGCCTCTACTTCTCGTACTTTATTGCCATTTGATATTATCCATAGAGATTTATGGACATCTCCCGTTTTAATTTATGTGGGCCATCATTATTATGTTCTATTTTTGGATGATTATTTTATTTTTTTATGGACCGTTCCGTTAGCCAAAAAATCTCAAGTTTTTTCTACATTCTTAAATTATCGAGCATTCATCCGTACCCAATTTGAACGGAAAATAAAAAATATTCAATGTGATAATGGAAAAGAATATGATAATGGGTTGTTTCGAGAATTTTGTGAAACTAATGTCATAGTTTTTCATTTCTCTTTTCCTCATACGTCCTCCTGAAATGGGAAAGCCGAACGAAAAATTCATACCATTAATAATATTGTCCGAACTTTATTGGTCCATGCTTCCGTACCCTCTTCCTTTTGGCATCATGCTCTACAAATGGCTACATATCTTCTTAACATACTTCCTACCAAAGGGTTGGCATATGCGTCTCCTCTTAAAGTCCTCTATAATAAGAATCCTTCGTATTCACATCTTAGGGTCTTTGGGTGTTTATGCTATCCACTTTTTTCGTCAACTACTATTAATAGACTTCAAGCCTATTCTACCGCTTGTGTATTTTTGGGTTATCCATCTAATCATCGTGGTTACAAATGTTTTGATTTATCATCTAATAAAATCATAATTAGTCGCCATGTTATTTTTAATGAAATCCAATTTCTGTGTGCTAAAGTGAGTAGTCCCGTGCCTAGTTCGTATAATTTTTTGGATGACGATGTCTCCTCGTACATTATGCACCACTTAATGGGCGGATCCAGTGACCACAACCCGCCAGCAGGCCCACTGCATGCTGGCCCACAACGTCCCACTGCCTAGATTGTCCCAAGCCCAGCCATTGGGCCGGTAGTCTAGCCCACTCCCTCGCCTGCTTCAACTCCTATTACTATTCTTGTCTCGAGTCCAATTTCCCTTGTTGGGCCAGCAGGCCCACTACCTGCTGACCAGTCCGTCCCCCATCCGAATTTTCCTCAAAATCTACCCAATTCTCCCCCGAGTCACAGACCGATCACTCATAGTCAACTGGTATTTTTAAACTAAAATGATATTTTAATCTAAATATAATGTCCTTAAATCCCCCTACCCAGTAACCCAATGTCTGCATTACATGACCCGAATTAGAAATTGGCTATGAACGACGAATATGATGCTCTTATTGAAAATAAGACGTGGGAGTTGGTGCCCCGTCCTTCTGGTGTTAATATTATTCGGTCTATATGGATTTTTACTCATAAAGATAATTCTGATGGTTCTTTTGCGCGACATAAGGCTCGTCTTGTAGGTGATGGCAAAAATCAGGAGGTTGGTGTGGATTGTGGTGAGACATTTAGTCCGGTGGTCAAATCGGCTACCATTCGCACTATTCTCAGCTTGGCTCTTTCGAAATCATGGCCCATTCATCAGCTAGATGTAAAGAATGCTTTCTTACATGGTGATCTTAAGGAGACAGTTTACATGCATCAGCCTTTGGGTTTTCGAGACACCAAATATCTACATCATGTCTGTTTATTGAAAAAGTCACTGTATGGGCTTAAGCAGGCCCCACAAGCCTGGTATAAGCGATTTGCAGACTATGTATCGACTATTGTGTTCTCTCACAGTAGGTCTGATAATTCTCTGTTCATATATCGTCGTGGTACTTCCTTGCCATATATTCTCTTGTATGTGAATGATATTATTTTGACAGCTTCTTCTTCTGATTTACGCAAGTCTATCATGACACTACTCAGTTCCGAGTTTGCTATGAAAGACTTGGGGCCCTTGAGTTATTTCTTGGGGATTGCTGTCACTCGTCATATATGTGGGTTATTCTTATAACAAAGGAAGTATGACGCTGAGATCATTGAGCGAGCTGGTATGTCCTCATGCAAGTGTACTTCCACTCTAGTTGATATTAAACCCAATATGGGTGTTGTGGTTGGCTCACCTTACGAGGATCCAACCCACTATCACAGTCTTGCAGGGGCTCTTCAGTATATTACTTTGACGAGATCGTCTATTATGTATGCCGTACAACAGGTGTGTTTGTTTATGCATGATCCCAAGGTTGAGCACATTAATGCGCTCAACGCATTATTCGACACATCTAGGGAACACTTGACTATGGCCTACATTTATATCCATCATCGACGTCTACACTTGTCTCGTATACAGATGCTGATTGGGGTGGCTCTCCAGATACCAGACACTCCACATTTAGTTATTATATGTTTCTTGGTGATAACTTGGTCTCTTGGTATGCAAAGCACCAGTCTACATTATCACTCTCCAGTGCAGAGGCCGAGTATCGATGGGTAGCCAATGTGGTATCTGAATCATGTTGGTTACGTAATCTTCTTTTAAAGCCTCATTATCCCATTCAGAAAGCTATCTTGGTTTATTGTGATAATATTAGTGCCGTCTATCTTTCTGGTAATCCTGTTCAACATCAGCGCACTAAACATATCGAGATGGATATCCACTTCATTTGAGAAAAGGTAGCTCGTGGGCTAAATCTTGCAAGTTTTATTTGCTCGTGAGAAGACGGAAGAGGAACTTTATGAACTGAGTACACGTCTTACATGTCCCTTCTAGGTATCAAATTGCAGACATATTTACTAAGGGTCTTCCCTCAGTTCTATTTGAAGATTTTAGGACCGCTCTCAGCGTACGACGACCACTAGCTATGACTGCGGGGGTGTGAAAGTATATCGTATTGTACACGATATACACGGCATATACATGCCTTGTGTATACAGTGTATATCACGGACATACAAGGCAAATCAAACCGTGATATACATGCCAAGTATATCACGGTTTGGAGTATATTTGGCAACATAGTATTTGTATTTAATTAGCATTGTACACTTACCATAATTGTTGAATTCTTGTATTTATAGAATAGAGTTTTGGGAGTAGAATAGAAATATGAGATTATAAATTGTATATATACTCATTTATTATTGAATATAATTAAGGAGATTATTTCATTCAGGTTTATTCCATTTGTATCAGACAACTTTGATTAAATTGCTGAAATAATTTACTATCAAATTAAAACATTATTTGTTTGAACGCATTAATTGACTACTACTTCAGTTAAAGAAATTGTTTCTAAATTACTTACAAAATTAATTTAATCAAGAATCCAAAATATTCAATACGTAAAACATAGGCACGCTAAAATTAAGGGTAACGAAAGAACTAATTGTACCGAAAAGAAGAACTAATGGTAGCTAGGGTGCTCATGGTTCGACTTAGTCCTTTTCTAGAAAAAAGCTAAATCAATTAAATTAGTTTTTTATATATTAGAAGTAAAGCAAACTAGTGTTTTAAAAGGCAGAGGGATGAGGCGGGATATTTTACTCAATACGGGGCGAGGCGTAAGCACCACGGCTCTTTAATTTTTTAATTTATAATTTAATAAAATAATATAATAGCAAAAAAATACATTAATAGTTTAAAAAAATTAAAAACATGATTAAAGAAATTGATAAAAAAACAAACATCTAACATGATTTTACAAGTATAAATAATGCAATGAATAAAAGGTACTATTATGATATGCAAATCAATTCTAACATCTCAACTTTCAAACAATAAAGGAATCACAATTTCTTAAAATACATTACTATCATACTATGCAATTTACCTCCCTAACTTTATTAGTATTATAATCAAAACATCACTCCTTCGTGAATAAAATAAAATTACTTTTAAATAGCGAAATAATAAACTATAATAATTTTGAGACATAAGACAAAAATATGAAGACCAATGAAAATGAAGATGTAAAATTCGACTATGTATTCTTAAAAGAATTGTTAAGTGATATTCACCCTCACGGTGTTGTCAAATAGTATATATGCAACACTATGACTTGTTATTTGAGTTACTCTCAATCTTCTTGTTTCTACAGATGAAAAAAATATATATTAAGCACTATTCATTTATAAAAGAATTATGAGGGTCAATAGTGTTAACTAAGGATTTGACACATAATGTGTGTAAGAATTATTAGGCGAGCACCGAGCATTGAGCGTAAGACGTGTTTAGGGCGTACAGTAGGGCGCTTAGAGCGTAAGCCTCACAGAACTAAGCTCCGTACATGTGAGCCCCGATGTGTTTTGCCAGTGCTCTGCCCTGGGGCGAGTTCCAAAACTGCCTTTTAAAACACTGAAGCAAACCAGCTAGATCATTTTTTCATCAATTCGATGTTTGTCCTTTTTTTTTTTATAAATATGTTATATACATTGGCAAACACATATTCTAACTATTATATTTCGAAATAGCACTATCAAGCCAATTACTCTTTAACAAAAATTATCATTTACCTTGATGATGATTGAATTAAATAGT
The DNA here is from genome assembly GCA_034509755.1 of Anisodus tanguticus. Lineage (NCBI taxonomy): Eukaryota > Viridiplantae > Streptophyta > Magnoliopsida > Solanales > Solanaceae > Anisodus > Anisodus tanguticus. Next base: position 19,628,100 of record CM067546.1, on the reverse strand, counting down.
GATGAATAATTAAGGACCCAACTAAAGACAAATTATTTCTAAAATAAAATAAATTCCTAAACTTGTTAAGATAAAGACTATAAATCAAACAAGAATGTAAATGCAAAGAACTAATTTAATGCAAAGGCAAAGAATTAGACTAGGAAACCAGGGCACAAAAGATTAAGATATATCACGAAATTTATATAAATATATACATATATATGTACAATTATAATTTTAAAATAGATATTTATATTGTCAGTTTGGTTATAAAATTCGGTTGTTCGATTTCTGGTGAACATTCCTAATTGTAGCTGTAGTTTTAGCTGAGTTTGAGAAGTCAAAGAGAAGGAAACCAAACTGAAACATTCAAAATCAACAAGTAAAGGTTGGTCGTATTTACTCGATGAAATTAATTGCTCTTATCCAGCATGGCCTACTCTGATCTGAAGATCCCGAAATAATTGCTCAATCACGTACACGCATAAATCGTGATTCGTGTCTAATACGGTTATTTCAAAATCCAACCCCAAGTCCATTATAATTAGGGTGTGTTTGGTACAAAGGAAAATATTTTAAAGGAAGATATTTTCATAAAAAATAAATACAATAACATATTCAGTGAAATCCCACAACGTGGGGTCTGAGGAGGGTAGAGTTTACCCAGATCTTACCTCTACCTTGGTAGGTAGAGCAATTGTTTTCGAAAGACCCTTGGCTCAAGACAAAGCATAAGCATAAGCACAAGCAAAGCAAGAGAAACGGTCAGACCAGAATAAAAAATTTAAAGCAATATGAAAATGATAGTAACAAAAGCGAATAAGCCATGATAGCACATTCTGAAAAAAGAAGCAGTAACTAACGCAGGTAAATAAGATAAACAAAGTACACTAAATAACACACAACAATAGAAATCAAACGACAAGGAGCTATAAAGTAATACTGCGCCTACTAGTATGATAGGCTAAGCAGGCCTACAATAATAACACTACAACTACCAGTTTGTAAGCATAAGCAGGACTACGCTCAACTACCTACTACCCTTCTACCCTAATCCATGTCCTCCACAACCCCCTATCTAAGGTCATGTCCTCAGTAAATTCCACCAGCGCCATATCCCGTCTAATCACCTCCCCCAAATACTTCTTCGGCCTACCTCTACCCCTCCTAAATCCGTCCATAGCCAACCTCTCACACCTCCGTACTGAAACATTTGTGTCTCTCCTCTGCACATGCCCGAACCATCTCAACCTCGCTTCCCGCATCTTATCCTCCACCGAGGCCACTCCCACTCTGTCTTAGATATCCTCATTTTTAATCATATTCCTCCTTGTATGCATACACATCCATCTCAACATCCTCATCTCCGCAACTTTCATCTTTTAGATGTGCGAAGTCTTGACTAGCCAACACTCTGCCCCATACAACATAGTCGATCTAACCACCACCTATAGAACTTGCCTTTAAGTTTTGGTGACACTTTTTTATCACACATGACTCCAGATACAAGACTTTATTTCATCCACCCTGCTCCAATACGATGTGTGACATCATCATCAATCACTCCATTCCCTTAGATAACTGACTCGAGGTACTTGAAGCTTCATTTCTTCGGAATGACCTGAGTACCAAGTTTCACCTCCATGCCTGTCTCATGGTCGCTCCCGTTACTGAACTTGCACTCCAAGTATTCTGTCTTGGTCCTACTCAGCCTGAACCCTTTAGACTCCATAGTTTTTCTCCATACCTCTAGCTTAGAGTTCACTCCGTTGCGAGTCTCATCAATCAGGACTATGTTGTCTGCAAATAACATATACCATAGCACCTCTTGTTGGATTTATCGCGTCAATCCATTCATCACCAAGGCAAATAAGAATGAGCTAAGAGCTGATCCCTAGTGCAGCCCCATTAACATTGGAAAGTGCTCCGAGTCTCCTCCTACTATTCATACCCTGGTCTTGGCTCCATCATACATATCCTTGATCGCCATAGTGTACGCCATAGGTACGCCTCTAACCTCCAAACATCTCCATAGAATCTCCCTAGGGACTTTGTCGTATGCCTTCTCAAGGTCGATGAAAACCCTATGTAAGTCTCTATTCCTCTCATTATACTGCGCCATCAACCTTCTAATAAGATGAATGGATTCTGTAGTCGAATGCCCCGATATGAATCCAAACTAGTTCTCAGAAATAGACACACATCTTCTCACCCTCATCTCCACGACCCTTTCCCAAACTTTCATAGTATGGCTTAGCAGCTTGATACCCCTATAGTTGTTGCAGCTCTGGATGTCACCTTTGTTCTTGTACAAAGTAATCATTGTACCCCACCTCCATTCTTTGGGCATTCTCGTCGTCTTAAAAATGACATTAAAAAACTCAACCAGTCACTCCAAACCTGCCCTACCTGCGCTCTTCCAAAATTCAACTGGATCTCATCAAGCTCGGTCGCTCGCCCCCTGCGCATCCTGCGAACAACACCCTTAACCTCATCAACCTTAATGTTTCTACAATATCCAAAATCCCGGTACCTTTCGGATTGCTCCAGATCTCCCAGCACAATGTCTTTATCTCCTTTTACGTTCAAGAGTTTATGGAAGTAAGACTGCCACCTCCATCTAATATGTGTCCTCCAGCAGTACTTTGTCGTCCTCGTCCTTGATGCACCCCATGTAGTCCAAGTCACGGGCCCTCTTCTCCCTCGCCTTGGCTAGTATGTACAACTTCTTATCCCCTTATTTTTCCTCTAATTCCACATACATGCGTTCAAAAGCCATCGTTTTCTTCGCCGTAACTGCTAACTTTGCCTCCCTCCTCACCATCTTATACAATTCCTTATTCGTCCACTTCTCCACCCCATCCTTGATTTCTTTGCTTCGACCTTCTCTTTAACTTTACCATTCCACCACCAGTCCCCTCGATTCCCACCACGGCTACCCTGCGAGACCCCTAACACTTCTATAGCTACCTCCCGAATGCAACTGGCCGTCCTGTCCCACATACCGGTTGCATCCCCACTACTCCCCCAAGCTCCCTTGGCCATCAACCTCTCCTCCATCTCCTTTGCACTAGCCATGGTCAAACTCTCCCATTTGATTCTTAGCATGTCATCCACAACCCTCCTCTTCTTCTCCATCTTGATCTTCAAATCCATCACCAAAATCTTATATCAGGTTGTAAGATACTCACTCGGAGTAACCTTGCAGTGTTTACAAAGACCGTTGTCAACCTTCTTAAGGAGAAAAAAGTCTATCTAAGTCTTAGCCACTGAGCTACGAAAAGTCACCAAGTGCTCCTCCTTATTCATGAACCTCGAATTGGTTATCACCATCCCAAAAGCTTTGGCGAACTCCAAGAGTGAGACGCCTCCCCCGTTCCTGTCCCCAAGGCCAAATCCTCCATGCGCACCGTCATAACCCCTCCGGAAGTTATCCGATATGTCCATTGAAATCCTCTCCTACAAATAACTTCTCAGTGGGTGGTATACTTCCCACCACCTCGTCCAAATCCTACCAAAAGCACCTTTTCTCCTCCTAGTCCAAGCCCTCCAGCAGCGCAACAGCACTAATAATGTTCATAGTGGACCCTCCAACTAACAACTTAATCGCCATCATCCTGTCATTGACCCTCCTAACCTCTACCATCTGATCCCTTAGCTCACTGTCTACCAAAATGCCTACCCCATTTCTATATTTTGACTTACCCAAGAACCATAACTTATACTCATTTTATATATAATTTTTTAGTCAATTTCTCAAATGGTCATTGAGCTTGTATAAAAGTCCCACTAAAATGTATCTGCTTCATCTAATTTTTTTTTTCTATGTATAAATTTTATCTAAAATTTAGAAGTACGATACTAAACTAAACTTTCTTGGCAAAATTGTGTCACGTAGACACTAAAAGGATACAATTGAATGGTGGTAGAACTGAGCTAAGTGCTTAACTATAGATTTTTTAACTGATTGTAAATAACTTTCCCTAATATATAATATTTTTAATCATCAAAAACTTATTTACTATTTTTATTTTCTTGGAGATGAACTTGTAATATTTTATTTTTATTTAAGTTTTATAATTAAGTGGATTACAATTAATATAACATGTTATATTTTTAGAAATCTTACATACAACTAATTGTAAAAATATGTTCATTTTTACAATGTAGTTATCCAACATATTTTTTTTTTAAAAACTATTCTACCAATAAAGCAAGCTTTTTCTAATTATTACAAACTAAATATATATATATATATATATATATATATATATATATATATATATATAAATAAACCAAAAATAATAATTACATGCATCATGCATCTATGTAATGTCTCATATGTTTCAATTATGTACAAGCACTTTAATTTAGTAAAGTGTTTAACATCCTGCTTTGAGCAATAGAAAAATATCAAAATAATTCAAAAGAAGCTGATATAACAAAGAAAATCTTATAGCATATTTATAGTTTGAATGGTTATATTATTTTATTCTTATATCTTGAAATATTACGTTGATTATTTCTAATTTATTATTAAAATATGAAAAATATTATTTGAACAAGAATTTTGGAGTGTCGAAAAATTGTATCTAGCTAGGTAATGGATTTTATAATTTTATATCGGTTGAGGGGTCTTATGTTTAAAAATGGATTGGTTTACTTTATTGGACAAAGGGCATAGTTTGTTGACCTTATTGTCCAAAAAAATTCAAAATTACTTTAGTGGGACTTTGTACAAGTTCAATGGCCATTTGAGGAATTGACTCTATTGTTTTTTATGTTTGATACGTAAGTAAAAAATGTCATCCCAAAAATATTTGTATATAATATATACAAATGTCGCGAGATGGGAGTTGGGTTAGGGTTGTGGGGGTGGAGGACATTGGGCATGTGGGCTTAGATGTATTGAAGGATGGACAAGGGAAAATACTTACGCACCGGATGTTTACATCAAATCAATGGATGCATGACATGTGTTTTAATATATGTAAGTATCATTAAATTATAATTAATTAATATATATTTTTACTTTATTAAATTACTTAACCATGGTAACATTAATTGATTTGGTGTAAATATCCGGTGTGGATAAATTTTTACCGAGAGGAGATAATAAGTGTAAAATGTTGCTTATGTAATTTATATTCCTACTTCCTCCAGATAAGTCATTTTCTCATTTTTAATAAACTACACACCCTTAATCTCATTATATTTAATCATTCTAAAGACCTGGAATGGTCTGAACTGATAATAATGCAGTTAATTCAAATATTATTAAATTTTTGATTAAGTGTTCGAAACAATAAAAAATAATCAAAATAACAAACAAAATAATCGATAATAATTAAAGAACTGAATAATAAAAGAGAACAGATTCTTATTCGATCTCCTTCAACAGTAATGAAAATTACTTGATGAACAGAGTTGGGGACAATAGCCTTTTTGAAGAGCATATCAGAGAGTGATGAGCATATCAGAGAGTGATGCTAGATTCAGGAAAAATATTAGATGGGGTACAATTAGGACATAATGTGATAAATATAGAATTGACTATGTTAACTAACTTTCCTAATCCTACGCACGCTTTAATCGTTACTAGTTTGGTGATCGTGGACAGTTGATAAGATAGAACGTGATCCCTCAATTCTCAAGGCTTTAGCATTATCATTGACCTATGTTTCTCAGTCCTTTTGAATAATGTCCGGGGCAGGTATACAGAATGGTAATGTATTAGCCGTAATCGAGACCCTGCTTAGATATCTTCCTCCGGGAAGTTTGTTTTCATGGTGGTCTGATTGGTTGAGTGTGATTCATGAATCACTTCGCTTATCCAAAGGAAAAAAATCTCTTTATCAAAGTTCACAAATACATAAAGTCCCCGCACTTCGGGACATATACCCAACTCTGCATGGAAAGTGGAACTTTGAGCGGTAAAAAGTTTCTGAGTTGGCACCCTGGTATTTCAGGTGAGAATGTGGCCATATTTTTGATTCATAATGCCGATAAGTGAACAGTCGTCGACATCTTTTCTGCCTGATGCCTAAAATATGTGTCATGCTCAAGTTGGATTTTCATTTGGATATATCTGAGGTAATGATGGTGCTTTTTCTTATATAAACCGCTTCTCCACTTTGACTAGTCTTCTTCAAATTCTTAAGGTTTACGAATTCAAAGCTTCAAAGTTTTTTCTTTCAAAAAGCTTATCGATTTCTTTTCTTGATTCTAAAGATCTTCACTTTCAAATTTATAGGGTCATGTTCATGCCTTTTCAACCAAACACTCATGTTTCAGAACATCTATCGTCATCCAAATAGTTTCTATTGAAATTCTGCCACCTGCCGCTAACCTTCTTTGCTTGTAAGAAGGAGAGGGAAGGCTCCCATCGGCGAGCCTTCAACTGACGTTCAGGATGTCGAGATTGAAATACATGTTTCTAGTATCATTCTCAAAAATCTCTCTTTTACCAATGATTATCAAAGTAGTGTTCACGGTAAACTGGTAGAGAAGCACACCTCTTCAATTCAGATGACATTTCAAGGGTCTAGGAAGACTATGATGGAAGGAAGATGTAGCATTTTCTGTTGTCCCAGAGGATACACATATTACACATGTCTTCTATGGTTCTTCTCTTGTAGGCACATACCATTTCACCACAGGGTTTAAACTACCAATTATTGAGGAGTTTTGTCAGAGGTACAAAGTTTGCTTGGCTGAGATTGGACATCATGTTTGGTGACTTGTTGTGTGCTTAGAATACTTGGTTGACCGAGCAGGGGTGTTTTTTTACTGTGGCACACCTCATTCATCTGTATTTTCCCCTGTTGTACAAAAGAAGTATCATTCACATACTTCTTCGAGAATGAGAGGGCTTATCACCAGCACCAATGACGATTATGATCGGGGATGGTACTAGAAGCTTGTGCTTATGCCAACTGAAGATATTCATCATTCGGGAAAATTTCCATTTCTTGAGCCATGGAGACGTGATTGTAAGCCTCTTTAACCATATACCTCCACAAATCTCCTCTTTACGTTTGCTCTAATATAATTTCCAATTTTAAGGTAGCAACCTCCACAGTTACATTTGTTGGTATTTTAGATACTTCCCATTGGGTAGGAGAAAGTTTACTCACATCTACCAAAATGGAAAGGACTTGGAAGTCCATCACCATCACCGTCTGATGGAAGGCTAAGAATCACGATAATCTTCTCATTTCCTTAGATTTGCACAATTTACTTCTCTTCATACTCCAATATGATCTATAATTCCTCAAGTATTTCTATGAGAAAGGCACAGGTCAAACCTCCTCTTTCGTTATAGGCTGCCAACCAAAAGATTCAAAACTTGGCAATCAGTGTCTTAACTGCCCACTAAAGAAGGAATTCCCAATTAACATGTTCTCTCATGTTCGGTTCCATAAAAAAAAGAGGCACAGAAATAGAAGGGTTCTGGAGAATGGGATTAGTTCCCTAATACTTCATCATCGCCAAGTAGGCAAGCATCGAAAGGAATTGACGCTCGAGATGGTCGTATTAGAAGAGAGTGAAGAACAAGAAAATAGAGAAGAAGAAAAAGGAAAAGAATAAAAAAAGAAGAAGTCTATCAGTGGGGGAGTTTCAGCTGGACCGCAGGCACTCCCTGACACGCTCGGTGTTCCCAATGAGCTTGGTGATGCTTGGATTCTAGTTTTTCAGACCCTACTCTTGGGGGATATGGCCGTCACCAAATGCCTTAATGTCCCGAGCGTACTACACATAGAACCTGGCCTGAACATATAAGAATCTAGGCCGACAAGGCTGTAGATTGAGTGTCGTATGAGAATTCAAGCACAATAACCTGTAACTGAGATAAGCCAACCATATATACATAAACAAGTCCGACAAGGCCATAATAAGTATAAACAGACCATTAGAAAGTCCATACAAAAAAACTATACACAACACCCAAGTCTACAAGCCTCTAGAAGTAACATAGAGTAATAGAAGGTCGGGACAGGGTCCCTATAACGACCCGTCCAGTCATTTTTAGGTAAAGACCCTTATTTTCCTATGTTACCCTTCCCATGGTTTCTATGTGGGGTTTGTTATGCGCGGGGATGGGTGACACAGATCCTAAGGTGATTATGAAATCTTACTTCAAAATTTGATATGTGAATTATGTGGAATATTATGTGGACAATGTGACATTACCTAGATTATTTGAATTGTTAGGATAGGACTATTTGGTGTCAACTTGATATTTATCTCTTTTTGCGTATCTTCCATCGTTACTGCTTGCTGGCTGGGAGCTGTATGAGCGGTAACGTCCACGTATCAACTTATGATTCCTATAGAGGTACATTGTAGACTTATACTACACTTGATGCATTAAATTTAGATATAGATTCAGTGCCTTCTACCAGTATGGGACAGCGTGGTCGAGTCCGAGCGGGTGATCTTTAGCATTCAGTGTGAGGATGCTAACTTCAGCATGCCCTTGGATGTTCTATCTTATCTTGTCTTTTATTTAACTTGAGAGACATGTTAGACACTTTTAGATTATGTATTTGGTTTTGGCCTACGTTTCCTCTTTCAAACTTGTATCAAATTTCTAGTGCTCTTGTATTCCAAGAATAGATCATTGAGGGATGTTGTTTGATGCTACCTTCAACATGCCCTTGGATGTTCTTCATTCCTTTCGTTTTAAGTTGAATCAAATTGGTATTTGAACTTTGTTTCTATTCTCTCATATATGGTGAGGACTCGTACCGATGTAGTGAGGGAGGAGGCATTGGGATCGACACCTGTTATGCGCAGTCACTATAGGGGATATACTCGGGGCTGAGGTAGCGCCAGAGGACAGCACCAGCTAGGGTGGGGCATAGAGAGCTGTTCAGGCTCGTGCCAGGTCAGAGTCCCCTAATCCATATATTGAGCCTCAGGATGAGTTACTTGAGGAGGAGATGGGGCTAGCCAGGATCAACCTGGATTTAATGCTACTCCGGTTCTACAAGATACAGTAGTCAGATTGTTTTTTTCTTGATGGTTTGGCATAGGTGGGCATACATCCTACTACTCCGGGTGGTTCTCATATCTGTGTGGGTGAGGGGCAGACTCAGACCCCAGAGCTTCGTACTCCCAATGTTTAGCCAATGGCAATGTTAGCACTCCGTATCGATGAGGTTCATGCTCTAGAGTTTGGTACTCGACCGATTGCAGGGACATCTATGACTTGTGATGAGCAGAAGATTTGGGAGCAGTTTTCGAACATGAAGCCTATGATATTTTATGGTCAACCCGAAGATGACGCGTATGAGTTTAGTGTGATCAACCATGATAGGTTACATACTCTACGTTTTGTTAAGTCGCATGGAGTTAGTTTTGTGGCCCTTCAACTTTTTGGAGATGTAAAACAGCAGTGGAGAGCGTATGTGGATTGCCTACCAATGGGGTCACCTCCATTGACTTGGGTTAGGTTCTATCAGATTTTCTTGGAGAAGTACGTGCCTTTGAGCTTGCGACTGTGCAAGTGTGATGATTTTAAGAAGATTGAGTGGAGAGGTTCTACAGTTGCACAGTATGAGACTCGCTTCCATGCCTTATCGTGCTATGGAGCACCGCTTCTACCTACTGAGGCGAAGCGAGTGATATGTTTTATTAAAAGGCGAAGAGATATGGACAATTTAACGGTTCTACTTCCCATGGTTATGGGTATCAGGGGAGATATCATCAGTCACAGCCTAGTCGACCGGTTCAAGTAGCCCTATAGAATACTGATGGGTTCTCTATAGGGCAGAGTGGTTCTAGTGGGGGCCAATATTTGAGGGGTTCTCAGTCTTGGTATTCTAACTGTGGTGGTTTGGGTTCTTCTATCTCTATTCATCAGCCCCATAACGACCAAGAGTTGTTTTGAGTGTGCAGAGATTGGACATTACAAGAGAGAGTGCGCCAGAATTATATCAAGTATGTCCTATGCACCCAAGACTCCAGCACATCCATTTAGGGATGGTAGTCAGGTTAGCCGAGAGGGATCTCAGTCGGGTCATGGTGGCCATCAACCTGGTTATAATGGATCCCAGTCTGGGAGAGATAGAGCTCATTCGGGCCAATGTGTCCAGTAGAGTACCCAGGCCAATGTAGGACACACTTATTGCTATGATTTTCTGGGTAGGCCCGAGGCTGAGGCATTAAAGGTATCATCTCAGTCTTTCACCGTTCTGCTTTAATGCTATTTGATACAGGGTCTACATTCTCATATGTGTCAGCCTACTTTTCTGCTGATGTGGATATGTGGTGTGATATTCTTGATGTCCCTATTCGTGTATCTACAATGGTTGGTGATTTTGTGATTATAGATATAGTTTATCGCATGTGTGTGGTTACTTTTATGTGGTACGATTCCTGGGTATATTTGATCATTTTAGACATGGTTGACTTTGATATTATTCTGGGATGGATTGGCTATCATCGTACCACACGATTTTGGACGGTCATGCCAAGACAGTAACATTAGTTATGCCTGATCTTTCGAGGTTAGAGTGGAGGGGCACTCCGAGCCCTGCTCCTAAGAAGATCATTTCTTTCATCCCTGCAAGAAAGTTGGTGGGCCGAGGTTGTCTGGCATATCTTGCTCATATTTGGGATACGAGTGTGGAGACTCTCCTTCCTTTGAGTCTATTCCGATAGTTAGTGAGTTTGCCAAGGTCTTTTCTTAAGATTTATGAGGTATGCCACCAGACATGGATATTGATTTCTGCATTGATCTTGAGCCAGGTACTCGACCTCTTTTCATTCCTCTTTATCGTATGGCTCTAGTAGAGCTTAGAGAGTTGAAGGAGTATCTTCAGGACTTGTTTAGTAAGGGCTTCATTCAATCGAGTGTATCTTCATGAGCTACTCCTATCTTGTTCATAAAGAAAAATGATGGCACTATGCGTATGTACATTGATTACAGAAAGTTGAACAAAGTCACTATTAGAAAGAATTATCTGATCCCTCGTATTGATGACCTATTCGACCAGCTTCAAGGTGCTTTGGTGTTTTCAAAGACTGACTTGATGTTCGGGTATCATCAACAGAAGATCCAGCCGAGGATGTCCCCAAGATGGCTTTTTAGACTCGATCTGGCTATTATAAGTTTTTGGTGATGTCATTTGGGATTACTAATGCCCCTGTAGCATTCATGGACATGATGAGTGAGATATTTAAGCATTATTTTGATTTATTTGTGATTGTATTCATTGATGACATCTTTATCTATTCAAAGAGTCGGGAGGACCATGAGCAGCATCTGGGAGTGGATCTTAGGTTATTGAAGTAGAAGACGTTATATGTTAAGTTCTTAAAGTGTGAGTTTTGGTTGGACTCTATGGCATAGTTAGGACACGTGGTGTCTAAGAGAGGTATTATGGTTGATCCTAAGAAGATAGAGGCAGTCAGGGACTGGCCTAGAGCGAATTCGGTGACAGAGATTCAGAGCTTTGTGAGTCTTGCCAGCTACTATCACCGGTTTGTCAAGGGATTCTCATCTATTTCTTCTCATTTGACACGTTTGACTAAGAAGGATGTACCGTTCTAGTGGTCCGACGAGTGTGAGGAGAGATTTCAGAAGCTCAAGTCTCTTTTGACCACAGACCTAATTTTGTCCCATCTGGTAAATGGGAGGGACTTTACCATATATTGTGATACTTCGAGGATCGGGTTGGGCTGTGTGTTGATGTAGAAGGGTAAGGTTATTTCTTATGCATCGAGGTAATTGAAGGTGCATGAGAATAATTACCTTGTTCATGATTTAGTGTTGGCTGTTGTTGTGTTTGCTTTGAAGATTTGGAGGCATTATCTCTATGGAGTGCATTGTGAGGTGTATACCGACCACCGTAGTATTCAGCACGTGTTTAATCAATGGGACTTGAAATCTCGCCAGCATTAGTGGATGGAGTTGTTGAAAGATTATGACATGACTATTCTGTACCATCCAGGCAAAGCCAATGTGGTGGCGGATGCCTTGAGCCGAAAGGCAGTTAGTATGGGGAGTTTAGCTCGCTTGATCATTTCTGAGCGTCCTTTAGCATTGGAGGTCTAGTCTCTAGCCAATCATTTTGTGAGGCTTGATATTACAAATTTGGGTAGGATTCTGGCTAGTATTGAGGTGAGGTCGTCTCTTTTGGATAAGATTCAAACCCACCAATATGATGATGTGAAGTTGTGCACAATTCAAGATAAGGTGATGAACGGTGAGGCCAAGGGGGCCATTATTTATGGTGACGGGGTGTTGAAAATCAAAGGTAGAGTATGTGTTCCTAGAGTGGGTGATTTGACTAGGCTGATTATGGAGGAGGCCCATAACTGTAGATATTCGATTCATCCAGGTGCTACTACGATATACCGTGACTTGGGGAAACATTATTGGTGGGGGGGGGGGGATAAAGAGAGACATTATTGATTTTATATCTCGGTGTCAGAATTGTCAGTAGGTTAAGTATGAGCACCAGCGACCCGGTGGTATGTCTTAGAGGATGCCCATTCCTGAATGGAATTGGGAGAGAATTGCCATGGATTTTGTTGTGGGATTGCCCAAGACTTTGGGAAAGATTAATATTATTTGGGTCATTGTTGATAGGTTGACCAAGTCCGCGCATTTTATTTCGGTCCAGATGACTTATAATGCAGAAAAAATGGCTAATGTCTACATCTAGAAGATTGTTCATCTTCATGGGGTTCCTATTTCTATCATCTCGGATTAGGGTACTCAGTTTACTTCGCATTACTTGCAGACTTTGCAGAGAGAGTTGGGTACTCGCTTGAATCTCAGTACAATATTCACCCTCAGACTGACTGTCAATCTGAAAAGACTATTAAGCTATTAGATGACATATTACGAGAATGTGTGATTGATTTTAGTGGTCATTGGGACCAGTTCTTACCCTTGGTAGAGTTTGCGTACAACCACAACTATCACTCCAATATTGATATGGCACCATTTGAAGCTTTATATGGAAGGAGATGTTGATCTCCCATTGGTTGGTTTGATGGGTTCGAGGTTCATCCTTGGGGTAATGATTTATTGAGGAATTCCTTAGAGAGGGTGAAGGTGATCCAAGACAAGCTCCTGGTAGCATAGAGCAGGCAGAAGGAGTATGTGGATCAGAAGATCTGAAACTTAGAGTTTATAGTTATTGATAAGGTTCTTCTGAAGGTCTGGCCCATGAAGGTGTGATGAGGTTGGCAAGAGAGGGAAGTTGAGTCTAAGGTATATCGGACCTTTTGAGGTTCTTCAGAGAGTTGGGGAGGTGGCATATGAGTAGGCTTTGCCATTAGGTCTTTCATGTGTCCATGTTGAAGAAGTATTATACCAATGGTACTTATATCATCAAGTATGACTCAGTATTGCTTGATCAGAATTTGGAGTTTGAGGAGGAGCCTGTGGCTATTTTGGACAGGCAGGCGAGGAAGTTGAGGTTTAAGTCGATATCTTTCATGAAGGTTCAGTGGAAGCGTCGACCTATTGAGGAGGCAATTTGGGAGACAAAGTTCGACATGCGGAGTCGATATCCTGACTTGTTTACTATCTTTGGTACGTTTCCTTGGTTCGTTTCTCCCCATTAGAGGACTAACATTGTTTTGATTGGTATCTAATGTAATGACCCGTCTGGTCATTTTTAGCTAAAGACCCTTATTTTCCTATTTTACACTTCCCATCGTCTCTATGTAAGGTTTGTGATGCGCGGGGATGGGTGACACAGATCCCAATGTCCATTTATATGAGTTTTAGATAAAAAAATCCAAAATTAGAATGTTAGAGTTTGATAGTTTGACTCAAGGTTGACTTTTGAGTAGATGGGTTTGTGTTCAGATTCCGTCGCTTCCAGAGGGTCATTTATGACTTAGTCCAGTCATTGGATCATTTCTCGAGACAATCAGATGCATCTTGTGGCCTTATTTTTAAAATTTGGATATTTGGTTATTTCAGGAAATTTTTTAGAAAAGTATTTCTTAGCTCTGTTAAATGGGAAATCTGAGGGTACGAGCGAGTTTGTAGCACTGTTACCTTAGGTGAGCATGTCTGGTTTGTGTCTGAGAGGTCTCGGGAGTGCTTCGAATGTTTGGTGGAGATTTGACCAAGTTTTCCATCTATTGATGTTTGGTGTCCGCCTCGGCGACACTGCTGTCTTCTTCTACGTGTCCGCCTCGGTGGGAGGTTGTCTGTCAGAAGTGGGGTATTGTTAATTTTTGAGTTTCCACCTTGGTGGATGGGACTTCTTCAGGGGCGGGTGCGCCTCTGCGGAGTCGGGTGTTCTTTTGCGCTGGGGCGAGGTGTTAAGTGATACCACCTCAGCGAGGATGATTTGCGTGAAAGTAAGTCCGCGCCAGCAGAGTCAGTTCTGCTGGGGAAGAATAGCTGATTCAGGTGTCCTATTTAATTCTCTAGGTCAGATCATTTTTTCAAAAATAGAAACCCTCGAACCTAGAGCCGCTAGGGGGGAATTTTCTAAAAATTAAGAGTGATTTCATCTTTGGGGTAAGAATTCCATCCTTTATGATTTGATTTTATGATTATAAGTCCTTTAATAGTGTTGTATTGTGTATGTGATTTGGGGAAGATAAGAAATAAGTTCAAGTGAGAATAAGAGTGTTGTGTCTCGATTTAAAAGGTATTTGTGGATTAGATTACTTTGATTTTGAATTAGTGATGGAAGTTATTAGATAATCATGTAGTGGAGTTTAATTTAAGTATAGAAACCCAATCGATTTTGGAAAAATTTAAGGGTTTCCAAATTGGGGCTTTTTGTATGCTGATCAATTGAAGGTCCAAATGAGTATAGATTTCTAATTAACTTAAGGATATGATTAGATAGTATGTGTTCTTGGTTTTTTGGTAATAAAGTTTGAGTCTTGGTGACTTGGGCTCTGGGATGGTATTTAAAGTATTTCTTTGTTAAGGATTATGTTCTTGTCTGTTGTGTAAGCTTTATATTAATGAGTAGTGTATGCGTGAATAGACTTCGATTATAACGAGGCACAACGAAAGGGCAAGGCTATCACTGAGACTTGATTTTTCAGTGCTCATGTTCGGCCCAGAGGTAGACTATTGTTTACTTTCACAGACTTCGATAGAAGTGCATAATTAGTTATAAATATTGATGGGTATTGGGGTGTTTGGAGATCCCACTCAAATGGTTGTGATGAACGGTTGGGTGGGTACCGGTGTTGAACTGTGATGATGGATGATTTGGGGAATCATCCTTAAGCTGTTTCCGACTGCTGATTGATTGGGCTTGTCGCCATACTTGTTTTCTTTGTGCTTATTCATCACACATGCTTGATATGATATTCTAATTTTACTTGGATTATATGTTGATGTATTCTTAAAAGCATGTGATATTCATCTCTATACTTGGTTGCATCTCATGACATTATAATTCTTGTCTTGTATTGTCATTTGCATTTATACACTCATGGTTTTGTTGATATTGATATTGGAGTGGTATGATATATGATGTGGTTCTAAGGGACCGTAAAGGTAAGAACAATATGACATATTGGCAACACTGAGATGATGATGATGATACGCGGGGTACAGTTTGCACACCTGTAACATTTATTATTACAGCAAAGAGCTTTGCTCCAATGGAAAATTCCGGAGGGTTATATGACTCTGCGGGTCCCCCATGGGTGGTGTTTCATAATAAAAACTTGAGCACCTGTATATGAGAAGATAAAGGTACTTGGCATATGCATTGCATTCATATTATACATATATCATTTCATTGATTATCTGTGTGTGGACCTAGTTTTGGATTGATTGTTGATGACTTGGCTATATTTTTGGAGATGAAAGAATTGTACCTGCTATTTGATACTTATATTACTATTATTGAACTCTTCTGGAATTAGATGACTTAAGTGATTATAAAATCGTACTTGAAATGGTGATATGTGAATTATGTGGACAATGTGACATTGCCTGGATCATTTGAACTGTTAAGATAGGACTATTTGGTGTCAACTTGGTATTTATCTCTCTTTTCGTTTCGTTCATCGTTATCGACCTATGATGCCTATGGAGGTATATTGTGTACTCATACTACACTTGATGCATTATATTTGGATGTAGATTCAGTGCCTTCTACCAGTGTGGGACAATGTGGCTGAGTTCGAGCCGATGATCTTTAGCATTCAGAGTGAGGATGCTACCTTTAGCGATGTTCTATCTTATCTTGTCTTTTATTTCACTTGAGAGACATGTTAGACACTTTTAGATTATGTATTTGGTTTTGGCCTACGTTGCCTATTTCAGACTTGTATCGGATTTCTAGTGCTCTTGTATTCCAAGACTAGATCCTTTGGGGATGTTTTTTGATATTCAGACTTATATATTCCGCATTTATATGATGAGACAAAGTATGTAGTATTTTGTTATATTTCTGCATTTCTTTCTTATTGTTCTGTTTAATTGGGAAGTGGTTCGCCTATCGGTGAAAATGTGTAGGTGCCACCACGAACCCTAAAAGGGGCCGTGGTAGCCCCGCCATACAAAAAATGAATATGTACATAAGTATCACAAACTACCAACACACTACAACTCCGGAAGAATAGAGCACGACAACCAACTGTTGGATCAGACAACCTATTGGGGAGGAGCGTCTGCCCGTTTATATGCACATGCGGGCATGAAACACAGTGCGCCGACAAAGGGAAGTCAGTACGAAAGAATATACTGAATATGTAAGGCAGGTAAACATGAATAAGTGCGGAAATATAAATAGGGATAAGAGAGACAACCTGTAACTCTGAATGCCTCTGAGGGCGTATGATATGCGTGCTTTCATTTAAAAACATATACGTACATATATAGGCCTCACAATGGGGAATTAGTATTATCATCAAGCTGCTCTCTGGGTCTAGTGTCATTATAACATACCCAACTGCAGTGGTGTGCACATATAAGTGTCGTACCCGATCGACTATAGCACATCTCGGTATCATAAAATAAATACATGAACATGGTTGGAGTGACATAAAGTCGTTATCCTCCAACTACTTTTATGTAAATACATGTATCAACTGCCATGAAGCCAATGAGGAGCATATAATATCACATACTGAGAGATAATATAAGATGTGGAAACGTACTCCCAACAAGGTTCAAATAATATCTATGAAATATTTCAAAAGTAAAGAATGAGCACACCTCTAATGTTCAAGGATAGAGTGTTTTAGGAAGCGATGCGTTTTATGTCGTTCATACTATGATGATGCCAAAAGGAAGGAAGGGTAAGCCTTACATACCTTTGTCTTGGCCAATGTTAGCTTATGAACTTCCGTATGCTATATGAATGATAACATACGTAATAGACATAATTCAGATGAAGATTGGGTTGATAATCTAAAAGATCGATTCACTACGATATTTCATCGAACATTTAGCGTGCATAGAACTTCATGTACTTTATTAATGGTAACTTAACATCAAGTTAACTTCTTTGGTTCTTTCTAGCTCCATCCTTCTCATTTATCAACTACTAACAAGATTCAACAACTTACACCAAGCTTAATTCCAACCAAACAACCCAACAAGACAACAACATCTCATATCACTACAAGTGTTAGCTTGTAGTTTTTCATCCAAACAACTCAGCCAACATGTTAATAACCTTAAGAAAAATCAAGAAAGTGATTTACTTACCTTATTAAATAACCACCCCAATAATCCAAGCATACCATAGCTCACAACGACCCTTACTTACACTACAATACTATAGGAGTGATGTTCTTTACCATAACTAGCTTTTGATGTTTATACATAGGTGTAAACACTTGGATTTCACTTTGTATCTTTAGGAATCTGTTTGGGAGACCTAGGGGGAGTGGAGGGGTGAGGCTTGGTCGATATTACCAAAAATGAAGCCCCAAAGAGATTTTAAGAAGTCCAATGTCGGCCACCGCCATAGCTTTCACGTCTGTGAAATGGTTCACGGTCCGTGAAAGTGGACCATGAAATTCACCCTCCAAATATTGCTCTCTAATTCAATTTCATGGTGGCAGGCCACCTCTTTTCTTGGTCCATCAACCATTTCACGGGCCGTGAAATGGGACTTTTTTTTTACTTTTTGACGAACTTGTTTCCTTCGATTCGATTAACCCCGAAACTTTCCGATACTTACCTAATACTTGATTAAGACCTTCCTCAACCTCATAGGGGTATCAATACTTCCCCGGCTTACGTTAACTAGTTTACGATGATATTGATGGAGCAGGTGAGTACAGATGCATTGAGCGGTGCAGGAGAAATAGTTGAGCCAACAATTTCGGGCACCATTGGGTTAGACCAGATGGGCCAAAGGGCAAGCGCCATCCGAAACTTGGGCTGTCAAGCCGACCCCTCGTGCAAGGGAATACATGAGAACATAACCGTTGAGATCCCGACAAGGAACTATCTTAAAAGGAATCTGCTAGAAAACCTCTCAACCATAACTTCACCTTAATTAGATAAATAAAAAACCGTCGTTGAGTTTTTGATGGGATATAATATAATCTAACATCCCACATGAACGGATGATGGCGGAAGAGTAGGCACACATTTACCTCTAACTCAAAATTAATTTTAGGGATATTTAAATTGTATGTTTCTTAGTTTGCGGTCACAAATAAAAAAATGGATTTGTTGGAAATATAGAAGTTAGGGTGAAAATCGTTAAAAAATATGGATAAACTGTAAATAAAAGAAGAATATATATATTAGGTGTGCAAAACACAAAAAACACTTCCTACTTTTATTTGTTGTTAATGAGATACGATCTTCATAGTTTATGTGATTAAAGGATGTTTCCATGTGGATGTTTCCTACTTTCGTAGTTTAATATTCTAATTATTTTCTTCTTTTTTAATTTAATAATATTTTTTTCTTTCAAATGTATCAAATATTAATTTGTTCAAAAAAAATATTTTAAAAGAAAAAGATCAAACCAAAGGAAGGATTCAACATGTATTTTGGTTTGAGTATAATTGTAAAGAAATAATTTTGACACAACATGATATACTCCCCCATTCCGTATCCAAGATTATTCTTATTGCTAAACTATTTATTATATTAATAATCTAAACTTATATAGCTTTTTATGCCATGATGAAACAATAAGAAGATTTGAGATGCAGTCATAATTAAAGATATCAATCTAATGTTCACAATAAGTGTCATAATCATGATTGAGAAAATAAGACATGCATCTGGGAGGAACATACATAAAAAATGTTGTCTATGACGAAATATTAGATTAGGTACAATCATATCATATATTGAAATTGTTAAATATACACAATATACATTATTGTGTATATTGGGCTCTCGGTTTTTCCCTTGTACCGTGTAGAATTAGTGTATATTGGGCTCTCGGTTTTTCCCTTGTACCGTGTAGAATTAGGTAGTATTTTAGTATCCTAGTTTAGGTAATGATGTAACGTAATTAGTATTGTACACTTACCATAATATTTGTATTACCATAATTGTATAGTTAGTATCCAAGTAGAAGAAGGGTTTTAGAAGTAGAATAGGAATAGGATTCTCCTATTATGGAAATATGTAAATGTATATATACTCTTTCAATCAATGAAAATAATCAAGGGATTATTTCATTCATGGTATCATTAGTCTAGTTCTTAAATTCCTCTCTAAAAAATCCTCACAATTTCCGTCCACCAACATCGATTTTCGAGCCTCTCCTCATCGGAATTCGTGCGACGGTTTTTCCTCTCTTCCCAAAATTTTCTTCCAAATCCCTCAATAACATATTGTTCTATCAATATGTCTACATCACGGAACACGTTTCATTCTGCCCTTACAATTTCTAACATCAAGAATAACATCCCTCTTGTTCTTGAAATAAAAAATGTCCAATATGCGACGTGGGCCGAACTATTCAAAATTCACGCACGCTCGCATCAATTCATCTATCACATAATCTCCGCGGCTCCTGAGGATACGGAGGTGCCAAAACGCGAGGATGATCCTAAGTTGTGGACGACTCTTGATGCTACCGTCCTTCAGTGGATATATTCCACAATTTCTACTGACGTTATGCAAACGATTATTGAACCTGACGCTATGGCGCAGACGACTTGGGATAGACTACGTGATATATTCCAAGATAATCAGAATTCTAGAGTTGTTACTCTTGAGTAGGATTTCTCCTACGTCAATATGGAAGATTTCCCTAACGTTTCGGCCTATTGCAAAAGATTGAAGGAATTGGCGGAGCAACTCTGCAATGTTGGTGCGCCGATTTCAAATGACCATTTGGTCCTCCAAATGGTTTCAGGCCTCTCAGAGGCCTATAGTGGTGTTGGCACGCTTCTTCGTCAAAGTAATTCACTTCCGCAATTTTATCAAGCTCGTTCTATGCTTACACTCGAATTAGCAGGCATGGCTAAAAAGGCGGCTACAGGTTCTAGTCCTGTAGTTATGATGACCAAATCCACTGTCCATCCTCTCGGTTCCAACAACTTGGGCCAAAACCGCAACAACGGTGGCGGCAAAAAAGGAGGAAATAAGAAAAATAATGGCAAGAACCGCGGTGGCAACAACCGGCACAATAGTGGTGGCAGTGGGGGGCCTCGCGGTGGTCAGCAGCAACAGCAACAGTTCTGGGCCCCACAGTGGACCCCTATGCAGTGGCAGTGGGCCCCACAACCAAAGTTTGGGCCAAGTCATGTTTTGCCCCACTGGCAGTGGGCTGCCCAGCAGCAGTCCAGGCCCAATTCTACCTGGTCCACATACAACCAGTCTTCTGGGCCGAGGCAGCAAGCAGGGGTACTTGGGTCTCAGCCCCCATAGGCCCATCACGTCACGGCACCAACGTTTATCGACATCGAAGCCGCAATGCACACGCTTGGTTTAAATCCTCTGGACCCAAATTGGTATATGGACACCGGTGCCACTACCCATATGACATCCGATTCAGGTACGCTCTAGTTTTATTCCAATTTGAGCAACCCTCGCGGCATAATTGTTGGTAATGGTAATTCTATTGCAATTCGTAGTTATGGTCATAAAATTTTGTCTCCCCCTCATCCACCCCTTATCTTGAAAAACACCCTACATGCCCCCAAATTGATTAAAAACTTAGTGTCTGTCCGTAAATTCACTACTGACAATTCTGTTTCTATTGAATTTGATCCATTTGGTTTCTCTGTGAAGGATTTCAAGATAGGGAGTCCTCTCATGAGGTGTGATAGTAGGGAAGATCTTTATCCTATCACACCCAGTTCCGGTCCATCGAGTCAAGCCTTGCCATCAGCATTTGCAGCCCTTTCTCCTTCCTTGTGGCATGCTCGTCTTGGTCATTCGGGGTCATCTATTTTGTTGTCATTAGATAAAAATAATTTTATTTCATGTAAGGGTACGCGTAGTATTCCAAATTGTCAGTCTTGTTCTTTAGGAAATATTGTTAGGTTGCCATTTATAGACTAAAATTCTCATACTTTAATGCCATTTGATATTATTCATAGCGACTTATGGACGTCTCTTGTTCTTAGTTCTTTGGGTCATCGGTATTATGTTCCCTTTTTGGATGATTATTCTAAGTTTTTATGGACTTTTCTGATAGCGAAAAAATCTCAAGTTTTTTCCATCTTCTTAAAATTTAGAGCATTCATTAGAACCCAGTTCGAACGGAAAATAAAAAATATTCAGTGTGATAATGGCAAAGAATATGACAATGGGGTGTTTCGGGAATTCTGTTCTAATAATGAGATCAATTTTCATTTTTCTTGTCCTTATACGTCTTCACAAAATGGGAAAGTCGAACGCAAAATTCGTACGATAAATAACATTGTCCGAACTTTATTGATTCATGCTTCCGTACCCCCGTCTTTTTGGCATCATGCTCTACAAATAGCTACATATCCCCTTAACATATATCCTTCCAAAGGTTTGACATATTCTTCCCCCCTTCAAATTTTATATAATAAGACTCATTCGTATTCACATCTTCGGGTCTTTAGGTGTTTGTGTTATCCGTTATTCCCGTCCACCACAATTAAGAAACTTCAGGCCCGGTCTACTCCGTGTGTGTTTTTGGATTTTCCGTCTAATCATCGTGGTTACAAATGCTTTGATTTATCCTCTAATAAAATCATCATTAGTTTCCATGTCCTTTTTAATGAATCCCAATTTCCCTTTGCTAAGGTGAGTAATCCTGCGCCTAGTTCGTATAATTTCTTGGATGATGGTATATCCCCGTATATTATTCACCATTTTTCGGACATGTCCTACACCCAAAGTTCTCCAGCGGGCCCACTACCCGCTGGCCCCACTGGTCCGTCACACACTACCGTCACTGGGTCAGTTCCAGCAATTGGGCCGATCCAGCCCAATTCTAGAACTGGTCCAGTTCTAGCGTCAGTTTACCGTGTTGGGCCAGCAGGTCCACTGCCTGCTGGCCAGTCCGTCCCGAGTCTGGGAAATTCCCAAAATCCACCCAATTCTTCCTCAAGTCATAGACCGGTCACTCGTAGTCAACGGGGTATTTTTAAACCAAAGAGATATTTTAATTAAATTCTAATGTTCTTAAATCACCCTTACTCCGTACTCCTGTGCCTACGTTAAATGACCCGAGTTGGAAAATTACTATGACCGATGAATATAATGCTTTTATTGATAATAAGACGTGGGAGTTGGTGTCCCGTCCATCGGGTATTAATGTTATTAGGTCTATGTGGATTTTTGCTCATAAGGAAAATTCAGTTGGTTCATTTGCACGACATAAGACGCGACTTGTGGGTGATGGTAAGACTTAGCAGGTTGGTGTGGATTGTAGAGAAACGTTTAGTCCGGTGGTCAAGCCGGCTACCATTTGCACTGTGCTCAGCTTGGCTCTTTCGAAAGCATAGCCTATTCATCAGTTAGATTTAAAGAATGCTTTCCTACATGGTGATCTCACGGAAACAGTCTATATGCATCAGCCTTTGGGATTTAGGGATCCCAAACATCCTCATCATGTCTGTTTGTTGAAGAAGTCCTTATATGAGCTTAAACAGTCTCCACGGGCCTGGTATACACGGTTTACCGACTATGTTTCGACTATTGGGTTCTCTCACAGCAGGTCAGAAAATTCATTGTTTATCTACCATCGTGGTTCGTCCTTGGCCTATATTCTGTTATATGTGTATGATATTATTTTGACTGCTTCTTCCAATGCCTTACGCTAGTCTATCATGACAATTCTCAGCTCTGAGTTTGCTATGAAAGACTTGGGGCCCTTGAATTATGTTTTGGGGATTGCTGTCACTCGTCATACAGGTGGGTTGTTCTTATCTCAAAGAAAGTATACAGCTGAGATCATTGAGAGGGCTGGGATGTCATCCTGTAAGTCCACTTCCACTCCAGTTGATACTAAGCCTGAGCTTAGTTCCGCGGCCGGCGTACCACATGATGATCCGACCCGCTATCGCAGTCTTGCAGGGGCCCTTCAGTATCTTACATTCACGAGGCCAGATATTACGTATGATGTCCAGCAAGTGTGTTTATTTATGCATGATCCCAGAGTTGAGCACTTGAATGCACTCAAACGCATCATTCGGTATATTCAGGGTACACTTGACTATGGTTTGCATTTATATCCTCTTCAACGTCCGCACTTGTCTCATATACAGATGCTGATTGGGTGGCTGTCCGGACACCAGACGGTCTACGTCTGGCTATTGTATGTTTCTTGGTAATAATCTGGTCTCATGGTCTGCAAAACGTCAATCGACATTGTCCTGATCCAATGCCGAGGCCGAGTCTCGAGGGGTAGCTAATGTGGTCTCGGAATCATGTTGGATACGTAATTTGCTTTTGGAGCTTCATTGTCCCATTCAGAAAGCAACCTTGGTTTATTGTGATAATGTTAGTGCCTTCTACCTTTCTAGTAATTCGGTTCAGCACCAGCGCACTAAACATATCGAGATGGACATTCACTTTGTCCGCAAAAGGTTGCTCGTGGTCAGGTACGCGTCTGCCATGTCCCGTCAAGATATCAAAATGCCGACATCTTTACAAGGGTCTTCCCTCGGTCATTTTTGAAGATTTTAGGGACAGTCTCAACGTTCGAAGACCGCCCGCTATGACTGCGGGGGTGTGTTAAATATACACAATATACACACAATATACATGTGTATATTGTGTATATTGGGCTCTCGGTTTTCCTCTATTGGGCTCTCCGTTTTCCCCTTGTACCGTGTAGAATTAGATAGTATTTTAGTATTCTAATTTAGGTAATGTTATAATGTAATTAGTATTGTACACTTACCATAATATTTGTATTACCATAATTGTATAGTTAGTATCCAAATAGAATAATGTTTTAGAAGTAGAATAGGAATATAATTCTCCTATTATGGAAATATGTAAATGTATATATACTCTTTCAATCAATGAAAATAATCAAGAGATTATTTCTTTCAGAAATTTAATTACGTAAGAATTTATCTCGTTACCCATAGCATCTACGTAACCAAATTTAATTGTTCAACTTTACATGTTTAGAAGATCCATAATTATATTTTGCATTGAACAATCAAGTAATTTTTGTAGGTTAACTATTTATCAAATTCAGCTTGCACTTTCTTCAAATTTTCAGTTACTCATTACATGCATATTTTAATACTATCTGCATTATATATATATATATATATATATATATATATATATATATATATACGGGGATTGAATTGAAATACATAGACAATGCACGTCTTCTGAAATAACTATATATATAAAAAAAGAGAGAGAATGAGAGACAAAACTGAAGACAACGACCACAACTCATTATCTACCTTTATTTATAAACAAAGATGCATTGAATAACCACTCAACATGTGTTCTGCGTGGGACTTGTATCATTGAATGGAGTTTGGTTTAAGATTGTGAAATTATTTTCTTCTTTTAAATGAATTATTTATCATAACTCATAAGTAGCTCGGCTTTCCTTTTCCTGAGATAGACTACTCTTTTTGAGTGCAATCGCTTATAGGCTATCGTTATCCCATTGCAAAAAGATTTAAAATATATTTTCACAAATGGTCACCCAAATTAATCATATTACTTTATAAATTTCTTTTTGTTATTAGAAAAAAATTACTCAATTATGGAAAGAACTCATAAAACATTCGAAGATAACATTAAAGCTTTTTTCCGGCAATGGATCCCGTGAGGTGGAATTTCTTCTAATTTTGAAATAATTTTAGAAACGTCTTCTGAGTTTGTCTTCATAATTCTAATCTCTCTTGTGATTTGCGATATTATGTTTACAATTTTTATTTCTTCGTAACAATATATTAACCTCTTTATCATAAATGGAAAATAATAACTATCTAACAAAATTTCCCATTTTAAAATTTTTACTCTTTTGATTAATAAATTTTATTAATTTCTTTTTCAATAATCCCTTAAGCATATAAAAAACATAATATAGGGGTGATCCCACCTTATAGGAATGGATACAAATGTATCTGCTTCATCTAAAAAATAATTTTTTCTATGTATGAATTTCATCTAAAATTTAGAAGTACGATACTAAACTAACTTGCTTGGCAAAATTGTGTCACGTAGACACTAAAAGGATACAATTGAATGGTGGTAGAACTGAGCTAAGTGATTAACTATAGATTTTTAACGGATTGTAAATAACTTTCCGTAATATAGAATATTTTTAATCATAAAAAACATATTTACTATTTTTATTTTCTTGGAGATGAACTTGTAATATTTTATTTTTATTTAAGTTTTATAATTAAGTGGATTACAATTAATATAACATGTTATATTTTTAGAAATCATATATACAACTAATTGTAAAAATATGTTCATTTTTACAAAGTAGTTATCCAATATATTAAAAAAACTATTATACCAATAAAGCAAGCATATATATATATATATATATATATATATATAAACCAAAAATAATAATTACATGCATCATGCATCTATGTAATGTCTCACATGTTCCAATTATGTACAAGCACTTTAATTTAGTAAAGTGTTTAACTTCCGGCTTTGAGCAATAGAAAAATATCAAAATAATTCAAAGAAGCTGATATAACAAAGAAAATCTTATAGCATATTTATAGTTTGAATGGTTATATTGTTTTATTCTTATATCTTGAAATATTACGTTGATTATTTCTAATTTATTATTAAAATATGAAAAATATTATTTGATCAAGAATTTTGGAGTGTCAAAAATTGTATCTAGCTAGGTAATGGATTTTATAATTTTATATCGGTTGAGGGGTCTTATGTTTAAAAATGGATTGGTTTACTTTATTGGACAAAGGGCATAGTTTGATGATCTTATTGTCTAAAAAAAAATTCAAAAGTTACTTTAGTGAGACTTTTGTACAAGTTCAATGGCCATTTGAGGAATTGATTCTATAGTTTTTTATGTTTGATACGTAAGTAAAAAATGTCATCCCAAAAATATTTGTATATAATATATACAAAAGTAGCGAGATGGGAGTTGGGTTAGGGTTGTGGGGGTAGAGGACATTGGGAATGGGGCTTAGATGTATTGAAGGATGGAGAAGGGAAAATACTTACCTGCACCGGATGTTTACATCAAATCAATGGATGCATGACATGTGTTTTAATATATGTAAGTATCATTAAATTATGATTAATTAATATATATTTTTACTTTATTAAATTACTTAACCATGGTAACAAGAATTGATTTGGTATAAATATCCGGTGTGGATAAACTTTTACCGAGATGAGATAATAAGTGTAAAATGTTACTCATGTAACTTATATGTCACGATCCAAATCGGAGGGCCACGACGGACACCCGGACCCCACCCGCCGAGTACCGCTAATCGTACATTTACCACGTAATCATCATTAATTACGGATTAAGTCGAAAGAAAATTATGAAAAATCAGGTAACCATCTTATATATACACATACCCATACCAAGGCCGGCAAGGCCATACAAGACCACTATCCACAGGACACCTGTCTACAAGCCTCTAGGAGTAGCAACATCAAAGGTCGGGACAAGGCCCCGCCATACCCATATATACAAGCAAAGATGTACCGTACCAAAATTAGACCAACACTCCGAACAAGGGGAGTGCTCCAAAAATCCGCTGGATTCGCAATCAACTAACGTGAACCGTCACCTTCCTTAACTGAACCTGTGGGCATGAAACGCAGTGTCCCCCAACAGAAGGGACGTCATTACGACTGATGTACTGAGTATGTCAGGCATGAACAATAGTATAACAGGGAGATAACGACACCTGAAACAGAAACAACTGACCAGCAGTAAATTCCTCTGAGGGCCCTAATACATATGCCTACATGTTATGCACAATGCAGTATACTTATACATCGGCCTCATCGGGCATCTTCCTTACCATAACAGCCTCTGTGAGCACCATATCATGTAGTGATTAATGAATGTATGCATAATACAAATGCGGTATACTATTGTCCACACAGGAATCCTCTCATAACCGCCTCTGTGGGCATCAGGTTATATCGCCACACAAGGGCATCACATCATCACATCATATTGGCCTCTTCGGGCTCTTTCGTGATAGTCTGTACCAGCTGCAGGTGGTGTGCGTCTATAATGCCGTTCCCTTTGCTCATTCCCCGTACATATATATATATATAATATTTACCATATAGTAGTGTGCATCGCACTAGTGGTCCAGGGTAATATATGAATGCAATGCAAGTGAAAATGCATGAATGACAATAAAATACCCCGAGTGACATAATATCCTTGCACCTTTGGCTAATACTGTGAATAACAACACATCTTCCGTATGCCTCAATAAGGACTTAGAAATATATTTAGACAAGCTTTCAGCATAGGAATCAATAACATGAATATTCTTAACTACTAGGAGTAGAATAAATTATGGAGCAATATCACAGTTATATTTTGTTACATGGAATATGCCAAAGGAAAAAAATAATTTGCCTTAACATACCTCGATTCACGATCTTGGAGATAATAATGACGAGTTAATATGATTTAATACAACTATGCGAAAAGACATTTTGACATATCAACGAATGACAAGGATTCATATTTTAAGTGTGAATGAACACATAAAACAACTTCAAGGTGCAATCAAAGTATCTAGATTTCACAAATTGCCAAGTCATAAACCCTTAATGTTAAGAATCTGGAAAATAACTTAGCTTAACAGAATAGTCGATCATTTAGAATAGTTTGCTTGCAATGACTTCTCCCTTTAATATTAGGAACTAATAACGATTCTTCCCCCTAAACACATGTCCCCTCCCAAATTAATGTCATGCCACTCATTAGTCATTTACTTACACGTAATCAATCCTCTAATTTTTCATGCACCTAGTGGTTCCTTGTCACTTAAATAATTTACCAAAATACTACACGTACACGCCCCCACTAATCTTATCCCCTCCACTTAAATTAATCACCCACACACAATTAATCAATTATACACATAATTAATTAATTAATCAAACACATAAATAGTTCCGTGATCCCAATTCACTTAAATCTTAAGGATTTATAATATCTTTTTATACTCCATGTCATAATTCTTGTATTTATGACATTAGTCCATAACCTTTTTATGTGCCCACCAAATTTATTCCCGATCCCCATCGTCACACTTGCTAAATGTCTAAAATTATTTCGGGGTTTAATCCTTTTATATACTAATCTCTTTATTAGCATATGTAAATATAACATAAATTTTTCCAACGCTCGGGTCTATTTACACGTGCCTAACAATTTTATAAACGCTTAGCGATTTTAAACCGTGACCCGAAAGTACGGATGTTACATTATATTCCTACTTCCACTACATAAGTCATTTTCTCATTTTTAAGAAACTACACACCCTTAATCTAATTATTTTTAATCATTCTAAAGACCTGGAATGGTCTGAACAAAAAAAAATTGATAACAATGCAATTAATTCAAATATTATTAAATTTTTGATTAAGTGTTCGTAACAGTAAAAAATAATCGAAATAACAAACAAAATAATCGATAATAATTAAAGAACTGAATAATAAAAGGGAATAGATTCTTATTCGATCTCCTTCAACAGTAATGAAAATTACTTGATGAACAGAGTTGGGGAAAATAGCCTTTTTAAAGAGCATATCAGAGAGTGATGTTATATTCAGGCAAAATATTAGATGGGGTACAATTAGGATATAATGTGATAAATATAGAATTGACTATGTTAACTAACTTTCCTAATCCTACGCACGCTTTAACCGTTACTAATTGGTGATCGTGGACAGTTGATAAGATAGAATGTGATCCCTTAATTCTCAGGGATTTAGAATTATCATTGACCTCTGTTTCTCAGTCGTTTTGAATAATGTCCAGGGCAGGTATCCCGAATGGTAATGTATTAGCCGTAATCGAGACCCTGCTTAGATATCTTCCTCCGGGAAGTTTGTTTTCATGGTGGCCTAATTGGTTGAGTGTGATTCATGAATCACTTCGCTTATCCAAAGGAAAAAACTCTCTTTATCAAAGTTCACAAATACATAAAGTCCCCGCACTTTCCGGACATATACCCAACTCTTCAGGGAAAGTGGAAACTTTTGAGCGGTAAAAAGTTTCTGAGTTGGCACCCTGGTATTTCAGGTGGGAATGTGGCCATAATTTTCATTTTATAATGCTGATAAGTGAACAGACGTAGTCATCATTACGATTTTGGAGATTGAGTCGTCGACGTCTTTTCTGTCTAATGCCTAAAATATGTGTCATGCTCAAGTTGGATTTTCATTTGGATATATCTGAGGTAATGATGGTGCTTTTTCTTATATAAACCGCATCTCCACTTTGACTAGTCTTCTTCAAATTTTTAAGGTTTACGAATTCAAAGCTTCAAAGTTTTTCCTTTCAAAAAGCTTCTCGATTTCTTTCCTTGATTCTAAAGATCTTCACTTTCAAATTTATAGGGTCATGTTCATGCCTTTTCAACCAAACACTCATGTTTCAGAACATCTATCGTCATCCAAATAGTTTCTATTGAAATTCTGCCACCTGCCGCCAACCTTCTTTGCTTGTAAGAAGGAGAGAAAAGGCTCCCATCGGCGAGCATTCATTTGACATTTAGGATGTCGAGATTGAAATACATGTTTCTAGTATCATTCTCAAAAATCTCTCTTTTACCAACGATTATCAAAGTAGTGTTCAGGGTAAACTGGTAGAGAAGTACACCTCTTCAATTCAGAGGACATTACAAGGGTCCATGAGGACTACGATGGAAGGAAGATGTTGCATTTTCTGTGGTCCCAGAGGATACACATATTACTCATTTCTTCTATGGTTCTTCTCTTGTATGCACATACCATTTCACCACAGGTTTAAACTTCCAGTTATCGAGGAATTTTTCCAGAGGTACAAAGTTTGCTTGGTGGAGATTGCACATCATGGTTGGTGACTTGTTGTGTGCTTACAATACTTGGCCGATCGAGCAGGGTGTTTTTTTACTGTGGCACAACTCATTCATCTGTATTTTTCCCTGTTGTACCAAAGAAGTATCATTCACATACTTCTTCGAGAATGAGAGGGCTTATCACCAACACCAATGACGACTATGATCGGGGATGGTACTAGAAGTTTGTGCATATGCCAACTGAAGAGATTTATCATTTGGGACAATTTCCATTTCTTGAGCCATGGAGACGTGATTGTAAACCTCTTTAACCATATACGTCCACATATCTCCTCTTTACCTTTGCTCTAATATAATTTCCCATTTTAAGGTAGCAACCTCCACGTTTACATTTGTTGGTATTTCAGATACTTCCCATTGAGTAGGAGAAAGTTTACGCAGATCTACCAAAATGGAGAGGACTTGGAAGTCCATCACCATCACCGTCTGATGGAAGGCTAAGAATCACGATGATCTTCTCATTTCCTTAGATTTGCACAATTTACTTATCTTCATACTACAATATGATCTTTAATTCCTCAAGAATTTATGTGAGAAAGGCACAGGTCAAACCTTTTCTTTCGTTTTAGGCTGCCAACCAGAACATTCAAAACTTGGCAATCGGAGTCTTAACTGCCCACTAAAGAAGGAATTCCCAATTAACCCGTTCTCCCATGTTCGGTTCCATAAAAAAAAGAGGCTAAAAATAGAAGGGTTCTGGAGGATGGGATTAGTTCCCTATTACTTCATCATCGCCGAGTAGGCAAGCATCGAAAGAAATTGACGCTCGAGGTGGTCGTATTGGAAGAGAATGAAGAACAAGAAAATAGAGAAGAAGAAAAAGGAAAAGAATAAGAAAAAGAAGAAGTCTATCAGTGAGGGAGTTTCAGCTGGGCCGCAGTCACTCCCTGACACTCTCGGTGTTCCTATTGAGCTTGGTGATGCTTGGATTCTAGTTTTTCACACCCAATCTTGGGGGATGTGGCCGTCACCCAATGCTTTAATGTCCTGAGTGTACTACTCATAGAACTTGGCCTGAATATATAAGAATCTGGGCCGACAAGGCTGTAGAATGAGTGTCGTATGAGAATTCAAGCACAATAACCTGTAACTGAGACAATCCAACCATATGTACATAAACAAGTCAGACAAGGCCATATTAAGTATACACAGACCATTAGAAAGGCCGACAAGGCCATACACAAAAACTATACACAACACCTAAGTCTACAAGCTTTTGGAAGTAACATAGAGTAATAGAAGGTCGGGACAGGGTTCCTATAATGACCCGTCCAGTCATTTTTAGCTAAAGACCCTTATTTTCCTATGTTACCCTTCCTATGGTCTCTATGTGGGGTTTGTGATGCACGGGGATGGGTGACATAGATCCCAATGTGATTATGAAATCTTACTTCAAAAGGTGATATATGAATTATATGGAATATTATGTGGACAATGTGACATTACCTAGATTATTTGAACTGTTAGGATAGGACTTTTTGGTGTCAACTACGTATTTATCTCTTTTTGCGTATCTTCCATCGTTACTGCTAGCTGGTTGGGAGCTGTATGAGCGGTAACGTCTACGTATCGACTATTATTCATATAGAGGTATATTGTAGACTCATACTACACTTGATGCGTTATATTTGGATATAAATTCAGTGCCTTCTATTAGTGTGGGACAGCGTGGCCGAGTACGAGCGGGTGATCTTTAACATTCAGGGTGAGGATACTACCTTCAACATGCCCTTGGATGTTCTATCTTATCATGTCTTTTACTTCATTTGAGAGACATGTCAGACACTTTTAGATTATGTATTTGATTTTGGCCTACGTTGCATAATTCAAACTTGTATTAAATTTCTAGTGCTCTTGTATTCCAAGAATAGATCCTTGGGGGATGTTGTTTGATGTTCAGACTTATATATTCCGCATTTATATCATGAGACAGAGTATGTAGTATTTTGTTATATTTCCATATTTCTTTCTTATTGTTCAGTTTAATTGGGAAGTGGTTTGCCTACAGCGCGGGAATGTGTAGGTGCCACCACAAACACTAAAAGGGGGCGTGCAAAGTTGGTATCAGAGCTTTAGGTTAAACAATATTTAATACAAGAGCAATGTCTAGTAGAGTCTCGCGGATCAATGCAGCTACGTCCGTACTTATCTTCGGGAGGCTATGGGATATTGAGGAAATTTGACTTTATTCATTTCTTTCGTTCTAAGTTGAATCAAATTGATATTTGAACTTTGTTTCTATTCTCTCATATATGGTGAGGACTCATGGTGATGTAGTAAGGGGGGAGGCACTGGCATCGGCACCTGTTATATGCAGTCACTGTAGGGGATGTGCTCGGGGCTGAGGTAGCGCCAGAGGAGCAGTAACTGCTGGGGTGGGGCATAGAGAGCTGGTCAGGCTCGTGCCAGGTCAGAGTCTCCTAATCCATATATTGAGCCTCAGGATGAGTTACTTGAGGAGGAGATGGGGCTACCCCAGGATCAACCTGGATTTATTGCTACTCCGGTTCTACAAGATACACTAGTCAGATTGTTTAGTTTTCTTGATGGTTTGGCATAAGTGGGCATACATTCTACTACTCCGGGTGGTTCTCATACCTGTGTGAGAGAGGGGCAGACTCAGACCCCAGAGTTTTGTACTCCCGGGGTTCCTCCAGTGGCAATATTAACGCTCCATATTGATGAGGTTCATGCTCCAGATTTTGGTCCCTGGCCGATTGCAGGGACAACTATAATCTGTGATGAGTAGAAGATTTGGGAGCACTTTTCGAACATGAAGCCTTTGATATTTTATGGTCAACCCGAGGAGGACGCATATGAGTTCAGTATGAGCAACCATGATATGTTACATACTCTACGTTTTGCTGAGTCGCATGGAGTTAGTTTTGTAGCCCTTCAATTTTTAACAGATGTAAAACAGTGTTGGAGAGCGTATGTGGATTTCCTACTAATGGGGTCACCTCCATTGACTTGGGTTAAGTTCTATCAGGTTTTCTTGGAGAAGTACGTGCCTTTGAGCTTGCGACTGTGCAAGTGTGATGATTTTCAAAAGATTGAGCAGAGAGGTTCTACAGTTGCACAGTATGGGACTCGCTTCCATGCCTTATCGTGCTATGGAGTACCACTGCTACCTACTGAGGCTGAGCGAGTGATATGTTTTGTTAAAAGGCGAGGAGACATGGACAGTTCAGCGGTTCTACTTCCCATGATTATGGATATCAGGGGAGATATCAGCAATCGCAACCTAGTCCACCGGTTTAGGTAGCCCTACAGATTACCGATGGGTTCTCTATGGGGCAGAGCTGTTCTAGTGGGGACCAATATTTGAGGGGTTCTCAGTTTTGGTATTCTAACTGTGGTGGTTTGGGTTCTTCTATCCCTATTGATCAGCCCTCAACGGCCAAGAGTTGTTTTGAGTGTGAAGAGATTGGACATTTCAGGAGAGAGTGCGCCAGACTTATATCCAATATGTCCTGTGCACCCAAGACCCTAGCATACCCATATAGAGATGGTAGTCAGTTTAACCGAGAGGGATCTCAGTCGGGCCATGGTAGCCATTAGCCTAGTCATAATGGATCCCAGTCAGGGAGAGATAGAGTTCATTCTGGCTAAGGTGGCCAGTAGAGTACCCAGGCCGATGTGGGATGCACTCGCTACTATGATTTTCTGGGTAGGCCCGAGGCTGAGGCATTAAAGGTATCATCTCAGTCTTTCACCGGTCTGCTTTAATGCTATTTGATCCAGGGTCTACATTCTCATATGTGTCTGCCT
Organism: Anisodus tanguticus; assembly: GCA_034509755.1. Classification (NCBI taxonomy): domain Eukaryota; kingdom Viridiplantae; phylum Streptophyta; class Magnoliopsida; order Solanales; family Solanaceae; genus Anisodus; species Anisodus tanguticus. The sequence continues at coordinate 19,593,900 of CM067546.1, read as the reverse complement.
ACTTTTATGCTAATTTGGATATGTGGTGTGATATGCTTGATGTCCCTATTCGTGTATCCATACTGGTTGGTGATTATGTGATTATAGATATAGTTTATCGCATGTGTGTGGTTACTTTTATGGGGAATGATACTTGGGTATATTTGGTCATTTTAGACATGGTTGACTTTGATATTATTTTGGGGATGGATTGGCTATCATCGTACCACATAATTTTGGACGGTCATGCCAAGACAATAACGTTAGCTATGCTTGGTCTTCCGAGGTTAGAGTGGAGGGGCACTCCCAGCCCTGCTCTTAAGAAGATCATTTCTTTCATTCCTGCTAGGAAGTTGGTGGGCAGAGGTTGTCCTGGCATCTCTTGCTCATATTTGGGATACGAGTGTGGAGACTCTCATTCCCTTGAGTCTATTCCAATAGTTAGTGAGTTTGCAGAGGTCTTTCCTTAAGATTTATGAAGTATGCCACCAGACATGGATATTGATTTTTGCATTGATCTTAAGACGGTTACTCGACCTCTTTCCATTCCGCTGTACCGTATGGCTCTAGTAGAGCTCAAAGAGTTGAAGGAGTAGCTTCAGGACTTGTTTAGTAATGGCTTCATTCAACCGAGTGTATTTCCATGAGGTACTCCTATCTTGTTGTAAAGAAAAATGACGGCACTATGCGTATGTACATTGATTACAGAAAGTTGAACAAAGTCACTATTAGAAATAATTATTTGATCCCTCGTATGGATGACCTATTCGACCAGCTTGAAGGTGCTTTGGTGTTTTCAAAGATTGAATTGATGTCCGGGTATCATCAATAGAAGATCTAGCCGAGGATGTCGCCAAGATGGCTTTTCAGATTCAATATGGCCATTATGAGTTCTTAGTGATGTCATTTGGGCTTACTAATGCCCCTGTAGAGTTCATGAACATGATTAATGGGATATTTAAGCCGTATTTGGATTTCTTTACGATTGCATTCATTGATGACATCTTTATCTATTCAAAGAGTCGGGAGGACCATGAGCAGCATCTGAGAGTGGATCTTAGGTTATTGAAGGAGAAGAAGCTATATGCTAAGTTCTTAAAGTGTGAGTTTTGGTTGGACTCTATGGCATTGTTAGGACATGTGGTGTCTAAGAAAGGTATTATGGTTGATCCTAAGAAGATAGAGGCAGTCAGGGACTGGCCTAGAATGACTTCGGTGACAGAGATTCAGAGCTTTGTGAGTCTTGCTAGCTACTATCGCCGATTCGTCAAGGGATTCTCATCTATTTCTTCTCATTTGACACGTTTGACTAAGAAGGAGGTACCGTTCTAGTGGTACGACGAGTGTGAGGAGAGCATTTAGAAGCTCAAGTCTCTTTTGACCACATACCAAATTTTGTCCCATCCGGTAAAAGGGATGGACTTTACCGCATATTGTGATACTTCGAGGATTGGGTTGGGTTGTGTGTTGATATATAAGGGTAAGGTTATTTCTTATGCATCGAGGTAATTGAAGGTGCACGAGAAGAATTACCTTGTTCATGATTTAGTGTTGGCTGCTGTTATTTTTGCTTTGAAGATTTGGAGGAATTATCTCTATGGTGTGCATTGTGAGGTGTATACCGACACCGCCGTATTTAGCACGTGTTTAATCAAATGGACTTGAATTCATGCCAGCGTTAGTGGATAGAGTTGTTGAAAAATTATGACATGACTATTCTGTACCATCCAGGCAAGGCCAATGTGGTGGCGGATGGCATGAGCCGAAAGGCAGTTAGTATGGGGAGTTTAGCTCGCTTGATCATTTCTGAGCGACTTTTAGCATTGGAGGTCTAGTCTCTAGCCAATCATTTTGCGAGGCTTGATATTTCAAATCAGGGTAGGATTCTGGCTTGTGTTGAGGTGAGGTCGTCTCTTTTGGATAAGATTCAAACCCACCAGTATGATGCTGTGATGTTGTGCACAATTCGAGATAAGGTGATGAGCGGTGAGGCCAAGGCGACCATTATTTATGGTGAGGGGTATTGAAAATCAAAGGTAGAGTACGTATTCCTAGAGTGGGTGATTTGACTAGACTGATTATGGAGGAGGCCCATAGCTGTGAATATTCAATTTATCCAGGTGCTACTACGATATACCGTGACTTGGCGCAACATTATTGGTGGGGGAGGATGAAGAGAGACATTATTTATTTTATGTCTCGGTGTCAGAATTGTCATCAGGTTAAGTATGAGCACCAGCGACCCGGTGGTGTGTCTTAGAGGATGCCCATTCCCGAATGGAATTGGGAGAGAATTTCCATGGATTTTGTTGTGGGATTGCCCAAGACTTTGGGAAAGATTAATGCTATTTGGGTCATTGTTGATAGGTTGGCCAAGTCCGCGCATTTCATTTCGGTCCAGACGACTTATAATGCAGAAAAATTGGCTAATGTCTACATTTATAAGATTGTTCATCTTCATAGGGTTCCTATTTCTATCATCTCGGATCGGGGTACTCAGTTTACTTTGCACTACTTGCAGACTTTGCAGAGAGAGTTGGGTACTCGCTTGAATCTCAGTACAATATTTCACCCTCAGACTGACTGTCATTTCGAGAAGACTATTCAGGTATTAGAGGACATATTACGAGCATATGTGATTGATTTTAGTGGTCATTGGGACCAGTTCTTACCCTTGGTAGAGTTTGCGTACAACAACAGTTATCACTCCAGTATTGATATGGCACCATTTGAAGCTTTATATGGAAGGAAATGTTGATCTCCCATTGGTTGGTTTGATGGGTTCGAGGTTCATCCTTAGGGTACTGATTTATTGAGGAGTTCCTTAGAGAGGGCAAAGGTGATCCAAGACAAACTCCTGGTAGCATAGAGCAGGCAGAAGGAGTATGCGGATCAGAAGGTCTGAAACTTAGAGTTAATGGTTAGTGATAAGGTTCTTCTGAAGGTCTCGCCCATGAAGGTGTAATGAGGTTCGGCAAGAAAGAGAAGTTAGGTGTAAGGTATATCGGACCATTTGAGGTTCTTCAGAGAGTTGGGGAAGTGGCATATGAGTAGGCACTGCCATAAGGTCATTCTGGCGTCCATCCAGTTTTCCATGTGTCCATGTTGAAGAAGTATCATACCAACGATTCTTATATCATCAAGTGGGACTCAGTATTGCTTGATCAGAATTTGGAGTTTGAGGAGGAGCCTATGGCTATTTTCGATGGGCAGGCGAGGAAGTTGAGGTTTAAGTCGATAACTTTCATGAAGGTTCAGTGGAAGAATCAACCTATTGAGGATGCAATTGGGGAGACAGAGTCTGACATGCGGAGCCAATATCCTGATTTGTTTACTATCTTTGGTACGTTTCCTTGATTTGTTTCTCCCTATTGTAGGACGAACATTGTTTTGATTGGTATCTAATGTAATGACCCGTCCGGTCGTTTTTAGTTAAAGATCCTTATTTTCCTATTTTACCCTTCCTATCGTCTCTATATGGGGTTTGTGATGCGCGGCGATGGGTGACACGGATCCCAAGGTCCATTTATATGAGTTTTAGATAAAAAAAATCCAAAACTACAATGTTAGAGTTGGATAGTTTGACTCAAGGTTGACTTTTGAGCAGATGGGATTGTGTTCAAATTCCATCGCTTCTAGAGGGTCATTTATGACTTAGTCGAGTCATTCGTTCATTTCTCGAGACAATCAGGTGCATTTTGTGGCCTTATTTTTAAAATTTGGATATTTGGTTATTTCAGGAAATTCTTTAGAAAAGTATTTCTTAGCTATGTTAAATGGGAAATCTGAGGGTACGAGCGAGTTTGTAGCACTTTTTACCTTAGGAGAGCATGTCTGGTTTGTGTCTGAGAGGTCTCGGGAGTGTTTCGAATGTTTGGTGGAGATTTGTCCAAGTTTTCCATCTACTGATGTTTGGTGTCCGCCTCGGCGACACTGCTGTTTTCTTCTACGTGTCTGCCTCGGTGGGAGGTTGTCTGTCAGAAGTGGGGTATTGGTAATTGTTGAGTTTCCACCTTGGTGGATAGGACTTCTGCAGGGGCGGGTGCGTCTCTGCGGAGTCGGGTGTTCTTTTGCGCTGGGCCGAGGTGTTAAGTGATACCACCTCAGCGAGGATGATTTGCGCGAAAGTTAGTCCGCGCCAGCGGAGTCAGTTTTGCTGGGTAGAATCGCTGATTCAGGTGTCCTATTTAATTCTCTAAGTCAGATCATATTTTCAAAAATAGAAACCCTCAAACCTAGAGCCGCTAGGAGGGATTTTTCTAAAGATTAAGAGTGATTTCATCTTTGGGGTAAGAATTCCATCATTTATGATTTGATTTATGATTCTAAGTCCTTTATTAGTGTTGTATTGTGTATGTGATTTGGGGAAGATATGAAATAAGTTCAAGTGAGAAAAGAGTGTTGGGTCTTGATTTAAAAGGTATTTGTGGATTAGATTACTTTGATTATTTTGAATTAGTGATGGAAATTGTTAGCTAATCATGTAGTGGAGTTTAATTGAAGTATAGAAACCCATTTGATTTGGAAATTTTTTAAGGGTTTCCGAATTGGGGCTTTTTGTATGCTGCTCAATTGAAGGTCCAAATGAGTTTAGCTTTCTAATTTACTTAAGGATATGATTACCTAGTACGTGTTCTTGGTTTTTTGGTAATAACGTTTGAGTCTTGGTGACTTGGGCTCGACGATGGTATTTAAAGTATTTCTTTGTTAAGGATTATGTTCTTGTCTGTTGTGTAAGCTTTATATTAATGAATAATATATGCGTGAATAGACTTCGATTATCACGAGGCGCAATGGAAGGGCAAGGCTATTATTGAGACTTGATTGTTCGGCGCTCATGTTCGGCCCAGAGGTAGACTGTTGTTTACTTTCACAAGACTTCAATATAAGTGCATAATTAGTTATAAATATTGATGGGTATTGGGGGTGTTTGGGGATCCCACTCAAATGGTTGTGATGAACGGTTGAGTGGGTACCGTTGTTGAACAGTGATAATGGGTGATTTGGGGAATCATCATTAAGTTGATTCCGACTGCTGATTGATTGGGCTTGTCGCCATTATGTGGGCTTGTCGCCATACTTATTATCTTTTTGCTTATTCATCACACATACTTGATATGATATTCTAATTGTACTTGGATTATATGTTGATGTATTCTTGAAAGCATGTGATATTCATCTCTATACTTGGTTGCATCTCATGACATTATGATTCTTGCCTTGTATTGTCATTTGGATTCATACACTCATGGTTTTGATGATATTGATATTGGAGTGGTATGATATATGATGTGGTTCTAAGGGACCGTAAAGGTAAGAACAATATGAGATATTGGCAACACTAGGATGATGATGATGATATGCGGGGGTACGGGTTGCACACCTACAACATTTATTATTACAGCCAAGAGCTGTGCTCCAATGGAAAATTTTGGAGGGGTATATGACTTTGCGGGTCCCCCATGGGTGGTGTTTTATAATAAAAACTTGAGCACATGTATACGGAAAGATAAAGGTACTTGGCATATGCATTGGATTCATATTATACATGTATCATTTAATTGATTATCTGTGTATGGACTTAGTTTTGGATTGGATGTTGATGACTTGGCTAGATTTTTAGAGATGAAAGGATTGTACCTGCTATTTGATACTTCTTGTATTACTATTATTGAACTCTTACGGAATTGGATGACTTAAGTGATTATGAAATCGTACTTGAAATGGTGATATGTGAATTATGTGGAATATTTTGTGGACAATGTGACATTGCCTGGATCATTTGAACTGTTAGGATAGGATTATTTGGTGTCAACTTGTTATTTATCTCTTTTTTCATATCTTCCGTCGTTATCGACCTATGATGCTTATGGAGGTACATTGTGTACTCATACTACACTTGATGCATTATATTTGGATGTAGATTCAGTGCCTTCTACCAGTGTGGGACAACGTGGTTGAGTTCGAGCTGATGATCTTTAGCATTCAGAGTGAGGATGCTACCTTCAGCGATGTTCTATCTTATCTTGTCTTTTATTTCACTTGAGAGACATGTTAGACACTTTTAGATTATGTATTTGGTTTTGGCCTACGTTGCCTATTTCGGACTTGTATCGGATTTCTAGTGCTCTTGTATTCCAAGACTAGATCCTTTGGGGATGTTGTTTGATATTCAGACTTATATATTCCGCATTTATATGATGAGACAAAGTATGTAGTATTTTGTTATATTTCTGCATTTCTTTCTTAATTGTTCTGTTTAATTGGGAAGTGGTTCGCCTATCGGTGAAAATGTGTAAGTGCCACCACGAACCCTAAAAGGGGCCGTGGTAGCCCCGCCATACAAAAAATGAATATGTACATAAGTATCACAAACTACCAACACACTACAACAACTCCGGAAGAATAGAGCACGACAACCAACTGTTGGATCAGACAACCTATTGGGGAGGAGCGTCTGCCCGTTTATATGCACATGCGGGCATGAAACACAGTGCGCCGACAAAGGGAAGTCAGTACGAAAGAATATACTGAATATGTAAGGTAGGTAAACATGAATAAGTGCGAAAATATAAATAGGGATAAGAGAGACAACCTATAACTCTTAATGCCTCTGAGGGCGTATGATATGCATGCTTTCATTTAAAAACATCTACATACATATATAGGCCTCACAATGGGGAATTAATATTATCATCAAGCTACTCTCTGGGTCTAGTATCATTATAACATACCCAACTGCAGTGGTGTGCACATATAAGTTTCGTACCTGAGCGACGATAGCACAACTCGGTATCATAAAATAGATACATAAACATGGTCAGAGTGACATAAAGTCGTTACCCTCCAACTACTTTTATGTAAATACATGTATCAACTGCCATGAAGCCAATGAGCAGCATATAATATCACATACTGAGAGATAATATAAGATGTGGAAAAGTACACCCAACAAGGGACAAATAATATCTATGAAACATTTCAAAAGTAAAGAATGAGCACACCTCTAATGTTCAAGGATATTGTATTTTAGGAAGCGATGCGTTTTATGTCATTCTTACTATGATGATGCCAAAAGGAAGGAAGGGTAAGTCTTACATCCCTTTGTTGCTTGGCCAATGTTAGCTTATGAACCTCCGTATGCTCTATGAATGATAACCTACGTAATAGACATGATTCAGATCAACATTGGGTTGATAATCTAAAAGATTGATTCACTACGATATTTCATCGAACATTTAGCGTGCATAGAACTTCATGTACTTTATTAATGGTAACTTAACATCAAGATAACTTCTTTGGTTCTTTCTAGCTCCATCCTTCTCATTTATCAACTACTAACAAGATTCAACAACTTACACCAAGCTTAATTCCAACCAAACAACCCAACAAGACAACAACATCTCATATCACTTCAAGTTTTAGCTTGTAATTTTTCATCCAAACAACTCAGCCAACATGTTAATAACCTTAAGAAAAATCAAGAAAGTGATTTACTTACCTTATTAAATAACCACAACCTTAAATCCAAGCATACCATAGCTCATAACGACCCTTACTTGCACTACAATACTATAGGAGTGATGTTCTTCACCATAACTAGCTTTTGATGTTTAGACATAGGTTTAAACACTTGGATTTCACTTTGGATCGTTAGGAATCTATTTGGGAGACCTAGGGTGTGTGGAGGGGTGAGGCTTCGTCGATATGACCAAAAATGAAGCCCCAAAGAGATTTTAAGAAGTCCAATGTCGGCCACCGCCATAGCTTTCACGTCTGTGAAATGGTTCACGGTCCGTGAAAGTGGACCACGAAATTCACCCTCCTAATATTGCTCTCTAATTCAATTTCACGGTGGCAGGACACCTCTTTTCACGGACCGTCAACCGTTTCACGGGTTGTGAAATGGGACCTTTTTTTTTACTTTTCTACGAACATGTTTCCTTCGATTCGATTAACCCCGAAACATTCCGATACTTACCTAATACTTGATTAAGACCTTTCTCAACCTCATAGAGGTATCAATACTTCTCCGGCTTACGTTAACTAGTTTACGATGATGTCGACGTATAGAGTACGGTGTAACATAATTTCTATTGAGAAGCCTCATACTTTCGAGGCCCCGGAGGAAGCCGAGGAGAAGTCTCACCCACATGAGCCGGATATTGATGGGGCAGGTGAGTACATATGCATTGAGGGGTGCAGGAGAAATAGTTGAGCCAACAATTTCGGGCACTATTGGGTTAGACCAGATAGGCCAAAGGGCAAGCGCCATCCGAAACTTGGGCTGTCAAGCCGACCCCTCGTGCAAGGGTGTACATGAGAACATAACCGTTGAGATCCCGACAAGGAACTATCTTCAAATGAATCTGCTAGAAAACCGCTCAACCATAACTTCACCTTAATTAGATAAATAAAAAACCGCCATTGAGTTTTTGATGGGATATAATATAATCTAACATCCCACATGAACTGATGATGGCGGAAGAGTAGGCATACATATGCGTCTAACTCAAAATTAATTTTAGGGATATTTAAATTGTATGTTTCATATTTTGCCGTCACAAATAAAAAAAACATGCATTTGTTGGAAATATAGAAGTTAGGGTGAAAACCGTTAAAAAAAATAGGGATAAACTGTAAATAAAAGAAGAATATATATATTAGGTGTGCAAAACACAAAAAACTCTTCCTACTTTTATTTGTTGTTAATGAGATACGATCTTCACAGTTTATGTGATTAAAGGATGTTTCCATGTGGATGTTTCTTACTTTCATGGTTTAATATTCTAATTATTTTCTTATTTTTTAATTTAATAATATTTTTTTCTTTCTAATGTATCAAATATTAAATTGTTCAAAAAAAATATTTTAAAGAAAAAGATCAAACTAAAGGAAGGATTCTGTTGGGATACAATTGTTGGAGGGAACGGGAAGTAAGTAACTATTATAATAGTAGAAAGGATAAACAAACTATTACAATAAAACTGGAAATCAAAACCTTAACAAACTGCTTGTGTGATTTGCTGAGTCGAGTGATGACACTTTGTCTTTAAGACAAGATTGCCCCGTATATCTCCTTTTACGGTGTTGAGCAATAGTCTCCCACGATACAACATCAACTTTAACAAGTGAGCAAAGGAGACTCAAGTGTTACTCTTGAAGAACTTTGAGTATAGTAACTTTGCTAGAGAGGAAGAATATGAATTCAGAAAATCTGGAGTATTTTCTAAGTGTTGGGTGTTGTTCAATTGAGCCAAAGGCCTCAATTTATAGTATAAGTAGAAGACCCCTCAATTAGCCAACTAATGGCCTTCAATAGCCATGTAATTGCAGTTGATTGAGGGGTTACATTTAACAAAATAATGGCTGAATTCATGTCCCAAGTAATGAAGAATCAATGCTCCAAAACCAGCCTAAAGGTCAGATTTTTCCAACTTCCCGTCGCAGCTTTTAGCCTCCGAAGCGCCGCGGCACTGTGAATTAGCGCCGCAACTCCAGTAACTGGCCAGCCAATTTGCTCCGCGGCGCTGCCAGGGAGGCGCCGTGGCCCTTCACGGCTCCGCGGCGATTTCTGACTCGTTTCATTTTACAGTTTGTACACTTCTTCCTTCATTTACCAACGTGGAATACTTTGTCATTTGGCCAATAACCGTCCATAATTCTATGTCTCAAACGTATTACATACGTACCAATATCTCTTTCACTAATGAAATTTGCGATACTTGGCACTACGTATGCACGTGTGTGGAAACGACGTTTCCAATGTGCGGGCCCAATTGTTCGAGTCATAAATTAATGGGATATACTTATTTCCATATTTAGTAAATTTCCAACAATCCCCTCTTGAAAGAGATTTTGGCGCACACACTTGGTGCCTTTTCCAGCAATCTTTTAGCGGACCGATGTTGCATCTGAATAGGTAGCATAGGCTTTGAACCTTCCATAGTTGAATACCATCGGACTTACTTACTGCGCGGTGAACGTGATGTCTTGAACCGTCAGTATTTAGTGTAAGCCAAGTCAACGGTAAGGACAACTTCTCCCCATATGTTTTGGGGAAGACCAGAGTTGATGGGCAAGGCATTCATCATTTCTTTCAATGTGCGGTTCTTACGTTCCGCCACACCGTTCGATTGAGGTGAGTATGGAGCCGTCGTTTGATGAACAATGCCTGATTGGGCACAATATTCCTCAAATGGCGCTACATATTATCCCCCTCTATCGCTACGAATGGATTTAATCCGCATGCTTAGTTAGTTCTCAACTTCTGCTTTGTAACATCGGAACGCTTCAAAGTCTTCATCCTTACTTTTCAACAAGTAAAGGTAACAATACCTTGTGCTATCATCAATGAATGTCACAAAGTACCTGTTCTCCCCTCTAGTTTGTGCAAACTTCAAATCACATATATTTGTGTGAATAAGTTCTAGAGGAGCGGTATTCCTTTGGACGGATCAAAAAGGAAGCTTTGTGAGTTTTGCCTCTACTCACACCTCACACTTATGTTGAGGGTTTACATCGATAGACGGCAACAACTCCAACTTTACCAACCTTTGGATGGACTTGTAGTTGACATGTCCTAATCTATGATACCATAAATTAGATGACTCAAGCAAGTAAGAAGAAGAGGCTTCAATATTATTTCTTGTGCGTAATACAGACATGGTGTTCACTTTGAAGAGGCCTTCACAGATGAATCCTCTTCCCACAAACGTTCCATTCTAAGTGACTACAAATTTATTAGACTCAAACACTAGCCTAAAACCAACATTAACTAATAAAGGACCTGAAATTAAATTTCTTGTAATCTCAGGAACATGCATCACTTCCTTCAGAGTGAGCTCCTTTCCATAAGTCATCTTCAGGGCTACCTTTCCTACCACCACCACGTAAGAGGAAGTGTTGTTGCCCATGAACAACTTCTTATTTGTAACCGGTGTATAAGTGGAGAAGGCATCTCTATTGGAACAGACGTGTCTTGTAGCACATGCGTCTATCCACCACTATATGGGATTCTCAACAACGTTTTCTTCTAGCACCACCGCTGAGAACTCCTCAATCATATCGTCTAGAAACTGGTCCTTGACGACGTTAATCTGTGCCTTGCCCTTAGCCTTGGCCTTATCTTGTTGCTTAGTCTTGAGCTTGCGGCAGTCCTTGACCATGTGACCAGGTTTACCACAATGGTGATAGTTTCCTTTGAACTTCTCCGTTGCTTGGGTCTTGCCGTCTTTCTGGAACTTGCGCTTCTGGCTTGGGTTCCCTTTGGCCTCAGCCAGATTTGCCTTTGCCTCAGTGGGTTGTTTACCCCTAGGCAAGGCCTTCTTATTATCTTCCTGAATTTGGAGTTTGATAATAAGTTCTTCAAATGTCATCTCTTTTGTCTTGAGTTTTAAGTAACTCATTCCATGAAGGAGGTAACTTTTCAATCAGTGATGCAACAAAAAACTGCTCGTTTGGTTTCATACCTTCCAAATCCAGGTGATGTAGAATCATTTGGAATTCCTGTACTTGGGACATCACTGTTTTATTATCCACCATTTAAAATTTCAGAAATTTCTCAATGATGAATTTCTTAATACCTGCATCTTGTGCGTTGTACTTCTTTTGTAGCTTCTCCCACAACTCTTTGGCAGTGCCAACGGTACAATACACCGTGTAGAGAGGGTCTGACAAGCAGTTCAATATGTAATTCTTACACATGAAATCACTATGACTCCATGCATCAAGAACCATCTTCATGCCATTAATGACATGGATACCTAGGCCCCCTTCACCCGTTTCAGAAGGGGAAGGGTCCATTTCATCTCCAGCTTGTGGAAGATCTTCTGTTAGGAAACGTGCCAATCCCATAACAATCAAATAGAATAGCATCTTTTGTTGCAATCTCTTGAAGTTTGACCCCATGAACTTTTCAGGGCGTTCATGGTGAAATCCAGCGGGTGGAGGAACGACAACATTCCCTTGAGCGGTAGTAAAGGCGTTGGATGAGCCTTGAGCAACCAGAAAGGCATTAGGAGTGACTGGAGCAGTGGGGAAGGCAGATAGATTACCTTGAGCAGCAGCAGCAGAATCAGTTTGATTTATGCCAGTCATCTTTCTAACTTACAACAAATCTTGTCTTAAAATTATCGAGATTCAATTGTTGTAGGGAGCGGGAAGTAAGTAACTATTACAATAGTAGAAAGGATAAACAAACTATTACAATAAAACTGAAAATCAAAACCTTAACAAACTGCTTGTGTGATTTGCTGAGTCGAGTGATGACACTCTGTCTTTAAGACAAGATTCCCCGTATATCTCCTTTTACGGTGTTGAGCAATAGTCTCCCAAGATACAACATCAACTTTAACAAGTGAGCAAAGGAGACTCAAGTGTTACTCTTGAAGAACTTTGAGTATAGTAACTTTGCTAGAGAGGAAGAATATGAATTCAAAAAATCTGGAGTATTTTCTAAGTGTTGGGTGTTGTTCAATTGAGCCAAAGGCCTCAATTTATAGTATAAGTAGAAGACCCCTCAACTAGCCATCTAATGGCCTTCAATAGCCATGTAATTGCAGTTGATTGAGGGGTTACATTCAGCCAAATAATGGCTTAATTCATGTGCCAAGTAATGGAGAATCAATGCTCCAAAACCAGCCTAAAGCTCAGATTTTTCCAACTTTCCGTTGCAGCTTTCTGCCTCCGAAGCGCTGCGGCGCTGTGAATTAGCGCCGCGGCGCCGCAGCTCCAGTAACTGGCCAACCAATTTGCGCCGCGGCTCAGACGGTGTGGTGCCACGGCCCTTCACGGTTCCGCGGCTATTTCTGACTCGTTTCATTTTACACTTTGTACACTTCTTCCTTCATTTACCAACGTGGAATACTTTGTCATTTGGCCAATAACCGTCCATAATTCTATGTCTCAAACGTATTACATCCGTATCAATATCTCTTTAACTAATAAAATTTGCGATACTTGGCACTACGTGTGCACGTGTATGGAAACGACGTTTGCGACGTACGGGCCCAATTGTTCGAGTCATAAATTAATGGGATATACTTATTTCCACATTTAGTCAACAGATTCAATATGTATTTTGGTTTGAGTATAATTGTAAAGAAATAATTTTGACACAACATGAAATACTCCCCCATTCCGTATCAAAGATTATTCTTATTGGTAAACTATTTATTATATTAATAATCTAAACTTATATAGCTTTTTATGCCATGATGAAACAATAAGAAGATTTGAGATGCAGTCATAATTAAAGATATCAATCTAATGTTCACAATAAGTGTCATAATCATGATTGAGAAAATAAGTCATGCATCCGGGAGGAACATACATAAAAAATGTTGTCTATGACTAAATATTAGCTTAGGAACAATCATATCATATATTGAAATTTAATTACGTCAGAATTTATCTCGTTACCCATAGCATCTACCTAACCAAATTTAATTGTTCAACTTTACATGTTTAGAAGATCCATAATAATATATTGCATTGAACAATCAAGTAATTTTTGTAGGTTAACTATTTGTCAAATTCAGCTTGCACTTTCTTCAAATTTTCAGTTGCTCATTACATGCATATTTTAATATTATCTGCATCATATATATATATATGGGAATTGAATTGAAATACATAGACAATGCACGTCTACTGAAATAACTATATATATATATATATATATAAAAAAAAGAATGAGAGACAAAACTGAAGACAAGGACCACAACTCATTATCTACCGGGCCTTTCTTGATTCCAAAAATAGAAAAATAAGAAAAAACCACAATTAATTTTTTAATTAGTGTCTCAATAACATCCAATTAATTTATAAACAAAGATGCATTGAATAACAACTCAACATGTGTTCTGCGTGGGACTTGTATCATTGAATGGAGTTTTGTTTGAAGATTGTGAAATGATTTTCTTCTTTTAAATGAATTATTTATCATAACTCATAAGTAGCTCGGCTTTCCTTTTCCTGAGATAGACTACTCTTTTGAGTGCAATCGCTTATAGGCTATCGTTATCCCATTGCAAAAAGATTTAAAATAAATTTTCACAAATGGTCACCCAAATTAATCATATTACTTTATAAATTTCTTTTTGTTATTAGAAAAAAATTACTCAATTATGGAAAGAACTCATAAAACATTCGAAGATAACATTAAAGCTTTTTTCCGGCAATGGATCCCGTGAGGTGGAATTTCTTCTAATTTTGAAATAATTTTAGAAACGTCTTATGAGTTTGACTTCATAATTCTAATCTCTCTTGTGATTTGCGATATTATATTTATAATTTTTATTTCTTCGTAACAATATATTAACCTCTTTATCATAAATGGAAAATAATAACTATCTGACAAAATTTCCCATTTTAAAATTTTTACTCTTTTGATTAATAAATTTTATTAATTTATTTTTCAATACTCCCTTAAGCATATAAAAAACATAATATAGGGGTGATCCCACCTTGTAGGAATGGATACAAATGTATCTGCTTCATCTAATTTTTTTTTTCTATGTATGAATTTCATCTAAAATTTAGAAGTACGATACTAAACTAAACTTGCTTGGCAACAAATGAAATTTTATGTAACGACACATAAAGAAGACATTCTAGAGAGAAACTCTGACTTCTCTAGAACTCACCATAATTAAATTCCCCCTTTTTAACCAGCTATGTCTCAGTCTTCTCAATTAAACACAGAACCTCGACCTCAAATTCCACGAAACCACCAGATTTGGGCACTCCGAACATGGAAGTGGATGCACCTAAAACTATATCCTACAAAGATGTTGTATTGAAAAATCATCCAAGTACAGAAGAGGTTTTTCCACCACTCTGTAATATTCAAAGTGGTAAGGCCCAAGTTCTAGAGCCTCTGTAAGACCTTGATACAATCACGCTCTCCCCGTAAGAATGAAATAGAATTTACCGATCATGGAGACTATTAGTTCTCATTAAACTTCTAGGCAAGATATTGAACCGCCAATACCTCAAAGGTAAATTGATAGACTTATGGAAACTTTAGGAACCCCTAAACCTTATTGATCTGGGTTCCACTTTTTATGTAGTTTAGTTCACGAGGGATGAAAGTTTAGACAGTGTCATGCAAGAAGGGTCATGGTTTGTCGATGACCATTTTCTCTCTATCAGAAGACGGGAGCCAAACTTTGTCCCTGAAGACTCAAAGATTGACTCTACTGCAATCTGGGTTCTCCTACCTAAATTGGCTACGGAATTCTACGATTAGAGTTTTCTATAGAAGATTGGAAGAACAATAGACAGGTTCGTCAAAATTGATGCTTGCACCTCTTCTACCTTAAGAGGAAGATATTCCCGAATTTGTGTGGAAGTAAAAATGGGAACGCCGGTTAAAACGGCAATTACCATAGGAAATCAGAAACAACCACTCTTCTATGAAGGGGAAGGGATTCTATGTACTAGTTGTGGAAGCCTAGGACATATAGCTATCAAATGCACCTTTGTCCCTAAACAAACTACCACCACACTATCGTCAACAGAAACTACATCAGAACCAATAAAGGGTACTCCAGAGCCAATTGAGTCAGAAAGGCAAACGGTCTCCTTTGGGCGAAGAAAACAAAGGAGTCGAACGAAGAATCAGAATTCAAGAAGCAATCCAACTTCAACAAGCAAAATCGACCCTGTGATAAAGGTAAAACAATTCGATAAGAGGACATGTAAGTTTCTCAATCTCAAATCTGGTCAGGATCTCACCGGCAAAGGTAAAAAGGTGACGTAGGAACCAGGGGAAAGACCTGTGGGCTGGTTTTTGAGTGGGCCGGTTTTTGAGTGGGCCGGTTGCTGATTGGGGCCAAAGTGGTATTTCTCTAGACAGGCCCAAAGCTGGTAGTTTTAAAAAGAAAACCGGTTATAAAAAATAGTGCATGGCTAATTCAGTAGCCCATAAAAACCAGCCCAGGTTGACATTACCAAGTCAAATGATTTTAAATTTGTAATGGGCCCCTCTTCTGACCCCACCTCTGGCCAGAGTTCGAATTACACCTTTTCAAATAACAGAAGGTCAAGAAAAGGGACCACACTGAACTCTTCAATCAGGATAAAAATAACCTTTTTGCAATCTACTAATTTGGACACTAGCTAATTTTCCAATAAAGGAAAAAATGAGGTTGGGAAGAATATTACTAATATTTATGCTATTTCTCGTTCTCCTGACTCCCTCTTTGATAGCGTATCTAACAAAAGGGATACTAATCCCTCCAAAACTACTCCTATGTATTCAACCAAGGGTAATGATTATATCACTGTAGAGTGCAAAGCTTTGGAAAAACCGAAGCATTTGCATTTAATGCTTCCCCCTCTATTTCATCTGAATGCTCCCACTGTCATAATAAAACTTCTCTAAGATCAAACTATAGCAACCTCAATGCCATTCTTTCCTCCTCTCATGATCTCCCTTATTTAAAAAATGGCAACCAATCCCCAAGAAAAAACTAACAGTTTAATCTTTGTAATAACTCCACCACCACCCGACTATATGCCAACGTCATGGCTGGAGTGGGATCTCTAAGGCCAGTCCTTTTAATTGAGCTTGGAGGTGGATAGACACCATATCCGGATTATAGTACAAAATGCAACTTTCTTATCCCACTTTGTGACGGAGGGCCTGAACCAAGGGTTGACAAATTATGGCCACCAAGTATGGCTACAGACCCTATTTCAGGAAATAACCCAGGATCTAGCACTATCTATCACATTTCAGGCCCTGACAACTGTTATGAGGGAGGTGACCAAGAATATTCCATTTTGCCCCACTCCCAACCCAGAAATGCTTCCCTTAAATCCTCAGCTAGTCCAATGGACTACACCACCACCACCAAACCCCATGCAGATACAATCCACAATAGTGTCAACCACCACAAGTCTCATGGAGAGTCAAACCTCAAAAGAACCAACTCTGGATGCTCTGAGATCCACCAACAAGGAGATGGAAAGAATGCTGACCTCTATGAAGGTCCCAAAGTCAGATGCTATAACCCAAAATAACCTGCGGCTAGTGGAATTCAATGGCCCAAAGAGCGAGATGCTCATAGTGCATTGCCTAAAACTACTGACCAAATATGCCCTATGAATCAAGTTCCCAGTTGATCCATCCATAGGGAACTTCACAATAGTGTTAAATCCAACATTGAGGAGGCCAGTAGCCCAACCCATAACCCATGCAAATATGAAGGGAAAATGGAAGTGGGTAAGGAAGGAGGAGGAGAACCCCCCAGAAGATGTTACTGATAAATTTCATCATATGGAATTCTAGGGGTGCTAACAACTTAGAGTTCAAAAGGCATTGTATTTCCATGATAGGCCTTCATAAGCCTGTCATGTTATGATTACTTGATACTATGATAGATGAGCACAATCTCATTGCTCAGTAGCTTGTCTTTAACTGCAATCTCCAGTTCTCTGCTGTGGGTAACTATGGTGGGTTTATGGTGATGTCGAAGGATGATCTCTTGAAGGTAGAAGAGATCATCATATCTAGCCAGGGTATTCATGCCCTTGTTAAGATACTAAACTCCTCTCATACCAGGATTTTATCTACTATCTATGCTAGTAATAATTTTGTTGATAGGAAAACCCTCTAGGACCAGCTATGTTCTATTGGTGATCACACTTTCGATAGCTAGCTAGTAGGGGGTGAATTTAATGAAATTCTCAAAGCCTCATAAAAGTTTGGTGGTAATCACATTAACAACTTTAGGGCAAAATACTTTTGGAACTGTATCAACCATTGTGGTCTAGTGGATTTAGGATTTAAAGGTAGTAGGTTCACATGGACTAAAATAAATATAGGAATAGACAGAACCTCATCCTTGAAAGGCTTGAATGGTGATTTTCTAATGATAGATGGATTAATATGTATCATGATGCAACTGTCACCCATCTCTCTAGAACCCACTCTGATCATTGCCCCGTCCTAGTTAAGCTTTCTAATAGCTACCTTAACCTTCAAGATAAACCATTTAGACTAGGAACCATGTGGTGTAACCACCCAGGTTTTCATCATATTGTTCAAGAGAGCTTTGGTAATACAAATGACCTTACCCTAGCCACTAGCATATTCAAGAACAATGTCCTAGTCTGGAATAAAAATGTCTTTGGGAACATCTTCCATATGAAAAATAAGATTCTTTTCGGACTAGAAGGTATTCAGAGCTCTCCTAACTACCAATTCAGTAGCTTTCTTCAAAGTCTAGAGCAATCACTTCTAGAGAAATATAGTGAAGTCCTTAAGAAGAAAGGTGAATTTTGGAAGCTTAAGTCTAGAACTAACTGATTGACTGAGGGTGACTCTAACACTAGATTCTTCAACACCTCTACATTGAACAAAAGAAAAAGAAATAGAATTTTAGTTATCAAAGATGAAGTAGGCAACTAGACTCATGACCATAAAGACATTAAAGATATGATCCTAAGTTACTACCACAACCTTTACACTACTGAGCATACCCATGCTAACCTTACTACTTCCTACAATCCTTCAAACGGGGGTATTCTCAGTGAAAGAGAAAATATTAAATTGGGTGCTCCCTTATCTTATGGAGAAATTAAGAAAGATGTTTACTCCTTCCAACCTATGAATGCTCCTGGACATGATGGGATCCATCATTTCTTCTACCAAAAGTACTGGCAAACTATCCAAGGTCCCCTTGTCAATTTTTGTAAGAATGTTTTTAGTACTAATTCTATGGAGGCAGTTGTGAATAGCACCTACCTATGCCTGATCCCTAAATTCACCAATCTTGTCACCTTAAAAAACATCAGACCTATAGAGCTTTGCAACACTCAGTACAAAAAGTTTACTAAAATCATTACCTATAGGATGAAATCTATCCTTTAGAATATTATTAGTCCAACCCAAACTAGCTTCCTAGCTGGGAGAAGGGTCTCAGACAATGCTATCATTGTTCAAAAGTATTTGAATAACTTTAGAACCTTGAAAGGTAAGAATGTCATTATGATTCTAAAAATTGACTTGGAAAAAGATTTTGATAGGCTAGAATGGGACCTCATTAGGGAAACCTTAGTTTACTTCAACTTCCCAACCAAAATCATTAAGCTTATTATTTCATGTGTCTCCACTTCTTCTATTTCTGTGCTTGTTGATGGGGGTAAGACTGATTTCTTCAAGCCTACAAGGGGGATTAGACAAGGTGATTCTATGTCTCCCTACCTGTTTATTCTTTGCATAGAAAGATTATCTTGGAATATCAACCATGAATTGGATCTCCTCAACTAGTTTCCTATAGCCATTAATAGAGGTGGCCCAAGAATTCTCATCTATTATTTGTAGATGACCTAACCTTATTTGGAGGGCCAAGATTAAGAACTGCTAGACTATAATTAATACCCTCACCTAATTTAACATTAGATATGGGTGAAAAATCAACATTACCAAGTCTAAGGTCATCTTCTCTAGTAACTGTAAGTGTGAAGACAAAGTTAGTTTCTCCAGGTGCCTTACTATCCAGCCTAGAGACTCGTTTGGGAAATACCTAGGATTTTCTATGTTCCGAAAGAGGCTTGAGAGGAGTGATTTCCAGTTCATTATTGATAACTTAAATACCAAGCTAGTTGGGTGGAAAACTAAGTTTCTTAACATTGCTGGTAGAACCACTGTTGCTAAATCTTCTCTAAATAGTATCCTCAATCATGTCATGCAGTACATTAAGCTCCCCAGTAAGGTTGGTAATTTAATTTATAGAGCCTTTATCTGGGGAACCACTACTAAAAAGGAAGGAATGCACCTAGAAGGTTGGGATAACATTACCAAAACTATGAAAGAAGGAGGGTTATGCATCCATAAAGCAGTTGTTAAGAACAAGACCATGTTACCCTCTCTAGCCTGCAGAATGCTTAAGAATTCCAACTCCTTATGGGCCTCTATCCTCATTGCCAAGAACTGTAGGAACTCTCCTGTTAGAAATCATGGGAGGACCTGGAACAACATTTTAGAGGAGTACAAATTTGTAGGAAGGGTACCCAATGAGTTGCCAATAAAAGTAACCTTACCTCTTTTTGGCATGATAACTGGATTCTTAACACCCCTACCCATAGATAATCTATTCATGACCCTCTAAACATACGAGAAGATAATCTTAAAGTTAAGGACTAAAGGGATAATCCTGGAAATCTCTCATTTGTTATCCCTCCCAGACTAAAGCACCTCATCACCAACAACTCTACACCTCATAGTTTCACCAGTGAGGAAGACTACAGCTATTGAAAGCTCACTAGTAATGGTAATTTTACTTCCAAGAGCACCCACTATCTTATTAGTCATACCAAAAGCAATGAGGAAGCTTACAATTCTCTAAAATTTAACTGGATTTGGAAGCTTAAAGTCCCCAATAAAATCAAGTTCTTTATTTGGCTGATGAACCATAATAGGCTTCCCACAAGCTCTTACCTTCACTCTATGGGCATAAACATTAATATCCAGTGCAAATTATGCAACAACCATTCTAAGACTATTAGTCATATATTCTTTGGATGCAACACTACTAACAATCTCCGGAATGATGTTGTAATCCATTGTACCACTACATCCACTATAACCATAAATCTTACCAGATTCAACACCTCCAATTCTTTCACAAACACTTGAAATGCTCTAAAATCTGTCATTTACAATCATCTTTTAGACTGGACAATTCTTCTACCCTTCTGCCTCTGAGAAATTTGGCTAACTAGGTACCATAACATTTTTAATAATATGAATGGCAGCCTTGTTTCTAAAATGTATATGGCAAGGCTATTGAATTTAACAATCTAACAAGTCACAACTAAAGAACCAATGAGAGACTTAATATTTTTCTCAAATGGGAATCTCCTAAACCTGAATTTTTTAAGCTTAACATTGATGGCTCCGGCTTCGGGAATCCTAGGATAGGTGGCATTGAGGGAGTGATTAGGAACAATAGAGGGGACTTGGTAGTAGACTTTAGCAAAGGCCTTCCTAACACCACTAATATCTATGCCGAACTAACACCTATTATGCAGGGACTATAGCTAGCTCACGATCAGAATCTGATGCCTTTGGAGGTCAATTGTGATTCTAAGGAGGTAATCACAACGATTAAAACAGGACATCTACCTTACATGCCTATTATTTTTGAATGCATGTCCTTGATGCACAAGATGAGCCATCCGGAACTAAAAAACATCTATTGTGAGTAGAACATGGTGGCGGATGCACTAGCTAACGAAGGAGCAAAGAAGGAATTTTTTGATGGTGCAAAGTTTTTTGTGGCGCCCCCCTATTATGTTGTATATTTTTTTTGGAAGGATGTACTAGGACAAACTTATGACTGAAGGGTCAATTGTGATTTGTAGACAATGTCCAATGCGCCAAATCATGTAATAGACATAAGCCTAGATGTTGGATCAATTATGACTTGTATTCAAAATAAAAATTTGCAAAATATGCAAGAATAAGGAAAAAATGAAAAGAGATAAGGAAACTATACAAGAGGAAATGTGAACTAGTCAGCCACTAAATCCTAACAGCTTTTGCAAAAATCTATCAACTAAAACTCCATGTGTCTTGATTTGTATCCATCTTTCACACCAACAAGTCTCGCAGGTGGAATGAATCAAATCTCTTGAGGTATTCTTCTGACTATCATGAATGTATTTTACTCCTTCTGTAAGTGAAGTTAAATTCAGTAATAGATAGTTTATTCAATGATTAGCATTTAATTGTATGCTATAAGCTTAAATTTTGCCTGCATGAATATCAGGAACTAGGTTTACTATAAAAAACTTGCCAACCAAGAATAAAAAACTCTTCAGCAGATGAATCCAGAGATTAATACCACACACTGAAGAACAATCTATTCTCAATTTTATCCCTTCCTAGAATTGTTTACTTTCTTGTTGTTGATCTTATTCTGAGATTTGGAACCTGTGCTTTATCCAAATTAATGAATCTTATACCTTGTATTGGTACTTTATGAAAATGTCTTAATTAGATTACACATATACCTACAAAATCAAATACTAGGTTAGAAAAATAATATGCCAAGAAGTTTCCTTCTCTAACACATGCACCACTTGAACTACTTGTTGTTTCCTCCAATGCTAAATTCTATGCACCACCAGTGATATAGTCCAAGGAACTTCCCATATACCATCCAATACTTTCACCATTGTTAAGGAATCAATTTCCACCAGTACTGGTAATAGCTTTTGATAAATGCAAAATTCCACTCCTTCCCCAATGGCTACTGCCTCAGCTACCAGGTTAGTGATATCTGAAAGTCTATTGGCTTTTGCATATATCAGATCTCCATCCTGGTTTCTAACATAAAAGGATACTGAACTAGGACCTGGATTTTCCTTTGATGCAACATATGTATTGCATTTGTAACTTATACTAGGTTTTCTCAACGAACTTGTTTACACTATAATGGCATAGTGTAGCTTTCAATAAATTGAATAAGTCCTGGACAAAGTTTTAGCAAATTGTGTTTAGCTGGATACCTCTTCTGAGATAATAGAAATAATTTTCTTGTGATATCATGAATCACTTTGTTGTAACATATTGAACATTCCAGCAAATCAACATTGCCTGTTTAATCTGCACCAACGAAGTGATTATGTCTGCTGCATCTCCAAAGTATTTCCATATTTTCCTAGAAAATGGACCTGAAATGAAAAGATGCTCCATTGTTTCTTAATGAACATGACAACACCAGCATCTTGAAACTATTTGAATCCTCATCTTCCTTAGCACATCATCAATTGGTAGCTTCTGAAACCATATTCTCCATAAGAAGAATAAAACCTTGTATGCTAGACCTTTTATCCAAAACATCACATAATACTGTGAAATAGAATCCTTTTGTCTCATGAGATCCCATGCACTTTTAACAAAGAATTTCCCAATACTTGTTTCCATCCACCAGGATTTGTCTTTGTCATCTGTTCTCACTATGTAACCTAATTGTTTCCTGATATGATGAACAAACCTTTCATATTTAGATAATTCCATTGCCCTTCAATCATCAATTCTTCAACTGCCTCTACTTCTTTATCTATCTGATAATCAGATGGCAGATAATCATTTAAAGCTCCAAGTTTTGTCCAATTGTCAAAATAGACTTAAGAAGAACCATTTTTTGTTACCCACCAAATTTTATGCTCCATCTCATCCTTGGCTTGTAATATCATTTTCCAGGTTTGAGATCCTCCTCATTTCCATTGGACCACAATAGGTCTATACCTCGTGCAATACTTATTTCAAACGAAATTTGACCATAATGTGTTTATTTTTCTAAATATCCACCAATGTTTAGCAAACAAAGAATTAAATATATTAAGTAATAATCTAAATCCCAATCCTCTTTCATTATTTGGAAAGCACATATTCTCGCATACTGACCAGTGTTTATTCTTCCTTCCTCTTTTCTTTGCCAAAAAAATCTATTGAAAAGCTTGTGCAGATCTCTAATGACACATTTAGGAGGAATCATTGTTGATAATAGATATATAAGAATACTTTGCAGTACACTAGTAATCAAAACAGTCGTTCCATCAAAGGACAATAACTTCCCTTTCTATGCTTGTAATCTGTCCTCACTTTCTTCTACTTATCCTTAAAGAAAAACTTATGTCTCCTTGCATGAAAAATAGGGAATCCCAAGTAAGTTAATGGATATTCACCCTTATTAAAACCAGTAAACTATTGAACCTCCTAAGCAAAATCATTAGCCACTTTAGCATGCATATAAAAGGAACTCTTGTCAAAGTTGATTTTCTACTCAGACACCTCCTCATATTCATGCAAGATTTTCATGATCATGTGCAATGAACCTTTCTCAGCAGAGGCAAAAAATTTGGTATCATCAATATATGATAGATGATTCAAATTTGAGCTCCATTTTGGTATTCTATACCCTCTGAACATACTATTATCAAACAATGCATTAAGAGTTGTAGATAGCACTTCAGCTGCTAAAATAAATATAGCTGGTGATAATGGATCACCTTGTTTGACTCCTCTTGTGGAATGGAAAAAACTATGAGACTTGCCATTGATCAGAATAGAGCACCAATTATTGGATATCAATCTCCAAATCATATCCACATACATCTCAGCAAATCCCATTTTCTTCAAGACTTCAAATAGATATCTCCAAGAAACTCTTTCATATGCCTTTTCCATTTCTAGCTTGATAATCACATTGGATGGTTTCTCCCTCTTTCTATTGTATGTCCCCAACTCTTGAGTCAGTAACACATGTTCTATGGTGTATCTTCCCTTTAAAAACCAGACTTATTTTTCAGATATTAGTGAAGGTAAGATAACTCCTAACTTGTCATGTACAACTCTAGAAATCACCTTGTTGATAAAATTGTTGAGACTTATTGGTCTCAAATCAGAGAAAGTGTTGATGACTGCTTTCTGTGGAAAAATACTATGTTAGTATGGGTATCATTAGGAAGTGTCTGACCATCATAGAAAGTTTTGACCATATTGTACATATCTGCACCCACTATATCCCAACCATTCTGATAAATATTTCAGAAAATTCATCAGGTCCACATGCACTTTCACCTGACAATGCAAAAATAACATTCTTCACTTCTTAAAATGATGGCATTGAACAAAGAATAGAATTCTACTCCTGAGTTACTCTTGCAGTTATATGATCTATAAGTCTACTGTCTTGTATTGTCTCTTCTTGTGAAAACTGGTTCTGATAGAAAGAAATTGCTTCTGCAGTAACCTGATCAACCTCCTCTAACCATTCTCCATCTGAATTCTGAATTTTGGTCAGTTGAAGTCTCTTCCTTCTCCCCTTCACCAAACTTTGAAAATATCTAGTGTTCCTGTCCCATTCAGTGTGCCATTGAATTCCAGCTTTTCTGTCTCCAAAATTCCTCCTCATAGTGCAGATATTTTTTGAATTCAACATAAGCTCTTTGAAGAACCATCCTATTCTCCTCCATTGGAAATTCCTCAAACAATTGTTCCTTAATCTTCACATTGTCTTCCCTTATAGTCAATTGCTTAAACAGGTCTCCAAAATTTTCTCTACTCCATTTGGATAGAGCAAATTTCTTCATCTTTATCTTAAAGTGATGAAAGGATCACCCAAGAAGTATGTGCTCCAGTAATCTTCTACCACTTGCATAAAATAATCTTGCTCCAATTAAAACTTCAAGAATCTAAAATGTTTATGAAAATGTTGGACCTGCTCACCAGTTGTTAAAAGTAGAGGTGCATGATCTGATCCTGTTCTAGATAAATGCTCCATACTCAGATTTCCAAACAAATCTGGTAGCTTCTGATAGATTAGAATTCTATCTAATCTTTTGAAAATACAGTCATCACCTGCTCTTCCATTCAACCAAGTGAAAGAACTACCTCTAAAATTCACCTCAGCCAACTTACAAGAATTCATGCAAAAAGCAAAGTCTTCATACTCAATTGAATACATAGACAAACCTCGAATCTTCTCCTCTTTGTTCATAATGATTTTTTAAGTCTCCACCAATCAACTATGGTAAATACATATTGCTGGCCTAACTATAAATATCATCCTAAAGAAGAAGTGTTTCAACAATATCATATTTTGCATAAACTAGTGTTGTGATAAAGGCATTACTAGAATATTGTATTAAAAGTTTAATGGTCACCTATTGTTCTGTGTCCATTAATACTTCCACCTTTACACCATCTTCTAAAAAATATCAAATCTTACCACTACAATTATAACCAGCAAGATTCATTCTCAATCTCCTCTTATATCTTTGAATGTGTCTTGAATTCTGTAAAGACTCCATTAGTGAAATTAGAACAAACTTATGATATCTATTCAACATTTGAACTCTATAAAATGTTTTCTGAGTATTTACATATCTGATATTTCATATAAATGACTTAATCATCATTAATGGTTTGATTTAACAACAACATTTCTCTTTGGTAATACCCTTGAAGGTTGAGTTTCCCCCATGCCTTTGGATGTTACTGCATTCTTCTTTGTGCTATTTCTGGCATTTTGAACCTCTCCACCATTCTTATTTCTTTTCCCATTTTTGGTACTCTTACCCTTATCAATTGGAGTAATGTCATCCTATCTTGATATCTCTGCAACATTCCTTATAATATCTTCTTCCTCTATTTTTCCACTTCAGACTCTTGAGAAGATTTTTTGATCAAATCCTTCTGAGTAGCAATGCTTTCCATACTTGTTAGATCATGAGAAACCAATGCATGAAACTCCTTGTTTGGAGAAGCTTTCTTGTGTAATATGTTGATTGAACATTCTCTTTCATCATTAAAGATTTAAGTGAAATAGTTGTCTTCTTTATTTCCCGACACAAATGTCCTAGTACAATTAGGATAACAACCAATAGATAATTCACCCTCACCATAGAATCTAGTTGTATTTCCTCTCCTGCTTCTGAATCATTATCTACTTGCAGCTTTGCATCAGACTCCTCAGTACCACTTGAATAGATCTTGGACATTCAAGTTGAGAACATTATTCCCACCTTGAACTAACTCCTCTATAGTAGATGGAGATTTGTTCTTCTCCACTACAATTTCAAACTCTTGACATGTAGCAACATCAACTTCCTTTATTGGTCCATCATCATTCCTGATATTGTCATTAGATGAAATCATATTACTTTCTAGTTCCACTATTAAAACTTGTTCTTTTTCCAGATATTGTGTAGATATAAATACTCATACTATCTGTGCCAATCTTGACCTCCTGAGAATCCTTAGCACTGGGAGTTTGTTCTTGTACAGTACCACATCATCCATCCACTTCTTTAGCATTCACATCCTCAGAAATATCAGCAGAATCAAGGATTCCTGCAAAATCATTCTCCCTATATTGATTAGTACTACATGATCCATCCACCTCTGTAGCAGTCATCTCATCAGATATATCAGTAGTAACATGGATACATTTAGTTCCATAGTCCTTATCAGCAATCTCATATGAGTTTTGATCATTCTCAACCAGAGTGTCAGACATATCATCCAAGGTCATTACTGTTGGGGCTTTATTTTGAACTTGTATATGATCTTCCTCGCTCTTATTAACATCTTCAAGAAATGATTCGGATGAATTCACTGCTATCATGTTATCTTGCATTATTCTATCATCCACCCCCTGATTGATAGTTAAGTCTTCATTCTCAATGGTTGTATGTTCTTCCCTATGACTTGCACACTTTACATCTGTTACTTGATCAATATTCATAGGTGACCCTTCAATCATTTTCAACTATGAATCAGCCACAAAAGCATGATTCACCCAATCCTTCATACTTTGCTTTGCATCTACTTTATGACTTTAATGAGGACAAAAAAAGGTTAAATCCTTTGATTGGGAGGAAGTTATACTTTCTTCCACTCTTTGTATATCTACGACCTCTACCCCATCCTCCTTGTTACCTTTATAATTATCTAATCCATCATTAAATTTGGTGTTGTCATCCTCTTCATTGATTGTGGCTAGCACATTAAATTTGTTTGTTCTAGCAAAATCATCCTTCACCTTTCTATCATCAATATTAGAACTTTTCTTCACCTTACTATCATCAATATTAGCACTTTCCTTCTCAGACACATCAGTAAACTCTTCTTCTTTGGACTGCTGCTTATTCTACTTTTTATTCCTTACTCCTGGATAATCAACAACTTTACCACTGGATAAAACTTTAGGAACAAAAATCTGGACAGGCTGTCTCCATCTTCTATATCTTCTCTTTTTCTCCTGAGGTAATTGTTGATTCTGCTATTGCCTTAACTCTTCCTTCTTGTCTACTTCCTCAATAGCAACACCAGGATCATCAACAGGTTTTATAGTCTCCGGATGTAGAACTCGACATTCCTCATTGGAATGTACTTGTAACATGCATTCAGTATAATATTTAGACAGATGGTAGTACTGTATCTTAACCTTCACTTCTCTACATTCCATTTATATTTTCATCTTCAATCTCCATCATCACAAACTTTGGAAAATTAGACAGTAAATCAACTTGAACTTTTACCCTAGCACACTGACCTCGTTTTATTAACAGTAGCCGAATCAAGTTGAAACGGATTCACAACAAAAAAAGCTAGAGTAAACAATGATTGCTTCAAAAAACAAAATTGGGAGAAGATTAGAAAATGAGATCCAAGCCACAGCAGTCGTAATTTCTTCATCAATCTTAAAATTTGAATCATATATTAGGGCCTCATTTGATAAGAGAAACCATATTTCGAATTTATCCAGAATGAACTCTTAGAAGAACTTGTAATGTAATCTTCCAATAATGTACATCTTATTCAAAATGTATGTTCCTGAAAAACCCTACCTGACATCATCCCTTTGCACCCCCTTGCTTTATCAAGTAGAAAAATGCTATTTTCCCTTTCGAGCTTTCTTACTCGATTGAGCATAAAAGATTTCATACTTGTATTTTTTATTATGAAAAAAGGTTCCCCCATTTCTTAGGAATAATTGTCTTTAATTCTTCCAATTCAGGACAACCGTATGAAAACTTACCAACAATGGCATATTATAGGGTTTCAATCACCTCCATTCGAGAAACTTCACTTGATATCCATTTCAGACAAGGGATTCCATCAACATATGTAATCTTAATTTGCGGAATATGATCACACTCAATAATGGATGAAGCAACTCCATCTATCAATACATTATTAGCATAGAAAGTAGTAGGGTTAGTGGGAGGAATTAGGGGGATTGAGGAAGAGGCGGGTAGTTTTGTTAAGGGTAGTAGAGGGAATTGAGTCTTTGACTGTAGTTCTAAAGTTTGGCCAACCGCAATCGACGACTGGCCAGTGGATGGCACCACCATTGAAGTCTATGTGAGGTTTAGGGTTTCCTTGGGAGATGAGAGAGAAGAGAGCATTTATTTATCTTGTTTTTTCACTAAAACTCTGCTTCGGAGTCCCAACTTGACCTACATGCATATTTTTTTATATTTATAAGTAGTAATATTTGATTTACAAAAAAAAGAAGAAGTTGCATGTAACAATTTGATCTCTTATTTGTTTTTTATTATATCGCTCAATTTTATGTTTGGAAACTTTGTACAAGTCATATTGACCATTTGGAACTTTTTCAGCAGTTTTGATTAGGACCTAACGGGTTTGGATAGCAATACGAATTTGGAATGTGCAATTTTTTTTAGTTCGAGCGCAATTGTACTATCGCGCAGCAGGTGCGTTATCGCGCGCAAAGGGCATACTAGAATCACGCTAGAGAAATTGGCCCACATCGGGCGCTGTCACTCTCTCATGCCATGATCATGCTCTCATTCCGCAATCATGCTAAAGTGTTTTGTCAGGTATAAAAATAGCATAATCAAATTGGTTTTTATTTATTTCACCATTTTTAGGCTTGGAAGGCCGGGATAATTTGATTCTGAGAAAAGTTTTTGTCTACAAACATCGGGTAAGTGGTTTCATCATGTTTTTGATTAAGTATTTTGATTAACTGCTTGATATAAAGATAGAATCATGAAATTGAAATTTTTTATCTTAGGTTTAAGAGAGAAATAAGGAATTGAGGGCCGACTCAATTAATGTCAAATTTGAAATCTAATGTACAGGTGAGGTGATGAGCGCTTATGTGTATATCAAAGTTACATGTTGGTATTATGTTATACAGTGCATACTTTCCGTGTTAGAGTTGTTGCATGACAACTTGAGCATACTTCTACACTAGTCATAATGTTATAGCAATCACATACATGCTAGTTTAACATTTACAATGTATGCGCATGTTAAATTATGTGTTTAGCTTATAGTCATGCTTTCTTTATATGCTTTGTAATTGCATACCTGATTCTAAACCTTGTGTCACGACCCAAAATCTCATTTGTGCCATTAGAGCACCTACCCTAAACCCGTAGGTGAACCCCAATCAATTTTAAGTTGAAACGGAAATTAAATGCGGAAAAATGGAGGTAAAACACTGAAAATATTTAACTAGTGTAAAAAAACACAATAGAAATAGGTCTAAGCAAGACTACTCCCCAAAATCTAGAAGTCATATGCACAAGAGCTTGCTAATACAAATATAAGTCTAGAAATACTACATAAATTATCTTGTGAAGGAAGAAAATACATAAAGTAAAGATAGGAAGAAACCCACTGCTATGAGATTTTCATCAACTCACCCTGGATTCCAAGATAATCACTCCTCAACGGTCACCTAAACCTCGAGCTCTACTCGTGGTCGGATCTAGACCACAAAAGGTGCAGCAAGTGTAGAGTGAGTATGGGAAGCTCGTGTACCCAACATCTTTGTTGACCGATCGTAAATTATAGCGATGGCGAGGGTTGGTACTCCCGTTACTCATCTTCTTGCTTCGTTAGCATTTAAAATTTGTTGTTTATAAGTACTCCAACATATTAAGTAAAGAATCTAAAACTAAACCAAGTCATAAAATTAATCACTTTCCACGTATAGTCACAAAGGTTCCACCTTTAAATCAATTTAATCACATTATGGTTGCAAGATCCAATCTTCGTATTAATTAGGGCATATATATTAGTAAATATTCAACCATTCTAGATGTTAAGGCAAGAGTAGTCATAAAGACTCGACCTTTACATTATTTAAGATGATATGGTAATATAGATTCAATCTTTCCATCTCTTAGGACAAGTATTTATTCAAAGGTTCAATATTTCCATCTGCGAACCCAAGCGTTAAATAGCGCCGTTTAGTGGCGTACAGGGACTGAAACCTGAGAAATTAGCATGTTCAAGGAGATATTACCACCATACCTTCTTTTCTTTCTCCTCTTCCATAGCTCCCCCCAGACAACTACACAGGGAAATACTTGATATAAGGGCTTCAACGTAGAAGACATCTCTATTTTTCCCCCAGGGAATCTTTAGAATTCCCACTGCTTAGCTTTCAATTCGCCTCTGACCATCAAATGAAATGTGAATAACCCTTCCTCCTCTCTTTGAAAGAAGGGTCGACAGATTTTTCTTGTGTTTAATCTTTCCCGATTAGAAATCAAATAGGAATTTCTTCTAAAATGAGCGAATTTATTGGATTGGTTTATTAATAGTCTTTGTTCTTTTTGACTCTGCGCTATTGATTCCACTATTATTAGTGAGGAATAATGACTGTTGACACAATTAACCAACGGGGACCGCTGGTAGTTTAAGTCAAGTAAAGCTATAAACACTCTCTCTTTCTATCATTTTAAACATGTATAGTTATAAAGATCCCATCTTTACATCATTTTGGACACGTATGTCACGAAATAAAATCAATAAGTATAACTGATATGATATTCTAATGAAATGTATGCTATGCAATGACCATATGCATGGTATACACACCCTCCTACAGTATGTTTCACGTGATTCATGGGGGACTCATGAGGTCCATACACCCACCTGGAATACCAGATCTCCCATATCACATCAGGTACTAGCCTATAGGCTATAATATCGTAATCATCACTAATGTCCATGTACCATATCCATATGTGAATGTATGAAAACAAAATATTCACAAAAGTCAAATTAATCGTGGCTAACATAGCCTAAATAAGCAACAAGCATACCAACCTAGTGGATTTATACACCACCTCCAAGGCCTGAAGGCTAAACACATAGTCATTATCACAAGTATAATTGCTTTATATTTTTATTACACATACAGATACACTAGTAGCCGCACAAGTGCTCGTTACCTCACAAGTACGGGACCCCCAATTCCCTATTACACCCCTTAGTTTAATTAAACCAATACGAAGACTACATAAATGGTCTAATATGTCTCAACTTGCCTGAATCCAAAGAGTCACTCTGCGACCTTTCCATTCCTATGAACCTCTGAACAAGCCCAGTCTATTCAAATACGGTATCTACATGAGAATACGAAGCTATCGATAACCATATTGTTATATAAATGTTCCGGGTCCAAAAGTCAACCCAAAACCCCACCCCGAGCACCAAAGGTCAAAATCAGAAATTTAACTTAAAATCATATTACCCATAGTCTAAATAGTCATAATCCTAAAAATCATGAAGTTCTAATCACATTTGGCCCTTCAATTTCACTAATTTAAGCTAAATCCAAAAGCATGAAAACCCTTGTTTCTATGTTCTAAATCATGGGAGGAATCACTAAATAATGGAAGGAAACATAAATAAATAAAAAGATTAGAGTTAGGATCTTACCCCAATGAAGAGTCTTGAACATAGAACTTGGAATCACTCAAATCCGAGCTCCCTAACTCTCAAAATGTGTTTTTGAAAGATGAAGTTCGAAATAGGGGTTTTTAAAATCTGCAAAGGTCCATTACCCTTCGCGACCGCGAGGCCCAGGTCGCAATCACAGTCTGCCCTAACCCAGTCCATTGTGAATACGATGTGGCCATCATGATTACGATGTGCCAGCGTGACCCAGCCCAACCTCGATCAACCCTACATGAACATTGGCCCTTGGCCACGATCACGGCCCTACAGAAGATCCCACGCTTCGCGAACGCATAGCCTTTGATGAAATCGCATACAAGGAAACCAAATGCAAGAACCATATTTTTCTGGTTTTCATTCAAATTTGATCCAACACTCGAAAGTCATTCGAAACCCACCAAACACAAACCAAATATGTATTTTAGTTTTAAAACACGCTTCGGACTCGCTCGCACACTAAAATTTTTAGAAAAAAGGTCGTCTTTACCCGATGTTGACCAAGCTCAAGTCTTAAACCATGAAAATCCTATTTCTCAACCAAATAATCAAAATGCACCCGAATGCGCTGAGACCAGAGCCAATTTCTCGACTAAGTCATAAATGATTGACGAAACTTTGAAATGACACATTTACCCTCGATGTTGACTTGGGTCAAACATCTTCATTTCTTCTAAACTTACTAAAATCAATTAAACACTCGTTCGTTAGCCTCTGGAACTGTTCCACCCATCCCCCAAGTCATAAATACATAAATAAAGCTTTTAGGGAATTTTAGATAAAATGCTCAAAATGACTAGGCGAGTTTGTTACGATTCACTTTACGTGAGGTATAAAAGCTACTAAGAGGTTGTTGGACTCTATTCCGATATTTACTTTTTAGAGTCGCCACCTAATTTATAGGTAAATAAGGAAAACCAAGTTAAAAGGATTTATTCAAAAATAATGGAAAATCCTTTAAAATTAGAGTTCGAGGTAAGGGTTCAAGGTGATCCCTCAGGGAGGTGTTAGACACCCTGATATTAAGGATCCGTAGAATACGGTTGACCTT
The DNA here is from genome assembly GCA_034509755.1 of Anisodus tanguticus. Taxonomy (NCBI): domain Eukaryota; kingdom Viridiplantae; phylum Streptophyta; class Magnoliopsida; order Solanales; family Solanaceae; genus Anisodus; species Anisodus tanguticus. The sequence continues at coordinate 19,560,616 of CM067546.1, read as the reverse complement.
CGAGTTTCATAGTATATTTTATTGTGATTAATTTCTTAAAAGAGTGTTCAAATTTTTGTAAAAATAAATGTCATAGCACATCATTTTTTATTTAAAATCATTGGCAAAAGGCTTTATTTGCAAAGAGTTGAACTTTGTTTGGAAAAAATTATATAGGATTTGAAATAGTTACTTCATTCTTTGGACTAAGACACACTCAAAGTCTCTTTTGAGTAGAGTCCAACATGATTTAGTCCAAATGTTGTATCCTATTTATCCTTATACAACTTTAAATATTGAGAGGTATTGGACGTGTTCGGGAGTCCTACTCAAATAATTGTGATGAATAGTTGAGTGGGTACCGGAGTTGAACTGTGATGATGGGTAATTTAGGGAATCAGTCTTAAGTTGATTCTGATTGTTGATTGATTGGGCTTGTCACTATTAAGTGGGCTTATCGCCACATTTGTTATCGTTGTGTTGATCCATCAAACATGCTTGATATGATATCCTTATTATACGTGGATTATATGTTGATGTATTTCTGGAAGCATTGATATTCATATCTGTAATTGTTGCATCTCATTATATCAAGATTCCTTCTTTATATATGTCATTTGCATTCATACACTCATTGGTTCTGATGACATTTATAATTGAGTGGTATGATTATGCTGTGGGTCCAAGGGGCCGGGAAAGGTAATAACACTGTTGAGATTATGGCAACACTGAGATAATGATCATACGTGGGGATCAGGGTTGAACGCCTGTAATAAATATTATGACAGCCAAGAGCTGGGCTCCGATGGGACATTATGAAGGGGTTTATGGACTTCGTGGGTCTCCCATGGGTGTACAATCATAATAAAAACATGACGTACTATATACGAGATGATAAGGTACCAGGCATATGCATTGCATTCATACCATACATATATTACATCATTGATTACCTATGGTTGTATTTGATACTCATATTGTTTATTGATGACTTGATTGGATTTCAGTTATAAAAGGATTGTACTTGCTCATGAAAATTGGATTATTGTTATTGAACTTCTCTGGAACTGGATGACTTAGGTGATTATGAAACCTTACTTGAATTAACATGATTCTGTGAACTGTTATGTTAATTGTTATGTGAACTATTTGACATTACCTGGGTTATTTGAACTAGTAGTATAAGACTTATTGGTATGAACTTGGTATTTATCTCTTTTTGTATATCTTCAGTCGTTGTCGGCCTATAATATCTACGGAGATACGTTGTGTACTCATGCTACACTTTTTGTATCTTTTCTTGATGCAGATACAGATCCGACCACTAGCTCGAGACCACGTGGCTGAGTTCGAGCAATTGATTTCTAGCACTCAGGGTGAGGATGCTACCTCCAGCATACCCTTGGATGTTCTATCCCTATTCCAGTGTTTACTTATACTTAAGAGACATGACAAACATCTTTAACTTATGTATTGGTTTTGTCATTTTATTGCCCTCATTTTCAGACTTGTATCTTTTTTTTATAGTGCTCTTGTATCTATATACTAGATCATTTAGGGGACGTAGGTTGATCCTCAGACTTATATTATTTCACATTTATTTCTTAGACAGATTACATAGTATTTTGCTACATTGTCCTCTTTTATTTATGTCATATCATATGAATGATTCTGGAGTGGTTCGCCTTTTGGTGGGATAAGTAGGTGCCATCACGATTTCTGAAAAAGGGTCATGACAGTTTTCTTGTGTCAAAACCATTTTGTCAGAAAGTCAAGGGTTCCAATCTTTGAGCTTTGCATCCAGTGTAATCTCCAAACCTGCATTGGGGGATTAACAATCTTCATTTAAAAAAAGAGGTGATGACATATTTAAGGTGCATGAAATTATGTCCATGCAAAGACTTAATTATGAGTGTGAAGCATGCCACATTCATAGATAAGAAATTGCAAGCCTCTTTTCTGTACTAAAAAAATTTGAGTCATTTATCCAAATCAGAGGCTCCTTCCACATAAGGAATATCATTTCTTACCGATCGAGTCGAACTACATACGGCCTGATTCTCCAAATCGGGAATATGTAGCGTACTCAATACTATGGTTCGACCGTAATCCAAACTCCCCCAATTATGTCCCAAGATCCCATACTCATAAATTAACACTAGGGCCATTTTGGAAGTTTTCAAAAATATTAAGTCGAACTACAAGTGGCCTGAATTCTCATATAACTTGAGATATGTAGGAAACCTCAATACAAGGGTCCGACCATAATTTTCAAAATCACATGCATTTTTCGCTGTAAGAGATGAGTTGACTTGGTCGATCAAAAATCATTTTTGTCAAATTTCGTTGCCCATGAACGACTTTATCGTCCCTAAACAACGAAGGGGCAGTTGTGGACACTCAATTTTTTCCCTCCAAATATTCAAATTAGCTAGTCAAGCTTCTTGAATCGAAAACAAAGTAAAAGAATTATTCAAAAAAATAAAAATAATTTCCAAAATGGCTTTTGATGGTCTATAATTATAAGTATTACTATATTTCCGTTTTACCAATTTGAAAATCAATTTATATGAAAAACAAGTATTTTAATTAAGTTCATATTTTTAATTAAAGTGATTACTGCAATTATTCCATTATTAAAAATAAATATTTATTACTTTGTTTAAGTCAAGAAGCTTAATTAGTTATTTGAATAATTAATTTATCTCAATCTTATTGCAACTTAGTCGGATTTTAAAAGATGAGTTTTGATTTAAAGTGATCAATTTCAATTTGAATTAAAATTGGCTATTTCTTTAATTCAATGTATGGTCCCATTTCTCTCCATTTCAAGCCCACTTTTAGCCCAGCAAAATCGGACAGCTCTTGTGGCCCAAACACTGATACCCGACTCGGCCCAACTCCCTTAATTTGCCAAATACCCAATTTAGTCCCAATTCCTTCATGATAGCGTATCAAAATCGCCCTAGCTCTCCTCCCACGCGCAAAACGGTTTTATTCTCCATTTTGGCTAAATTTAACGCACTTCTATTGAAGTCTCAAAAAACTAAACCGTAGACTACCTCTGGCCAAACAGGTGCGCCAATAATCAAGCCTTAGTGAAAACTTTTCCCATCCTCTGCACCTCACGATAATTGATGTCTACTCACGCATATACTATTCGTTAATATAAGGCTTACACAATAAATAAGGACAAAATCCTTAACAAAACAACACCACAGATACCAACCCTGGTCCCACGCTACCAAGACTCGAACTTTAGTATCCAAATATTATTAATACATACTAAGTAATCATATCCTTAAGTTAATCGAAAAACTATACACATTTGACCCTTCAATTGAACATTTAAACAAAAACCCCCCAAATCGGAAACCCTAGAATTTCCCCCCAATTGGAATAGGTTTCTACACTCAAATTAACCCTTACACACCTGATCATCTATCAATATTCATCACGAATTCATAATAATCTAAGTAATTTAATTCATAAAACTTCCATTAATAAATGATTTAACTCTCTAAAACTCATAAGAAATTACTACTCATCCTACCCAACTTATAAACATACTAAACCACCATTAAAGTACTTAGAACATGAAACCAAATCATAAAAGAAGGAAATCACTTACCCCAAAGGATGAAATTGCTCTTAAAGATTTTGGGAAATGAAATCTAACCTAGGGAATTAAATAGGACACCTGATATAGTGATTCCACCCCAGCAGAATCGACCTCGCTGGCGCGCAGTCACCTGACAGCTCACCCCAACACTATAGGGAACCCGACTCCATAGAGGCGCACCCGCCATTGCGGAAGTTCCATCCGCCAAGGTAGGAACTAGTCAAATATCAAGATCCCGCTTATTCTAGCCGACCTCCTGTCGAGGCAGACACGCAGAAGAGGACAAAGGTGTCGCCAAGGCGGACACCAGACACCAGAAAATCCTGAATCAAGCCAAACACCTAAAACACTCCAGAGACCTCCCAGACACAAATAAGACATGCTCTTCTAAGGTAAATAGTGCTACAAACTCACTCGTATCCTCGGATTTCCCTTTTAACCGATCTAAGACATACTTTTCTAATGAATTGTCCAGAATAATAAGAAATTCAAATATTACAAATAAGGCCACAAAATATATCTGATTGTCTTAGGGAGCGAACCAATGACTCGACTAAGTCATAATTGACCCTTCGAAACTATCGGAAGTGACGAAACCCGAAAATGAACTCATGTATTGAAAAGTTAACCCTGAGTAAAACTATCCATCTCTAAGGTTCTAGTTTTGAGTTTTTCATCCAAAACTCATAGAACTGGATCTTGGGATCCATGCCACCAATCCTCGTACATCACAAACCCCATGTAAAGGATATGGGAAGGGTAAAATAGGCAAATAATGGTAGTTAGCTAAAAACGATCGGACAAGTCATTACATCAGATACCAATTAAATAAATGTTCATCCTCGAATGAATAGAAACGAATAGAGGAAAAGTATTGGAAGTAGTAAACAAGTCAGGATACCTGCTCTGCATATCAGACTCTGTCACCCAGGTCGCCTCCTTAATAGGGCGATACCTCCACTGAACCTTCACCGAAGCTATATCTTTCGATCTTAACTTCCTTATTTTCCTATCTCAAATAGCCACAAGATCCTCCTTTTACTTCAAATTCTAAGAAGGAAACACGGGCACTAAATGATATAAGAACAGTCGGCGTACTACTTCTTCAGCATAAACACATGGAAAACTGGATGGATGCCAGAAAGACATAGTGGCAGAGCCAACTCATATGCCACATCTCTAACCCTCTAAAGAATCTCAAATGGTCCGATATACCTCGGACTCAACTTCCCTCTATTGCTGAACCTCATCACTCCCTTTATGGGTGACACCTTCAAAAGAACCTTGTCACCAACCATACACTCGATGTCTCGGACCTCCGGTCTACATACTCCTTCTGCTTGCTCTATGCCGCTAGGAGCTTGTCCTGGATCACCTTCGACCTCTCAAAGGAATCCTTCAATAAATCAGTACCCTAAAGATGAACCTCAAACACATCAAACCAACCAATGGGAGATCAACATCTCCTTCCATATAAAGCCTCAAATGGTGCCATATAGATACTGTAGTGATAACTATTATTGTATGCATGCAAACTTTACCAAAGGTAAGAAATGGTCCCAATGACCACCAAAATCAATCACGCAGGCTTGTAACCTGTCCTCCAATACCTGAATTGCCCGCTCAGACTGACCTTCTGTCTGAGGGCAAAAGTTGTACTGAGATCCAAGTGAGTACCCATATCTCTCTGCAAAGTCTGCCAAAAATGCAAAGTAAGCTGAGTACCTCCATCCGAGATGATAGAAATAGGAACCCCATTAAGACACACAATCTCTCGAATGTAGCTTTTAGCCAACTTCTCAACATTATATGTCATTTGGAATGGAATGAAATGTGCAGACTTGGTCAATCTATCAACAATGACCCAAATAGCATCTAACCTGCCCAAAGTCTTGGGCAATCCCACCACAAAATCCATGGAAATCTTCTCCCATTTCCACTCGAGAATGGGCATGCTCTGAGACACACCACCGGGTGGCTGGTGCTCATACGTGACTTGCTTAAAATTATAACACTGAGACACAAAATCAATAATGTCTCTCTTCATCTTTCCCAACCATTAATGCTTTCTCAAGTCACATTACATCTTAGTAGGACCTGGATGAATCGAATATCTAGAGCTATGGGCCTCCTCTGTAATAAGTCTAGTCAGATTACTAACTCTAAGAATGCATACTCTACATTCGATCATGAACACCCCCTCACTATCAATCATGGCCTCCTTGGCCTCACTACTCATCACCTAATCTCAAATTGTGCAAAAAATTACATTATCATACTAGTGAGCCCAAATCTGATCCAAAAGAGATGACCTCGCCTCCACACATTTGCACCTAAAGAATGGCTACTGGCCAGCATTTCAGAATCCTACCCATGTTTGAAATATCAATCCTCACAAAATGATTGTCTAGAGACTGGACCTCCAATGCCAAAGGACGCTCAGAAATGATCAAGCAAGCTAAACTCCCCATGCTGACTGCCTTTCGGCTCAAGGCATCCGCAACCACATTGGATTTTCTTGGATGATATAAAATGGTTATGTCATAATCGTTAAATAACTCCATCAATCGATGCTTCCTCAAATTCAAGTACCTCTGATTAAACACATGCTGAAGACTACGATGATCGGTATATACCTCACAGTGGATACCATAAAGATATAGCCTCCAAATCTTCAAAGCACACATGACAACAACCAACTCTAGATCATGAACAGGGTAATTCTTTTCATGCACCTTCAACTACCTCGATGGATAAGCAATAACTTTACCCTCATGCATCAACACACAACCCAACCCTATCCTAGAAGCATCATAATATACGGTAATGTCCTTCCCCTGCACTAGAAGGGACAAAATCTGGGTTGTGGTTGAAAGTGACTTAAACTTTTGAGAGCTCTGCTCACACTCGTCAGACGTGTCAGATGATAAGCAATAGAAGAGAATCCCTTGACAAACCGATAATAGTAGCTATCAAGACCCATAAAGCTCCGAATCTTTGTCGCAATAGTCATTCTAGGTCAGTCCCTAACTGTTTCTATCTTCTTAGGATCAATCATAATCCAATCCTTGGACACCACATGTCCCAAAAATTCCACAGAGCTCAATAAAAACTCACACTTCGAGAACATAGCATACAACTTCTTCTCATTCAATAACTCAAGAACCACTCTCAGATGTTGCTCGTGGTCCACCCGACTTTTCGAATAGATCAAGATGTCATCAATGAACACAATCACAAAAAAATCTAGATACGGCTTGAATATCTCATTCATCAAGTCCATAAATGTTGCATGGGCATTGGTAATCCCAAATGACATCACCAAAAGTTCATAATGTCTGTATCGAGTCTGAAAAGCCATCTTGGGTACATCATCGACCCGCATCATCAACTGATTATACCCGGACCTCAAGTCAATCTTTAAAATACCAAAGACCCTGAAGCTTGTCGAACAGGTCATCAATATGAGGAATTAAATACTTGTTTCTAATGGTGACCTTGTTCAATTGCTTGTAATTAGTGCACATATGCATGGTGCCATCCTTCTTCTTCGTGAACAAGATAAGAGCACCCCATGGAGATACACTTGATCGAATGTATACCATACTCAATAAGTCCAGAAGTTGCACCTTCAATGCTCTAATCTCTACCGGAGCCATATGGTACGGAGGAAAGGAAATAGGTCGAGTACCCGGCTCGAGATCAATGCATAAATTAATATCCCTGTCTGGCAGCATACCCTATAAATATGAAGGAAAGACCTCAACGAACTCACTAACCACCGGAATGGACTCAAGGGAAGAAGTCTTCACACTTGTATCTCAAATATGAGCAAGGTACTCCAAACAACCTTTGTCTACCAACATCCTATCAGGGATGAAATAAATGATCTTCTTAGGAGCAAGGTTGGGAGTGCCTCTCCACTCTACCCTCAAAAGACCAGGCATAGCTAAAGTGATTGTCTTGGCATGATAGTCTACAATCCCATGATATGGTGATAACCAATCCATACCCAGAATAACATCAAAATCAACCATGTCTAAAATTATCAAATCTACCCAGGTATCATACCCCATAAAAGTTACCACACACATACGATAAACTATATCTACAATCACATAATCACCAATCGGTGTGGAAATATGAATATGGACGTCAAGCATATCACAACACATATCCAATTTGGCAGAAAAGTACGTAGACACATATGAGAATGTAGATCCTGGATCAAATAACACAGTAGCAGACCGATGATCAACTGAGATAATACCTATAATAACCGCGTTAGATGCCTCAACCTCGACCCTACTAGGGAATGCTTAGAAATGGGTGCATTCTACCTCAGACTGAGTACCCTATTAGCAACCTCAGCCTAAACGAGCTCTATCTTTCCCTGAATGGGATCCACCATGCCTAGATTGATGGCTACCACAACCCGAATAAGAACCTCTTTGACTAGTCTGACTACCACCCTTAGATGGTTGTGCTAGAGTCCTAGGTCTGCGGGATACACTCAACATAAGTCTGGGGCACTCTCTCTTGAGATGCCTAATCTCTCCACCCTCAAAATAGTTCCTGGACGCCGAGGGCTGGTGAATAGAGATAGAAGAACCCGAACCACCACAGTCAGAATATCGAGACTGGGAACCCGTAGATAACTGGCCCCTACTATAACTACTCTATCATATAGAGTAACCATCAGTAATTTGTAGAGCTGCCTGAACCGGTCAATCGGGCTACGACGACTGATATCTTTCCTGATACCGATAATCATGGAAAGTAGAATCACTGAATTGACCATGTCACCTCACCCTCTTATCGAGATGTTATTTGGGCATACCGCCCCTCACAAACTCCCCCATCCCAGCATGCTCGACTACTGTATAAAAAGAAGTTCCAAAAGCTACTAACTACAATGTGGCCAACTGTAGCGGAATATATAAGCCAATTAACAAAACATCTCACTCGCTCAGCCTCAATAGGGAGAAGCAGGACTGCATAACATGATAATGTATTGAAACGAGTCTCATACTATGCAACTGTAGAATATCTCTATGCGATCTTCTTAAACTCATCACACTCGTGCAATCGCAAGTTCAAAGGCACATATTTCTCAAAGAATACCCTATAGAACCTAACGCAGGTCAATGGAGGCAATCTCGTGGTCAAACAATCAACATACCCTCTCCACCACTATTTTGCATCCCCCAAAAGCTGAAGGGACACAAAACTAACTCCATGACTCTCAACAATACCCAGAGTATGCAACCTCTCATGGCTACTCACGATGAACACGTACGCGTCCTCCTCAAGCTGACCATAAAACACCGGAGGCTTCATATTCGAAAAGTCTTCCCAAATCTTCAGCTCATCATGGGTCATATTTATCCCTCTAATAAGCTGGTGACCAAACTCAGGAGTATAACCCTCATCGATATGGGGCAGTGACATCACTACTGGCTGAATACATGGAGTACAAAACTCGGGGGTTTGAGTCTTCCCCCCCTCCCACATAGGTCTAAGAACCACCTGGAGTAGTAGGATGTACACCTATCTGAGAAAATCTATCAAGATCACTCAATAACCCGACTAGTGTATCCTGTAGAACCGGAGTAACAATAAATCCAGGCTAATCCTTGGCTGGACCCATCTCCTTCTCATGTAACTCATCATGAGGCTCAATATATGGCTTTAGGGACTCTGATCTTACACGAGCTTGACTGGTTCTTTGTACTCGTTCCCGAGCTAGCGATGTTATTCTGGCTCTACCTCAGCCCCGAGGATGTCACCTACCGCAACCACACATGGTAGGGGCCAACATCGATGATGGTGCCTCATCTATCACTGCGTTGGAATGAGCCCTCACCATATATGAGAGAATAGAAACAAAGTGATAAAAAAAAAGGTCATGAAATTAAACGTCCAACATGAGCTGCGAGGTGATTTGCTAGGGGTGCCAAATATTGATGTTTGTCATATGGTGATATGCTTAATATCGAATGGAATATGGAGCGGAGTTGAAGATTGGATGTGAATATCCAAGAAGGAACATGTTTATTTTCGGCTTTTATGTAGGTTTTGGCCGAGACCACCATCTTTTAGCTTATTTTTAATTTCTAGCTTAACTACTAGTTCTTCTTAAGACATAATTAATATGCCGTGTAATAGAATAAGATGACAAGGCCAAGAATCATCTAGAATAAGAAGCTTCCAAGGAGGTAATTAATGAACTAACTAGTTCATGCACTAATCTACATGGATGACACCAAAGGGTGGTCTAGAAAATATGAAGCGTTGGTCGTTCTCTTTCACATTTTCGGCCGAACCTAGCTTCCAAAGACGTAATTCACGAACTAGATAGTTCATGCACTTATCAACATGGATGACAGAAAATGGTGGCATAGTGAACATGAATAGTTGGGTACTTCCCCCCCCCCTAATAGGCCAAACCAACTCCCCTTTCCCATTGGCCCGAATGGTACATTATTTGTGTCTTTATTATTGCCTCTTCTAGAAGGTATAACATCAGTATAAATAGGTCATGTAGTTGATGTAAATATACGTTGATGTTATATGATATATATTTGATTTTTACTCAAGCTTTGCTAAGTTATTCAACTTTTGTGTTGTTTATCTTAGTTGGTCCTTCTGTGGGCCATCGATCCTTTTATGGTCCAAACCTCGATCATTTTGTGGGTCACCCCTTGGTCCTTTTGTGGTCCACACCCTCAGTGTAAGTCTAGTTAGAACTTTTGTGATCTAACTATACCCAAGAAAATATTCTATCCGGTTACTTGGTTACATTGAAGGTCTTCTCGGCTTTTATTGTGTTATCCGCACACGATTTTGTCCATAAATTTTGTGTTCAATACTTGTTCAAACTGCCTTATTGTTTTCACCACAACACATCACAACACTTGACTAACCTCCACCCAAAAGGCTATTAACTGAAACCTTCCAAAACCACCCGAACACCCCAACCAACTACTCCACCGTCATACCTTACTGTCTCGGCCAGATTCCACCACCTTACCATCATCCAACCACTAAATACCAACCACCAACATAACGTGTCTAGATCAACCCCTCCAAATGCCTTAGCTCGATTCCAATCGAAGGTACCCGCACACCTCCCACTAAACACACACTGCCTGAAAACCCGCCAACCTCTATTTGACCCCCATTTTCGTGTCCATCTGATTTTAATCCAACTCCGATACACCTAACCATACAATCCACTGTTTATATACATCAGTTTGTTATCAGAGAAAGGCATTCCCGTCTCACGCCTTAACGCTATGGCTAACATAAAGGAACTTCGGAGAATCGTAGGTGACCTTTTTGTGAAATAAGCGCAAATCTTGAGAAGAGAATTTGTGGGGCAAACCATGATTAATAATGCTGAGTCCAGGGTTGTACAAAACAGTCCAAGGTATGAGAGGAAAGAATATCTAGAGTGTGGGGATTTCTTTATTATTGAGGAACCCGAAGTCAAGGAGGTCTTAGAGGAAAATATTGATCTTGCGGACAAAGGTGAAAGTTTAGTACTCCGACGTGCGTTGAGTGTTCAGCTTGAAGAACATGAGGAGATGCAAAGAGAGCAACTGTTTCACACTCGATGCAAGGTAAATAACAAGGTATGCAATGTCATCATTGATGGAGAAAGTTGTACCAATATGGCCTCCGAGGAAATGGTAGAAAATTTGAAATTTCCTACCCGCAACCATCCTAAACCATATGATATCCAATGGGTGAACGAAGACGAAGAGCTCAAGGTAATGCAACAAGATCTTGTTAGTTTTTAGATTGGCAAGTATGAAGATGAAATATGGTGTGACATTCTACCTATGGATACTTGACATATTTTATTGGGTCGGCCATGGCAATTTGATCGAAAGGTGCCACATGATGGAGAAAAGAATGTCTATTCTTTTCAAAAGGATAATAAGAAGACCCGGTTGATACCATTGTCACCTAGTGAGGTGAAGAAAATAAAGATCCAAAATGCCAAGAACGTAAGGAGAAGTCCGAAGCCCTCTTGCTTAATGCATCGGAGATAGAAGAAGAATTGAAGAAGTAAAGTTCTATAGATATATTGGTGCACGAAGAGAAGAAGAGTCTTGTGGGTGATACGGTTGAAGATGCCGACTCGAAGGATCTCTTGAAAGAATCCGAAGTTGTGTTGATGGATGATCTTGCACTAGAATTACCGCCAATAAAAGACTATAGATAAAATACGGAGGAGGCTAAGGAGTCGCAAAGACAAGTGCAAGAATTTATAAACAAAGGCTTTGTCCGAGAGAGCCTTAGTCCATGTGCTATAACCGCCTTGTTGGTGCCAAAGAAAGATGAAACTTGGGACATGTGTATGGATAGCCGAGCGGCCAATAACATCACCATGGAGTACAAGTAGCCTATGCCGAGGTTGGATGATCTCTTGGATGAATTGAGTGGGGAAAATTTGTTCTCCAAGATAGATTTGAGGTATGGGTACAAATAAATGAGGATCCGAGAGGGAGATGAATGGAAGATGGCTTTCAACATCCCGTATGGTTTGTACGAATGGCTTGTGATGCTCTTTGGATTAGGTAATTCTCCATGCTCTTTTATAAGGCTCATACACGGGGTACTATGACAATTCATGAGATACATACTATCATCCGAGGGCATTCTTATGGGTCCACCCAAAGTGGAAACTATCCGAAGTTGGCCCTAGCCTACAAATGTAAATGCGGTAAGAAGTTTCCGTGGTTTGGATTATTTTTTTCATTGTTTCATTCGAGATTGTTGTACCCTTGCTGCCCCATATCACTGAACTAAGGAGAAATCATGAGTTTAAATGGCACCAAGGAGCATAAAGAGCTTTGGAAACCTTCGAGGGAAGTATATGTGAAGCACCGACTCCAGCTATTCCAAACATTGAGAAGCAATTTGAAATGGAACTTGATACTAGTTGAATTGGTATTGGTACTGTCTTGATTTAAGACAAATGACCCGTTTCTTTCTTTAGTGAAAAATTGGATGGTGCATGGCTCAATTATTCTACTTGTGACAAGGGAATTTATATTATGAGATCCTTGGTCCGATAGGAACATCATTTGAGGCCAAAACCTATTGTCTTATATTCAGATCATGAATCCTTGAAGTATTTACATGGGTCAAGAAAGTTTAATCCAAGGCATGCAAAGTGGGTAGCATATTTGCAAACTTTCCCATTCTCTACAAGGCACAAAGATGGCAAGGCCAACATAGTGGCGGAGGCACTTTCCTGGAGGTACGTAATGTTGTCCGTGCTTGAACAAAAACTTATGGGATTTGATGTGCCAAAGGAATTCTATGAACGAGATCCCGAGTTGATAGAATGTAATAATGAAGTTCATAGCTCTTATTTCATAGTAGAAGGTTTCCTTTTTAAAGGGAACAAATTGTGTGTACCCAAATTTTCCATGAGAGAATTACTTGTACATGAAATGCACCCCAATCATTCGGGTGGGCACGCTGGACATTTTGGGATAGTGGAAACTTTATAGATTCTACAAGAACACTTTTACTGGCCACGGGTGGATAAAGATGTAAATGGAGTGGTACGTAGGTGTTCCACTTGTCAAAAGGCTAAAATTTTCTTCCACAAAGGATTGTATACTTTTTTACCTGTCCCGGAGCGACCATGGGAAGGTGTGATCTTGAATTTCATCCTAGGCTTACCAAGAACACAATAGGGCAAGGACTCTATGATGGTAGTTGTGGATAAATTCTCGGAGATGGCTCACTTCATTGATTTTCACAAGACTAACGATGCAAAACATATTGCGGACTTGTATTTGATGGAAGTGGTAAGATTGCATGGCGTTCCTAAGACTATTGTGTCTGATAAGAAATACGAAGTTTCTAAGTTATTTTTGGAAAACACTATGGAGACTTCTTGGTACCAAGTTTCTAATGCCGAGCGCGGATGGTCCTTTCAAGATATTGGCCCAATTTGGGGAAAGCGCCTACAAGGAAAAACATCCAGGCAAACATGGAAGTACTAGTTCAACGCTTGATGTTGGAGATTTATCACCATACTTAGACAACGAGAATTTGAGGGAAAATTCTGTTAAATAAAGGGAGTATGATAAAAAGAAGGTCGTGAACTTAAGCGTCTAACATGAGCCGCGAGGTGATTTGCTTGGGGTGCCAAACATTATCGTCTGTCATATGGTGATATGCTTAATATGGAATGAAATATGGAGTGGAATTAAATATTGGACGTAAAAATCCAAGAAGGAACATGTTTATTTTCGGCTTTTATGTAGGTCTTGGCCAAGACCACTATCTTGTAGCTTATTTTTAATTCCTAGTATAACTACTACTTCTTCTTAAGACATAATTAATATGACATGTAATAAAATAAGGTGACAAGGCCAAGAACCATCTAGAATAAGACGCTTCCAAGGAGGTAATTCATGAACTAACTAGTTCATGCACTTATCTACATAGATGACACGAAAGGATGGCCTATAAAACATGAAGAGTTGGTCATTCCCTTTCCCATTCTCGGCCGAACCTAGCTTCTAAAGAGGTAATTCATGAACTAGGTAGTTCATGCACTTATCTATATAAGGGTGTCCTAGAGAACATGAAGAGTTGGGTACTTCCCCCCCTCCCCCCACCCAATAGGCCAAACTAATTCCCCTTTCCCATTCAATCGAATAGTACATGTTTGTGCTTTTCTTATTGCCTCTTCTAGAAGGTATAGCATTAGTATAAATAGGTCATGTAGTTGATGTAAATAGACGTTGAAGTTATATGAGGTATATTTGAGTTTTACTCAAGCTTTGCTAAGTTATTCAACTTTTGTGTTGCTTATCATAGTTGGTCTTTTTGTGGTCCGAACCTCGATCCTTTTGTGGGTCACCCCTTTGGTTCTTTTGTGGTCCAAACCATCGGTGTAAGTCTAGTTAGAACTTTTGTGATCTAACTATACCCAAGTAAATATTCTATCCAGTTACTTGGTTACGAATACATTGAAGGTCTTCTCGGCTTTCATTGTCTTATCCGCCCATGATTTTGTCCATCAATTTCGTGTTAAATCCTTGTTCAAACTGCCTCATTCTTTTCACCACAACACTTCACCAACCTCCACCCAAAAGGCCATTAACCGAAACCTACCAAAACCACCCAAACACCCCAACCAACTACTCCATCGTCTTTATCGAGTTCCACTGTCATACCTTATTGTCCCAGACAGATTCCGCGACCTTACCATCATCCAACCACCAAATACCAACCACCAACATAACCCACAACGTGTCTAGATCAACCCCTCCAAACTCCTCAGCCCGATTCCAACCGAAGGTACCCACACAGCTCCCATCAAACACACATTGCCCGAATACCCGCCAATTTCCATTTGACCCCCATTTTCGTGTCCATCCGGTTTCAATCCAACTCCAACCCACCTAAACATACAATCCCCTCCTTATATGCCAACTTTGTCACGACCCCTTTTCAAGAATTGTGGTGGTACCTACCTATCCTACCGAAAGGCGAACCACTCCCGAATCATTCATATGATATGACATAAATAAAAGCAAAAATGTAGCAATATACTATATAATCTGTCTAAGATATAAATGCAAAATAATGTAAGTCTGAGGATCAACTTACATTTCCCTAAATGATCTAGTCTATAGATACAAGAGCACTATAAAAAAATAGATACAAGTCTAAAACTAAGGGAAGCAAAATGAAAAAACCAATACATAAGTTAAAGATGTCTGTCATGTCTCTTAAGTACAAGTAAAAGACTAAAATAGGGATAGAACATCCAAGGGTATGCTGGAGGTAGCATCCTCACCCTGAGTGCTAGAAATCAACTACTCGAACTCAGCCACGTAGTCTTAAGCTAGTGGTCTGATCTGTATCTGCATTAAGAAAAGATATAGCAAGTGTAGCATAAGTACACAATGTACCCCCATAGACGTCATGGACTAACAATGATGAAAGATACACAAAAGGAGATAAATACAAAGTTTATACCAATAAGTCCCACACTAACACTTCAAATAACCCAGGTAATGTCACATAGTTCACACAACAGTTCACAGAATACGTGAATAACATTAATTCAAGTAAGGTTTCATAATCACATAAGTCATCCAGTTCCAGAGAAGTTCAATAACAATAATCAAATTTTCATGAGCAAGTACAATTCTTTTATAACTGAAATCCAATCAAGTCATCAATAACCAATATCAAATACAACCACATGTAATCAATGATGTAATATATGTATGGTATGAATGCAACGCATATGCCTGGTTGATTATCATCCTGTATATAGTATGTCATGTTTTTATTATGTTCATACACCCATGAGGGACCTGCTAAGTCCATATACCTCTATGGAATGTCCCATCAGAGCTCAACTCTTAGTTTTAATAATATTTGTTGTAGGCGTGAAACCCCGATCCCCACGTACCATCATCATCTCAGTGTTGCCATAATCTCAACAGCGTTCTTACCATTCACGGCCCCTTGGACCCACAACATAATCATACCACTCCAATATCAATGTCATCAGAACCATAAATGTATGAATGCAAATGACATATATAAGGCAAGAATCATGATATAATGAGATGCAACAAGTACATAGATGAATATCACATGCATCCAGAAATACATCAATGTATAATCAACGTACAATAAGGATATCATATAAAGCATGTGCGATGGATAAGCACAACGATAATAAGTATGGCGACAAACCCAATCAATCAACAGTCGGAATTAGCCTACAGTTCAACATCGGTATGCACTCAACTATTCATCATAACCATTTGGGTGGGACCCCTAAACACACCCAATACCACCAATATTTGTAACTAATTACGCACTTCTATTGAAGTCTCAAAAAACTAAATCGTAGCCTACCTCTGGGTTGAACAGGTGCGCCAGCAATCAAGACTCGGTGACAGCTTTGCCCTTCTTCCGTGCCTCGCGATAATAGAAGTCTGTTCACGCATATACTATTCATTTATATAAGCTTACACAACAAATAAGGATATAATTTTTAACAAAGCAACACCACAAGTACCAACCCCAGGCCCACACTACCAAGACTCAAACTTTAGTATCCAAATATCATTAATACATACTAAGTAATCATATCCTTAAGTTAATTGGAAAACTATACATATTTGACCCTTCAATTTATCATTTTAAAAAAAGTCCCAAATTGGAAACCCTAGAATTTCCCCCCAATTGGAATAGGTTTCTACACTCAAATTAAACCTTACAACTTGATAATATATCAATATCCATCACTAATTCATAATAATGTAAGTAATTTAATCCATAAAACTCCCATTAATCAATAATTGAACTCTCTTAAACTTTTAAGAAATTACAACTCATCTTCCCCAACTTATAAACATACTACACTACCATTGAAGGACTTAGAACTTGAAACCAAATCATAAAATAAGGAAATCTCTTACCCTAAAGGATGAAATTAATCATAACCTTCTGAAAAATGCTCTGTGGCGATGCTAGGTTCGAAAAATACTATTTTGGAAAATGAAATATGACCTAAGGAATTAAATAGGACACCTGATATAGTGATTTTGCCAAAACTGAATCAATTGCGCTGGTGCAGATCCGCTCCTGTGAACATAACACTCGATAGGATCCAGTCACTTGATAACTCGCCCTAGCGCCACGACAAACCCGACTCCGCAGAGGCGCACCTGCCCCTATGGAAGTTCCATCTTCCAAGGTAGGAACTCTTCAGATATGAAGACCCTTCTTCTGTGAGCCGACCTTCCACCGAGGCGGACATGCAAAAGAGGACATATGTGTTACCAAGAAAGATATGCAAAAGCGGATAGAGGTGTCGCCAAAGCGGACACTAGACACCAGAAATCTTTAATTAAGCCAAACTCCCATCAACCACCCGAAACACTCCCGAGACCTCCTATACACAAACCAGACATGATCATCTAAGGTACACACTGCAACGAACTCACTTGTATCCTCATATTTCCCATTTAACCGAGCTAAGGCGTACCTTTTTAATGAATTTTCTAGAATAATGAAAAATCCAAATATTACAAATAAGGCTACAAAATATATATGATTGTCTCAAGAAGTGAATGAATGACTCGACTAAGTTTTAAATGACTCTCCGGAACTATCAAAAGAGATGAAACATTAAAATGAACCTATATACTCAAAAGTCAATCATGAGTCAAACTATCTAACTTTGAGGTTCTAATTTTGGGTTTTTCATCTGAAACTCATAAAACTAGACCTTGAGATCCATGCCACCTATTTCCGCACATCACAAACCCCACGTAAAGGCTACGAGATGGGAAAAATAGGAAAATAAGGGTCTTTATCTAAACATGACTGGACGGGTCATTACAAAACTACCTACATGCCTTCTACATGGGTGTAGTTTGATGGTGGTGAAAGGTGATATTTAACTCTTGCTCGAAGATTTTGTTCCTCTTTTTTGTAATGTGCCCCGATTCACAGTTAAGAAAAGTTCCACGTTTACTCCACATGTGTTTGGATCCGATCTGTTTGCTTTCCTCCTCTAGTAGCTTTTAACCTATTTCCGTTTCCTAGGATATTGATGTGTTTTATTGTTTTTTATTGTGGAACACCTGCATGACTTTATTTGCTATGCCTTCCTGGACAAATATTTTGAGCGGGTGATCCTGCGACACCGTTTGGCTTGTGCATATTTTGTTTAGCAGAAGCTACCTATGACACTGATGGCTCATGCATATTTTTGTCGAGTGGATTCCACCTGCGACACCATTGTCTTGTGCATATTTTTGCTGAGTGGATGCCACCTATGACACCGTTGTCTCATGTATATTTTTGTTGAGAGGATGCCACCTCCGGCACCATTTGCTCGTGCATATTTTGTTGAGCAGATGCCACCTGCGACACCATTAGCTCGTGAATATTTTGTTGAGCGGATGCCATATGTGATATTGTTGGTTCGTGCATTTTATTGTTGAGCGGATGCTACCTCCGAAACCATTGACTCGTGCTTGTTTTATGTGAATGCCCCTTTCGGCATACATCTACTGCAAAATCTAAAATAAACTCATCAGTAGAAAAATGTAACGTAGTAGTTGCAAAGTCTTAAGGATGGTCAACATAATAATTTTAATAACTATTTTGTTATCATTGGGTAGCATTTTACTTGGGTGACTAACGTTCCATTTTGTTGGTTAGCATTTCACCTCGGTGATTGGCATTCTATTTTGTTGGGTAGCGTTTCATTTTAGTGACTAGCATTCTATTTTACCGGCTAGCATTTCACTTTGGTGACTAGAATCCCATTAGTCTTTTAGCATTTCACCTTAGTGCATTCCATTTTACCAGGTAGCGTTTCACTTTAGTGATTAGCGTTCCATTTTACCGGGTAGCGTTTCACTTTAGTGACTAGCGTTCCATTTACCGAGTAGCATTTTACTTTAGCGAGTAGCATTTTACTTTAGCGATTAGCGTTCCATTTTACCGGGCAACATTTAACTTTAGTGATAAGAGTTCCATTTAGTATCCCACTTGCAGGTAAAAAATAAATTGAGATACCGAAAACTATATGTTCGACATGGTTTATGACTCTTCATCAACTTGTCCCAGCATATGTCAGGGAAAGTCATCGACGACTTGATGGTGACTTTTGAAATTTTTTAAAGTGAAGTCATTAAAGTAGTCAACATGACTGACCAAGTACTTATAATAGAGAAGAAATTTCAAAGTGTCACCATTCGGTTTTCGCCGTCAGATAGGCTTTGTTTGATGTTTCTGGTCATTATTTGAGACTTGATGAATCAAGAGTACCCTTTAACATATGTAACGAGTCGTGTCTACATTGTCTGGCATGTCGAGCGTCTCTTAAGTTTGATCGATAGAATTGATTCCTGATGGTTTACCTGCAAAATCCATATACAGAAGTCAGTAAAGTATGACAGATAAAATTTGATACGAAATCGTTTGATGTGGTGATCCTCGTCTTGATGGATGCCTTTGACAACATCTTTTTTATTTAGCAGCATCACTTCCTAGCTCGCTGTGTATTGAGGAGTATGGTTGACGTTGAAGACTAAAATAGCTTATTTTGGGATGTCACATAAGGAGTGTCCCTACTATGTTTTGAGATCCCATGAAAAAAGAAGGAAGATGTTGTTTGATAAAAATGTTTTTAGATATTGAGAGGTTTAATTGGGTAGCAAGCTTCCCTAGTTTAAGTTGTGTCGACGACCTCTTGTCTTGAACCCTGAATTAGAATGTGTGAGACCCTCTCAAAACTTTTGCCCTAGTTGAAGTTGTGTCGGCGACCTCTCTTGTTGTGTTTTGTGAAGGAATTTTTGACATATTCTCGAAACTTCTGCCCCAGCTTCTACTTAAGGGATATTGGAGGTTTTTTCTGGTAATGTGACCGAGTGCTATATGGACTTCCACATATCCTTCCTCGAGAAATCAGGTCATCGTGTAGTTCATGTATCGAGGTAAAAAAATGGACATATTTTGCCCTAGTGTCAAATTATGTGTGAGACTTAGAAGTCATTTGCAAATCAGAATGATTTTGGAAATCCATGAGTTGTGATGGGTCCGAGCATACTTATGTTTCCCATTTGTACCCCAAAGACTAGAGCCGAGCATTAGAGACAGGTGATGTCCATCATTCGAGCATTGGGAAAAGAGGTTTTCAACCTCTTAATTATTAATATGGCATGCTTCACACTCATAATTTAGTATTTACATGGACATAGTTTCCACATTGCTTTGAGAATGTTGTCATCTTGATCTCCGAAAAAGGGGACTAAAATCATTGTAGTGCTGAGTTATGTTTGCACTAAACACTTATGTTCTCAAGAAGTGATTGGTAAAAGGAGGATATTTTGAAAGTGAGGCCCCTATAATCCTTGTGGTTGACACATGTTTTGGATTTTAGTTGTGGAGTTTGGTAGTCGTCTTTAGCATACCACCTCAGTTTTACGATAGGAAAAAGTCATTGGAGACTTGACATTGATTTTTGCAAATTCAGAATAAACCGTTAAAACAGTCCAAGGTATTGTCAAAGTAGTTATTAGAATTGAGAGTGGAGTTAAAAAACATACAGTCGTTCGGCTTGTGCCATCGAATAGGCTTTTTGTTTGATATTCCGCTTGTCGTTGAAGGCTTGATGTCCGCTCCGACCACTTTGTGATGATCGTGGTTGGACAAGTGATGCCGTTGATCTTCGATGCTTAGCCTTGATGTGGTATTCTTTAGCATGTTTAGCGGTATATTCATGTTTGATTGACAGACTGAGCGCTTGATTCTCATGGCAAATAACGCTCTTTGTTTTCCTCCAAAGGCTAGACGTAATTATGTCTTTGATGATCTTTCAGAGTTTGATGTGAATTTCTGCGGATGTTTCTATCGTTCGAAGTTAACGTGCAATGCCTACGAGATTCAAATGTGATTATCAATAAAATCATATCATTGTCATGATAAAAGCAAATGACAAGATAATGCCGGAGTTAGAGATGAAGCGGTTTTGGCTTATGTAGATTAAGGTGTTAAAATGCAACTGGTGCTTCATAGTATTGATTCCTGATCTCAACTTTACATAATGTCGTAACCTATAATATTTTTACAACAAGTGTTAGTAGACATAATAAAGTGAAAGGAATATAATTGGAGATGGAGTTAGAGGTATAGCCATTTGGCTTATAAAGCTGAGGTTGTGGTGGGCCTAATAATGCCTTTGATCAAGATTGATGGACTTGAAGTCGACTCGGTTCTTTTCACCTTATAGGTTTCTTGTCCCTGCACTGACATAAAACTTTCTTTAGAGTAAAAGTGGTTGACTTATATTGATCCCACCAGATGTGTCATGATAGACTGATGGTAACGGGAATATGAATCCTAGGATAAATGTTGAGTGGGTCGGGGCTAAATAGATGATTTAGAGACATCACGTAAGGCACATTCCAATTGGTTTGGATTCCCACAAAAGGATGAGTTATTTGTTTAATTGGGTAATTTTGGTGTTTGAATAAGGATAGCAAAGTTGTCGAACTTTTTTGAATAAGTTTCCCTAGTTTCCAGTCCTTAGGGTACTTAATTCAAAATGTTCATGAATGAAAATTTGAAGATTTCAAGAGTTTGACTGATTCAAAGACACTACCCAAATCCGTTCTGAGGATCCGTCATTTGAAGCAGTGGAAGAACGAAGATTTGAAGACTGATTAAAAACGTGCCCCAGTTCCTCATTGAGGTTCCATAGTTTGACATAGTGGAAAGACCGTACCCTTATGTAAGATTGCATACGTATCTTGCTGGAAAAAGAATCAGGTCGATGTAGTTCGAACCCGAAACTGATGTATTAGTTTATCCATTTTTGAAAGGGAGGGAGGGTGGGTGGAGACTGGTAGCGTCTGAATAAATGACGAATATCATTTTTTGGATGTTCGAGAATTTAACATTGTAGAACGGATAGCACAGCGCATGGGTGGGATAAAAAATATCATGACTTGAGTTTTTGTAAGGTAATGATAGCGCAACACATGGGTGGGTTAAAGAATATCATGACTTGAGTTTTATAAGATAATGATAGCATAGCGCATGGGTGGGCTAAAAGAGATCATGACTTGAGTTTCGTAAAATAAATCCTTTGGTGGTCCCCATGAGTCAATCAAAAGAAAACGAAAAACTCAAAAGGTAACTGTGTTAGTCCATTGGTCATAATAAATGAAGCATGTAATATTTATTTGATCCCACAACTTAATAACTATCATCCCACAAAAGGCCTTAACCCGCCAAGTTCCAAACATCTACTTGATCCTCAACTTATCAACTATCATCCCACAAAAGGCCTTAATCCGAGTTCCACTATATCATCCCAAAACCAATCCCAAACACTACACTACCCGTCAGTAACAAGCAACCGAGTACCTCACTGTTTCAGGTTTTTTCCGTGGCCTTTCCACTACCAAGTCCTGAGCATATTCCTGACCCTTAACTCACCCGCAACAGCCCCATATACCACCCACACGACCAACCCGAGAACCCAAAACATCTCTCTTTGTGCTCTCTTTTCGGGTCAACCCGATTGTCCACAACACCCGATCTACTTACCCATCCAACCCGCTCCTTATTTCTATCAGATTGGTATCAGAGAAAGGACATCTCGTCCTATGCTTAGATGCCATGGCTCAAATGAGTGGAGAACTAAAGCGAGACTTGCTAGAAATGGTTGCAGAACAACTGAGAAAAGAGTTTGCCAAACGTGCAAACATTGAGGATGTTGAGTCCGTGGAAGAGGTACCTCAAAACAACCTCATACCCATTGATGATGATGTCCAAGAGATTCCGAGAATGGAAAGAGGAAGTGACCGAGCCTTACGGTTCGATCTTCCAACCTTTGAAGGGAATTTGGACCCCGAAGAATTCCTAGAATGGTTGAGAAACATCGAGAGGCTCTTTGAGTTCAAAGGGTATGATGACCATCAATGCTACAAAATTTCCTCTTTGAAGCTCAAATCCTTTGCTTCGGTATGGTATGAAAACCTAAAGGCAAGACGGAAAAGACATAATAAGTCCAAGATTGATTCTTGGAACAAGCTAAAGAAACATCTAAAGAGAAAGTTCTTGCTGCGGGACTATGAGCAAGAGTTGTACCATAACCTCACCAAGCTTCGGCAAGGTGTCCTTAAGGTCGAAGAATATATAAGGGAGTTTGAAAATGTAACCATGATATGTGACCTTGAAGAGAAAGAACCACAACGGATTGCCCGGTTCATCGGTGGCTTAAACACGGCAATTCAAGAAAGAGTAGAAGTATCCACATACTCTACTTTTGAGGATGTGTGTCATTTGGCACAAAAGTTAGAGAGGCAACAAAAGAAGGTCTCTCCAAGACCTTACTCAAAACCTACCATTACAAAAGATAAGGCTACCATTTCCTACATCAATCCTTTACTTAAGGGAGAAGATGCAAACAAGGATAAAGGGAAGGTAGGAAATGTCTATGATGGAGAAAGAGGAGGTAAAAGATGTTTCAAGTTTCAGGGGCTTGGACATTTTTCTAGAGAATGTTCTAACCAAAGAACCATCACCCTCGAGAAATATCAAGAAAGAGGAAACGCTTTCATTATAAAAGAAAAAGAGAAGAAAGAGGACTAAGAAGAAGATGAAGCTCTTGCGGAGGAAGGCATTAGTCTAGTCCTTCAACATGTGCTTAGTGCGCAAGTGGAAGAACTTGACGAGAACCAAAGAGAACAAATCTTCTACACACGGTGAAAGGTCCAAGACAAGTTTTGTAGCGTGATAATTGATGGCGACAGTTGCGCAAATATGGTGGCCCATTGGGTAGTACACAAGTTACAATTGCCAACCCCCGCACATGTTAAGCCATATAATATCCGGTGGATAAATCAAGTCAATGGATTAAAAATTTCCACCCAAGCCCTTGTCAAGTTCCGAATTGGTGGATATGAAAACCAAATTTGGTGCGATGCCCTCCCGATGGATGCATGCCACATTTTACTCAGCAAGCCGTGGCAATATGACCGGAGGACCATGCATGATAGTGAACACAACACTTACTCATTCCAAAAGGATGGTAAGAACTTCCATCTCATACCCTTATCACCATGCAAAGTGATTGAAATGAAGATCGAATTGGCCCAAAAATGGCCAGCTAGAGCCGAGGCCCGAGAAGATAAAGATGGGTCAAAGAAGGGGAGCAACACCAATGTCTTGGCCTATAAAGAAGACATCATCCCGGAAGAAGGTTTGAAGGAACCGACTGATGAGCCTAGCAATTATGATACTCTAGGAAGACCTTCCCTAACTAATGATAAACCGAGGAGAATCATTGAGAGAGCATTCAAGAAAACATTATTCCCTCCAATTATCATGAAGGAGTAGCTCAAAAATGGAACGTCTTTGAAAATCCGTTATATCAAATTGAGGAAATGAGCGGTACCATATTTACCAATCTACTATATGAGCTAGATCACACAAGGGAAGATGATGAAATAGAGCTTCTCAGGGACAATACATCCAGAATCGTAACAAAGGATAATGAACACTCTCTTGATATAGTTCCAATAGGTTCATTGTATCTTCGGCAAACCAATTAGTACAAAGGGCAAGAGAAGAAGAACAATGACCGAGGGCACCTTATTTGCGAACTGCCAGGTACCGTATTAATTCCAAGGAAAGAGGAAGAATATGAGGTATCCATTCTCAATCACATGGTCTACCACCTCATTATGAAATGCATCTCTCTGTGGCCAAGGTTGAATGTGGGAGAAATCTCAAGACTCAACTTGAAAGGGGATTTTCTATCGGTAAAGGTCTAAGGAATAATTGAGCATAGAGAAAACTTCAAGGACCAATGTGGTGACTACGGAGGTCTTAACCGAAGAGGTAAGTTGTGTGCTGCCCCGACTACCACCATACAAGTTCTTATTGATTATTTGGGCCAAGATAGGCAACACGCCGATCGCGGCAAATAAAATAGGTCGGGTGTCAAACATAATACTTGGGGTGACAATACCTTGGTTAAATGGGAAGCTTACTTAAAGGAGGGACCTTTCAAGCTGCTAGGAAAGCTCAGGGAAGGCTCGAGCAAGGAAAAACCTCCGAACATGACGAGCCATGCTAAAGGATCCAACTGTTTGAACCCTTCGAATTTGAGGGCAAATTCCTCCCAAGAAGGGGAGATTAATGGAAATAAGGGACCAAACTTTACTCCTCTTGTTAATCTCATATTCAAAGGATCGATGGTGAAGATATGGGGTCATGGATCATCAGTGAAAGGCAAAGAAGTATATGGAATGTGGAGTAGGTTAGGTTCTATCACTTGAAGGTCTTATAGTGTAAGTTTATTTGGCCTTATTTATGTCCTTGGCCGAGACCGTGCACTACTTATTTATATTATCTTTATTTTCTATCATACCTAGTGATATTAGGATATCTTAAGAATGGTAGAACCCTTAGGTTGATTTAGGACACATTCATTACTTGTAATGAGAGCATGAAGGCCGAGGACGGGCAATGCCAAGTTGGTGAAGACAAGGGAACCTAAACCGAGAAGCCAACATGGCGAGAACAAACAATGACATGGCTAACAAGATGGCACGGACAAGAACCTTCCAAGGTCAAGGTAGACTCGGTTAGGGGAATTGGAAGGGTGGCCGAATGACGAAGGCAAGAATAAAGTCTCCAAAGTCTTGAAAACACAAGGGTCATCTCGGACAATGCAATGTGGATGTGAAGAGGATGAAGTTTTACCAAGTCTCAAAACTAAACAATTTCCTTTCACACACCTTCACCAATGCCGAAGCTTCAACTTGTGCTCTAAGACCATAAGTCCTCTTACATGTTCCCATTCGGCCGAGTAGTGGAACTTGTGTCCCTGTAATTTCTTTCTAGAATGGTCCTCATGTCACTATAAATAGGACCTTTAGGATGAATGTAAAAATCAGTTTTTGAGTTTATATAAAAGACATCTTTAAGTGTTCAACTTGTGTGTTGAAGCTTGGCGATCCTTGTGTGGATCAAACTCCTTCGGCGCAAGTATAGACTAGGACTTGTGTGACCTAGCCTTTACCCAAGCTTGAAGAACACCCATGGTGGTAACGATGGTTGATTCTTGTGTGAATCAACTTATTCTAAGCCTAGGGAGAAACAAGGGCATAGATCACCCTCACTTGGCTTGTTCACGGGCTTTGCGACTAGCAATTCCGGTCTCCACTTCCTTGGTGTCGATACGGGCAGTAAAATCGATATATCTCTATCCTTGGAAATTTCTACTTCATCGCACTAAGTCACTAAATAAATACACCACCAAACCCAAACCCACAACTCTCTCAAATAACCATCCACCTTAGTCCCCCACCGAAACCATACTGCCTCAAGATCCTTCCGCAACTTAACCTCACCCAACTGCCAAGTTCCAAACATCTACTTGATCCTCAACTTATCAACTATCATCCCACATAAGGCCTTAAATCGATTTCCACTATATCTTCCCAAAACCAATCCCAAACACTACACTACCCGTCCGTAACAACCAACCGAGTACCTCACTATTTCAGGTTTATTTTGTGGCCTTGCCACCACCAAACCACCAAGTCCTGAGCATATTCCAGACCCTTAACTCACCTGCAATAGCCCCTCAAAACGCCATAAGCCGATTCCCACTACAATCACCCAAAAAAGCCTCCCATCTATCACCCATATGACCAACCCGAGAACCCAAAATGTCTCTCTTTGTGCTATTTTTTCGGGTCAACCCGATTGTCCATAACACCCGATCCACTTACCCATCCAACCCGCTCCTTATATCCATCACATCTATTTTGCCTTAGAAAATGCAGCAGTAGTTTCTTTGAAAATGTGGCAGTAAACTTGTTCAAATGTGGCCAGAAAACAACAGTTGTTTAGTTCAAAATGCAGCAACAAAAGACTTGAAAACAGAGCAACAACTGGCCCGAATTCACTTGTAATTCAGCCCAAAACTGTAGCAGCCAGCACTCTCAAAAGCAGTAGCAGTTCAACAATAGAACGAATAGCAAACAAGACATCAGCCCAAAAAGGGATATAAAGATAGAAGAAGATGTCAACCCCAAGAGATAATATCTCAAAGATACAACAACTATGTCCTTCAGTATAGCAGCAAACTATATATATACTTTTTTTCAAAAAACCATTGGCTCAATACATCACGGAAACAGCTCAACAAGTGGCAAAATGATGAGCCATATATAACAATAGCTCAAAAAATGTAGCCAAGATTTCCTCAAGGTACATCAACCTTTGCCCTCAAGTTCAACAATCACTTTCCTCACAAGAGCAACAATTTCCCAAGTTCAACAGCAGTAATTAAGTGCAATATTATGGCAGAAAACATAGCTCAAAGTGAGACTACACTCAACTCAAATCGCAGGAAGTTCAGAAGAACAATCATAATAGGTGGCAACATAGACGTTAATGAGCAGCAGCTCATAGAGCAAACAATAATAACAACAGCCGACAAGGAAAAATAGTAGAAGCGCACCAACAACAGCCGGCGAGGCATAAATAAATTATTCATTGACAAGGTAAGGCAAATAATTATATTTTTATAAATGGAGAGAAGGAACCCATGGTCGTCAAACTGCGGAACTGACTCTAAAACAGTAACGACAAGTAGCACCAAAGAAACCCTCAAATACAGATTAACCAATTGCATCAGTAGATCAAAGTGGAAACACATCATGACCATAAGTCCTTCCAATGCGACAACACTCCATAAAAGTATCTCAAGGACATTTCGGATTTTGAAAATTCCCCAAGTCATGCAAAGAAATGGAAGGGTGAAAAATGAGTATCAAGAATTATATTTTTTTCATTAACAAGATAATAACAAGTAGACTATCATGTATTCCTCTTTGAAGGATTATCATAATTTAAACTAATTTTGGAGATAAGTTAAGATAACAAAAGGGGTAAAGTTAGGATTTTAAAGGTGGATGAGCATATACCAAGACTTAACAGATTTGTTGCAAGCAGTCAAAGCAAACTTAATCTTGGGAAATAAAAATAACAAACTCAAAGATTTACCTCTTAGAAAGAGCTAAATTCATGTTTTAAGAGAGAAACAGACCACATGATTCAAGAATCAATATCTGATCCTTTTCCTTTCACTTTATACTAACAATTTACATCTTAAACAGACAGCTCAGTACACATACTAAGCAGGGACTGGTTTTTAATATACATAAATACTGAATTTGAATTTAACACTTAAGATAAGATAGATTGCAATTAAATAAGCTTGACTAAAACTCTTTGAAAATACTGGAGAAGCACATTAATCCCCAAAGGGATCTTGATTTAGTTAGGAGTTCAACACTAAATAGAATAGGCTAAATTTACTATTATTGTGATAGCAAACTAACCACCCTAGACTAAACAACCTGTTTAACTTGATAACATCAAATTAAACTAATTCCCTAAACTTGACATGCATGTGTTTTTAAAATAAAATCCATAGCAGTAAATCCACACACCAAGCAGAAACAGATTGAAGTTAAGTAGGGTGCAAACCCATTGTAAACCATTCCAGTTTTAAAAGGCTAAAGAAGTACCAGATTCTTAAAGGTAAAGAGTTAGGCTCATACTTGATGCTTAAAACATGACACACTAGACACACAATTGGTCACAAATTTGAACCATAGGACTTGAATTGACAGGTTAAGCTACTTATTAACTCTTGAAGAAATGATTCAAAAAAGTACTTGGAATGCTATTTAGATGTTATAAAAAGTAGAAAAGCACACCAACAGACATATTTTGTGAGTTAGGAACAAACACATTTGATCTTAAGAAAAAATAAACAGAGTAAAATACATCTGAAACTCACTTTTTATCCAGGTTTTAACTGGGAAGTACTAATTCTTGCTTCTCATCAATTTCTAACAAGGAAAGGAACACAAGCAGGAAGTATTGATGAAAATTTTAAAGATCCAAATCAGACTCCACAAAGAAGAAAACAAGGTCACATTTACAAGTACAACAAATGCTTGAACAAACAATCAAAAATAAAATAAACACATTATGAATTTAACCATTTTAGGCATGCTAAGATGTAGAAACCAAATTCAGCCTTTAAAAGAAAACTTAAGTCATGTTCCAAATAAATTGAACATTTTTTAAAAAATGTCTAGACATGTTTCCAGAGTCCTTTTAACTAAGTATCTCACTTAAG
Source organism: Anisodus tanguticus (assembly GCA_034509755.1). NCBI lineage: Eukaryota > Viridiplantae > Streptophyta > Magnoliopsida > Solanales > Solanaceae > Anisodus > Anisodus tanguticus. The sequence continues at coordinate 19,531,256 of CM067546.1, read as the reverse complement.
CTCATCTAAATGACACTTCATCTTGAGAGAATGGCAAATGACTTTAAGAAAGCCAATTTTATATGTAAACTATTTCAGATGCTCAGTAAGATGAGTAAAACACATTTCAAATCAGATTTACCACCATTGTTTTAAAACTTTTTAATGACTGAGCAAAAGTTAAGGAATGTGGTTGTACATAGTTCTAGTTTGAAAAACCTCCCTTTTACCTTTTCAAAAATGAAAACTGAATACATTTGTTCATTTTCTACCTTTCAAAATTGTTTTTTCTTACTTAAAGATTCATGTTAGAGGTTTTTTAAAGTTAAACACATGTTTAAAAAGGAACAAAATCAACAGTAAGATTATAGAAGACACTATACCTAAGTTGGGAAAGCTTAAACATATCCCAACATACATCATCATTCTTAGGCTAATCTCAAAAGACAAAGAATTGCATATTGACCATGTCTAAGTAGGAATCACAGTCAGGCTCAAGTTACTGTCAGCTCCCCTAAATCCATTGTAACGACCTGTTCAGTCGTTTTGAACTTTTGAACTTGTTTTCTCAAGAATACCCTTCCCCTAGCTTAAACTCCATATTTATGACTTGCTGGAATAGATGCATATCGAAATTTGTGATCAGTAGCAACTTGAATTGTCGAATTCCGATATCGTATGAGGGTGTTATGCCCATTTTAGTTTTAAAAAAAATTACTAATTTCTAGTGTGCTCCAGTGCAGACTTTCGGGCGCCGAAGCGGAACCGCCGGGGTGGATATTGGACCGTCGGAGAGGAAATAACTGTGTAGTAAAAATCAGACTACATTCATTTAGTATTTTGAGCATAACTTTAGTTCTAGAGCTCCGATTGAGGTGATTTTCGCAGCGTTATTCTTGTCTCAACAAGGGGGTAAGTATATAACCTTTATTTTGACATTTTCTCAAGTTTATTTTCTTTATTTATCGATTTTATTCGTGTTTGGTCGTGGAAATTAGGGCTTTTGAGCCCTAGAGTTGAGAAAGGATAAACCTTTGATTTGAAAGTCAATTCATGGATGAAATTAATTGATTTTATGGATTATAACCTATGGGCATAGTAACTCGATTATACAATGAAATTACAGTTTTGACCTTCGGAGCTCGGGATTGGCTTTTTGGATTCGTATAAAGTATAGCAATATGGGTATTGTTGGATTCGTCTAACTCTGTAGATTACCGATTTGACTAGATTAAACTCTTTCAATAAGTTTGGAAATGATGGAGCTTCTGAGAGGCTTATTCTTTGCGCGGACAGAGCTTGGAGTTGTTCATGAGCTTTGGGACTTCAAATATAAGGCAAGTTCAGATTTACTAGGCCTTAATATAGTGTTTATGTGTTGGTTTAATAACTAATGGGAGTAATGGAGAATTGGAGGTCTCGTATTAGTGAGGTCACGAGCACTAATACGGGCATCCGTCAACTTAACTTGGGTAATTAATGAACTTAGTATGGAATACATGATGAAGATTATGTGTTTAGCTATCGTGCCGTGAGCACGGTGCAAACATCTTCTTAGGTTGGTATGATTGCTAATTATCTAGCATTGTAGCCATGTTTGATATGCAATTAATGATTTTCCTTGTCATGCATTCATCAATACACATCTTGTCTAAATACTTGAAATTTTTTATTAATACTAATTGTATTGCTTATGATGATTGCATGGTGTACTCTTATCCATATCATTCATATATATATATATCATATTGATATTTGAACCATTGAGATACTGAGAGAAGAGGCTTGGGAAGCCAGTTATTGGATATGGTACATGATACGAGAGTGATGATAGATGATGACACTACAACCACAAAGCTGAGAGTCTGATGAGAAATTCATGATGATTATGACTTGGATTGCCGATATATAGATGGGATCTCTACATGTTCCTTAGTATAAGAACTAAAAGATTGAGCCTTTAACGGTAAACTTGTTAATTTGGGTAAAATATTGAATCTTCATAATGATTGCGCCTCAATTCGTGAAAGGGTTGCACCCTTATGAGTAGAACATATCCTAATTAATGAAAGGATGTAATCTTGAGGATTTAGATGCCCACTTGGGTGTTGGTTGGAACCTTATGGCTATATCTATCCTAATTGAGGTAAACCTAGAAACTTTATTAAGTTCTGTGAAGAGCAATGAACTTTATTATGTTCTGTGATGAGCAATGAACTTTATGACTTGGTGTGGTTGTAGAAACTTTACTTAAATACTTGAGTTATTTAGAAACTATATAATTTGACTAACCAAGAAAGAAGAGAAGTATGATGAGTACCAATCCATGCCACCGCTATAGATAGAGTCGGTCGACGATGCTGTTGGGTACACATACTTCCCGAACTCACACTACACTTTCTTTCATCACTATGCATATGTGCATTGATTATAGAAAGTTGAACAAGGTCACTATCTAAAAAAAATATCCAATTCCGCGTAATGATGACCTGTTCGACCAGCTTCAGGGTACTTCTATGTTTTCAAAGATTGACTTGATGTCCAGGTATCACCAGCTGAAGGTCTAGGTCGATGATGTGCCCAAGACTTCTTTCTAGACTCATTATAGGCATTATGAGTTCTTGGTGATGTCATTCGGGCTTACCAATGTCCCCACAGCGTTCATGGATTTGATGAATAAGATATCCATGTTGTACTTAGATTATTTTGTTATTGTGTTTATTGATGACAGTCTAATTAATTCGAAGAGTCGGGAGGACCATGAGCAACACCTGAGAGTGGTTCTTAGGATTTTGAAGGAGAAGAAGCTTTATGCGAAGTTCTCCAAGTGTAAGTTTTGGTTGAGTTCTGTGGAATTCTTATGGCATGTGGTGTCCAAAGATGGGATTATGGTTGACCCTATAAAGATAGATGCAGTTAGGGACTGGCCAAGACCGACTTTTGTGACATAGATTCAGAGTTTTGTGTGTCTTGCTAGCTACTTTCATCGGTTCGTGAAGGTATTTTCTTCTATTGCTTTTTATCTGACATGATTGACTTAGAATTAGGTTCCATTTCAATGGTCCGATCAGTGTGAGAAGAGCTTTCAAAAGCTCATGACATTATTGACCACAAGCCCGATTTTATCCATTCCTGTGAAGGTGAAGGACTTTACTGTGTATTGTGATGCTTCTATGATTGGACTGGGTTGTGTGTTGATGCAAGAGGGTAAGGTTATTTTGTATGCATCGAGGCAGTTGAAGGTGCTTGAGAAGAATTATCTTGTTCATAATTTTGAGTTGGATGCTGTTGTGTTTGCTTGGAATGTTTGGTGGCATTATTTTTATGGTGTCCATTGTGAGGTGTATACTGACCACTGCAGTCTCAAGCATGTGTTTAATTAGAGGGACATAAATTCTAGGCAGTGTCGGTGGATGAAGTAATTGAAAGATTTTGACATTACCATTTTGTATCATCCGGGCAAGGCTAATGTGATGGCAGATACTTTGAGCCGAAACGCGGTCAGTATGGGGAGTTTAGCTTGTTTAGCTATTTCTGAGCATCCTTTGGCACCCCAACCTTAGGAGGTGTGGCTGGCACCTGGCGCCATAAGTCCAGAGCATACTGATCTTGATACCTGAGCGATATACAATCACTCATGGGCCGATGAGGCCTCTGACACATACTCAACTGAATAAGAACATAGTCACCTTCACAAAGAAAAGGACAAAACCATACATACATACATACATATATATATATATAAGGTCGACATGGCTGACATAAACATAATGAATCTATTGGAGAGGTCGACAGGGCCACACACGACCATCATACATAACATGACCGTCTACAAACCTCTAAAGAGTATACTGTTAACAACCGATTGGGATTGGGCCGTGCCATACCCAGCTATATACATATGCATATCTGTCATATCTATTAGCTCACTACACAGATCTGGAAGAAAGGAGTGTGACAACCTCCAGTTGAGTCGAGTCCTACTGTGAGAAAAGCATCTGCATCTCTATCTGTACCTGCAGGCATGAACACAATGACCCTGGAAAGCGACATCAGTACAAAATAATATACTGAGTATGTAAATCATGAATAACAATCTGAATCTATAAAGAGTAAGGAATGTCATAGACGCATTATGAAGTGATAAATTGTAAATAAAAGCATAAACAACCTGGATACCATATGATGCGGATAATGAAACTCTGAAACTCAAATACAACCTATTTGGAATATGCCTTTACTCTATAAACTATCCTCGTCTTATTGAGGTGTATAACACATCACTACCCTCAGGTATACTATGAGACGCATGTATGGATATGCAATGCAATGTGGATGTTAATTTATGTATGTGTTGCGGAATGCGCAACCCGATCCATATATATATATATATATATATATATATATATATATTACAGAACGTGCAACCCGATCTAGTATATGTATATGCTGCGGAACGTGCAATTTGATCCAATATATATATAACTTCCACTAGGATCGTCTGATAACTTCGGGAATTGAGTTATTGTGGGTAAAATAGTCAAAATGCATGTAACGATAGAACATGTCATTACATAAGATACCAATTAAACAATCGTTCATCCCCGCACAATGAAAAAGAGTATGAAAGCTGACGGTAACCAAGAAATCTTTAATATATAAATACGGAATCCTCTATGGCACAAAGTGCGCCAAAACACTAGTCTCTCACCTTATAAGTCGAAACTCCCTCTAACTTAACTAATGACCCAATTTCCATATTTTCATACTCAAATTTCTCTCATCATCGATTCTCAAATATAAGAACTGCTTTTGCTAGAATTTTCTAATTCGATATAACAATACCTCTGAAGACGATCGATAGGTCCCACAATATTCCTCAAAACAACACGAACCTTAGATAAAGATACAATCATAGATCACTATGAACTAGTAAAATATTCTAATCCCACTAACCTTTCTTTCACCCTTCTCAAGATGTTCTTTTTCCCACAATTTCTTATAAACACACAAAGACAAACCCGAAACCCTGACTTACTCTTGATAGAAAAGAATTCTTGCTTTATCGGAGCAACCCTATGAAATTCCATCAAACTGATCTTACTCATAGCTAACTTCGCTAGTTCCAAGTCTCCTTAAACCTTCCAATCACAATACAAGAAGCATACCACTGATTACCCCACTGGGCATGTCTGTAGGACATCATCTTACACTCTAAATACCTCTGACGACCATAGTACCTCCTTTAGTCATTACCAAGTACCGACATAACCGATTACATCTGTCCGAGTAGCTGCTTTCTGTAAAATATCATCAGTCCACTCGCGAACGCTGATAAAGCTCAGTAAACCTGTCCTACCTTAAATCTGAATTCAAACTCATCGAATCAGTAAAAGTGATTTTCTGGGAACCCATAAGTCCTCCTGGAATAGAAACATAGTCCATCAAGGTCTAATCAGACAATTCTGACCCGAAATGAATGCACAACCCCTAAATACTACCAAAAGTTACTTGAACTAACTACAACTTTCAGAAACCAATCACAGTCCTACCATACATCTGTGGTGGCCAGTTCCAACCTCTTCCTCCTGCGTAATTACTCATGTCATTCACCCTTGACTCTAAAGGTTATGTCCTATCCTAGTTGTCAACTTAGTAGCTATGAACTATAGTTTATGAGTGCAATATTTATGTTTCTCAACTTCTATTCGATATGCAAATCTGATACAACCCCAAACTTTTTAGCGCAAAACCTGAAGCCTCATATAATACACATTTGACCATCGAATCTCCTTATGTAACACCTTGATATGCCCATAACAATTCCAAAAGTATCAACTCTTACAACTACTGCTCTAAATCTCATGCAACTACTCCCATGTCCTTAATATCCAGAGTGTCCATCCAAGCTATCCAATCAATATTACTTGCAACATAATGCGCTACCACGAATACGGTCTCATCTCAAAAATATAACTCTAGCCTCTACATAATAGAGATTTTGACAATTCCTTTCTCTCAAACCACACTAACTTATCCAGTGAAGGGTGTTATGAAACTTGCCAACAGTACACCACACAAGCCACATTCGTAAGCCTTAACATGTCAGTTACCCAAAAATTGCTTCTCACTAGTCTCTGATCACGAAACCCCACTAAACTTCATCATATCACTTAGTCCATTATACCCTTTAGTCTATTTCTGTAAACTCCCTTCTTCAAGCATACTCAACAATCACACCTCATCTGAAATATGCAAGACAATAAGACAATAACACCAATACCCATAATAACCAAAGTAATTCCAAAGACGTATCTTATTTTTATCGATTCTCGATCAACCATACTTTTCTCGACTATACAATTCCCCAATTCCAATAAATTCACAATCATCATCACCGTCTAACCATTTCTCGAACCCACTCAACTCTAAAACTGAATTCTTTTTAAATCTAGCGTATCACATACACAACCTTACTAATGTCCTCATGTATCTCCACCAAGGTGTCTTAGATCAAATTCCCTTAACTCAATTTCTGAAATGTTCTTCACAACTCGAATTAATTCAAACCTCATCATTGATTTACCACTTTAAACGTCCTAATTGTCAAACTAGAATACCTCTAACCATTCACATGATTATCCCCTTTAGCCGATCAACTCAACCGAGTAGTACACCAGTAGTAGAAGGAAGTAACCGACACTTACACATCACGTACAAGGCTTTCAACACTAATCCAATATTAGAGGCAACACTCTATAGCTCCTTGAGTACTAAATCTTTGCACTTGTCCAACACGAGAGTCATCCTTACTAGTCACCCACTGGCTCCCGTTGGCCCAAAGCATAACTAAACATATCAACTAGATATTGATCCCACAATGTCCTTATCATTCCCCTAAAAATGAAGACCCAGTGAACATACCCTTTACTGAAGGACCAGGACCACACCTGTTCAACATCTTAAGTCTCCATTCATCACAAGTAGCATTACTTTCCTGTTACACCCGATAGTTTATGTTTCATCGGGTTGTTAATAAATACCGAGGTTCTTAGAAGAGGTACTAACTTACGAAAGGATAATGAGGGTTTATGGCTTCATTATGGAAGTACCAGAGTATTGGGAGTCAAATAGATCGAAGCATGAACGTTTCGATGAAATAAAAAAATTTGGGCATTTGACGGGATAGTCGACGGACCGTCAAATTCTTTGATGGACCGTCAATTGTCCATTATGGGCCATCAATTTTCCCTGGGGGTTTGATTAGAAGATTGATGGGCCGTTAAAGTATTTGAGGGTCTAGTCAATCCCACGGTCAAATTCTGGCAGTGGAAAATATTTCGGGTATAAAATTGGGTTTCATGTCTTGAGACCTCATTATTTCTCCCCAAATATGATCCTAATCCTCTCCCATCCCTTACAATCATATAACATCATTCCTAAATAAATCCTAAGCCGAAATATGCTAGATTAATGCAATAATTTATGTAGTAATCAAAGAAATCATCGTATGCATGTTGAAGAAATTTCGAAAACCCTTGGAATTTGGGGCAAAGTGTTGTTTTGAGAAGACTTGGATGTATAGATGTAAAATTTACCTTCCTTTATCTATAACTATGGCTAAATGTTGATTCTGAGTAAGTTATGAAAGGATTTTTCTAATCAATATCCGTAAAAGTCCATGAAATCACTGTATATGGACTTGTGGGCTGTTTTGACCATAATATGAATTTGAATTGATAAGTAATTTGATTGTTGGTATCTTAAACTTAAGAAATTATGTTTCGGAGAATCGTGGCATCAAATTACATAAGTACCATTTGTTAATAAGTCCAAGGATTCTTGGTGATTAAGATTGTCGTTAAGATACTAAATGAAGTTTTTTATTTCGAATATGGATTCGATATTGATAATCAACTCTTTGTTGATATAGATAGCTATATTCAATGCGTATGAGGACTTGTAGGGCGATTGTAGTCTCAAGGATAAGGTATGTAAGAAAAACTTTCTTTCTTAGCATGACTTGATACGTCGTTTCTTAAATAGAAATCTTTTGGGAAAATGAAGTAATGAAAGATTTTCTTTGACAATCAATCATAGTTCGTGAGTACTCATTTTCATAATTTCTCTCGGGTTACATAAGTCCCAATTGGTTGTATATATATATATATATATATATATGTATTTATTTTTGCTTACGGAGCCACGCTATAGTCGGCAGAGTACGACATGTAAATGTGCACTTAGTTGTAGTTGGTTTTGATTGACATAACCGAGTCTCATATTTAGGCCAGGTATGACTGAGTCCTTACTGACGTTGGGTACGATATATACAGTATGATATGATTTGCTCCACATAGTGGCATGATTTGTATACAGACATGCATACATATATTTCTGAGTATGACAGAGTAGGCCTCCAGTGGCTATTATGAGTATCAGTTTGACTCTTATCTCTATATATGTCATGTATATCTCATGTTTATATATGTTACAGGCCTTAAATACTCAGTACATCTTTCGTACCGATGCCCATCTCTGAGGGATTGTGTTTATGCCCACAGGAATAAATAGACAGAGCGACGCTCTTTTTCAGTAGGTGATCTTCTCAGTCATGTTTTTGTCACACTCCCTTCCTTCAGAGTTGCATTATAAGAGTTATAGGTACTGATGCATATGATACTAGTATTTTGGGGTATGGCGGGGCCCTTTCCCGACCTGTTTGTATAGATATATGAGTCTTAGAGGCTTGCAGACCTGTCTATGATAGATGTTGGTATGTTGAGGCCTTGTTAACCCATTTTGTTAGCAGTATACTCATATATTGTGGCCTTGTCGGCTTTGGTTACCTATTCAAATGTATATATCCTACTGGGACTTTTCTTCATGCAGTTTATCCTCTAGGTTGGTCATATATGATTTATTGGAGGCCTTGCTTGTTAGCCCGAATTTCATGTTTTAGGATTCAGATACTATAGTGGTAAGCTCAGGACTACAAGCACTGGGTGCCAGCCACTCTCCCCAAGGCTGGGGTGTGACAAACTTAGTATCTGAGAAGGTCTGTCATAGGGAGTCTGCAAGTCGTATCTAGTAGAGTCTTATTTGTGGATGTGTTGTGCACCACAGTTATAAACAGGAGGCTATAATATATTTAGGATGGTTAATTTTCTTTCTGAACTAGATTGTGCGATAGTGATAAATGATAAATCTTCACTCTTAATCTTTATTTTGTGTGTCCTCTCAATTATGTCTACTACGACTCTACGATAAGAAGCCTTTTGAAGGGTAGATGAGGAGGCGGGAGAAGGTGCCAGTGAAGCACCACCCGCTGGTCCGGGGAGACAGGAGCAGTAAAATAAGGCTATATCTCAGGCCTCAAGGACTCCACCCCCACCACCACCTCTAGGAGGAGAGAAGAGAGCTAATGTACCTTCGGTTCCTCCTCCAGTTGCCCCCGATCAGGATATGGATATACGAGCGGTGCAACTATTGACTCAACTTGTAGCCTCTCAGGACAAGAGTTAGATTCCTACTAATGCCGACACAACTGTGAGTGAAAGAGTTCTGGATTTTGATAACTTAGATCCTTTGGTATTTACGGGAACGGATCCAAATGCGGACCCACATAACTTCCTGTATAAAATATAGCGGACATTATGGGTCATGCATGCAACAGATACCGAGATAGTAGAATTGGCTTCTTAGAGTTTGCGAGAAGTGGTCGTGACCTAGTTTGAGACTTGGGAGCAGACTCGAGGACCCTAAGCCCCACCTTTAGGCTGGAGAGAGTTCTCTAAGGCATTTTTACAATAGTACATTCCAGTCGAGCTTCGATAAGCCAGGCAAGATAGGTTCTTACATTTGGAGCAGGAAAATATGAGTGTAAGAGAACATATCCCACAGTTCAATTCCTTGTCTAGGTATGCTCCTACGATTGTTGCTGACATGAGCGATCGAGTACATTAGTTTGTTAATGGTTTGGGGATACATTTGGTGAATGAGTGTATGATGGCTTCACTGAATCCGAATATAATATCTCCCGCATCTAGGCATATGCACAAAATTTAAAAGATCGAAAGAGGCAACAATGAGCTGATCGTGAGTATGATAGGGGCAAGCATAAGAGGGCTCAGTCCACAAGTGATGCAAGTGAATTTCGAGGAGAATTTAGGCCTCAGTTCCTAAGACGGCCATCTTATTCGACGACCAGTGTGCCATCGCATTTTTAGGGCCAGCGTCGGGACCAAGCCACATATCTAGTAAAGGTTAGAGTTCGCGGGCACTAGACCAATAGTTCATAGGGGAATCTAGTCAGGCAAGGCCACCACTTCCATATTATGGTTGATGTGGTAGGAATCATTTTGGGTAGTGTCGCTAGGGCTTAGATGCGTGTTATTCATGTAGACAACCTAGGCATATTATGCAATTTTGTCTGATGAGAGGTGGGGGTGGTATAACACAACCGACTGGGTCTGTGGAAACTTCTTCCTCATCAATGTATCCTTCGAGGCAGGGTACATAGGCGCCGTCTTGTAGAGACAAAGACATAGGAGTAGGATCTAGTTCAAGCCATCCCGAGAATCGCATTTATGGCTTGTCAGGTCAATAAGACCTCGAGTCATCCCCAGACGTGGTTACATGTATATTATCCATTTTATCCCATGATGTATATGCTTTGATAGATCTGGGTTCTAATTTGTCCTATATTACACCATTTATTGCTAGTAAGTGTGGGAAAGAGCTGGAATTATTACATAAGACGTTTGAGGTATCTACGCCCATTTGTGAACCTGTAATTGTTAAACGAGTATACATGGGTTGTCATGTAAAGATATATGATTGGCATACGGTAGCTAACTTAAATGGGCTAGAGATGGTGGAGTTTGATGTTATTATGGGTATGGATTGGCTTGCTTCTTGCTATGGTAATGTTGATTCTTGGACGAATGTTGTTTGCTTTAATTTCCCAAAGGAGCCCATCCTGGAATGGAAAGGTAATATTGCAGCACCCAAGGGTAGGTTTATTTTCTACCTTAAGGCTCGAAAGATGATCTCAAAGGGTTATATCTATCACTTTGTGTGAGTTCAGGATGCGGACCCAAAACCTAAAACTCTTAAGTCAGTTCCCATCGTTAATGAATTTTCTAATGTATTTCCTGATGAACTTCCTGGTATTCCTCCTGAAAGATAAATTGAATTCACTATCGATGTGCTCCCAAATACCTAACCTATATCTATTATTTCGTATTGAATGGCTCATACAGAGCTAAAGGAATAAAAAAGCTCTGCTGAAGGATCTTTTGGGATCTTTTGGAGAAAGACTTTATTCGACCCAATACTTCCCCGTGGGGTGGTCCAGTGCTGTTTGTTCGTAAGAAAGACAGTTCGTTAAGGATGTGTATCGATTACCATCAGTTGAATAAGGTAACCATTAAGAACAGGTACATGTTCCCCAGAATCGATGATTTGTTTTATTAGTTGCAAGGCACGAGATATTTTTCGAAGATTGATCTTAGGTCTGGATATAATCAGTTTTGGGTTAAGGAGAATGATATTCCAAAGATCGCTTTTAGGATTATATATTTCAATTACGAGTTTCTTGTTATGTCTTTTGGCCTGACTAATGCACCATCAACCTTCACATAACTGATGAATTGGGTATTTAAGCCATTCTTGGACATTTTCATAATAGTGTTTATTGACGATATTCTAGTATATTTTCGATCAGAAGTCGAATATGCAGATCATTTACGAGCAGTATTATAGATGCTTCAAGATCGTACGCTATATGCCAATTTTTCTAAATATGAGTTTTTGTTGAACTCTGTTCCCTTTTTGGGCCATATTATCTCCCCATAAGGTATCAAGGTGGACACTCAAAAGATTGAAGCCATAAAGAATTGGCTGAGACCCGCGACTTGTACTGAGGTACATAGCTTTTTGGGCTTAGAAGGATATTGATGTAAATCAATCCGCAGACTTAAACTCCCAACATAAGTCGAGAAGAGCTTTGCTAAGAGTGCCAACAATGGCACGTCATTCTGTACATTTATGCCTAACATTTCATGGAAAATGGAACGGAGTTGGAGTTGTCACGTGAAGATCTAGGAAGCAAGTTCTATTCAGCCTTTGTATGTAGGTCTTGGCCGAAGACCATATTTTTTTTTCTTTTAGATTCTCTTTATTTCTTAGCTTAGCTTTTAGTTTTCTTAGGACATATTTAATGTACCACATAATAGGATAAGGTAATCAAGGACAATGATGTAAGGGAAATGGGTGACTAGGCCGAGAGGACAAGTTGGCAAGGACAAAAGGGTGTCTAGATTGTGTGAAAGGAATTATGCCAAGTTGGTAAGGACAAGAATGGTCTAGAAGATGAGGCTTCCAAAAAGACAATTCATGAACCAACTTGAGGACACCAAGAAGATGAAATGTTGGTTGAAATACTCAATTATCCATTCGGCCAAGGCACACAAATGCAAGGAATGAAAGCTTCCAACACATTCCAAGAGGATTAGGTTGTTGGAAGAATCAAGTTCATGAATATTGTTACATAGGAGACAACAATTTCGGCCTAGAGAAGAGGAAGAGGTGGCCGAACTCCCTTGGACACCAAGTCAATCCAAATGCATTCAAACTAGGTGTTAGTTTGTGTCTTTTTATTTGCTTTCTAGAATAGTCTATTTTGTATTATAAATAGAAGCCTTATGCCATTGTAAAATTCAGAGTTTGATGAATGATAAAGTTGAGTTTTACTCACGAAAACTATGTCTCTCAATCCGGGATTGATATCTTAGTTGGCTCTCTAGGAGGACCCTTGGTTATTGTGTGAGAAAAAACCCTTGGTGTAAGTTTAAGACATGACTGTGTTGCCTAGTTAAACCCAAACTAAGGTTTTCCTTTGGTGTAAAGTTTGTTTAAGACTTCGTGACTTAACTAAGCCTAAGCTTAAGGAACCCCTCGGCGTAGGTAGACGTTGGAACTGTGTGGTCCAACCAAACCCAAACCAAGGGTCTATCATAAGGTTTTCTGACCACCCTCACTTGGATTGTTCACGAGCATTGCACTTAGCAACCTCGGACTAGACCTTTTTAAATTGGTCACCCCATCAAGGTATCTACTTGGGCATTAAAAACCCCTTGTCATTATCCTTAACTTATTGACTGATTGTGCTTGGTTTGTACTCGGGTTTGCACTTAGCATCCCGTGTCCATCCCTCACCCAAACCATCTCATTCCTTTCACCATCACATCCTACAGTACCTTACAAACATTCATAACAAAGACCAAGCCGCGTAACCACCCATAACTTCACATCCTAACCCAACAACATAAAACAGTCCACTAAATATTCTTCACCGAAACTCACTGTTTTAGTCTTGCTCCGTGGCCTTTCCACTGTCACACCATTGAACCCCAACCATCACTACCACCATCGACACACCCGTAATCATCCAATAAAATACCTTGACCCAATTCCCTACCAAACTTAGCCCCACATACCCTTACTCACCCCTCCGTACTTACATCAGATTGGTATCAGATCAAGGTGCTCCCATCACATGACTTGACGCGATGCCTTACACAAAAAAAATTTATTGGCGAACCGTATGCGACATTTTGTACCAATGTGAGCAAGCCATAAGAAGGGAACTTGAGAATCATGCCATAGTGAATAATTATGAATCCGGGGTTGTTCGAAATAGCCACAGGAATGAATAAAAGGACGGTGCATCCTTTTGCAACTCATTGTATAATCACGAACGTGAGGAACACAAGAGGACAAATCATTTCACATGCGTTGCAAAGTAAATGATAACGTGTGCCACATGATTATTGATGGAAGAAGTAGTGTCAACTTGGCCTCTGTGGAAATGGTGGTGTCCCAACCAAAACCGGAGGGACGCGATGGGCACCCGAATCCCGCCCGCCGCGTATCGCTAATCGTACATTCAACACCTAATCACAATTATTTACCGACTAAGCTGAAAAAGATTATAGAAAATCTTAACCAGAAATCCAATTTTCATATATACATACCCATACCAAGTCTGACAAGGCCACACATGACAACTAACCACAGGACACATCTCTACAAGCCTATAAAGAATACATGACATCATAAGGACGGGACAGGACCCCGCCATACCCTTATGCGGATGCAAAAATATTATACCATGACCAACTGCAACTCTGAATAAAATAGAGTGCTCCAACATCAGTTGAACCAACAACCTACAAGTGTGAACCGTCACCCTCTTTAACTGAACCTGCGAGGATGAAATGCAGTGTCCCCCGACAAAAGGGACGTCAGTACGACTGATGTACTGAGTATGTCAAGCATGAACAAAAGTATAACAGGGATATAACAACTGAAATAGAAATAACTGACCAATAATAAATGCCTCTGAGGGCCCTAACACATATGCCAAAATGTCATGCACAATACGGTATACATATACATTGGCCCCGTTGGGCATCATCCTTACTATAACAGCCTCTGTGAGCATCATTTCATGTCGGCCTCTGGGGGCATAATATGTCCAAATGTCATGCATAATGCGGTAAATACATATATACTGGCCACACATGGACATCTTCCTCCCCACAACATATATATATATATATATATTTTGGCCCTTAATCAGGCATATTCCTATATTAAGCTACACAGGCTTTATCATATCTCAACTGATCAGGTGGTCTGCCTTTCCCATTTCCCGTCCCCAATATACGGTCTTGGGTAAAACATGAATGCAATTCAAATGAAAATGCATGAATAACCATAGCACATCCTGGGTGACACAATATCCTTGTACCTTCGGCTAATGTTATAAAACAACAACATCTTCTCTGTATGCCTTAATAAGGACTTAGGAACATATTTACACATGCTTTTAACATAGGAATCAATAACATGAATAATCTTAACTTCTAGGAGTAGAATAAATTATGGACCAATATCACAGTTACGTTTCGTTACATGGAACATGCCAAAAGAAAGAAATAATTTGCCTTAACATACCTTAGTCATTTTGTTTCCACAAAATTACCATTTACGCTATCAAATACTTTCTCTAGCATGGATAAGAAATTTGCTTCCTATTTGGCCCAGGTACATTTCCTGCTATTACTAAATTATTCAGTTCTTCCTCTTATAGAATCCTTCATAGATTTAGAGTATGGATTGTGTGTTTGCCACTGAGGTGAAGTAATTCTCAATAAGCTAATAGGTAGGATGTATAGACATCTATCACAGACAGTTTGTTTTTTATGTTCAAAGAGAGTAGAAAGTGTAACTCAAGGAAAGTTGAATAGTTGAAAGAAAGATTATAATGTGAATGTGGTTGCACTCTCATTTCCAAAGGTTCTTTTGTGCCAACTAGAGATGTTCTCTCTTGCCATGTGTTAATAATGCACATTAGGTGCCTTTGACTCATCCATTAATTTGTTGACAATTTAATGCTACCTTAGGTTAACTTCAACCACGTGGAAAACAAGGTGCTTCTACTTTATCCATCAATTAATTTTTTGATCCCAGTTCACTTACATTGTAATGACTTATAAAACCTTCATATACTCAATGTCATAATCATGCGATATATCACTAGTCCATAACCTCTTTTGGGACATATAACTATTATTTTCAATTCCCGTCGTCACACTTCTTAAGTCCTAAATTATTTCGGGACCGCATCCTTTTATATACTAAGCTTCATTATTTGCATACGTAAATATGATTTAAAAATTTCCCAATGCTCAGGTCTATTTACACACGCCTAGCGATTTTACATACGCCTAGCGATTCAAACTATGACCCGAAAATACGGGATGTTATATCCTTCCCCCTTAGAAACATTCATCCTCGAATGTTGGGGTGATATATCTGATACTTGTCGCATAACTAGAGAAAACAACTACCTTTATACATTACTACATCAGACCTCTCATACTCCCTTCCTGAACACCCGAGAATCGCCATCTTTGACCGAAGAGTTCCTTATGTCACTCCTCCACCATTGATCCTTACGCCGTTCTAGAATAATCATACCTTTGTGAGACCTGTATAACTATAACCTCCTTCACCTTTATCCTTCTTGTTGTAATCCTTCATTCTATTCGTCAGTAAGCGGAAAACATTTCTTCCTTGATACTTAATCATATCATTCCATTAACTGTTTTCATATTCCCTACCACCATCATTTGATTGTGCCATACTTATCGCCCTCAATGGTCAGCATAACACTCATATTTACACTCAATCCAACTTCAATCTCCGTGCTAATCATAATCCTTCTAGAAGAAGGTACTACTATAATCGTAAATACGATAAGGTCTACAAAGAAAAATCCTTACAATCTCTTGCGTTCCGATGCTTAGTACTTCATTTACCTTACTAAATATTTTGCTTTCCATGCTTACATTATCTCTTTCATCTTCCATATATGAGTGATACAAATTCTCATAATCTCGAATTTTAATAATAATACTGCCCCTTCTGTTGTATCCATCGGCTTGGTAGAAATCGCTCATTTAATGGCTATGAGTATAAACTAACCGAATTATTTTTGGTAATCGGCATTACTGAAATGGTATAAGGTACGAGTCAAACACGAATTCTTAAGTCTCAACTGTACAGCACGATTTATGAGATGAAAGAATAGAAACCATCCCTAAAATATTAGATAGCCTCATGTTTATAAGTATGGTGGACAACATACCCATAAACAAGACTCTACTAGACACGACTTGTAGACTCCCTAGGACAGACATGCTTGGATGCCAAGTTTGTTACGACCCAAACCGGAGAGCTGCGACGGGCACCCGGATACCGCCCGCTGGGTATCGCTAATCGTACATTCAACACCTAATCACAATTATATACCGGCTAAGCCGAAAAAGATTATAGAAAATCTTAACCAGAAATCCAATTTTCATATACATACCCATACCAAGGCCGACAAGGCCACATGTGAAAACTAACCACAAGACACATGTCTACTAGCCTCTAAAGAATACATGACATCACAAGAACGGGACAGGACCCCGCCATACCCGTATGCGGATGCAAAAATACTGTACCGTGACCAACTGCAACTCTGAAACAAATAGAGTGTTCCAACATCAGCTGAACCAGCAACCTATTAGCGTGAACCGTCACCCTCTTTAACTGAACAAGTCGGCATGAAATGCAGCATCCCCCGACAAAAGGAACGTCAGTACGACTGATGTACTGAGTATGTCAGGCATGAACAATAATATAACAGGGATATAACACAACTGAAATAGAAATAACTGACCAACAGTAAATGCCTCTGAGGGCCCTAAAACATATGCCGAAAGGTCATGCACAATGCGGTATACATATACATCGGCCATCGTTGGGCATCCTCCTTACCATAACAACATCTGTGGGCATCATTTCATGTTAGCCTCTGTGGGCATAATATGTCTAAATGTCATGCATAATGCAGTAAATACATATATACTGGCCACATACGGGCATCTTCCTCCCCACAACATATATATATTTTGGCCTTTAATCAGACATCTTCCTTCTTTAAGCCACACAAGTTTTATAATTATCATGTCCCAGCTGATTAGGTGGTCTGCGTTCCCATTTCCAGTCCGCAATAAATGGTATTGGGTAAATCATGAATGCAATGCAAATGAAAATGCATGAATAACCATAGGACATCCTGGGTGACACAATATCCTTGTACCTTCAACTAACATTATAAAACATCAACATCTTTTCCGTATGCCTTAACAAGGACCTAGGAACATAATTAGATATGCTTTTAACATAGGAATCAATAACATGAATAATCTTAACTTCTAGGAGTAGAATAAATTATGGACCAATATCACAGTTACGTTTCGCTACATGGAACATGCCAAAAGAAAGAAATAATTTGACTTAACATACCTTAGTCATTTTATATCCACAAAATTATCATTTACGCTATCAAATACTTTCTCTAGCATGGATAAGAAATTTGCTTCCTATTTGGCCCAGGTACATTTCCTGCTATTACTAAATTTTTTGGTTCATTCCTCTTATAGAATCCTTCATAGATTTAGACTATGGATTGTGTGTTTGCCACTGAGGTGAAGTAATTCACAATAAGCTAATAGGTAGCATGTATAGACATCTATCACAGACAATTTGTTTTTTATATTCAAAGAGGGTAGAAAGTGTAACTCAAGGAAAGTTGAATAGTTGAAAGAAAGATTATAATGTGAATGTGGTTGCACTCTCATTTCCAAAGGTTCTTTTGTGCCAACTAGAGATGTTATCTCGTGCCATATGTCAATAATGCACATTAGGAGCCTTTGACTCATCCATTAATTTGTTGACAATTTAATGCTACCTTGGGTTAACTTCAACCACGTGGAAAACAAGGTGCTTCTACTTTATCCATCAATTAATTTTTTGATCCCAGTTCACTTACATTGTAATGACTTATAAAACCTTCATATACTCAATGTCATAATCATGCGATATATCACTAGTCCATAACCTCTTTTGGGACATATAACTATTATTTTCAATTTCCGTCGTCACACTTCTTAAGTCCTAAATTATTTCGGGACCGCATCCTTTTATATACTAAGCTTCATTATTTGCATACGTAAATATGATTTAAAAATTTCCCAATGCTCAGGTCTATTTACACACGCCTAGCGATTTTACATACGCCTAGCGATTCAAACTATGACCCGAAAATACGGGATGTTATATCCTTCCCCCTTAGAAACATTCATCCTCGAATGTTGGGGTGATATATCTGATACTTGTCGCATAACTAGAGAAAACAACTACCTTTATACATTACTACATCAGACCTCTCATACTCCCTTCCTGAACACCCGAGAATCGCCACCTTTGACCGAAGAGTTCCTTATGTCACTCCTCCACCATTGATCCTTACGCCGTTCTAGAATAATCATACCTTTGTGAGACCTGTATAACTATAACCTCCTTCACCTTTATCCTTCTTGTTGTAATCCTTCATTCTGTTCGTCAGTAAGCGGAAAACATTTCTTCCTTGATACTTAATCATATCATTCCATTAACTGTTTTCATATTCCCTACCACCATCATTTGATTGTGCCATACTTATCGCCCTCAATGGTCAGCATAACACTCATATTTACACTCAATCCAACTTCAATCTCCGTGCTAATCATAATCCTTCTGGAAGAAGGTACTGCTATAATCGTAAATACGATAAGGTCTACAAAGAAAAATCCTTACAATCTCTTGCGTTCCGATACTTAGTACTTCATTTACCTTACTAAATATTTTTCTTTCCATGCTTACATTATCTCTTCCATCTTCCATATATGAGTGATACAACTTCTCATAATCTCTAAATTTAACAATAATACTGCCCCTTCTGTTGTATCCATCGGCTTGGTAGAAATCGCTCATTTAATGGCTATGAGTATAAACTAATCGAAGTCTTTTTGGTAATCGGCATTACTGAAATGGTATAAGGTGCGAGTCAAACTAGAATTCTTAAGTCTCAACTGTACTGCACGATTTATGAGATGGTAGAAAAGAAACCATCTCTAAAATGTTAGATAGCCTCATGTTTATAAGTATAGTGCACAACATACCCATAAACAAGACTCTACTTGACATGGCTTGTAGACTCCCTAGGACAGACATGCTTGGATACAAAGTATGTTACGACCCAAACCGGAGAGCTGCTACGAGCACCCGGATACCGCCCGCTGGGTATCGCTAATCGTACATTCAACACCTAATCACAATTATTTACCGGCTAAGCTGAAAAAGATTATATAAAATCTTAACCAAAAATCTAATTTTCATATACATACCCATACCAAGGCCTACAAGGCCACATGTGACAACTAACCACAGGACACATGTCTACTAGCCTCTAAAGAATACATGACATCACAAGGACGGGACCGGACCCCGCCATACCCGTATGCGGATGCAAAAATATTGTACCATGACAAACTGCAACTCTGAAACAAATAGAGTGTTCCAACATCAGCTGAACCAGCAACCTATTAGCGTGAACCGTCACCCTCTTTAACTGAACAAGTGGGCATGAAATGCAGCATCCCCCGACAAAAAGGACGTCAGTACGACTGATGTACTAAGTATGTCAGGCATGAACAATAATATAACAGGGATATAACAACAATTGAAATAGAAATAACTGACCAACAGTAAATGCCTATGAGGGCCCTAAAACATATGCCTAAAGGTCATGCACAATGCGGTATACATATACATCGGCCATCGTTGGGCATCCTCCTTACCATAACAACTTCTGTGGGCATCATTTCATGTCAGCCTCTGTGGGCATAATATGTCTAAATGTCATGCATAATGAAGTAAATACATATATACTGGCCACACACGGGCATCTTCCTCCCCACAACATATATATATTTTGGCCTTTAATCAGACATCTTCCTTCTTTAAGCCACACAGGTTTTATCATTATCATATCCCAGCTGATCAGGTGGTCTGCGTTCCCATTTCCAGTCCCCAATATACGGTATTGGGTAAAACATGAATGCAATGTAAATAAAAATGCATGAATAACCATAGGACATCCTGGGTGACACAATATCCTTGTACCTTCAGCTGACATTATAAAACATCAACATCTTTTTCGTATGCCTTAACAAGGACCTAGGAACATATTTAGACATGCTTTTAACATAGGAATCAATAACATAAATAATCTTAACTTCTAGGAGTAGAATAAATTATGGACCAATATCACAGTTACGTTTCGCTACATGGAACATGACAAAAGAAAGAAATAATTTGCCTTAACATACCTTAGTCATTTTGTGTCCATAAAATTATCATTTAGGCTATCAAATACTTTCTCTAACATGGATAAGAAATTTGCTTCCTATTTGGCCCAGGTACATTTCCTGCTATTACTAAATGTTTTGGTTCTTTCCTCTTATAGAATCCTTCATAGATTTAGACTATGGATTGTGTGTTTGCCACTGAGGTGAAGTAATTCTAAATAAGCTAATAGGTAGCATGTATAGACATCTATAACAGACAGTTTGTTTTTTATGTTCAAAGAGAGTAGAAAGTGTAACTCAAGGAAAGTTGAATTGTTGAAAGAAATATTATAATGTGAATGTGGTTGCACTCTCATTTCCAAAGGTTCTTTTGTGCCAACTAGAGATGTTCTCTCTTTCCATGTGTCAATAATGCACATTAGGTGCCTTTGACTCATCCAGTAATTTGTTGACAATTTAATGCTACCTTGGGCTAACTTCAACCACGTGGAAAACAAGGTGCTTCTACTTTATCCATCAATTAATTTTTTGATCCTAGTACACTTACATTGTAATGACTTATAAAACCTTCATATACTCAATGTCATAATCATGCGATATATCACTAGTCCATAACCTCTTTTGGGACATATAACTATTATTTTCAATTCCCGTCGTCACACTTCTTAAGTCCTAAATTATTTCGGGACCGCATCCTTTTATATACTAAGCTTCATTATTTGCATACGTAAATATGATTTAAAAATTTCCCAATGCTCAGGTCTATTTACACACGCCTAGCGATTTTACATACGCCTATCGATTCAAACTATGACCCGAAAGTACGGGATGTTACATCCTTCCCCCTTAGAAACATTCGTCCTCGAATGTTGGGGTGATATATCTGATCCTTGTCGCATAACTAGCGAAAACAACTACCTTTATACATTACTACATTAGACCTCTCATACTTCCTTCCTGAACACCCAAGAATCACCACCTTTGACCGAAGAGTTCCTTATGTCACTCCTCCCCCATTGATCCTTACGCCTCTCTAGAATAATCATACCTTTGTGAGACCTGTATAACTATAACCTCCTTCACCTTTATCCTTCTTGTTGTAATACTTCATTCTATTCGTCAGTAAGCGGAAAACATTTCTGCCTCGATACTTAATCATATCATTCCATTAATTGTTTTCATATTCCCTACCACCGTCATTTGATTGTGCCATTCTTCTCGCCCTCAATGGTCAGCATAACACTCATATTTACACTCAATCCAACTTCAATCTCCGTGCTAATCATAATCCTTCTGGAAGAAGGTACTGCTGTAATCGTAAATACGATAAGGTCTACAAAGAAAAATCCTTACAATCTCCTGCGTTCCGATTCTTAGTACTTCATTTACCTTGCTAAACATTTCGCTTTCCAGGCTTGCATTATCTCTTGCATCTTCCATAAATGAGTGATATAACTTCTCATAATCTCGAATTTTAACAATAATTCTACCACTTCTGTTGTATCCATTGGCTTTGTAGAAATCGCTCATTTACTGGCTACGAGTATAAACTAACCGTAGTCTTTTTGGTAATCGGCATTATTGAAACGGTATAAGGCGCGAGTCAAACTCGAATTCTTAAGACTCAACTCTACTACACAATTTATGAGTTGAATGAATAGAAACCATCCCTAAAATGTTAGATAGCCTCATGTTTATAAGTATGGTGGACAACATACCCATAAACAAGACTCTACTAGACACGGCTTGAAGACTCCCTAGGATAGACATGCTTTGATACCAAGTTTGTCACGACCCAGACCGGAGAGCCACGAGGGGCACCCGGATATCGCCAGCTGGGTACCGCTAATCGTACATTCAACACCTAATCACAATTATTTACGCACTAAGCCAAAAAAGATTATAAAAAATCTTAACCAGAAATCCAATTTTCATATATACATACCCATAACAAGGCCGACAAGGCCACATGTGACAACTAACCACATGACACATGTCTACAAGCCACTAAAGAATACATGACATCACAAAGATGGGATAGGACCCCGCCATACCCGTATGCGGATGCAAAAATACTGTACCATGACCAACTGCAACTCTGAAACAAATAGAGTGCTCCAACATCAGCTGAACCAGCAACCTATTAGCGTGAACCGTCACCCTCTTTAACTGAACATGCGGGCATGAAATGCAGCATCCCCCGACAAAAGGGACGTCAGTACGACTGATGTACTGAGTATGTCAGGCATGAACAATAATATAACAGGGATATAAGAACAACTGAAATAGAAATAACTGACTACCATTAAATGCCTCTGAGGGCCCTAACACATATCTCAGCTGATCAGGTGGTCTGCGTTTCCAATTTCCCATCCCCAATATACGGTATTTGGTAAAACATGAATGCAATGCAAATGAAAATGCATGAATAACTATTGCACAACTTGGGTGACACAATATCCTTGTACCTTCAGCTAACGTTATAAAACATCAACATCTTTTCTGTATGCCTTAATAAGGACTTAAGAACATATTTAGACATGCTTTTAACATAGGAATCAATAACATGAATAATCTTAACTTCTAGGAGTAGAATAAATTATGGAGCAATATCACAGTTACGTTTCGTTACATGGAACATGCCAAAAGAAAGAAATAATTTACCTTAACATACCCTAGTCATTTTGTGTCCACAAAATTATCATTTACGCTATCAAATACTTTCTCTAGCATGGATAAGAAATTTGCTTCCTATTTCGCCCAGATACATTTCCTGCTATTACTAAATTATTCGGTTCTTTCCTCTTGTAGAATCCTTCATAGATTTAGACTATGGATTGTGTGTCTGCCACTGAGGTGAAGTAATTCTCAATAAGCTAATAGGTAGCATGTATAGACATCTATCACAGACAGTTTGTTTTTTATGTTCAAAGAGAGTAGAAAGTGTAACTCTAGGAAAGTTGAATAGTTGAAAGAAAGATTATAATGTGAATGTGGTTGCACTCTCATTTCCAAAGGTTCTTTTGTGCCAACTAGAGATGTTCTCTCTTTCCATGTGTCAATCATGCACATTAGGTGCCTTTGACTCATCCATTAATTTGTTGACAATTTAATGCTACCTTGGGCTAACTTCAACCACGTGGAAAACAAGGTGCTTCTACTTTATCCATCAATTAATTTTTTGATCCTAGTTCACTTACATTGTAATGACTTATAAAACCTTCATATACTCAATGTCATAATCATGCGATATATCACTTGTCCAACACCTCTTTTGGGACATATAACTATTATTTTCAATTCCCGTCGTCATACTTCTTAGTCCTAAATTATTTCGGGACCGCATCCTTTTATATACTAAGATTCATTATTTGCATACGTAAAAATGATCCAAAATTTTCCCAATGCTCGGGACTATTTACACACGCCTAGCGGTTTTACATACGCCTAGCGATTCAAACCGTGACCCGAAAGTACGGATGTTACAGCAGGATATACTAAAACTACCCACCCGCAATCATCCTCACCCATACACTCTCCAACAGCTAAACTAAGACGAAGGGATAAGAGTAATAAAACAAACTCTTGTTGACATTCGGATTGGGATGTATGAGGATAAAATATGGTGTACCATCCTTCCTATGGATGCATGTCATATTTTGTTAGGAAGACCGTGGTAAATTTACTCGAAGGTACAATATGGTAAAGGAAGGAATTCTTATTCCCTTCAAAGGGGTAGTAAGAAGATCCGATTAGTGCTGATGTCACCTCGTGATGCTAAGGATATGAAAATCCGACGTGCAAAGAAGCGTGAAACAAAGGCCCTACTACTTGATACACGAAGGGTATAAGAAAAATCCAAGAAAGGGAG
This sequence comes from Anisodus tanguticus, assembly GCA_034509755.1. Lineage (NCBI taxonomy): Eukaryota > Viridiplantae > Streptophyta > Magnoliopsida > Solanales > Solanaceae > Anisodus > Anisodus tanguticus. The sequence continues at coordinate 19,506,593 of CM067546.1, read as the reverse complement.
TCCTATGGATTCATTGGCGTGCAAGGAAAGGGAGAACATTGCGGAAGTTGTAGAAATTGCCGACGTGAAGGAACTCCAAAATGACGTTGCATCCAGAACACTACCAACGGAAGATAGTGAACTTGCCCTTGATTTATTTTAAAGGAGTTCATTGTCTACTCACCAAGACTATGGATGCCAAGAACAAGAATTGGAGTAAAAAGAACATGAGAATTGGCACACTTGTGTTACCACCCAATATGGGTCCGAATGTACAAATGCAAGTGCGGTAAGAAGCTTACATGTCTTGGTTTCTTCATACCCTCATGCCATCAGAAACTATGGTTCCCTTTCTACCCCTATTTCCACCATGTAGCCACTAATTAAAATTGAACCTGATGCTAGAGGAATCGTCGTTAGTCCCATCCTAATTCAAGACCAAAAGTCCATTGCTCTCTCTAGTCCACTTCTTCCGTGTAAGGACTTGTTCATCATGGGCCCTTGGTCCATTGGAGACACTTGACTTGGCTTATGTTTGGCTTATTGGGCTTAACTACACTTAAGTAAGGAAGGGACAATCACAGGCCAAGTGCAGACCATCCTTGCGAGATATTGGCCTTTGAAATCGAGCGTGATTTGTGTGATGAACTTGTGAGGCCATTCGAGTTGTGTAACATTCCAAACTCTTTCATGATCCTCATGCACAATATGGTACCACGGTCTATAGATCACACCACATCTTCCGAGGGCTTGTGTACTAATCCAACCACGATGAAATCTAGCCAAAGATGTACCGAGTCTATGGGCATAGTTGTGGAAAATAATTTTCTTAGTCTGACTTCGTATCCTCATGATTTCATGCGGAGATATTATGAACTTGAAGCCCCTACAAACAAAATCATGAGGAAAGATAAGTATGAATGGTTCCAAGGAGCAACAAGATTCCTTGAAGCCTTGGAGATTTGTGTAGCCCCGGTCCTACCCGTGCCAAGCCGTGAAGGGCCATTGAGCATCAAACATGAAACAAGTATAGGTGCCATCTTTTGCTCTAACACAAAGTTGAGTGGTGCACCATTTCATCCTTCTACCTCTGGCGAGCCAGCATGTCTTATGGAATCTGATATCCAACATGAACATCATGAGAAGTCAAAACCAATTGTCTTGTATTCGGATCCGTATTTGGCAAGTTTAGAAGAAGACTCTTACAATTTGAGGGCAAGTTTAGAAGAAGACTCTTACAATTTGACGTATTGTATCAACACTTGTTGATGAAGGTTCATTGCCACATTTAGATGGAGCGAATTTGAGGGAAAATTCTTCCATTATTGGCGCTCCCGTCCCAAGCCTTGACGCGATACCATACACAAAACAAAATTATTGGCGGACTGTATGAAACATTTTGTAGCAACGTGACCAAGCCATAAGAAGGGAACTTGCAAATCATGCCATAGTGAATAATGCTGAATCCGGGGTTGTGAGAAGTAGCCCAAGGCATGAACAAAGGATGGTGCATCCTTTTCCAACCCATTGTATAATCACGAACGTCAGGAAAAATAAGAAAACCAATCATTTCACACGCGTTGCAAAGTAAATAATAAAGTGTGCCACATGATTATTTATGGAAGAAATAGTGATGTAAAAATCTTCGTGAGCTCAAGGCTCCAATTTGATCCTTGAGGTTTTAAGCTTGGAGTTACAAAGAAGGTTGGTCATCCGAAGATAATATGCCTCAAATGGCATGGAAAATGGAGTGGATTTTAATTGTTACATGAAGGTCTTAAGATGAAAACATTTTGTTCAACATCCTACCTATGGATGCATGTCATATTTTATTGGGGAAACCATGGAAATTTGACACGAAGGCACAACATGATGAAGAAAGGAATACTTATTCCTTTCGGAAACATGATATGAAAATCCGACTAGTGCCAATGTCACCTAGTGAGGTGAAGGACCTAAGAATCCGACGTGCGAAGAAGCGTGAAGTTATGGCCCTACTACTTGATGCACGAAGGGTAGAAGAAGAATACAAGAAGGGGAGTCCTATGGATTCATTGGCATGCAATGAAAGAGAGCACATTGCGGAAGTTGCCGATGTGAAGGAACTTCCAAAGGAAGTTGCATCCGATACACTACCAATGAAAGGTTTTGAACATACTTTTGATTTATTTTGAAGAAGTTCATTACCTAATCAACAAAGCTATGGATGCCACCCGGAAGAGGTTGAAGAGTTGCAAGGCCAAGAAAAGAGCCGTAGCCTATGCCCAACATCAACCATATTGATGCCAAAGCAAAATAAAGTTTGGCACACGTGTATTAAATGCTGATGAGCTTATCACCGCACCATGGAATGCGCGATCCCTATGCCAAGATTGAAAAATCTTTTGGGTGAAGTGAATGGAACGATTTTTTTTTCTGAAGAGGACTTGAGGGATGGACACCATCACACAAGGACCCGAGAAGAAAGTAAAAGAAAGTTCGATTCCAACGCTAAGCATGATTTTTCCGAATGGCTTGTGGTTCCATTTGGAGTATGTAGCATTCCAAGATCTCTCGTGAGTTTCATGCACAAATTGATATAACCATTTACGGGTTACTTGGCATTGGCCGAGGACCCTCACACTACTCCATCCGAAGTAAGAACTAGCTAAGGTTGGTTCAAAAATACAAGTGTTGCCTGAAATCATCGGTTGGTTTCCTCCTATCCTCATATCATCCGAGATTACGAACTCTTTACTGCCACTATTCCGGACCTTGGAGTTGAATGCGACATAGGAGCCATCGTACTTCAAGGCCAAGAATTCATGGTCCCCTCTAATGGAAAAGTGGGTGATCCACAGCGTCCTTATTCTACCTACAAGTCAGAATACTATGAGATACTAAGGAAGTTGATTTCGGAACATGCTAAGTGGGTAGAACACCTACAAACTCCCATATCCTCCACAATACATGAAGATGACAAGTCCATATTAGTGGCGGATACACTTATTCGACGACACCAAATTTTGATCATGCCTAAACAAAGGTCGATGGGATTTGAAGTGTTAAAGGAGTTCTATGAAACAAGAGTTGGTGCCATCTTTTTTCCTAGCACAGGATTGAATGGTGCACAATGCCATTATGCTACATGTGGCAAGAAATTACACCTAATAGGATTCGTGGAACAATACGAACATCATCCTAAGTCAAAACCATTTGGCTTATAATCGGATCACTATTTAGCAAATTTCGAGAAAGGCGACCATAAGATAAAAGTTTCGGACTTAGATCAACACCTGTTGTTGAAACATTATTACCATACATAGGCGATGAGAATTCGAGGATGAATTATTTTGAAGAAGGGGAGTATGATGTAAAAATCATTGTGAGCTCGAGGCTCCAATTTAATCCTCGAGGTGTTAAGCTCGGAGTTCCAAAGAAGGTTGGTCATCTGAAGGTAATATACCTCAAATGGCATGGAGAATGGAGTGGAGTTGGAATTTTTATGTGAATGTCTTAAGATGAAGACATTTTGTTTGGCCTTTGTATGTTTGACTTGGCCGAAGACCATGTTTGTGTTTCTTGTAGCTTGTCTTTATTTTCTAGCTTAGAATTTAGCTTACTTAGTTTCTAGCTTGACTATTTAGGACACAATGAATAAGCCATGTAAAGACTAGACCATGTAATAAAGGTATAAACCAGAGAGGTTCTCCAAAAGGGTGACAAGGCCGTGTGAAGTTGTCCAAGACAAGATGGCAAGGACAAATGATGACTTGGTCGACAAATTGGCATGTAGAAGAGACTTCTAGATGATGGATATTTCGAGGAGAGAATTTATGAGTTAACAAACTCATGAATTTGTTACATTGAAGAGCTCAAATCGGCCAAAGGAAGTGCAAGTGCTGGTCGAAATAGTTCAACACACAAAGACTAAGAATAAAAGCTTCCAATCACTCTCCAAGGAGATGAGGTTGTTAGAAGAATTTATGAGCTAAAAAACTCATGAATATAGTCACATAGAAGGACTCAAATAGAGGCCTTCAGGAGAGGAAGGGGTGGCTGAACACCTTGGCACCAAGTCAATCCAAGTGCGTTCACATTAGGTCCATAGTTTGTGTCTTTATATTTTCCTTCTAGAATGGTCCTTTCTCTACTCTAAAAAGGACCTGTAAGCCATTGTACAAATAAGTTGTTGTTGAATGAAAAACTTTAGTGTTAGCTCAATTTTGCTAAGCATTTCAATCCGGGATCGTTATACTTAGTTAATCCTCTGAGAGGGTCGCTTGGTTCTACTGGTGAACCACCCTTGTGTCAAAGGTTTCGATCACCCTTTCTAGGTTAGTCTAGAGGATTGCGGGAAACAAACCTCAAGCTAGTCCTTGTGAAATTGATCACAACATCTTGGAGCCCAAACGAGCAATTATCTCCTTGTGTTACCATCCAAGGACCCATATCGACCGAATTGTGACTTGGTTTGTGTCTCGGATTGTTTCCAATAATTCGTATACAATATGTTCTCTAATTACATGTTTGTTTACATAACCACCCTCAAAAGCATCTCACAAACACCCCACCAAAGCTCAATACCTGCAACCAACCACAAACACCCGCAAGTACAAGCAACCACCCCAACATCACACCGAATCCTCTTCTCAGACCCTCACTTTCTTAGGTTGTTTCCACAACCTTAGCTCTACTAACCACCACCACCAACCTCTCCGGAAATACTCTCGGGATCGCCTCCCAAAACACCAACTTACGCTTTTAAGCCAAGCCACCCGAAACAACCTTCAACCACAATACTACATACCTTGCCGATAAATTGAGAACCCTATTTTCCTCACTTATTTTTAGGTCAACCCGAATCTCACCAACACCCGAATCACTTACCAAATCAAAGCCCTCCGTACTTACATCAAGTAGTGCAAACTTGGCCTCCATGGAAATGGTGGACAAATTAAAACTATAACCTGCAATCATCCTCACCCGTAAACTCTCCAATGGCTAAACCAAGACGAAGGGATAAGAGTAATAAAACAAAATCTTGTTAACTTTTGGATTGGAATGTATGGGGATAAAATATGGTGTGACATCTTTCCTATGGATGCATGTCATATTTTGTTGGGAAGACCGTGGCAACTTGACACGAAGGGACAACATGATGAGAAGATCTGATTAGTGCCCATGTCACCTTGTGAAATAAAGGATATGAAAATCCAACGTGCAACGAAGCGTGAAACCGAGGCCCTACTACTTGATGCATGAAAGGTAGAAGAAGAATCCAAAAAAGGGGAGTCCTATGAATTCATTGGCGTGCAAGAAAAGGGAGAACATTACAGAAGTTGTAGAAATTATCGATATGAAGGAACTCCCGAATGATGTTGCATCTGGAACACTACCAACGAAAGATAGTGAACTTTCCCTTGATTTATTTTCAAGGAGTTCATTGTCTACTCACCAAGACTATGGATGCCAAGAACAAAAGTTAGTGTCAAAAGAACATGAGAAGTGGCACACTTGTGTTACCACCCAAGATGGGTCCGAATCTACAAATGCAAGTGCGGTAAGAAGCTTACATGTCTCGGCTTCTTCATACCCTCATGCCATCAGAATTTATGGTTCCCTTACTGCCCCTATTTCAACCACGGGGCCGCTAATTAAAATTGAACATAATGCTAGAGGAATCAGCATTGAGTCCGTCCTAATTCAAGACCAAAAGTCCATTTCTCTCTCTAGTCCATTGCTTCTATGTAAGGACTTGTTCATCTCAGGGCCCTTGTTCCATTGGAGACACTTGACTTGGCTTATTTTTTCTCATTGGGCTTAACTACACTTAATGAAGGAAGGGACCATCAAATGCCAAGAGCAGACTGTCCTTGCATGATATTGGCCTTCAAAATCGAGCGTGATTTGTGTGAAGAAATTGTGAGGCCATTCGAGTTGTGGAACATTCCAAACTCTTCCATGATCCTCATGCACAAAATGGTACCATGGTCCATATATCACACCACATCATCCGAGGGCTTGTGCAGTAATCCAACCACGATGAAATATAGCCAAAGATGTACAGAGTCTATGGGCGTAGTTGCGGAAAATAATTTTCTTCGTTCGGCTTCGTTTCCTAATCATTTCATATGGAGATATTATGACCTTGCTGCCACTATAAACAAACTCACGAGGAAAGATAAGTGTGAATGGTTCCAAGGAGCAACAAGATTCCTTGAAGCCTTGGAGATATGTGAAGTCATGAAGGGCCATTGAGCATCAAACATGAAACAAGTATAGGTGCCATATTTTGCTCTAACAAAAAGTTGAGTGGTACACCGTGTCATCCTTTTACATCTGGCGAGGCAGCATGTCTTATGGAATCCAAGATCCAACATGAACATTGAGAAGTCAAAACCAATTGTCTTGTATTCGAATCCGTATTTGGCAAGTTTAGAAGAAGGCTCTTACAAGATGAAACATCCGGACTTGTCCAATGATGGAAGTATTGGATCAACACTTGTTGATGAAGGTTCATTGCCACATTTAGGTGGTGCGAATTTAAGGGAAAATTCATCCAAAGAAGGGGAGATTGATGTCAATCAGCCCTCGGACTTAAACTCCCAACATAAGTTGAGAAGAGATTTTATAAGAGTGCCAACAATAGCATGTCATTCTACACTTATATGCCTAGCATGGCATGGAAAATGGAACGGAGTTGGAGTTTTCATGTGAAGATCTAAGAAGCAAGTTCTATTCGGCCTTTTTATGTAGGTCTTGGCCGAAAACCATGTTTGCTTTTCTTTTAGATTGTCTTTATTTCTTAGCATAGCTTTTAGTTCTTCTTAGGACATATTTAATGTACCACATAATAGGATAAGGTAATCAAGGACAATGATGTAACGGAAATGGGTGACTAGGCCGAGAGCACAAGTTGGCAACGACAAGAGGGTGCCTAGATCGTGTGAAAGGAATTAAGACAAGAGGGTGCCTAGATCGTGTGAAAGGAATTAAGCCAAGATGGTAAGGACAAGAATGGTCTAGAAGATGAGGCTTCCAAAAATACAATTCATGAACCAACTTTAGGAAACCAAGAAGATGAAGTGTGGTCGAAATACTCCCTTATCCATTCGGCCAAGGCACACAAATGCAAGGAATGGAAGCTTCCAACACATTCCAAGAGGATGAGGTTGTTGGAAGAATCAAGTTCATTAATATTGTTACATAGGAGACAACAATTTCTTACTAGAGAAGAGGAAGAGGTGGTTGAACTCCCTTTGTCACCAAGTCAATCCAACTGCGTTCACACTAGGTGTTAGTTTGTGTCTTTTCATTTGCTTTCTAGAATAGTCTATTTTCTACTATAAATAGAGGCCTTAGGACATTGTAAAATTCAGAGTTTGATGAATGATAAACTTGAGTTTTACTCACGAAAACTAAGTCTCTCAATGCGGGATTGTTATTCTTAGTTGGTTCTCCAGAAGCTTGGTTCTTGTGTGAGCCAAACCCCTTGGTGTAAGTTGAAGCTAGGACTGTGTGGCATAGTTAAACCCAAACTAAGGTTTCCATTTGGTGTAAAGTTTGGTTAAGACTTTGTGACTTAACTAAGCCTAAGCTTAAGGAACCCCTTTGGCGTAGGTAGACGTTGTAACTGTGTTGTCCAACCAAACCCAAATTAAGGGTCTATCATAAGGATTTCCGACCACCCTCTTGTTAACAAGCATTGCACTTAGCAACCTCGGACTAGACCTTGTTAAATTGGTCACCCCATCAAGGTGTCGACTTGGGCATTAAAAACTCTTTGTCATTATCCTTAACTTATCGACCGATTGTGCTTGGTTTGTACCCGGGTTTGCACCTAGCATCCTGTGTCCATCCATCGTCCAAACCATCTCATTCCTTTCACCATCACATCCCAACGTATCTTAAAAACAACAAAAACAAATACCAAGCCCCGTAACCACCCATAACTTCATATCCTATCCCGACAACACGAAATAGTCCACTAAACATTCTTCACCGGAACTCACTGTTTAAGTCTTGTTCCGTGCCCTCTCCACTGTCAAACTATTTAACCCCAACCATCACTACTACCCTCGACACACCCGTAATCATCCCATAAAATTCCATGACCCAATTCCCTACAAAACTACCCGAAACAGTCCCCAAATCTCCACTGCCCGGCTAGAAACTGAGAACCCGAGAACCCCTTTTCCAATCCATTTTCGCTTCAACTTGTTCCCTGCTCAACTCAGTCCCACTTACCCTAACTCAACCCTCCATACTTACATCATATATTACCGGAGATTCGTGGAGGGTTTTTCTTCTATCTCCGCGCCTATGACCAAGCTCACTCACAAGGAAATCAAGTTTCAGTGGACAGATGCGTGTGAGCACAATTTTCAAGAGTTGAAAAATATATTGACATTTACACCTGTATTAGCTCCTCCTGAAGGCACCAATGGGTATGTGGTTTATTGTGATGCCTCCAGAGTCATCCTAGGGTGTGTGTCGATTCAACACGGGAAAGTTATAGCATATGTTTCAAGACCACTAAGGAAGCATGAAGTAAATTATCCGACTCCTGACCTTCAGCTGGCAATAGTAATTTTTGCCCTGATAATATGACATCATTATTTATGTGGAGTTCATGTGGATATATTCATAGACCATAAGAGTTTATAGTTTATATTCCACCAAAAGGAGGTGAATTTAAGGCATAGAAGGTGGTTGGAATTATTAAAAGATTACAACATTGATATCTTATACCACCACAAGAAGGAAAACGTCGTAGTTGATGCCCTAAGTAATAAGTCAATCGAAAGTTTTCATGGTGTTGAATTCAATAAGTTGGATATGATCAATGATCTGTGTCGCTTTCCAGTTTAAATGTGTGGCTTTTGGAGGTGAATGACGGGGGAGCAGTGGTGCAGAATACCGTAGAATCATCCATAATAGCTTAGGTGAAGGCGAGACAGTTTGAGGACCCTGAGTTAGTTTTGATAAAAGAAGGAATTTCTCTGCAGAAGAATCCAATATTGGAACTTACGGGAGACTAAGTCCTTAGATATTAGGGTCAGCTATGTATACCAAATGTAGGAGGAATTCGAGAGCAAATTATGGATGAAACCCATTAGTCCAGATATTTCATTCATCCCGGATAGACGAAGATGTACCGTGAACTTCTACATGTTTATTGGTGGAATAACATGAAGAAAGATATTGTGGCATTCATAGCTAAATGGCTGAATTGTCAGCAAGTTAAGATCGAGCATCAAAAGCCTGGTGGTTTTCTACAGCACATAGAACTCTCTACTTGGAAATGGGAAATGAGTAATATGGATTTAATCACCGAATTACCCCGTTCTTATAGAATGTTTGATTCCATTTGGGTTATCGTCGACAAACTAATGAAATAGGGTCATATCTTACCTGTTCGTACTACCTTATAAGTTGAAGATTATGACAAGCTAGATATCAAGGAATAGTCCGGCTACATGGTGTTCCGATTACTATTTTATCTGATAGAGGTGCTCAATTTATAGTTCATTTTTCGAGGTCATTTCAAAAGGGTTTAGGTACCCAAGTGAACTTAGTACGACCTTCCATCCTCAGATCGACGGTCAGGTAGAGCGAAAAATTTGAATATTTGAGGACATGCTACGAGCTTGTGTATTGGATTTCAAAGGTAGATGGGATGATCATTTTCCCCTTATCTAGTTAGCTTATAATAATACTTATCATTCTAGCTTCCAGTTGGCCCTATATGAGGCACTGTATGGATGAAAGTGTGAACCCTAGTTGGCTGGTTTGAAGTGGATGAAGTCAGGTTATTAGGTCCCGATTTGGTCCAACAGGCGGTGGAGCAATAAAGCTGATTCAAAAGCGCTTATTGACTGCCCAGAGTCGGCATAAATTCTATTCAGATGTTCAACGCCATGACTTAGAATTTTCCATTGGCGATTGGTTATTCCTAAAGGTTTCGCCAATGAAAGGAGTCATGAGGTTCCTCACAAAAGCAAATCTTAACCCCAGATACGTCGGACCATATAAGATCATTAATAGGATAGGTCTGGTGGCTTATAAGCTTGAATTGCCTCCGGAATTGGAAGAAGTTCACTTAGTGTTCAATGTGTCGATGTTGAAAAAGTGTATAGGAGATCCTTCTCGTATCACTCCCATAAAGGATGTACAGATCACCCAAGATTTGACATATGAAGATCCAATAGCTATTCTGGATTGACAAGTTCAAAAGCTGAGGACTAAGGAAGTGGCCTATGTCAAGGTGTTATGGAGGAATAACAATACATAAGAGATGACTTGTGAGGCTCATGAAGATATGTGATCCAGATATCCTTAATTATTTCAGCCCTCAGGTGTTAACATGGAGGCTAATGTGTCAAGTGTAGCTCAGAGCACGACAGATGAAAATTGAGGTAAGTTATAGCTAACCTTTTTTATTAAAGTACACATAACCGGTCTTGTAAGGCCTAGTGGATATGATTTTATTGTTATGTTTCCCTGTGTGTCACCGGAAATGTATTTGGGTTGTTTAACATGTTCTGGGTAATCCTATTTAAAAAGGAAACTCTCGCAAAATTTTTAGAACCCTCGAGAGTTAAAGAATATCCTCAATATTCGAGGATGAATGTTCCTAAAGGGGGAAGGATTTTACACCTCGTAGTTCATGTCATTAATAAATACCAAGGTTCCAGGAAGAGTTACAGCCTTAAGAAAGGATAATGAGGATTTACAACTTAATTATGGAAGTACTGGAGTATTGGGAAGTCAAATGGATCGAAGAAAGTAGGTTTCGATGGAATCGGATAATTTGGGAATTTGATGGGACAATTGACGGACCATCAAATACTTTGACGGATCGTCAATTGTCCAATCTAGGCTGTCAATTTTCCCTGGGAGTTTTACGGAATGATTGACGGGCCATCGAAGTATTTGACGATCCTGTCAATCCCACCGTCAAATTCTGGCGGTGGAAAATATTTCAGGTATAAAATTGGGTTTCATGTCTTGAGACCTTATTTTTTTCTCCCCAAATCTGATCCTAATACTCTCCAAACGTTTCCAAACATATAAAATCATTCGTAAATAAATCCTAAGTTGAATTACGCTAGATTAACGCAATAATTTCAGTAGTAACCGATGAAATCATCATCTCCGTGTTGAAGAAATTTCATAAACCCTTGGAATTTGGGGCAAAGCGCTATTTTAAGGAGACTTTGATGTATCGAGGTAAAATTTACCTTCCTTTACCTATAACTATGGCTAATTGGTGATTCGGAGTAAGTTATGAAAGGATTTTCATAATCGAAACCCATAAAAATCCATGAAATCATTGTATATGGACTTGGGGGCAGTTTTGACCATGTATGAATTGGAATTGATAAGTGAATTGATTTTTGGTATTGTAAACTTAAGGACCGGAGAATCGTGCGGTCAAATTACATAAGTACTATTTGTTAACAAGTCTAAGGATTCTTAGTGATTAAGATTGTTGATAAGATACTAAATGAATTTTCTTATTTGGAATATGGATTCGATATTGATAATCGACTCTTTGTTTCAATAGATAGCTATCTGTAAGGCGTACGAGGACTTGTAGGGTGATTGTAATCTCAAGGATAAGGTATGTATGGCAAACTTTCTTTCTTGGCATGACTTGATACGTCATTTCTTGAATAGAAATCTTTTGGGAGAAATGAAGTAACGAAATATCTTATTTGACAAGCAATCATAGTTCCTGAGTACTCTCTTGTTCATAATATCTCTTGGGTTATATAAGTCCCAAGTGGTTGTAACTGGATCCTTGAACGTAGCGCCAATAACAATAGTCAGAGGATAACAACAATAGGTCACTCTGGCTCTGCTTGTGGTATCTGTTAGAGTCTGTATTGCATTGCACTTATATATATATATACATATATATATATATATATATACATGTATATATATATATGTATGTATGTATATATGTATGTATGTATATATGTATGTATTTATTTGTTAACCGAGCTATGCTATAGTTGTCTGGGTATGGCACACAGATGTGTACCCAACTGTAGTTGGTTTTGATTGACATTACCGAGTCCCATATTGAGTCGGGTACCACCGAGGCCAGGTATGATACAATATGATATGATTTTCCCCATAGAGTGGCATAATTATTTTAATAGACATGCATACATATGTTTCTGATTATGACAGACTAGGCCCCCAGCGGCTATTATGAGTTTCAAGTTGACTCTTATCTCTATATCTCTCATATATATCTCTTGTTTATATATGTTACATGCCTTACATATTTAGTACATCTTTCATACGGATTCCTTCTCCGGGGTACTATGTTCATGCCCGCAGGTACAAATAGACAGAACGACGCTCCTCCTTAGTAAGTGATCTGCTCAGCCATGTTTTTGTCACACTCCCTTCCCTCGGAGTTGCATTCCAGGAGTTATAGGTACTAATACATATGATACTAGTATTTTGGGATATTGCGACGCCCCGTCCCAACCTATTGGTATGTATATATGACTCTTAGAAGCTTGTAGACCTGTGCACAGTAGATGTTGGTATGTCGAGGCCTTGTTGGCCCTTTTTGTTAGTCGTATACTCATATCGTGGCCTTATCGGCTTTGGTTACCTGTTCATATGTATATATCCTAATGGGACTTTTCTGCATACAGGTTATCTTCCAGTCTGATTATTCATGGTTCATTAGAGGCCTTGTCAGCCCAAATTTCATGTTTCAGGGATCGAATACTATAGTGGTACGCTCAAGCCTTCGGTCACTGGTGCCGACCACTCCCTTCAAGGCTGGGGTGTGACATTTTGGATCTAGAATCGATAACCACTTTCCTGAAAGAACCCACAAACCACTACCGTGTAGTCACGTCAAATTCAAACTTAACTTTCATGACCGAAAATGAAATTCATTCTCGTACCATTTGCAAACTTATACTATCAAACACGTCAGATACCAATTTTTTCCTTCCTAATGGTAGAAATTGATCTATCCAAATTCTCTTCCTTAATCCTCTGTCCCATTAACAGAAAAGCACTCTTATCAAAATACCCTAATAAATCTTACTTCGCTACACGTTTCCCATAAGTCATCCTTCATGTCCTTATTCTCAACTTCTCATCTTTATTACATGCAGGCACTATACTTTTGCCACATCTGATGATCCTTACTGAACTTACCCTCGTCCCCATATATCGACACCCAATACCCTACCACTGATGAATTGTAGACCTGCCATTGGTACACCCGTACCACACAAACCATCATAATACCTTGATGATGTTGAAATGTTTCCCTCTCCAATGATATCATCGAACAAATAACTCGTATTAAATCATAAATGCACTTTTGCCACTTCCAAGCAACCCAACATTGAAAACATGGAGATCATGAGACTCTCTGTACTATCTCTCCTATTTCTCAAGAAAACCCCCACAATTGAATCCTCAAGCCAAATCTAGAACTTAACTTGGTCACGCGTCTGAATCTGGATAACGTATCTCGTACCACCCCACAATACGACATGTACAAACCATTCGCATAAGAATTTAAGGACGAGTTCCCACCATCCAGGAGAGATTAAGATAAAGAAATTCAGATATCAATTGGAATCAACTAGATACCAATTTGAATGAAGTAGCACGAAAGAAGGAAAGAATTTGAAGTTTCCTAAATATCCCATAACCTCTCGCAGATAAGTACGAAGCTCTTCATACCCATTGGCAAGACTCTACTAGATATGCTCTTGTAATTTTAGACCGGGTAACCTAGGGCTCTAATACTAGCTTGTCACGACATAAATTACTAAGTCGTGCAGGCACCTACCATTCCTCACCATGGTATATGAACCTATAACTTCAAGATTTACCAACAACATACATAAATAAGAAGAATAGTAAAAGTCTAAAAACATAGATATCTGATAATGCAGAATACAATAACTACCTAAAGGATCTAGTCTGAATGGTACAAGAGCTTCTAAGTATACAACTTGAATAAAAGTTACAACCACAACCTGAATACAACTTCTGTTAAGAATCAGAATTAAACAGAGAAGTCTATATGAACTACCCAAGATCCTTGAAGGTTTATCGAACCTCACTCATGTATTTGGAATAACTCTACACCTCGAAAAGGGTGTAGCAAGAGTAGTATTAGTACAAACGCTATGTACCGGTAGGTATCATAGGGCCGACAACATTTAGCTTACATATATTAAGGAAGAAACTAAAGAATAGACATGTCCGCAATCAAGTACAAACCCTATCATAGTCCAAGAGTAAACAACCCAAGTATCAAGTATCCAAGCAGAATCTAAGAGATATGAAAATGAAGTAATCACTAAGCACACCCATGTAAGACTTGCAGTAAGGTGAATTATACTAGATCTCAATAGTCTAAATTCATAGCCTAGGTGGAATCTCTAGTCTTTAAATACATCAAGTGTCTAAGTAAGAGATTAACAAGCAAACATCATCTCAAATGAATTAAAAATTAAGGAATCAAGGTTGAACCACATCACGCATTACAATGAAAACAACAACCAAAATCAGAGATATGAGTGGATGTAATATGAATGTATATGTGATGCAATGCAATTCAATAGCCAACTATCTCATATCGTACCTACATACTCCGCGTGAAATATCTCTATGTTCCGGCTGTTATGACCTATGGGGGACCTGTGAAGTCCATGTACCAGTCACTCCATATAATACAACTTAGTTATGACTCTTACACCCACCACACTGCTAGCCATTCCACATCACACAACCTAGAATGTCTATGTAATCAATATGTCATAAGAATCCATGTTGTTTCCTTCTCACTTATCACTATCATGCCAATCACAAATAATATCGATGTATCACGGAATCACCATTACGCCAATCACATATAATGTCAATGTATCATGGAAATGAGGATGAATGTATATATGAATGTCAAATTCAACACTAATTATGAGATAAATAACATAACAACATCCGTAAATGAACTACCAATATGAACTTATTCCCAAATCTGTACAATTCCATGTCCAGAACAATTTCCCTTCAGACCACATAGGTAACACCAATTATATATGCAGGAGAGGCCATATAAAATATGTATATAGCAAACACCTTGATAGAAAGCCTCAGATGTTTCACTTTCCCTCTTATCATTATTACTATCAAATCACAGTTCACAACAATGAATCATGTATAATGTGTATGAATGATATGCATGTATCAATCTCAAGTGTAAATCATAATCAAATCCCAATCGTGCCACATATGGGCACATATCACATTATCAGTATCAAGTCAAATCCTTTCTTTTATCGATGTTAATACCAAGATAAATGAGAGAAAACTATATCACAATTACGTTATAGAAACTAAGTGTTAATCCAATGTCAACACTAAACAGTCAGGCCAATAAATCACAAAGAGGCAACAGTCCAAAAATCAGTCAACTATACCAAAACTAAGTAGTCCATCCCAACTTCATACCCGAAGGCGTACATGCTTTCTCCATCAGTATCTAACTATATATACGCTTCGCTAATCGAAGTCTAAATATTATCGAAATGTAAGTTAGAGAATGAAACTAATAACACCCAAAACACTAGATCATTCCTTTAACCCAAACCAATTAGGGAAGAAAGGGGAAACATGCCCATAATGGTAAAATGGTCATTTTAAAAGTTAAATATGAAATTTAATATTTTAGGAGTCCAATCCTACTAATCAGTTGCTAAATTAACACAATACTAGGCAAATTTTATCAATTAATACAAAACCCCAAATTTAGGTTTGAACCCTAATTTTCTAACCTCCAAATTCACCACAATAAGGGAAGATTCAACTTAATACTTTCTAATTAGAGGAATTCATGCTTAGATTAACAAAACCCATCAATTAATTCTCACTTTCAAGATTAAAAATCAAACAAACCCTAACTAAGTCGAACTCATCTACCTGAACTAGTTTCTAGGTTATTTCCATGATTAAATAAACATAAGAAAGATAAAAAAAAAAGGTTAAACAACGCTAAGGGGGCTTACCACAAGAAGAAACCACTAGAAGCTTCTTGGAATCTCCCTATGAGTGTTTTGGTTAACTATTTTCAAAATGGAAGAAAAGAAGGGTTTAATGACACTTAAAGTATTTTGGAAAAACCAGTTGTCCACTGCAGCGGTCTAGGTCCACTGGAGCAGACCCGCTCCTGCGGCCTATCTGCCCATTCCCGTGGTCCCATAAAAACTCAATAGCTCGCTACAGCGGATCTCCATCTGCTACAGCGGATCTCCATCTGCTACAGCGGTCCCTCTCTGCTGGGGCGCACTGAGGCTTGCCCCAGCGAGTACACTATAAACTAGAAACTTAAAGCCTTTCAAAATTTCGACCAGAAATCTGATAATCACCCGAGACCTCGCCGACACAAACCAGATATGTACACATATGTAAAATCACGCTACAAACTCATTCATTGTCTTGGAATTTCCATCAGAGGTCTATTTCTATGAGTCAACCCCTAATATCCTAAAGTAACTTTCCTACCAATAACTAAAAACACTTCTGAACCAACTATCCTACCAATTCATAAACAACTCTTCGGACCTCAAAGAATCGACCAAATTCCGAAAAAGGTTTGTTTACACAAAAGTCAACTAGCGGTCTAACTGTCACACTTAAAGGTTATAATTTCTCAACTTCCACTAGGATCGTCTAATAACTTTGAAAATTGAGTTAACGGGGGTGGAATTGTCAAAATGCACGTAACGATAGAATATGTCATTACACCTTGTTAGCACGGAAACACAACTCCTATGATGTCTCGCTCATCTTATAAGTGTCAACCTAAATAATTAAGACAATCTGTATCAATATCTAATCAATGGTTTCATAGTTTCGTCATTGGGACATTTCGTAAAACACTTAGCGTGCGTAATATTCTTATCTTTATTTCATGGTAACCAAGCTAACGTAATTATCCCATCATAATCCAACACAATTATAAGGTTACAATAACCATATTTCACAATATCTTAATACAAACTATTTTCAAGAACTCAACTACATCAATTTATCAACCAATACAATAACCATCATATTCAACTATAGGGTTTACCTTAACCTTCCATGGATTTCTTTACTACAAGATCATTTAAGCTAGGATAAGCTTAGAAATACCAAGAATGGCAAGAATCATACCTTAATCATCCATGAAATACTTCATACCAAATTTCTTTTAATTTTTCAGGACTTCTGAATTGTTTCCGCCAATCCAAGGGAGTTTCCGAGAGAATCCAAGCTTTATTGTGGGAGAATTCACCTCCAAATCTTGTGTAATAGATCTTAAATTATTTGTATGCCTTGGGAGAGGGTTTCATAGCATGTATGTTTCATTTGGGGCAAAAATGAAATAAAATGAAGAGGTAGTCGAGATTAAGCTTTATATAAGGCAGCCCACCGCCTCACATATACGGCTTCATATGAGGAGAATATTCCCATATGTGGCCTCATATTCCACCACATATGGTGGCAGTAAGGTGGTGGGAGGGTTGCTTTAATCCACTGCCCCATCCGCGGCACGGAATGGGTTTCTTGGGGAAAAATGTTTAGCGTATTGTCCTATCTTCATCAAATCATGTCGAGATGTGATTACTTTGATCCCAATGTATTATAACAATCCATAGACCTTCTTAACATCCATTTAATTCATCCATAACCCTTGTAACGGGGCTTGTGTTATCAAAACTTAAATTGGTTAATCGGGTTCTCAAACGGACCGGAAACGACGAGTATAACTTGGAATGTTTTGGATATAATTCGAACATTGACCCAAGGCCTTCCTCATCCCTTTTAATGGTAATTATTCTCTTATCAAGTTACATCAGCTTTACAAGATGCACTCAACATAAGGGTTATAATCACGAAGGACATAATGACGGTTTAAACTCTCATGACTCCTTAAGTCCCAACTCGACCAGTCCTTAACCTTCCCAATAGAACCTTCTTCCGTATCTTCGGATCCTTAACTCAAAGTGTATTTTACTCAGGGCTAGCAACTCTTATATTCTTCGGCAACTTTTGGCAGAGTCCCCTTTGTACATAGGACCAACTCAACCTATCTTGCAATTAATTAACATGATTGTCGCTTCATAGAATTACACAATCACAACCTTATTGGTACCTCATCGACCCCACATGGTCGTACATCTCCTTTACAATATCACTTAGTAGCTGCAATTTACTCAAATCGTTGAATCCTGACATCAGAACTATGTTTTCCATTCCCTTGTTACAATTTTCATTACACGATAAGACTATTTTTATAGAAGTTCATAGGTACGGAGCATAAATAGAATTATAATGAGAAGATGTTGCATGGTGATCATCTTAGGTTAGAAGTTATATGCGTTCATTTCTTCTTCTATTCTTTCCTTCCATATTTATCCCATACTCTTATATATCCCTTCCTTACCTTAGTCATATCGTTACATTTATAGATATAATCATTTCTTACAATAACTCCTTTCTTACCTTCACATTTCTATCATGGTGAATTAGAAGTGGATACCCAATGATTGCCCTTAGTATCTAATATATGAACCAGATAGATAGGTCGATCTGTCATTGCATTCCTTGGTCAAGTTCGGGTATTACGATCATTAATGTCTCGAATTACATCATTCCTTCTTTATAAATTTTATTCTTCTCTTGTCATCAAATTTTTTAAAACATCATTTTATTTAACCCAAGCATTTTTCTCATAGCTTATTGTATCCCATTTACTATTGCTACTATGAATCGCTTCCTTCTTCGTTATTCAATAGAAGTCGTATCCATCATCTCTACACAAAGCCTTATGTGTCAACATGCCAGTACCTCGTATTATGGTTATTGTCATTCCAAGCTCAGTACACTTATAACACAATTTCGGCTATTTGAATATTACTTTTGGCTATCCCATTAGGATGAAGGAGGGGCTAACTCTGAACATCCAAAGTTCTGTTCAACTTGGTTTCTTAAAGGTTATTTTCCAATGTGAGAGAGTATTTGTACAATGGTCTGAGATATCTTCTGGAAAATGGATATTCTTCTTAGTATGAATTATTAGCCAATCTTTGACCTTATGGACGGTCCTAATTTCTACGATGTGAATTATCGAGCCCTTTATATATCAGTATTCCAAATCAGAATGGTTTATGATGATAATGGGATAAACTTTAGTAACTGCCGTGCCGCACAATAATCCTTGATTAACTCTTCCCGCTTCAAGTGTGCATCCTCTTCTGTGTGGACCATCTATTCCCGATTTTTGTAAGGTTTTCGTTGTTACCTTTACTTCACTCCAGACTATATCTCCGTATATTCTAGACGGGTGAATTGCTACAACATTCTTCATCTCGACGTTCCTTTAATTTTTGATACAAGATAGGTTTCTTCTGCATTTCCCTTTAGGGAATCATCATCACTTGGTATCTATTTATGCTAGCTACTGTTTATCTTATTCTTCCTTTTAATCTTCATATTCCTTTTCTTACTAGTGATATTTGACTATATCATCAACTACGTTTTTGTCTATTATATCAAAAAACCTTATTTCTCATAATGTCTCTAATTCTGATATCCTATAAATAACTAATCCAAAATAGGTCCATCTTTTCTTAGTCGTACCCTATTTATACTCAAGTATATTTTCTCGATGTGTATCACTCCTTTACCATTCATCTTACTTTTCCTTTTCCATATGTACTGAAGGTCGGATACCACTTCCTTTCTGATGTCTTTTTCTCCTTTTGTTGGCCTTATTCCTTAAGCATCCATTTTTTTCTCTTTCTCTAGACTTGTGCCCTTTAGAGAGAAACATTAACTTCACACTAGGAGCGCAATACTGGACTCTGGTAACTTCAGGATTAGCTACTCGCACATCCTACTATTCTTTTGTCGAGTATGTCGTATATATCTTATCTGGAATAAAACCTTTGACACCATCGTACTATTCTTCAGTATTTTTCACGCTAAGGGTTGTCATAATCTTTATCCCATCGAGGGATTCATGTTTACAGGGCATCAATTTGCCTAACTTACCGCAATCATCGTACTTGAATTAATGCTTTCACCTTTAAAGCTCGGCACAGGTTCCCTTTTGCAACCCACATCTTCAGTACTCACGTTAATCACATCACTCATCTCGTGGAGTTTTTAGTCAATTTGACAACTCCCAAAATTTACCATTATTTGCTTACTTTTATCCTTATTTCGTCATCCCTACTTTTCAACTCCTTTTCGTAATGACTACTTTAGCCTCTTTGAGGTTCGCTGATTATCTTGTCCTTCCATTATATGACCACGTCTGGCCTCATTCGCCATTACTTTTACTTACTTGTCTTCTATCTTCTTGCTGGTATTCGGGACTTAGCTAGTGTTTGACATATCTTTGTTCAAATTATAGCCTGGTTTGCAATTCACTCTGGCTTTCCCCCCCTAATGGTATTAAATCTTCTCTTAAACCGCTACTCAATCCTTTAACCTTTACATTTTTGGCTTAGATTCCTTTAAGGGTGCCTTGTCTTCATGCACCCCTTGTGCTTTTCATTTTTGGACGTCGGGGATTTTACACTTTTGGCTGGGAGAATCTATGTATCCTTTATTCTCTATAGTCCTTATGTACAACGTGATTATACTATTGTGATATCCATTCTAGCCTGATTATCGATATCCTTACCGTTAAATTCTTTCTGCCCGTTTGTCATTATGAGGAATATCCTTCGAGCTCATTACTTTGTCATAACATTCTTCTTGCACTTTCCAAACATCCTCCTACCACCTATAGTCAGTCTCCTATCATGTCATAATCTTTATCATAAACTGTCTTTAACCAGTTGTTCTTTCCCGGTCGGCTCATAGAATCATACCACGGAACTCAAAGTCTTTATTATCCATTGTTGGAAATCCACAATCCTTTGTCTCCACTCACACACGTAGATGTTAACCATAATTGAGGTATTCTATTTTCCTTTTTCTTTAATCAACAAAACTTATCATGTTTCCAGCCCCCTTAAGTAGTCCGATCCTTGAGGAAGAGTTGGGGTTCTTTAATCATCTCCCAGAGTGAGCCTTTACTCGCCTTGACCTCAAAAGTTCATTCACCCTCGTGTCAATCTTTCTGGGTTCCCCTAACTCCTTGGGCACGAGGTTACCATTGAAATTATGCATTCATAGCAAATTCTCACATTCCAAAAGGACGTAAGTTACCAAGAATCGAAGAACATTTCAAACTCTTTGACAATCCTTCTTGGCTTTACAATTCCTTTTTTAATATTACTTCAGCTTGACCTTTCTCGCCCAAAGCCTGGGATTTTCATACAACCATTAGTTGATATATTATCACAAATTGGGAGTTTAACTAGCATAGTCATCTGAAAATATGCCATACATTTCGGTGCTAGGTTATGTGTTCCATATCCTTTCCATATGCGTACCTAACTTCAATTGTACATTGGAGTAAAAATTTCCTCTTCAGTTGGTATTATTAGATTCACAATTCTCTTATATCAAAATTTCTTATTTCACGAGAAAGTTCAGGAAATCGGCTCCTCAAGTGGTATCACTCTTCCAGAATATTAAAAATGTCCATTTTACACACATAGAAGGTGTCTAGATGAATAAGAAAATTGGTGGCGTACATGCGCTCTTCTGCTCTCCTCGGGTAGCGTTCAAACTTGAAACTACATTATCCCTCTCCTCTTTCCTCATGTAGGCCAACCCGAGATATTCTCATCGCTGGTGTCCTCAATTACTACACTAATAACAACCTCCTATTCCATTATGACAAGGAACAACATACATCCGCCACACATCTTACAACATGGCTTAGACAACCCTATTTGATCTGCACTATTCTTATTCTAACCTCGAGATATTAAAAGTTGTGACCTCTGCGTCGGCCTTACCTGAGAACTCTGATCATACCTGATTTGTCGCAAACATCTGTCATGTTGATCATACATCTGAAGTCCTTCCTCATTCTGCCTCCCCCGCTAACCACCATTTGCTCTAACTCCCTTAGTCATTTCCCTTGCTCCAACTGAGTCAGCCCTACCTATCATTAACTTTCCTTGACCCTTCTAGGGGTCTATCACTGTCAATCATACTAGGATGGTATCATTCCTTAGAGGCAACTAACTGAGTCAAAACATGAACTTCCCTCCTAACATCTTCGTTAGATAGTATTATGGGTATATCTAATAGTACTAGAGTCTCTCTCGACACCCGTGATCGTATCTCGGTCAAAGACTGATGGGTAGGTAATTTTCTTATATCCTCTAATGGGTCGGTCTTGATAGAATATGTATCTCTTAAGGGGACATCGCTGAAATCATAAATATGACAATATTAGGAAAGAGATACTTACAGCTCGGTTCTAGTACACGATCCTAAATGCTCTGTAGCCTCCTTTTTATAAGTGTGGCATACAACACACCCATAATAAAGACTCTACTAGACACGTCTTGTAATCATACCTAGTACTAACCTGCTCTGATACCAAGTTCATCACATCCTAACCGTGGGGGGTGTGGCCGGCACCCGGCTCTCGAAGGCCCGAGCATACCAGTCCTGATACTAGTGACATATTCCAACAACACATGGGCCACCAAGGACTCTGATGAATGATTACAGATGAAGACATGATCACCTGCATGTAGAAAAGTCCCAACCTATACAGATATATATATATATATATATATAACAAGACCGACAAGGCCGATGTGTACAGAATGAGTCTGCTAAAGAGGCCTACAAGGCCACACAAGACTACTATACACAAAATGATGTCTACAAGCCTCTAAAGATTATATCAACAACATTTTGTCAGGACATGCCCCGCCATACCTAACTATATACATATAAATGCAACCATCATACCTATCAACTCACTAGACACCTACGAAAGAAAGAGGCATGACAATCTTCTGCTAAGTCGAGTCACCTACTGTGAGGGATCATTTAAATCTCTATATGTACCTGTGGGCATAAAATGTAGTTTTCCATAAGGGACATATGTATAAATAATGTAATGAATATGTAAGGCTAAATTTGTAAATAAGTATAATACTGTAAATGAACCATACGCTGAAACTGTAACTGAATGTATAACTTTAAGATAGAGTAATGGAAAGACTACTTGTACTCTGAGTGCCTTTGTAGGCTGTATTGTCAATCTCCTATATATATAAACTGCATATATAATTCCATAGTCCTCTGTGGGCAATATCATCAATATCATATATTTATAGCCGCGTATATAATTCCATAGGTCTCTAAGGATAATATAAAAATATAATACATGCATATGATGACCTCTTAAGGAATATAGAACTCTCTTTTGAACTCATCGGAGTGACGTATGGTCGTTACACCTCCAAATTAACTTATGTGAATAACATATTACTTGTTACTCTTTCAGATGACTCCATATGAACTATGAATCTCACTATTAGCTTAGCTTTCAGGAATCAATAAGGAGTCGAATTTTATGGACATCAACAAATGGCCTTGAAATGAAGATGTAATCTTGACAATGGATGAAAATACACATAAACCCATTAACAAGAAAACCATAAGTACTTTCTTAAGGACTAAGAGTAGAGATTTTATCAGATTTCATTGCGTGATCATCATTTTAGTATTGATCATGGAAACAACAAAGAAGTGTTCCTTAGATACCTTGTTCATAGTGCAACACCTCTCCTATGATGTCTCGCTCGTCGTATAAGCGTCAACTAAACAATTAAGACAATCTGTATCAATATCCAATCAATGGTTTCATAGTTTATTCATTGGATGATACCTTAGCATACATAATCTTCTTATCTAAATTTCATGGTAACCAAGCTAACGTAATTATCCCATCATAATCCAACACAATTCCAAGGTTACAACAACCATATTTCACAATACCTTAATCTAAACTCTTTTCAAGAACTCAACTACATCAATTTATCAACCAATACCTTACTACAAGATCACTTCAGCTAGGAGAAGCTTATAAATACCAAGAATAGCAAGAATCATACCATAATCATCCAACAAATCCTTCATACCAAAGTTCCTTTCTATTTTCCAAGACATTTGAATTTTGTCTGATAATCTAAGAGAGTTTTCGAGATAATCCAAGCGTGCTTGAGGGAGAATTCACCTCCAAATCTTATGGAGTAGCTCTTCAATGATGTATATGTGTTGCGAGAGGGTTTGAGAGCATGTAGGTTTAATTCGGGGGGAAAATGCAATAAATTGAAGAGGGAGTCGAGATTAAGATTTATATAGGGCAGCCCATTGCCTCGCATGTGCGGCTGCATATGTGGTGAATATGCCACCGCATATGCCACTGAATATGGTAGTAGTAAGGTGGTGGGAGGGTGGAATTGATCCGCTGACTCATCAGCAGCGCAAAATGGGTTTCATAGGGTAAAACGTTTAGCGTATCATCCCATCTTCGTCAAATCTCACCGAGATGTGATTCCTTTTGTCCCGATGACTTATAACCATCCATAAACATTCTTAACATCCGTTTATGTCATACATAACCCTTGGAATGGGGCTCGAGTCATCAAAACATACATCGATTAATCGGGTTCTCAAATGGGCACAAAACGACGAGTATAACTCGGAATCTTATGGATATGTTTCCAAATTTGACCCAAAGCCTTCCTCAACCATTTTAATGGTCATTATTATATTCTCATGTTTCATCGACTTAACACGATGCACTCAACATAAGGAATATAAGCACGAAGGGCATAACAACATTTTAAACTCTCATGACTCATTCGGTCCCAACTCGACATTTATTAACCTTCAAAATAGAACCTTCTTCCTTATCTTCAGCTCCGTAACATAAGCTATAGTTGATATGAAAATTTACGGGGTGTAACAACGTCAGTACTAAAGAATGTATTGTATATGTAAGGCTAAGAACCATAATTAAATATAATAATGAGAGTAAAGGAAAGTAGATAAACAACATGGACCTTAGGAAGCCACTAGGGGCATATGCAATGCATGATTTCATTAACAATGGATACATATATATTGTATATATTTTTAATGAAAGCATGTATTGCATATATATATATAAGGCACACTATGGGGAAATATCATCATCAAGCGTTCTCTTAGGCTTCATAACGTACCCAACTATAGTGGTGTACACATGTAAGTGTCGTACCCGGCCGACTATAGCGCAGCTCAGTGTCATAAATAAATACATATATATACAATGTATGAATGACCTCAGAAGACCAATGTAAACAACGAGAAGTGACAAAAGGTTGTTAACCCCCACCTATCATTATGTAACTACGTATATCAATGATCATAAGCCAACAAGAAACATAAAATCATCATATAACAAGAGATATCATGAAGGTATGTAGAGTAATCCCGCCAAAGGACAAATAAGGTACATGATGCATTCACGGATGAAGAACAACTATACTTTCTTCATTCAAGGATAATATTGGACAAGGAACATTCACCCTATAACATTTTCTTTACAATCATGCTAATAGAATGTTACACCCCGCGATTTTTTGTGTGATCGGATGTATTATTAGTCAATTTGAGCTCCGACAACCCGAGACCCTTTTCGAGTGTCACTTAGGACCTATATGATTTTCTATGAGGTATATGGGAGGTAGTAAGTCAATTGGATTACAATAATCACATCATGGCAATGTTCGATGAAGATTGAGTGATACACCCCACGGAAGCCAATCTATCTCGCGGATAAGACCATGGATCAGGGCCTTCACTTCCTTACCTCACTTCCCTCATTTACATTGGGTTTTGTGCCCGCAGATGGTGTTCTGTGGCATATAACCAAACGTTTCTCTGAGGCGGTAGGGTGTACTATTTAAGCCAAAAATCGATGGCCTTCTCATTTTATCCGAAATCCGACCCCTACATTTCCCAAATCCTATTCAACATCTCCATAGGGTTATTAGGACATAAAGCGTCCATACCATTCCATATTAAATCGAAATCCTCCATAGATGATCATGAAGAATCTTGGAAATCCTCACTTGATGGCTAGACAAGTTGGAAGTGGTCTTGAAGATGGAAGAGAACTTGTTCTAAAGAACTTTGTGGCTGGTGGAGGTATATTATTCTACCCCTTATTGATCTTAAACTTGTTGTATCTTGGTTGTTTGGGTTGGTAAAGATGATTGGGAGTAAATCATGCTAAACTCCATGAAGAAGTTATTATCATTTTTGATTTGTTCTTGAGTTAAACATGAGGATGAACATGGCTAGAAGTTGGAATATGTATTGTTGTTGTTATTGTTGTTGTTGTTATGGTTGTGGTTGTTTGTGTTGTGTTTAAGAAAAGTTATTAATATGTTAGTTTCTGTGAAACCCCATAGTTTGAGAAGCACGCCTTCTAGGTGCTCATTGGATGAACCGAGAGAATCGATTTCTAGATTGTTGATCTTATTTTTCGATCCAAACCTTTTATATTGTGTAGAGGATAACTCATTAAGTGTTAGAGGGTTCGAGAGGCATTGGTAACTAACCTACGTAGGTATATAAGGCAACTCCCTTCTTTCAAAGGCATGACATACAAAGTAATTATCGTTTTAAAAAGAAAAGTCGATAGAATCATTCTATTCATATGTCTATTACACATTATCGGGCATAGTTCTCTTGTTATTTTTATATTCTATGTTCATTGTTGATTGTCCGGTTGAGACCATACTCTTTTCTGATAGAGTCTCTCAAGTCACAATCTTGTATAAAGACAAGTTGTTTTTGAAAAAAAAAAGAGATAGAATCAAAGTTCAGGGCTGAAAGCCATGGTTACCTTTGAGGTCGAGTCCTACTCATACGTTGTTATCCTTCATTGAGCATACTTTTTGTCCCGCTATTGTATTTTGTGTATCTGGTTGTCTCTAAACTTCATAGACCTAAAAAGGAGGGTTCCAAAGATTTAGTCGTCGAGTCGACCAAGAGTCACTTCAATGCAAAGTCAAAGAGTTTATGATTTGAAATAGGCCAACAGCTAATGTTATCATAGTATATTATCCATACTACCAAACCTATGTTGGTGGGTAGTTACATACATATATATATATATATATATTTGCACCTCCGTTGCGACCAACTGGGCGAGGCACTTATAAGTGCATACATACATACACCTCAGATTATACCTGAGGTAAATGACATATTACACCTAGAGCTATAAGCCTAGGGCAGATTACAAACCATTGTTTCTATACGAAGAATTCAGTACAGTTTTAGAGTTTCAATGTTCGCCCTATGTGGCATACAGGTCTTCAAAGTATCACATTGCTTTTATGCTTCTCTTTACAACTTATATTTTCATATTTCTATTCATGCTTTACATACCAGTACCTTTCATTCTTACCGACGTCTATTTGTCGGGGGCGTTGCAAGTCATGTTGCAAATTCAAGTAGAGGTGCAAATATACCTCCCCAGTAGGCGTTAGTTGAGCTATGTGGATCGAGTGGTGAGCTTCACTTCATCTAAACCATCTGACTTAGAGTCCTGGGATGAGTCAGTATAGGTACAATTGATGGGTAGGTCGAGACCTTGTTCCCGCCATATCATAGTTATGTTTTCCATAAAGGCTTGTAGATTCAGTGGGTATATTCGATTGATCCGTATGACGACCTTGCCAGTTGTTGTACTCCTCTTGTTTGATGTCCAGATGACATCTTGTACATTTATGTTGTTATGGTTTTATCGGTTACAACTTATATTCAGTTTACATATTATGTTTCAGAGTGGTACGCTCAGGCCAGTGCGGCATCGGGTGCCGGCCACCCTCCCTTGTTTAGGGTGTGACAAACTTGGTATCAGAGCAGGTCTATCCCAAGGAGCCTACAAGTTGTGTCTAGAAGAGTCTTGTTTATGGGTGTATTATGCACCACACTTATAAGCGAGAGGTTATTGGGCATTTAGGGATAGTTTCTGTTCTTTCATCTCATAGATCGTGCAGTAGAGATTAGTAGTGAAATTTCTAGTATAACTCATGCTTTACATAATTTCAATGCTGACAATACCTAAATAACCTTTGTTAATTCATATTCATAGCTAGTCCATGAAATATTCTGACCACGATTATTGACACACTAGAGGTGCGAATATGATATTGATAATTCAGTGTGTGAGAAACTATCTCCCCCGTATACAGAGAAAGTGATATGGGTTCAAAAAGGTGAAGTATTGACCTTATAGTAGCAAATAAGGCAAAGCAATAGAGGTTCCTAATATCCAAAATACAAAAGATGGAACGCGGCTGAAATCCATAATTCAATAATGAAAGCCTTGTTGTCCCGTCTTCAGTGGTGATAAAACCACAATGAAAAGTACATGTTTCTATTGCTGATTATTGACGTCTATGAGCGTAAGTTTCACAAGACTTGGGACATCGAGATTTAGTGAGAACTTCAAATTATCCTCAGCATGAATGGTACTGAAGAATAGTACGGTTAGGAAGTGATGCCCCTTTAGAGAACGTGTACATGATGCACCTGGGAATTGTTAGCCATAAATGACCTTGAAAGGATTCAAATATTAGTGGGTCAGGCATGAAATCCTTTGTGCGGGAGATAAATATTTCCCTCAGTGAGACCTCTGTCAGAAATAGAGAAGATGAGGACATTAGATGTAAGAGAGGGTTATATCATGAAGGTATAGACGAGGATAAAAGGTGAAATTGATATCACTAGAATAATGCAAAGGCAAATGAAACATTGGAATAAAGGTATGAGATGACGAAGAGTCGTGAAATAAAGTATAGAAGAATGGAAAGTCGTGGCCACTAAAGATAGAAAATTGATGTAATGAATTATAAGAAAATGCTCGGGTTAATACTGAGATGTTATAAAAGAATAGGTCGCAGGAGATGGATAAGATTTGGCAAGAAAGAAAGATATCATCTGAAATATTCGCACTTTTAATAATCGAACTAACAAGCGCAGTGTAAAACAAACAGAGTATATTCCTAACCATTGATGCCCACCTACGTGTAGAGATGGCAATGGATCTTGGACCCGGTCCGGATCTGATGGATCCAGATCCGTTTTATAGGATATGGATCTTCAAAATTTTGATCCGACGAATCCGGATGGGACCCGGATCCATTTCTAACGGATCGGATCTGGATCTGGATCTTGTATTTATGATCCATATCCAGTCCAGATCCGATCCGTGGATCCATTTTTTATTAAATATATCCATAACATAGAATATAATTTTATAAGTATTTTGTTAAATTTTTTTCATAATTTATGTATTGGGTAAAGGGTTGAACTAGGATAAGGCACAAGTCACACAGCCATGTAATTTGTCTTTGAAGTTTCATTTCTTTTACCTATATGCTCTCTGCAGTTTCCCATATTTTCATTTCTATAAAAAGAAAAAAATATCATTCTTCTTTAAATTTCCCTTTCTTGAATCTGCTAGCCGTAAGCTTTAAGTATCTTTCTCTCATTTGTTAAATCAGCAAAAGAAAATTAGACTTTTGATATATGACTGACATTGTTTTATGTTGTTTAATGAAGTCAATCAGTAGAACTACAAGTGGAGAATCACTAATGCCTCCAAAAATTAGCTCGAACTTGCAACCTGTTCAGTATCACTAATGAAGTCAATCGTCTTTATTTTCTTGTGATGCTAAAACTTTGTTCAGTATTTTGGAAGAATGGATTCATGTTTGTGTAGGTTGATTGAATGAACTCAATAATGTTTTTCAATCAGATTGAGTTTAATTTTGTCATAAAAGTTTCAACATGTGGGAATTTTATTCAAGTCAAAAAAATTTACATGTAGATCCAGATCCGACCCGTGGATCCGATGGATCCGGATTTGGATCTGATTTTTATGGATCCGATGGATCTGGATCAAGGTATGAAAAATGGATCTGGATTTGGATCTAGTAGGATTCGGTCTAGATCCGATCCATTGCCATCCCTACCTACGTGGTTCTTATGTTGTGAGTCGGGACATCGGTGGGAAGGTGTTATAAGACCAAGTACCTATTATGAGATTTGAGTAAGTACAAATCGACGGGATAGGCGTTCAAAATAATTTATCCATTAAATCAAGCAACATTAACATTGAGTCGATCCTTCAGATAGGACGGAATAAGAGTTGAAGGCTCTTGAAAGGATATAATAAGAGCTATCGCGGAATGTCAAATAAGCAAATAAGCAGTAAAGAAGTACTCTTCAAGGAAGGGCGGTCCTTAAGGGTCAGTAAGGAATGAGCCCCCAAAGGTTATTATTTTTTTTACCAAGATTAAGCGTGTCAGTCATGAATATGTGACACCTTACTTATGCGAGCAATTTAGTGAACTTACTAAGGGATATTGCTTTAAGTAAAGTTATGAGACGTTAAAGGATTGTAGATGATGAAGAATGTCGAATTGACGACCTAATATCATAAGAAGGAAATTTCTAATGCAGGAGGAGTAATACATAGAAGTTGGTGCGGGAAAGAACCGACATAGACTCGTATGATAGTTTAGTAAGAATATGCAAGGGTTACAAAGGGAAGATTTGCAATGGCTAAGGTTGCATTACCTAAATTTTGTTGATGTGCCATAAATGTCGACGGATATGTATGTATCGATAGAGATAGTATGAAAGGAATGATAGCAGCCTCCCTGTTAAAATAGGTAATGTGATGGCAAAGATCGCTAACTGTAAGGGGTTCTCCCATGAAAGTATGAAGAATAATCATAGATGAAAACATACGTAAGCTCTAGAGGAGTATTCTTAATTTATGAATCTAAGGATAAGTTGAGTTTCAAGCAAGAGGTGATAGTATGAGGGTTTAGTATAAGGTGACTAAGCAGAGGGGCTACAAAGCTTGGAAGTAAAAGCTGACGGTAAAGGTTGATATCAAGAATAAGCAAAAGGAGATGTAATGGTAAGGAGGATAAGCGATAAACGATTAGGGATATCCAAGATCCTGCACGAATATACACTTACAAAAATTCCTAAAAGCATATTGCCGGTGGTTATTTACTAAGAGCAATAGAAGGATTTAATCCATATACAGATGTGAATGACTCACCGATAGTGATGATAGTTGAATAAGGACCAAGATTTAATTTTATAATGAAGCGTAAGTCCAGAAATAGGAAGAACCCCTGAATACTAGAGGTTGAGATATGTCGATGCATTGCAATGTGCTTATCCAGAAGAAATAACAGGAGAAGATTGTTTATACCTAAAGCCTATGATTTAGGGTCGACAACAGTGAGCCCACATTAGAAGTATAATAACGAGGATCTCCAGTGTAAAGCTGAGATGAGTTTCTCTTACTAATAAGTAAAGGCACCCTCTTGGACGGGTCGCAACGGTATAAAGATTTATGATCCCTCTTAAAGAGAATAGGAGTTCTTGGAAAGAAAAAGAAAGTAAGTAAAAAAGATGAACTCTGATGATGTTAGACCACGTGATTTTTCTTAATAGAAAAAAGTTTCGGAAGTTAAACTTCATCAAGTGAGTATCCCATAAATATGGTGGAAAAACAAGAGCATAGCATTGTTCTAACCGACCGATCGAGAATGTGAACATGTAATTAAATTAATGATAGAGGTTTTATATAAAACTCAGTGGTATCCCTCCTTTAATGGATGGAGTAGAAGATGACCGTATAGGAGTTCGGTCCTATGACCTTTTAATGAGTAAGTTCAACGGAACATAACAATAACCTTTGAAGTAACGTAAGATGAGTTAAGGAAATGAATTAGCCTATATTGAGGCCCGGATAAAGGAAGGACTAGAAAAGGAACTTCAACCAGTAGTAAGTTTAAAGGTCCAATTTCAGGGCTTCAATGATAATAGAGTCAAACGCGGGGAATATTAGTGTCATCCTGATGGCAAAAGAAAAACAAATGACAAAGAAAGAATTGGTTGTTGATACCATCATAAGGTAGGGTTTCGTGGTAATAGAGCCCATGCCAGAGTTAAAGTGAGACATAGTTCTCTAATAACCAAGTTGACAGTGTACTTGAAGTTTTGCTAGATTGTGGAACAAAATGGGAGCGGAAGTGCCTTGTTCCCGCTATCTTATTCGCCTGAATTTGATAAAGGTATGCTATGACATTTGAGTAATAAGTCAATGTGGTAATAAGAAGCAGAGCAGTGCCGGGTTTTGGCATAACACCCCTGTGGTCAGCATGATAAAACAAAGCATTAGAGGGCCAAAAGGGCTAGTATACCGAATTCAGATTCCAACATAGAAAGTATAGCGTGTGATAAAGCTCAGTATGTATACGTATATGTTCTTATAAAAAATATTACTCTCAACGGTTGATGATCGATAGAATCGCAAGTTCACCCGTTCTTTCTAAGATAAGATATATTCACATAGTGAAGGATTTTTCTAGTTGTCCATCGACAAAATGTCGTAAGATTCCAGGATATTTAAATATCCAATACTCCAAGTCGGGAGGACCCAATTTCAAAGAAAAGTGTATAGGCACAAGGAAAACCATTGTAGTTTGCTCCTAAACAAGTGGTCAATCTGAGCACGTGATCTAGACACTCGAGGGTATGATACATAAAGGTATACTTGATCTATAAGAAGGATGGGATGATCATCTACCTTGTTATAAGGTGTATATTATGGCGGTTATCACATTATCATAAATATAGATACTCATAATACCTTGTTTGGTTGAGGGTATGGATTGTCGATCAATTTCCTCGACGTAAGAAAGTAAGGAGTTATTTAAACCTATGTTGGTTCTGTTAGCCCACGGATTTGTGGAAGAAGTAAAATTCGTACAGGAGTGAATGCCAATAGTCCAGAATTTGCGGTAAGTCACCTGCCAGTATGCAATGCTGGTATTTAAAGGACAATGTTTAGGATAGGATGTCCTTGAGAGCCTTACCCATAAGACATGTAATAATAATTTGGCTAGGAAGGAAAGTTTAACTCCAGATACAGCAGACCGTATAAGGTTACCTAAGGATTTATCCAAGTGACCATCGAGCATGAGATTATCCCCAGAATCAGGGGGAGTTCACTCAGTTCTCACATATTGACATTACTGAAGTTATAAGAGGTTTCTCTCAAATTTTACCTATCGAGAATGTTCGGATTACTAATGACATATCTTATGAATATGTATTGACAGCTATCCTTTATCACTAAGTCCAAAAGTATCAGACTCTGGAGATGGCATTCGTTAAAGTACTCTGGAAAAGCAATGGCATATACGTAATGATATGGGCAACTAAGAAAAGGCATGAGATCTAGATATTCTCACATAGTTCGGATATCAAGTTCTCGTAATACTCATGTGATATGATCCTCTTTTTCCTACTCTATAGTGGTGAACTTATCGTATTCCCCTAGTACAGAAGATAATCATAGCACAAATGTAAAAGACGCAACTCGGACACCGAAATTAGAAAGTCGAGGTTAGTTATGGCTTACTCTTTTGTGTACCATGATAGATAGACGGTTGTGTGATACCGGTATGATATCATATTACTTTGGATATCCCAATGTGGAATTTATGTTCATTCTGGATGAGTGATAGGTTTTGAGTTAGCCTTATTTATAGAGGAGACTCTGACAAAAATCTGGTAAAGACCCAATAGTTAAAGCCTCTCAGTTACGTCCCTCAAAATTTGAGGACGAATGTTCTTAATGGGGGGAGACTATTACACCTGCAATTTTGTGTGCGATCAAACGAATGGTTAGTAAATTTGAACTCTGGCAACCCGGAACCCTTTTTGAGGGTCAGGTATGACATATATGATTTTCTAAGGGGTATATAAAAATTTGGAAGTCAATTATATTAAAGGAATCACATCACAACAAAGTTTGATGAAGAGTGAGCGATACGCTAAGCGATTTGCACCACAGAAGTAGATCCGTCTTGCGGATAAGACCACGAATTAAGGCCTTCACTTCCTCACCTCACTTACCTCATATGCATTGGGTTATGTGTCCATATATGGTGTTCTGTAGTGCATAACCATCCGCATTTACCAACATTTACCAAACCCTCTAAAAAATCTCCTTAGGGTTCTTAGGTCATCAAGGGTCCATCCCAGACCAAATTAAAGGTAAATCTTCCATATATGATCATAAAGAATCTTGGAAATCCTCACTTAATGGCTAGACAAGTTGGAAGTTGTCTTGAAGATGGAAGAGAACTTGTTCTAAAGAACTTTGTGGCTGGTGGAGGTATGATTCTTCAACCCCTTATTAATCATAAACTTGTTGTAGCTTGCTTGTTTTAGTTGATAAATATGATTGGCAGGAAATCATGCTAAACTCCATGAAGAAGTTATTATTGTTTTTATTAGTTCTTGAGTAAAACTTGAGGATAATCATGGCTAGAAGTTGGAATATGTATTCTTGTTGTTGTTTTTGTTGTTGTAGTACTTTTTGTGGTTTTTGATGTTGTGTTGAATTGCAGTTAGTAACATGTTAGTGGCTGTGAAACCATATAGTTTGAGTAGCACAAATTCTAGGTGGTCGTTGGATGATCCGAGTGAATCAATTTCTGGATTGTTGATCTTATTTTAATCCAAATCTTCTATGTTGTGTAGATGATCACTTGTAAAGAGTTCGAGGGTTAAAGAGCCATTGTTAACTACGTGATGTAGGTATTTAAGGTTATTCCCTTCTTTCAAAGGCATGACATCCAAAGTAATTATCATTTTAAAAAGAAACGTCGACAGAATCATTCTATTCATATGTCTATTATCCCTTGTCGGGCATAGTTCTCTTGTTATTGTCATATTCTATGTTCATTGTAGATTGTTCGATTGAGACCATACTTTTTTCTTATGGAATCTCTCAAGTCATAGTCTTGTATACTGACAAGTTGTTTTTCAAAAGCAAAAGAAGAGATCGAATCGAAGTTAATGGCTGAAAGGCATGGTTACTTTCGAAATCGATTCCTATTCATATGTTGTTATCCTTTATTGAGCATACTCTTTAACCCGCTATTGTATTCTGTGTATATGGTTGTTTGTAAACTTCATAGACCTCAAAAAGGAGGGTTCCAAAGATCTAGTCGTTGAGTCAACCAAGAGTCATTTCAGAGAAATGTCAAAGAATTTATGAGTTTCAAAGAGGCCAAGAGCCATTGTTATCACAGTATATATTATCCACACCCCCGGACATTTATTGTTGGGCAGTTATGTAGATATATATATATATATATATATATATATATATATATTATTTACACTATCATTGCGAATAGCCAGTGGGAAGTTGTACATGTACATTATACACACCGCGTCGCGCTACAGTCGGTCAGGCGAGGAACTTATCTGTGCATCTATCCATACACCTCAATGTATACCTGAGGGAAGTGACATATTACACCTTAGGTTATAAGCCGAGGGCAGATTACAAACCAATGTTTCTATACCAAGAATTCAGTACAGTTTCAGAGTTTTATTGTTCGCTCTATGTGGCATATAGGTTATCAGAGTATCACATTGCTTTTATGCTTCTCTTTACATCTTATTTTTTCATATTGCTATTCATGCTTTACATACCAGTACCTTTCATTCATACTGACGTCCTATTTGCCGAGGGCATTGCATGTCATGTTGCAGATTTAGGTAAAGGTACAAATATACCTCCCAGTAAGCATTGGTTGAGTTCTGCGGATTGAGTGGTGAGCTTCATTCATTCGAAGCTTCTGAGTCAGAGTCATGAGCTGCGTTGGTATAGGTATAATTAGTGGGTAGGTTGGGCCTTGTCGCGGCCATATCACAGTTATGTTTTCCATAGAGGCTTCTAGATTCGCTTGGTATATTTGGTTGATCCATATGATGACCTTCTTGGTCTTGTACCCTATTGTATACAGTTGTTTGGAGTTATTGTACTCCTCTTATTTGATGTCTAGATGACGTCTTGTGTTTTCATGTTGTTATGGTCTTGTCGGTCGCAACTTTTACTCATTTTACAAGTTATGTTTCATAGTGGTACGCTCAGGTTAGTGTGGCATCGGGTGCCGGCTACACTCCTCTAGTTTGGGGCGTGACATAGAAAGCAAAGGGTAAGCCATACATACCTCGTCTCTTGGCCATCGTCCGTCCTACCAAGTCTTACATTCCATACGAACGATGACCTACATGATAAAGGTAATTCGGATCAAAATCAAGTTGATAGCTACAAGATTGATTCAATGCGACATTCCATCGAACACTTAGTGTGCACAAATTCTAATGTCTTGTTCTCGTGGTAATCAAGCCACTATCATCTCCTTCCCATTAACCACAACCAATCAAGATTACAACTTCCATATTCCACCATATCCATCCATAACTATCTCAAGAACTTAGTCAAAACCATTTAATTATCAACATACTTCCATCTTAGGATTTAGCAAGATTGTTACAAGTTATATCTATCAATTGATCAAACCAAGCTAGCAAAAGTTACATTACATTAATGAGTAGCCAATTCTTACCTTAAAACTATTAAAGCATCCCCTATCACAAGTCCCCTTCCAACCTCCAAGAACTCCAAGCTTCACCTAACACACTAGAGAGAATTTCTAAGATGATCTAAGCTTTTTAAGAGAGAATTCACATGTTATTCTTATGGAATTGCTATTTAATGGTGTATGGACCTTTGGAGAGTGTTTGAGAGCACCTAGGATTTATTTGTGTCGTAAATAAATGTTGGAATAGGTTGCCACCAATATTTGGCCTTAAATAGGCCTCCCATCGCCTCAACATTACTAGAGGATCTGCATCGCACAACGTGATGTTCAGCAGCATCCTCCACCTCATATGGTGGCACGGTGGTGGCTAAATGATGTCTTTGATCCATGGCCCCATCCGCGAAGTGGAATGGATTCTGTGAGGTAAAATACTTAGTGTATCGTCTTATTTTTCACAAATTATGCTGAGGTATGTTTCTTTCAATCCAAATGACTTATAACCATTTGTAAACCTCCTTAATATCCATCTACGTCGTAAATAACCCTCATAAAGGATCTTGAGTCACCGGGGTTCAGGTCGACTAACTACGCTCTCGTTCGTGCACAAACTACGAGGTGTAACACAAAACCTTTTGGTACACTTTCAATATTTGCCCAAAACATTCCTTACATTCTTATAGGCATCATAACTTCTTCCAAGTTGAATTAGTTTACTCACGACGTAATCAATGTAGGAAATATAAGCGCGAATGGCTTAGCAATTCTTCAACTCTTGCGACCTCAATGGTTTTAACTTAATCACTCTCTTTATATTATCGAGGACAACTTCTTCCTTGTTGTATTCCCATTAATTTACAACCTATTCAATGTATGAATGTGCGGGGTGTAACACTCCTCCTCAAAGCCAAATTCTAATCGAGCATCACCAAATTCCACCGAATAACATGAGAACCATCCGAATGGTACCTCTTGAGTATCGAAACATGAAATATTGGATGAACACCCAACAACTGAGGAGGTATTGCCAACTTATAGACCACCTCACCAATATGCTGAAAAATCTCAAATGGCCAAATATACCTCAGGCTCAATTTTTCCTTCTTCCCAAACCTCATCACATCCTTCACGAGTGAGACCTTCAACAGAACTCGCTCCCTAACCATAAACTTCAAATTACAGGCCTTCCGATCCGCTTAACTCTTTTGTCTACTCTGAGCCGTGAGAAGCCTCTCCTGAATCAACTTCACTTTATCCAAGGAATCTCTCAACATGTCCTTATCCTATGGCCTAACCTCGAAGGCATCAAACTATCCAATCAAAGAGAGACAACTTCTACAATACAAAGCCTCAAATGGTATCATCTCAATACTCGAATGATAACTGTTGTTGTATGAAAACTATGCTAAAGGTAGAAACTGATCATACAGGCTCGCAACATATCCTCGAGAACCTAAATAGTGCGCTAATATTGACCATCGATCTTAGGGTGGAAAGTTGTACTAAGTTCCACTCTAGTACCCAACTCCTTCAGCATGGACTGCCATAAATTAGATGTAAACTGAGTGTCTCCATTCGAAATGAAAGCAATAGGCACCCTATGCAAGCTATCTATCTCCCAAATGTAGATTTTGGCAAACTTATCTGAATTATAGGTAGTCTGAATCGAAATGAAGTGATCAGATTTGGTCAACCTCTCCATAATGACCCAAATAGCATCAAATTTGCCCAAAGTTCGCGACAATAATACCACAAAGTCCATAGAAATATGCTCCCAGTTCCACTTAGGTATAGGAATCCTCTAAATGACACCACTAGGCTACTGGTATTCATACTTCACTTGCTGGAAATTCATCCATTGAGACACGAACTTCACTTGCTGGCAATTCATCCATTGAGACACGAACTTCACTATGTCCCTCTTTATCCGACACCACAAATAGTGTTGCTTCAAGTCATGAAGCATCTTTGTAGCCCCTGGGTGAAAATAATACCTCGAACTATGAGTCTACTCCGTGATAAATCTAGTCAAATCACCCATCCTAGGAAACACAAACTCGGCCCTTGATCCTCAAAACACCATCATCATCAAAAATTGCCTCCTTAGCCTCTCGCCATATCACCTTGTTGTGAATCCTACACAAATTCACATCATCAAACTGTTGAGCCTTAATTTGTTCGAATAAGTAAGATTGTGCCTCTACACAAGCTATAACTCTACCAGGCTCCGAAATGTCGAGTCTCACAAATCGGTTAGCCAAAGACTGAACATCCTCGATTGAATGTTTGACAGAAAGATTTTTATTTATAAATATAATTCCATAACATTATTCAATTTTTTGACAAAAAAACAACTTATTAATTGTAACTGAAAAAGGAACAACATGCAATGTGAAATAACAGGTCAATAAACTAAAGCAGAAAAATTAAAATTGAAAATGTGACCCAAATTAAAAATCTAAAAAAAAAATAATTTAATGTAATACTCTTTTGTCAAATTTCAACATAACCTAAGTAAATATAATTCAAAAGAAAGAGAAAATATAAGTGTATAACTTCATTCAACAAAGAAAGTTTACTTTAATAACACCACTCATTATATGCCAAGTTTGTTAATGGCTCATTCTTTCTAATATTAGGAAATGTAGTTTCAAAAATTAGAACAATAACGCAATTATTCTATATGAAGAAAATAAAAAATACGAGGAATTACATGAAATCACAAGAAATAAATATTGGAAAATGAGAATAAAGAAAATGAAAGATAAATAATAGAAAATAGAAAAATATATTTTTGAAAATAAAAAACAATTTAAAAAGTAAAAATTAAAAAAATAAATTAAAATAATCGAAATATGAACAAATTAAAAAATAAAGAAATTAAAATAAAAACAAAAAAGAAAGAAACTAAAAAGTAACCTTATAATTACATCATATAATTACACTCAATTCTCAACTTCCCACCCCCTAAAAAGTAACTTTGCACCAGTTGGATCACAAGAACCTAAACAATGTCTTTGTCCTGGAGCATTTGAACTATATTTGATTGAATTAGCAGATAAGTAGGCAAATCAACGTAGGGATTCACATACTTGACTACGTTCTGTCACGGCCCCTTTTCAGGAATCGTGGTGGCACCTACATAATCCCACCATATAGGCAAACCACTCTCAACTTATTAAACATGATAAGATATAAGTAAAAGAGAAAGTTCTACAATACTACATAATTTGTCTCATAATATAATGCGGAAGAAAATGATAAGTCTAATACATCCAAAATAAGCCCGAAGTGAACTAATATGTTAGTACAAGAGCACTAACAAATCTGATACAAGTATGACAAATGGGCATGCAGGACAAACCCAAATACATAGTCTAGAACAAGTATCTCGAATGCAAGAAAAAGACCGTGATAAAGAAGGAGCATCCAAGGGTATGAAGAACATAGCATCCTCACCTTGAATACGGAGGATCAACTACTCGAACACAGCCATGTGGTCTCAAGATGGTGGTCAAATTTCTATTTGCATCAAGGAAGGATGCAGCAAGTGTAGCATGAGTATACAACGTACCACCATAGACATCATTGACCGACAACGATGGAAGGTACATAATCAAAGATAAATGTCATGTTGACACCAAGTAATCCTATATTACATAGTCCAATAATCCAGGTAAGGTCATATACTCTAAATAAAGGTTCACAAAGTTCACATGTTTCCTTATTTCAATAATAGTCCATATACACTTACGTAACCAGTTCTAAGAGTTCTATAATAGTTTAAGTATCATGAAACAAGTATAAACCTTTCACTCACAGAATTTAGTCAAGTCATCAACAATCATTTCCAATATAAGTTCATTCACAAGTAATCAATGATATGGCATATATATGTGTGATATGAATGCAATGCATATGCCAGATACCTTTCCATGAATCAGAATACACAATTTACAGGGGTTTGTCATATAAAAGTGACCTATGGGGGACCCACGAAGTCCATATACCCCTCCACTCCGGAATAACTCATCGGATCACAGAACCCAACTCTTGGATGTAATAATATCATGTTGTAGGCGTACAACTCCGATACCCGCATATCAATCTCAGTTTTTTCATAATCTCAACATTGTTCTTACATTTTCCGGTCCTTTGGATCCACAACATAATCATAGCACTCCAATATCGATATCACAAAGCCATGAGTGTAGTAATCTAAATGACAATTTAAGGCAAGATATCATGATACAATTAGATAAGAGATGAAATATCACATGCTTCTAAGAATTCAATACATATATACAAACCCAAGTACAATTCAGGATACCATGTCAAAAGAATGTGTGATGAGTAAACATATCAAACAACTACGGCGACAAGCCCAAATATTAAACAGTGGAAACTAGCACGAGGTTGATTCCCCAAACCCCATCATCACAGTTCAACAACAGTACCCACTCAGACGTTCATCACCACCGCCTGAGTGGGCCCCTTGGAAGAATAGGCGATACAAAAAAGTTATTTGATGAGATTCTATCTACAGGGCCCAAACCTTATTTATTTGCTCATGGCACTTTGCTCAATGGTTATTTCAAGTACGGACTTTTTGAAGAATTTATGTCACTCATTGATAAGTTGGAAAGAAAAAAAAATACTGATTTCATATTTTATAATATTATCATTAGTGAATTGTGCAAAAATGGTAAAGTCGACAAAGCTCGTGAGATTTTTGAGAAACTTTCTTCAATGGGGTTACATTCGAATGTGAGAACATACACTATAATGATAAATTCATTTTTCCTTGTTGGATTTTTGGATGAAGCTAAATATATGCTAACAAAAATAGAGGACAACAATTGTTTATCAAACAATTTCACTTATAATGTGTTTGTTCAAGGATTTCTCAGGTGAAACAAAATTAGTGAAATTGCATCTTTCTTGGCTGGAAGGGGCTTCTCATTTTATGAAAGTACATCTGACCTACTAGTAAAGGTTATAAGTGAGAATTATTCATCATTGACATGATACTAGAGCTTCACTCAACAAATAAATCACATTAACTTATCACTTCTGATGCAATATCTTGAGCTTTCAAGGTAGGCTTATTGAGGAGATACATCACTTCTGATATTTTGATCATTTTTCACTCTTCTTTATCATGGATATCATATCTTACTGCACTCTTAACATGATGAATGATTTGAGTTCCCTTATGTATACACATTACAAGTCTAGAGATATCATTTTCAGTGTTGTTTAGTTATGTAAAGGTATTATCATTTTCTATCTTTTGTAGAATCTATCGCAACTACCTGCAACTTATAAGTTGCTAAGGAAATTAGAAACAATCTTTTGACATTTTGTAAAGCTTGGTATATCAACAATAATTGGAACACTAGATCTGACAAGATAAACCCCACAGTTATGTTCATAGACCATATTGTATGAGTATTTGTGATTTTCATGAAATTGAATTAGAACTTGTTAAAATTTGATGGGTTACACTATTGGTGACGATCAATACAATATTCAAATTAACGTAGAATGTATTTTTGGAGGTTTATATATGATCCAAGAGTACTGGATGCTTTATTGGAAACTTACATTTTCATAGAAGAATAATAATGTCTAAGATAAGTTCACAAATTGTCATCACTATTCAAAAATGTCGTACTCCATATCGTCATTGACAACTAACATAGAAGGCGGAGGGAAGGAATTTCTTTTGAAGATGTAGAGATTTGTTTACAGTTCTCTACTGTAAGTGTTTGTTTCTTTATTTTAGATTATGGATTTTAAGTTTTTAGTGTATACGCTACTTGTTATTGTAAGAATTTAGCGGGGAGGGGGCGAGGGGGGGGGGGGAAGGACCCCATGTCTTATCATATAATAAAGTGCATTTGATGTTTCTAAAATTTTCAGCTGACAATTGCCACGGTGAAAAGTTTTGACTCTCCAGTTTCTACAAATTTTTGTCATAGTTAGACATATTTAATTTAGTGTCAAATGATTTTTGTACTTCTCTTTATTTTCTCCCCTCTCTTCTCTCCTCTCTCTCTCATTAACTTTCTTGAACGAGATTTTCTCAGAAAAATTATAGTACAGTGAAGATCATCCAAGTCAA
The DNA here is from genome assembly GCA_034509755.1 of Anisodus tanguticus. Classification (NCBI taxonomy): domain Eukaryota; kingdom Viridiplantae; phylum Streptophyta; class Magnoliopsida; order Solanales; family Solanaceae; genus Anisodus; species Anisodus tanguticus. The sequence goes on along the minus strand of CM067546.1, from coordinate 19,464,023 downwards.
TGAAAGTTGGAGACGTTATGACAGAAGAGGTAAACTTAAAAGCCTCTTCTCGTTATAGAAGAAATGTGCAACATCAAAACGTGCTTCTTGTCAAAATCTATTCTAGTAGATAGATCTGTAGTTAGATTTGCGACATATTTTATAACGTGATTTCAGGTTTGTATATATCTGGGTTTGCAAATCAAGCTCAGTACGGTCACACCAGAAATTAGAGTTCTGAAAGCTATTCAGCCGATAAGAGGTGCTATTTTCTGCTTCATTTCTCAGACCTTTAGCCTTTCTTAAAGTGTATTTGCCTCAAACACAAGAAGATAAGTTTAAGTACTTAGCAACTTGTTGAGAGTAATTTGTATTAGTTTGTGGGGAAGTAGAAGTCCTAAATTGGTTGGGACAATGTATAAGCGTGGAAGTCCACCAAGTGTTCTTGAATTAGTAATTGACATATTGAAGGTTTGGCTCACCAATATTAAATACTTGGACTTGGAGTTGTTCGGTCGAGCCGAACCTTCAAATAAAGGGTTTTAGTTATTTTAGGATTTAATTTTAAATTTTAATTTGATTTCTAACTGAGATATTGTTCATTAAATAAGGAACTTTTTCTAAATAACCTTCTTCAATCTCTATAAATTATGCCTTCCTTGAAAGTGGATTATCGATTGGAAGTACACATTTTGTCTTTCTCTTATCCCTAAGGAACTTGTTTGTATCCTTCTAAATAGTATACACCCAATATTTCTTTATTCTGAAATAACATGTCACTTGCCAGATAACCGCATTAGGCATATTCCTGTTGTTGATCATACTGGTATGATAGGGATGGTGTCCATTGGAGATGTTGACCGTGCTGTGCAAGTTAGCATAGGAATTGTTACACCCCGTAACATTATACGTCGATGTCATAATAAGTTAGCTAGCGTAAGCCATAGAAGTTATGATAACCATATGAGGTTAAGTAAGACCTTAAACAAGTGTTAAGAGTGTACCCAAAGGTTTCGAGGTCAAATGAATCGAAGGAAACAAGTTCGTCGAAAAGTAAATTATGTGGTGCCATTTCACAGACCATTTTTTGGACACCATCAGACCGTGAAATGGGATCAGAGAGGCAACGTGAGAGTGAACATTTGATAGCCAAGTTGCACTGACTATTTGTTTGCGAATCATTTTTTGGTCTGTGAAATAAAATCGATGGTCGACTTTAAGTGTTATAAGATCGATCCAGTCTTCATTTCTCATCATTGCTCGACCAAACTAAGTCCCTAAACTCTCCTAAGAGTCCTCTAACAGTTTTCTAAGGCCTAAAAATTAATTCCAACTCTATAGTGTTATTGTGGAGTTGATGATTATTGTGAGTTGAACAAGGCTTGGTTTTCAAGTTGAAATCACTTTATAAGTCAAGTAAAGTGTTCTCTTGCTTGTTCTTGAGTTAAATCTTGTCTTGGTTAAGTTCTAAGTGTGGAAAACCACAAGATAGATGCTAGAGATGTTTAAAGTGTAGTTTTATTGTATGTGATTGTTGGACTATTTTGAAGTGAATCTTAAGGTATTCCATGGATGGAAATTATGACATGTAGTTTTTTATGATGTTAAGTGTGGTGTGAGTAAGGAAGTGTAACACCCTGAACCATGGCCTAAACGAAACACGACACTCTGTGTCTGACTGCATATGACCTAGTTAACCACATGGCTTGCTGAATAAACATGGACATCAAAACATACAATGGTAATGATTTAAAACATGTATAATATAATACTGAAAATATGATCTTGAAAATATAATTGCGGAACAATCTGAAAATATATTAAGTTTGAATACTAAACATCTGACATGATATGCTAAACTAGTATATGAAACCTCTAAACATAAGTCTGCCTACAAAATTATTTTACCAGGAAAAGACCCTGGCATACCTCTGTTGTAAAGCGTGAAATGAAAATAACTAAACTGACACCCTGATTGAAATGGGGCTCACCAATAGCTAATACAGATAAAATCCGAATAAGCGGATCCATCATCCTAAAATTCAGTACATGTACTATAAAGTGCAAGCCATAGGAAAAAAGAGATGTAAGTATATTTGAATTATATTGTATGCTAATCAACTGAAAGAATAAACAGATACATGAAATAATAGGACTGAAACTGTAACCTGTGCATGAGCATGTATAATATCTGACATGAAATAATATAAGACATGATAAGTCATTTTAAGTGGGAGAGCCTTAGTATAACTGACATGTAACCACCATGTGAGAATGTTGCATTTGATCTCTACACGACTAGCTAGGCCATCTCGTATCTTGCCGGGGTACAAGACATGAACATGACATGAATGGATCCAATAACCTGCAATGGGTAACATGAAGGAATCATCCTAATTGGACAGAGCAATCCTTATCCTACGTTGGCATACATAGTTTTAGGTATTCAACCTTCTCGGTAATTTATGCAACTCCCAAAACATGAACATGAATATGTTTGGCTTGTAAGCCCATGAATTTCATAATTATAACTTGTAAATATAATTTGTTAATATAATTTAACATGAGTATAAATATAATATAACTTGTGTGAAAACATGTATAGTTTCATGGATTGAGTATTAATGATTCATGACTCGTATTTAAGAACTCATGAGATTTAAGACATGCGTTCATAGATTACCGATAGGTTCATCAAAATCACAACGAAATATTATGAATACAAACAATGATAACACAAATATAAGCATCATATATAGTTGTAGATGTATATAGGGTCATCGTGAAGTAGAGCAAACCCTAAGTCTGAGAGAATTCGTGTTTCTTGGATTAAGAATGGTGTGTGGAAGAACATTGATGTTTCCACACATGGATAGAAGCTCGACATACCTTAATCGCTCAAAAATATGTAATAAAGGTCTGAACTTTGAAGAAGAAACCCAAAAGCCTGAACTTCATTCCTTGTGGGCGGCTTTCTTGAAAATCCTAGGTTAGAAACAATAAATTTCTACTTAATATTCATGTGTATACGCTATAATCCACTTGGAATTGGATTACCTTTGTGTATGAGAGTGATGGGAGGAGAGAACCTTTATGCTAGGGCTTGAAAATGATGAAAAACTAATTTTTAGAACTGATTTCACGAATATATATTGTTCAGCCATCATGGGTTATATGTCCAGATTGTACTATCCAAAAAACTTATACCGTGAAGGGTACGGTCCATACATAATTCTATGGTCCATATAAAGTGACCGTCATCAGATTGCAGATTCCAGTGATTACCAAAAGTTGAGGGGTCCCCTACGGTCTAAATATACAGTCCGTCTAATTTTATATGGTCTGTATAAGCCATCGTATTTCATTGGTTTTCGACGGTAATTGGATGGTAAAATTATATGGTCCATATAACTTTCTACGGCCCATAGAACCCTGGCATAAAATAGGAATCACTAAATTGAAATTAGGTTTTAACTTCATACTCCATGTCTTGGTTTTCTAAGGTAACAACCCATCCGGTTGTTTTTAGCTAAATATCCTTATTTTATAGGGAATTATATAAAATGGCGAGGAAGGAGGAAAAGCTAGAGGTTACAGCAACACAAATTACGGCTTTTGAACGCCTGAATATGGGATTAGAGGAAAAAGGTGGGGATAAGAAGTTGTACAGACTAGACAAGGCGAGGGAGAGGAGGACTCATGACTTGGATCACGTGAGGTGAATCAAGGATGAGAACGGCAGAGTACTGGTGGAGAATGTGCTTATTAGATGGAGATGGCAATCTAAATTCTATAAACTCTTAAACCAAGAAGGAGATAAAGACATTGTGTTGGGAGATACGGAGCAATCCGGAAGGTACTGAGATTTGGGATTTTGTAGAAGTATTAAGGTTGAAGAGGTTAAGGGTGTTGTTCGCAGAATGCACGGGGAATGAGCGACTGGGCCTGACGAGATCCCAATTGAAATTTGGAAGAGCACAGGCATGGTAGGTTTGGAGTGGATGTCCGAGTTGTTTAATATCATTTTTAAGATAGAAAGAATTCCCGAAGAATGGATGTGGATTCCAATTATTCCTTTGTACAAGAACACAGGTGACATCTAGAGTTGTAACAACTATAGGGGTATCTAGTTGCTAAGCCACACTATGAAATTTTAGGAAAGGGTCATAGAGATAGCGGTGAGAAGAGACGTATATATTTCTGAGAATTAGTTTGGATTCATGCCGAGGTGTTTGACAACAGAAGCCATTCATTATATTAGGAGGCTGGTGGAGCAATATAGAGAGAGGAAGAGGGACGTACATATGGTTTTCATCGACCTCAAGAAGGCATACGACAAAGTCCCTAAGGAGGTTATATGGATATGTTTAGAGGTTAGAGGTGTACATGTGGCACTCATTAGGGAGATCAAGGATATATATGATGGAGCCAATACTAGGGTATAGATAGTAAGAGGAGACTCAGAGCCCTTTCTAGTGATGATGGGGTTGCACTAGGGATCAGCTCTAAGTCCATTCTTTTTTGCCTTGGTGATGAATGGAAAGTGCCATGGTGTATGTTATTCGCAGATGACATAGTCCTGATTGATGAGACTTGCAGCGGAATGAATACTAAGCTGGAGGTTTGGAGACAAACTTTGGAGTCTAAAGGGTTCAGGCTGAGTAAGACTAATACAGAATACTTGGAGTGCAAGTTCAGTAACGGGAGCGACCAAGAGACATGTGTGGAGGTGAGGCTTGGTACTCAGGTAATTCTAAAGAAAGGAATTTTCAAGTATCTCGGGTGTATTATCCAAGGGAATTGTGAGATTGATGACGATGTCACATATCCTATTGGTGCAGGGTGGATGAAATAGAGGCTTTCTTCTGGTGTCTTATTCTATAAAAAGGTGCCAACAAAACTCAAAGGCAAGTTCTATAGGCTGGTAGTTAGATTGACTATGTTTTATGGGGTGGAGTATTGGCCAGTCAAGACTTCGCATATCTGAAAGATGAAAGTTGTAGAGATGAGGATGTTGAGATGGATGTGTGGGCATACAAGGAGGGATATGATTAGAAATGATTATATCCGGGATATAATGAGAGTGGCCTCGGTAGAGGATAAGATATGAGAAGTGAGGTTGAGATGGTTCGGGCATGTGCGATGGAGAGGCATAACCGCCCTAGTGTAGAGGTATGAAAAGTTGTCTATGTACGGGTTCAAGAGGGGTAGAGGTTGGCCAAAGAGGTATTGGGAAGAGGGGATATGGCACAGGTGCAACTTATTGAGGACATAACCTTAAATAGGGGGTTGTGGAGGATACAGATTAGGGTAGAAGGGTAGTAGGTAGTTGAGTGTAGTCCTACTTACGTTTACATACCGGTAGTTATAGTGTTATATTTGTAGCCCTGTCTAGCCTATCATATTAGTAGGCGCAGTATTATTTTATAGTCCCCCGTCTTTCGGTTTCTGTTGCTATATGCTCAACTACCTACTTTATTTCTCTTATGTACCTGCAATAAGCACTGCTTCTTTTTTCAAGAATGCTTTATCATAGGTTGTTCACTTTTGGTACTCTTATATTCATACTTCTTTATATTTTTTGTCCGGGTCTGACCATTTCTCTTGATTTTGTTTGTGCTTATGCTTTTTCTTGAGCCAAGGGTCTTTCAGAAATAGCCTCTCTACTAACCAAGGTAGAGGTAAGGTCTGCGTACACTCTACCCTTCCCAGACCCCACGGTGTGGGATTTCACTGGGTATGTTTTTTGTTATCCTTATTTGTCTATTTTACCCTTTCTATAGCCACTATATGGGGTTTGTGATGCACGGGAATGGGTGGCACGGATCTCGAAATCCATTTATATTAGTTCTGGATGAAAACCCCTAAACTAGAATCTTAGAGTTGGATAGTTTGACTCAAGGTTGACTACTGAGTAGATGGGTTCATTACCGAGTTCCATCACTTTCGGTAGCTCTGAAGGGTCATTTATAACTTAGTCAAGTCATTTCTTTGCTTTTCAAGACAATCGGATGTATTTTGGGGCCTTATTTGCAATATTTGGATTTTTTATTATTTCGGATGATTATTTAGAAAAGTATATCTTAGTTCGGTTAAATGGTGAATTCGATGGTTTGAGTGAGTTCGTAGCATTATTTACCTTAGACATGTATGTCTGGATTGTGTTCGGGGGGTCTCAGGAGTGTTTAGGCGCTTGATGGGAGTTTGGCTTGTTTACATTATTGTTGGTGTCTGGTATCTGCCTCAGCAGGAGGTTGGCTCGCAGAAGCAGGATTTTGGTAATTGCTTGATTTTTGCCTTAGCATATGGAACATTCGTAGGGGCGGGTGGGCCTCTGCTGAGTTGGGTGCGCTATGGCATTGAGGCGAGGTGTCAAGTGACACTGCCTTGGCAAGGTCATTTCTCACAGGAGCGAGTCCGCGCCAGCAAAGTCAATTTTACTGGGGCCGAATCGCTAGTTCAGGTGTCTTATTTAATTCCCTAGGTTAGAATTCTTTTCCTAAAATAGAAACCCTCGAACCTAGAGCTGCTAGTAGAGTATTTTCTGAAGAGTAAGAGAGATTTCATCTTTGGGGTAAGAATTTCATCCTTTATGATTTGATTTTATGCTTCTTACTCCTTTAATGGTGATATGATATGTTTATAGGTTGGGAAAGATGATGTGTAAGTTCTTATGATATTAAGAGAGTTAAATTAATGATTTAAAGGGTGTTTATGGATTAGACTACTTTGATTATTGTGATGTAGTGATGGAAATTGATAGGAGATCATGTTTTAGCGTTTAATTTGAGTATAGAAACCTACTTGAATCGGGGGTAAATTCTAGGGTTTTTAATTTGGGGCTTTTTGTATATTGTCTAATTGAGGGTCCAAATGAGAATAGTTTTCAAATTAACTTAAGTATGTGATTACCTAGTATATGTTCTTGGTTTTTGAGTAATAAAGTTTGAGTCTTGGTAACGTGGGCTAGGGTCAGTATTTAAAGTCTTACTTTGTTAAGGATTATGTCCTTGTATTTTCTATAAGCCTTATATTAACTAATAGTACATGCGTGATTAGACTTTGACCATCATGAGGCATAGCGGGAGGGCAAGGCTATCACCGAGGGTTGATAGTTGGCGCTCCTGTTCGGCCCAGAGGTAGGCTACGATTTACTTTTACATGACATCAATAGAAGTGCATAATTAGTTATAAATATTGAGGGTTATTGAGCGTATTGAGGGACCCACTTAGATGATTATGATGAACATTTGAGTGGGTACCAATGTTCAAATGTGAGGATGGGCGATTTGGGGAATTAGCCATGTGCTGGTTTTGATTGCTGATTTATTTGAGCTTGTCGCTATTATGTGTGCTTATCGCCATACTTGTTATTGTTGTGCTTATTTATTTGGGTGGTGTTTCATAATAAAAACATGAGCGCATGTATACGGGATGATAAAGGTATATGAATTATGCATTGCATTCATATCATACATATATTCATTTAATTGATTATTTGTGGATGGACTTGTATTGGATTGGTGATTCATGACTTGGCTAGATTTCTGGATATGAAATGATTGTACCTGCAATTTCATACATGAGTTACTGTTGTTGAACTCTCCTGGAATTAATGACTTAAGTGATTAGGAATCCTTACTTGAATGTGGTATATGTGAATTCTTTCAACTATTATGTGGACTATGTGACATTACTTGGATTATTGAATTGTTAATATAGGTTACTTGGTGTCAACTTGATATTTATCTCTTTTTACGTATCTTTCATCGTTGTCAGCCTATGATGTCTACGGCGGTATGTTGTGTACACATGTTACACTTGTTGTATTTTTTCTTGATGAAAAAATAGATCCAACCACAAGTTAGAGTGCTTGAGGCAGAGTCAGAGCGGTGATCTCTAGCGTTCAGGGTGAGGATGCTACTTACAACATGTCCTTGGATGTTCTATCTATATTTTTAGTCTTTATTAGTATTCGAGAGACATGATAGACATTTAGATTATGTTGTTTTTATTTATCAGACTCCGTATTAATGTAGAGCTCTTGTATCACAAATCAGATGTTTGGGGGTTTTGTATTGTTGTTCAGATTTCATTCCACATTTATATTATGAGACAGAGTTATTAAGTATTTTGTTATATTTCTGCATTTCTCTTATATTATACATGGTTATTTGAGGAATGTGCAAGTGCCACCATGATTTCTGAAAAAGGGTCAAGACAAAGTTGATAGCAGAGCTTTAGGTTAAACGGTCTTAAATACAGGAGCAATGTCTAATAGAGTCTCCTGGATTGCTGCTGAGACGTTCGCACTTATCTTTGAGAGGCTATGAGACATTTAGGAAATTTAACTTTCTTCATGCCATTCATTCTAAGTTGAATCAAATTGGTATCTGACCTTTGTTTCTATCCTCTCATAGATGGTGAGGACTCGTGCTGATGTAGTGAGAGAGGAGGCACCGACACCGATACTGGAACCTACTGTGTGTGGTCACAGTAGAGGACATGCTCGGTGTTGAGGTAAAGCTAGAGGAGCGGCGCCAGCTGGGGGCGTGGCACAGAGTGCCGGTCAGGCTCGTGCTAGATCATAGTCCCTTGAGCCAGATACTGAGCCTCAAGACGATATACTTGAGGAGTAATGGGGCCAGCCCAGGATCAACCTGGATTTATTGCTACTCCAGTTCTACAAGACACATTGGTCAGGTTATTGACTGTTCTTAATGGATTTTCTCAGACAGGCGTACATCCTACTACTTTAGGTGGTTCTCGTACCCATGTGGGAGAGGGACAAACTCAGACCCCTAAGTTTCATACTCCCGGGGTTCAACCAACAGCAATGATAATGCCTCGTATTGATGAAGTTCATGCTCTAGAGTTTGGTCCTCGGCCGATTATAGGGACAATAATGATTTGTGATAAGCAAAAGATTTGGGAGCATTTCTTTAACATAAAGCCTCCGGTGTTTTATGGTCATCGTGAGGAGGATGCGTATGAGTTCATCGTGAGAAGTCATGAGAGGTTGCCTACTCTGGGTATGGTTGAGTCTCACATAGTGTGTTTTATGGCCCTTCAGCTTTTAGGAGACGCGAAACAGTGGTAGAGGACATATGTTGATTGCTTACCTGTAAGGTTGCCTGCATTGACTTGTTTAGGTTCTATCTAGTCTTCTTGGAGAAATATGTGATTTTGAGCTTGCGATTGCGCAAGCGTGATGAGTTTCAGAAGATTGAGCAAAGTGGTTCTATAGTTTCACAGTATGAGACTCACTTCCATGCCTTATCGCGCTATATAGCACCGCTGCTACCTACATAGGCTAAGCGAGTGAGATATTATATTAGAGGCTTATGTATTCCACTTCAGTTGGCCACGTTACATTTGGTGGCCTCCGGGGCATCATTTGAGATGGTATCTAATCATGCGAGGATGGTAGAGTCAGTGAGGGGCGGTATGCCCAAATATGAGCCTAATAAGAGGGCAAGGCATCATTGACAGTTCAGTAGTTCTACTTCCCGTGGTTATGGGTATCAGGGTAGATATCAGTAGTCATAACCTATTCGACCAGTTCAGGCAGCCTTATGGATCACTGATGGTTTCTCTGTGGGGAAGAGCGGTTATAGTGGGGGCTAGTCATTGAGGGGTTCTCAGTCTTGGTATTCTGATCAAGGTGGTTCAGATTCTTCTATATATATACATCAGCCCTCAGTGGGCAGGACATGTTTTGAGTATGGTGAGATTGAGCATTTTATGTGAGAGTGCCCCAGACATAGATTGAGTGCATCCCATGCACCCAGGACTTCAGCATAACCATCAAGGGGTGGTAGCCAAACTAACTGGGGAGGATCTCATTTGGGCCGTGGTGGCCATTAGTCTAGTCATGGTGGATCTCAGTCCATGAGAGATGGAGCTCATTCGGGATAAGGTGTCCTGTAGGGTACTTAGTCCAAGAGGGGTTCTTAGTCCTCTTGATGGTTATGTTGAAGTCCTAGGTGCATGGGATGCTTGACGTCCCTATTTGTGTTTCCACACCGGTTGGTGATTCTGTGATTGTTGATAGAATTTATCATATGTGTGGTTACGTTTATGAGGTACAATATCTGGGTAGATTTGGTCATTTTAGAAATGGTGGATTTCAATGTTATTCTAGGTATGGATTGGCTATCACTATATCATACTATTCTAGACAGTCATGCCAAGATAGTCACGTTAGCTATGTTAGGTTTTCTGAGGGTAGAGTGGAAGGGCGCTCCTAGCCCTGCTCCTAAGAAGATCATTTTTTCCATTCGTGCTAGGAAGTTGGTAGACAAAGCTTTCCTGTCATATCTTGCTCAAATTCAGGATATAAATGTAGGGACTCCTTCCCTTGAGTCTGTTCTGTTAGTTAATGATTTTGCCGAGGTCTTTTCTTCATATTTACCAGTTATGCAGCTAGACAGGGATATTGATTTCTACATTGATCTCGAGTCGGGTACTCGGCCTATTTTCATTCCTCCATACCATATGGCTCCGGTAGTGTTGAGAGAGTTGAAGGAGCAATTTTAGGAGTAAGGTCTTCATTCGACCGATTGTATCTCCAAGGGGTGCTCCTGTTTTGTACGTGAAGAAGAAGGATGGCACTATGCCTATGTGCATTGATTATAGACAGTTGAACAAGGTCACCATCAGAAACAAGTATCTGATCCCTTGTATTGATGACCTATTCGACTAGCTTCAGGGTGCTTCAGTGTTTTTGAAGATTTACTTGAGGTCCATGTATCACCAGTTGGAGATTCGGGCCGAGGATGTGCCCAAGATGACTTTTTAGACTCGACATAGCCATTACGGTTTTTGGTGATGTCATTCGGGCTTACTGATGCCCTTGCAGCATTCATGGACTTGATGAATGGGATATTTAAGTTGTATTTGGATTCTCTTGTAAGTGTGTTCATTGATGACATATTGATGTATTCGAAGAGTCGGGAGGACCATGAGCAGAATCTGAGAGTGGTTCCCAGATTATTGAAAGAGAGAAGTTGTATGCTAAGTTCTCAAAGTGTGTATTTTGGTTGAGCTCTGTTGCATTCTTGGGACACGTGGTGTCCAAGGATGGGATTATGGTTGATCCTAAGAAGATAGAGGAAGTTAGGGACTTGCCTAGATAGACTACTGGGATAGAGCTTCGGAGCTTCATGGGTCTTGCTAGCTACTATCACCGATTCGTCAAGGGATTCTCTTATGCCGCTTCTCATTTGAGGCATTTGACTCAGAAGGAAGTACCATTCCAGTGGTCTGATGAGTGTAAGCAGAACTTTTAAAAACTCAAGTCTCTTTTGACCACACCCCTAATTTATTCCCTTTTGGTGGAGGGGAAGGAATTTCCGTATATTGTGATGCTTTGAGGATCGGGTTTATCGGTATGTTGATACATGAGGGTAAGGTTATTTCTTATACATTGAGGCACTTGAAGGTGCATAAGAAAAATTACCCTGTTCATGATCTAGAGTTGGTTGTTGTTGTGTTTGCTTTGAAGAGTTGGAGGCATTATCTTTGTGGTGTCCATTCTGAGGTGTATACCAATCACCGCAGTCTTCATCATGTGTTTAATCATAGGGACTTCAATTCGAGACAGCTTTGGTGGATGGTGTTATTGAAATATTATGACATGACCATTTTATACTATCCAGGCAAGGCCAATGTAGTGGTGGATGCCTTGAGCTGAAAGGCAGTCAGCATGGGGAGTTTAGCTCGCTTGATTGTTTCTGAGCGTCCTTTGACATGGGAGGTCTAGTCTCTAGCCAATCACTTTGTGAGGCTTGATATTTCGAATCCGAGTAGGATTATGGCTTGTGTTAAGGCGAGGTCATCTCTTTAGGATCATATTCGGACTCACTAGTATGATGATGTGAAATTGCGCAAAATTTGAGATAAGGTGATGAGTGGTGAGGCCAATGAGGCAATTATTGATAGTAATGGGGTGTTGATGATCAAGGATAGAGTATGTGTTTCTAGAGTTGGTGATTTTACTAGACTGATTATGGAGGAGGCCCATAGCTCTAGGTATTCGATTCATCCAGGTGCTACTAAGATGTACCATGACTTGAGACAACAATATTGGTGGGGGAGGATGAACAGAGACATTATTGATTTTATGTCTCGGTGTCAGAATTTTTAGCAAGTCAAGTATGAGCACAAGTGACCTGGTGGTGTGTCTAAGAGGATGCCCATTCTCAAGTGGAAGTGGGAGAGGATTACCATGGATTCTGTTGTTGTGTTACGCAAGACCTTGGGCAAGTTTGATGTTATTTGGGTAATTACGATAGATTGACCTAGTCCGCCAATTTCATTCAAGTCTAGACGACTTATAATCCAGAGAAGATAGCTAAGATATACATTTGAGAGATTGTTCATCTTCATAAGGTTCCTATTTCTATCATGTCGGATTGGGGTACTCAGTTTACTTCACATTTCTGCACACTTTGTAAAGAGAGTTGGGTACTCGCTTGGATCTCAGTACAACTCTTTACCCTCAGACCGATGATCAATCCAAATGGATTACTCAGCTATTGGAGGATATGTTATGAGCCTGTGTGATTGATTTTGGTGGTCACTGAGACCAGTTCTTACTCTTGGCAGAGTTTGCATACAACAACAACTATCACTCCAGTATTTATATGGCACCGTTCGAGGCCCTATATGGTAGGAGATGTCAATCTTAGATTGGGTGGTTTGATGCATTTGAGGTTCATCCTTGGGGTACCGATTTGCTGAGGGGTTCTTTAGAGAGGGTGAAGGTGATTCAGGACAAGCTCTTGGCAGCACAGAGCAGGCAGAAGAAGTATGATGTAAAAATCCCCGTGAGCTCAAGGTTCCAATTTGATCATCGAAGGGATAAACACAGAGTTCCGAAGATGTTTGCTCATCCGATGATAATGTGCTTAAAATGACATGGAATATGGAGTGGCATTGAATATTGGACTTGAAGGTTTAAGAAGGCAACATTTTATTTCGGCTTTGTGTGTAGGTCTTGGCCGAAAACCAGGTTTTCTTTTAGCTTATCTTTAATTCTTCGCTTAACTTGTACTTCTCCTTAAGACATGGTGTAACGTGTAAATAACTCTTAGCTCCCATTAGGACATAATTAATGTACCATGTAATAGAGGGACAAAGCCGAGAGGTCCTCCAAAACGTTGACACGGCCATGTGAAGCTGTTCAAGCGAAGTTGGCAAGGACACGAATGGTGTAGAAGTTGAGGCTTCCATAAAAGACAATTCATGAATCAACTTGAGGACACCAAGAAGATGAAGTGTTGGTCGAAATACTCCCTTATCCATTCGGCTAAGGCACACAAATGAAAAGAATGGAAGCTTCCAACACATTCCAAAAAGATGAGATTGTTGGAAGAATCAAGTTCATGAATATTGTCACATAGGGGACAATAATTTCGGCCTAGGGAAGAGGAAGGGTTTGTCGAACTCCCTCGTTCACCAAGTCAATCCAAATGAGTCCACACTAGGTGCTAGTTTGTGTATTTTCATTTGCTTTCTAGAATACTCTCTTTTGTACTCTAAATAGAGGCCTTAGGCCATTGTAAAAGGGAGAGAGTTGTTGAATATAAAACTCGAGTTTTTACTCATCTTTGATAAGTCTTTCAATCCGAGATCGTAAGTTCTTAGTTGATCCCCAGGGAGGGTCACTTGGTTTTTCGGGAGAACCACCTATCGTTTCTAAGGTTTAGATCACCCTTTATAGGTTAATGTTGAGCATTGCGGGCAGCAACCCTCGACCTAGTCCTTGTGAAAATGATCACAACATCCTTGGATCCCACACAAGCAATTAACTCCTCGTGTTACTATCCGAGATCACTATATCTACCAACTTGTGACTTGGAAACAATCTATATACAATCCGTGTTCCAATTAATTATTTCACCCCATCACTAAACTCCACAACACCTCATTAACATCATAATAAAAGGCCCCTGCTCGAAAATACCCATAACCACAATTAATCTCAATCGACCACACCAACGACTCCATCTAACGTCTCTACCGGACCCTCACTACCTCAGGTTGTTTACGAGACCTTAGATCCACCAAAACACCAAACCAACACCACCTCTCTCTCCCGCAAGACCCCTGGAAAAACCTCACAAAATGCCAACTCGCATTTTTTAAGCCAAGCCAACCGAAACTGCCCTCAACCACCACACTGCCTATCCTACCCGAGAAACTGATAGCCTCCCAGATTCGGCTTTGTGCCACCAAACTACCAAACCACAACCACCACCATGACCCTCAACCCACCTGTAACCACCACACAAAGTTCCTTATCACGATTCCAATCACACATACCCGAAATATACATCGTACACCACATTACTCGGCCTTGCCAATAAACCGAGAACCCCATTTTCCTCGTCTACTTTTGGGTTAACCCGAATACAATAAGGACCCAAACCTTTTATCTACTCAAATCCCTCTGTACATACATCAAATTGGTATCAGATCCAAGCGTTCCCATCCCACACAACAACGCTATGACCAATCTAAACGAGGAACTTAGGAGGGTTATGTCTTGTGGAACATGTGCAAGCCTTGAGAAAGGAACTCGCCGGACATACTATGAGGAACAGCACCAAATCCTGTCATATACCAAACATCCCAAACCATGAAGGCTTGGTACTCCAATGTGAGTTGGAGGTTCCACACGAAACACAAAGGAATCAACTATTCTACACACGGTGCAAAGTGAAAGACAAAGTGTGTAAGTTGATTATTAATGGAGGAAGTAGTTCCAACTTAGCCTCCCAAGAAATGGTGAACAAATTAGAGTTACCTCCCCGCAAGCACCCTAAACCATATGATCTTCCATAGGAAAATGAAGATGGAGAGCTAAAGGTCACCAAACAAGTTCTCGTGAGTTTTCGTATTGACAAATATAAGGATGAAATGTGGCTCGATATCCTGCCTATGGATACTTTCCATATTTTATTGGGCCGACTTTGGAAATTGAATCGGAAGGCACAACATAATGGGGAAAGGACTACTATTTCTTTAATAAAGATGGCAAGAAATTCTGATTGGTACCACATTCTTTACCTAGTGAGGTGAATGAAATAAAGACTCAAGGTGCCGAGACCCGTAGAGAATCTGAGACTATACCACTTGATGCGTGGAAAGTCAAGGAAGAATCTAAGAAGAAGAGTACCATCAATGTCTAGGAATGTAGAGAGGCACAGACTTTTGAAAATGTCGGTTTGAAAGAATTCGTAGAGGATATGGGAAATGCCATATGAATGGGTCAAAAACCAAACTACCACCTAACAACAATGTTGACACTATTTGTGAGGTGGCTTTCGGATGATTTCTCCTACCCTATGGCAATGCGAATGCAACAACCGAGCCGTGTGCTCAAGAGATCCTTGTTCCATGTCCAACTCCTATCCATAATGATGAAAAAACAAAACAAGGGATGACCTTCCTGACCAATCCATTATATCAAGATGAGCTTATGAGAGGTACCTTCTTTGCCAACCCCTTATATGAGCAAACAAGGGTAGAGCAAGGAGCTGACGTGGAATTCCCAAAGGATAATAATTCAGAGTCTTATCAAGGGGAAGTAATGAACTTATTCTTGATTTATTTTCAAGAGGTTTGTTGTCCACTCATCAAACCTACGGATGTAATGAACGAAAAGAACAATTCGGCCAAGGGGTTGACTGAGAATGCCCTAGCTCCAACATGGCACCCACCTTATTGATACGAAAACAAAATAAAGTTTAGAAGGTGCACATTGGTCCTCGATTAGTCTATAATCTCACCATGAGTTACGAGACTCAATGGCCAAGAATGAGTACCTATTTCAATGAGTTGTGTGGAACTATAATTCCATCAACACTCAGCTTGAAGAGAAGACTTCCACCAGTAGCGATCCGCAATGGGATTAAACAATAAGGGCTCGTCAAAAACCAATAGGGTAAGTACGGATGTCTCGTAGCATCATGGGATGTTATGACATCCAAAGAAGTGATGTCCATTCTACCCCTATCACAGTTGTCATAGTGCAAGTTGAACAAACACTTGGTGTCATTACGGTAAATAATTTCTTTTGTTCGGCTTCTCATCTTGTCATACAAAATCATGGTACCTTTACTGCCTATAGAAAAGGGTTCCAAGTATCAACAAGAGACTTGGTAGCCTTGTGAAGGGAGATTTGTGAAGCCCCAGTCCGTGAAGAGCCATTGGACTCCGAACATGAAAATAGAGTAAATGTCATCTCTTGCTCTAATACAAAATTAAAGGGTGTACAATTCCATGATTCTTCCTATGGCAGGGAATTATGTTTTAAGGAATCCGTGAGCCTATACGGCGAACTTGTTTAATCAAAATCATTGGTCACATATTCGGATTTTTTTGGCAAATTTCTAGGAAGGTGGTGGATCAACTTTTGTTGTTCAATGCTTATTACCAAATTTAGGCGACAAGAATTTGGGGATGAATTCTTTTGAAGAACGGGACTATGATGTTAAAATTCCCGTGAGCTCAAGGTTACAATTTGATCCTCGAAGGGATAAGCTTGGAGTTTCGAAGATGTTTTGTCATCCGATGATAATGTTCTTAAAATGACATGGAATATGGAGTGGCGTTGAAGATTGGACTTGAAGGTTTAAGAAGGCAACATTTTATTTTGGCTTTGTGTGTAGGTCTTGGCCGAAGACCATATTTTCTATTAGCCTATCTTTAATTCTTAGCTTAGCTTATAGTTCTCCTTAGGACATGGTGTAGCGTGTAAATAACTCTTAGCTCCGATTAGGACATAGCTAATGTACCATGTAATAAAGGGACAAAGCCGAGAGGTCCTCCAAAAAGGTGACAAGGCCGTGTGAAGTTCTTCAAGCCAAGTTGGAAAGGACAAGAATGGTCTAGAAGAAGAGGCTTCCAAAAAGACAATTCATGAACCAAATTGAGGACACCAAGATGATGAAGTGTTGGTCGAAATACTCCCTTATCCATTCGGCTAAGGCACACAAATGCAAAGAATGGAAGCTTCCAACACATTCCAAGAAGATGAGATTGTTGGAAGAATCAAGTTCATGAATATTGTCACATAGGGGACAATAATTTCGGCCTAGGGAAGAGGAAGGGTTTGTCGAACTCCCTCGTTCACCAAGTCAATCCAAATGCGTCCACACTAGGTGCTAGTTTGTGTATTTTCATTTGCTTTCTAGAATAGTCTCTTTTGTACTCTAAATAGAGGCCTTAGGCCATTGTAAAAGGGAGAGAGTTGTTGAATATAAAACTCGAGTTTTTACTCATCTTTGATAAGTCTTTCAATCCGAGATTGTAAGTTCTTAGTTGATCCCCAGGGAGGGTCACTTGGTTTTTCGGTAGAACCACCTATCGTTTCTAAGGTTTAGATCACCCTTGATAGGTTAATGTGGAGCATTGCGGGCAGCAACCCTCGACCTAGTCCTTGTGAAAATGATCACAACATCCTTGGATCCCACACAAGCAATTAACTCCTCGTGTTACTATCCGAGATCACTATATCTACCAACTTGTGACTTGGAAACAATCTAAATACAATCCGTGTTCCAATTAATTATTTCACCCCATCACTAAACTCCACAACACCTCATTAACATCATAATAAAAGGCCCCTGCTCGAAAATACCCACAACCACAATTAATCTCAATCGACCACACCAACGACTCCATCTAACGTCTCTACCGGACCCTCACTGCCTCAGGTTGTTTATGAGACCTTAGATCCACCAAAACACCAAACCAACACCACCTCTCTCTCCCGCAAGACCCCTGGAAAAACCTCACAAAATGCCAACTCGCATTTTTTAAGCCAAGCCAACCGAAACTGCCCTCAACCACCACACTGCCTATCCTACCCGAGAAACTGATAGCCTCCCAGATTCGGCTTTGTGCCACCAAACTACCGAAACACAACCACCACCATGACCCTCAACCCACCTGTAACCACCACACAAAGTTCCATAACACGATTCCAATCACACATACCCGATACATACACCGTACACCACATTACCCGGCCCTGCCAATAAACCGAGAACCCCATTTTCCTCGTCTACTTTTGGGTCAACCCGAATACAATAAGGACCCAAACCTTTTATCTACTCAAATCCCTCTGTACATACATCAAATTGGTGTCAGAGCCAAGCGTTCCCATCCCACACAACAACGCTATGACCAATCTAAACGAGGAACTTAGGAGGGTTATGTCTTGTGGAACATGTGCAAGCCTTGAGAAAGGAACTCGCCGGACATACTATGAGGAACAGCATCAAATCCTGGCATATACCAAACATCCCAAACCATGAAGGCTTGGTACTCCAATGTGAGTTGGAGGTTCCACACGAAACACAAAGGAATCAACTATTCTACACACGGTGCAAAGTGAAAGACAAAGTGTGTAAGTTGATTATTGATGGAGGAAGTAGTTCCAACTTAGCCTCCCAAGAAATGGTGAACAAATTAGAGTTACCTCCCCGCAAGCACCCTAAACCATATGATCTTCCATAGGGAAATGAAGATGGAGAGCTAAATGTCACCAAACAAGTTCTCGTGAGTTTTCGTATTGACAAATATAAGGATGAAATGTGGCTCGATATCCTTCCTATGGATACTTTCCATATTTTGTTGGGCCGACTTTGGAAATTGACTCGGAAGGCACAACATAATGGGGAAATGACTACGATTTATTTAAGAAAGATGACAAGAAATTCTGATTGGTACCACATTCTTTACCTAGTGAGGTGAATGAGATAATGACTCAAGGTGCCGAGACCCGCAGAGAATCTGAGACAATACCACTTGATGCGTGGAAAGTCAAGGAAGAATCTAAGAAGAAGAGTACCATCAATGTCTAGGAATGTAGAGAGGCACAGACTTTTGAAAATGTCGGTTTGAAAGAATTCGTAGAGGATATGGGAAATGCCATACTGAATGGGTCAAAAACCGAACTACCACCTAACAACAATGTTAACACTATTTGTGAGGTGGCTTTCGGATGATTTCTCCTACCCTATGGCAATGCGAATGCAACAACCAGGCCGTGTGCTCAAGAGATCCTTGTTCCATGTCCAACTCCTATCCATAATGATGAAAAAACAAAACAAGGGATGACCTTCCTGACCAATCCATTATATCAAGATGAGGATATGAGAGGTACCTTCTTTGCCAACCCCTTATATGAGAAAACAAGGGTAGAGAAAGGAGCTGACGTGGAATTCCCAAAGGATAATAATTCGGAGTCTTATCAAGGGGAGGTAATGAACTTATTCTTGATTTATTTTCAAGAGGTTTGTTGTCCACTCATCAAACCTACGGATGTAATGAACGAAAAGAACAATTCGGCCAAGGGGTTGACTGAGAATGCCCTAGCTCCAACATGGCACCCACCTTATTGATACAAAAACAAAATAAAGTTTAGAAGGTGCACATTGGTCCTCGATTAGTCTATAATCTCACCATGAGTTACGAGACTCAATGGCCAAGAATGAGTACCTATTTCAATGAGTTGTGTGGAACTATAATTCCATCAACACTCAGCTTGAAGAGAAGACTTCCACCAGTAGCGATCCGCATTGGGATTAAACAATAAGGGCTCGTCAAAAACCAATAGGGTAAGTACGGATGTCTCGTAGCATCATGGGATGTTATGACATCCAAAGAAGTGATGTCCATTCTACCCCTATCACAGTTGTCATAGTGCAAGTTGAACAAACACTTGGTGTCATTACGGTAAATAATTTCTTTTGTTCGGCTTCTCATCTTGTCATACAAAATCATGGTACCTTTACTGCCTATAGAAAAGGGTTCCAAGTATCAACAAGAGACTTGGTAGCCTTGAGAAGGGAGATTTGTGAAGCCCCAGTCCGTGAAGAGCCATTGGACTCCGAACATGTAAATAGAGTAAATGTCATCTCCTGCTCTAATGCAAAATTGAAGGGTGTACAATTCCATGATTCTTCCTATGCAGGGAATTATGTTTTAAGGAATCCGTGAGCCTATACGGCGAACTTGTTTAATCAAAATCATTGGTCTCATATTCGGATTTTTATTGGCAAATTTCTAGGAAGGTGGTGGCTCAACTTTTGTTGTTGAATTCTTATTACCAAATTTAGGCGACAAGAATTTGGGGATGAATTCTTTTGAAGAAGGGGACTATGATGTTAAAATTCCCGTGAGCTCAAGGTTCCAATTTTATCCTCGAAGGGATAAGCTTGGAGTTCCGAAGATGTTTGGTCATCCGATGATAATGTGCTTAAAATGACATAGAATATGGAGTGGCGTTGAAGATTGGACTTGAAGGTTTAAGAAGGCAACATTTTATTTTGGCTTTGTGTGTAGGTATTGGCCGAAGACCATATTTTCTATTAGCTTATCTTTAATTCTTAGCTTAGCTTGTAGTTCTCCTTAGGACATGGTATAGCGTGTAAATAACTCTTAGCTCCCATTAAGACATAGCTGATGTACCATGTAATAAAGGGACAAAGCCGAGAGGTCCTCCAAAAAGGTGACAAGGCCGTGTGAAGTTCTTCAAGCCAAGTTGGAAAGGACAAGAATGGTCTAGAAGAAGAGACTTCCAAAAAGACAATTCATGAACCAAATTGAGGACACCAAGATGATGAAGTGTTGGTCGAAATACTCCCTTATCCATTCGGCTAAGGCACACAAATGCAAAGAATGGAAGCTTCCAACACATTCCAAGAAGATGAGATTGTTGGAAGAATCAAGTTCATGAATATTGTCACATAGGGGACAATAATTTCGGCCTAGGGAAGAGGAAGGGTTTGTCGAACTCCCTCGTTCACCAAGTAAATCCAAATGCGTCCACACTAGGTGCTAGTTTGTGTATTTTCATTTGCTTTCTAGAATAGTCTCTTTTGTACTCTAAATAGAGGCCTTAGGCCATTGTAAAAGGGAGAGAGTTGTTGAATATAAAACTCGAGTTTTTACTCATCTTTGCTAAGTCTTTCAATCCGAGATTGTAAGTTCTTAGTTGATCCCAGGGAGGGTCACTTGGTTTTTCGGGAGAACCACCTATCGTTTCTAAGGTTTAGATCACCCTTGATAGGTTAATGTTGAGCATTGTGGGCAGCAACCCTCGACCTAGTCCTTGTGAAAATGATCACAACATCCTTGGATCTCACACAAGCAATTTACTCCTCGTGTTACTATCCGAGATCACTATATCTACCAACTTGTGACTTGGAAACAATCTATATACAATCCGTGTTCCAATTAATTATTTCACCCCATCACTAAACTCCACAACACCTCATTAACATCATAATAAAAGGCCCCTGCTCGAAAATACCCACAACCACAATTAATCTCAATCGACCACACCAACGACTCCATCTAACGTCTCTACCGGACCCTCACTGCCTCAGGTTGTTTACGAGACCTTAGATCCACCAAAACACCAAACCAACACCACCTCTCTCTCCCGCAAGACCCCTGGAAAAACCTCACAAAATGCCAACTCGCATTTTTTAAGCCAAGCCAACCGAAACCGCCCTCAACCACCACACCGCCTATCCTACCCGAGGCGATAGCCTCCCGGCTTCGGCTTTGTGCCACCAAACTACCGAACCACAACCACTACCATGACCCTCAACCCACCTGTAACCACCACACAAAGTTCCTTAACACGATTCCAATCACACATACCCGAAACATACACCGTACACCACATTACCCGCCTTGCCAATAAACCGAGAACCCCATTTTCCTCTTCTACTTTTGGGTCAACCTAAATACAATAAGGACCCAAACCGTTTATCTACTCAAATCCTCTCGTACATACATCAAATTGGTATCGAGCCAAGCGTTCCCATCCCACACAACAACGCTATGACCAATCTAAACGAGGAACTTAGGAGGGTTATGTCTTGTGGAACATGTGCAAGCCTTGAGAAAGGAACTCGCCGGACATACTATGAGGAACAGCACCAAATCCTGGCATATACCAAACATCCCAAACCATGAAGGCTTGGTACTCCAATGTGAGTTGGAGGTTCCACACGAAACACAAAGGAATCAACTATTCTACACACGGTGCAAAGTGAAAGACAAAGTGTGTAAGTTGATTATTGATGGAGGAAGTAGTTCCAACTTAGCCTCCCAAGAAATGGTGAACAAATTAGAGTTACCTCCCCATAAGCACCCTAAACCATATGATCTTCCATTGGGAAATGAAGATGGAGAGCTAAAGGTCACCAAACAAGTTCTCGTGTGTTTTCGTATTGCCAAATATAAGGATGAAATGTGGCTCGATATCCTGCCTATGGATACTTTCCATATTTTGTTGGGCCGACTTTGGAAATTGAATCGAAAGGCACAACATACTGGGGAAAGGACTACTATTTATTTAAGAAAGTTGGCAAGAAATTCTGATTGGTACCACATTCTTTACCTAGTGAGGTGAATGAGATAAAGACTCAAGGTGCCGAGACCCGTAGAGAATCTGAGACTATACCACTTGATGCGTGGAAAGTCAAGGAAGAATCTAAGAAGAAGAGTACCATCAATGTCTAGGAATGTAGAGAGGCACAGACTTTTGAAAATGTCGGTTTGAAAGAATTCGTAGAGGATATGGGAAATGCCATACTGAATGGGTCAAAAACCGAACTACCACCTAACAACAATGTTAACACTATTTGTGAGGTGGCTTTCGGATGATTTCTCCTACCCTATGGCAATGCGAATGCAACAACCGAGCCGTGTGCTCAAAAGATCCTTGTTCCATGTCCAACTCCTATCCATAATGATGAAAAAACAAAACAAGGGATGACCTTCCTGACCAATCCATTATATCAAGATGAGGATATGAGAGGTACCTTCTTTTCCAACCCCTTATATGAGAAAACAAGGGTAGAGAAAGGAGCTGACGTGGAATTCCCAAAGGATAATAATTCGGAGTCTTATCAAGGGGAGGTAATGAACTTATTCTTGATTTATTTTCAAGAGGTTTGTTGTCCACTCATCAAACCTACGGATGTAATGAATGAAAAGAACAATTCGGCCAAGGGGTTGACTGAGAATGCCCTAGCTCCAACATGGCACCCACCATATTGATACAAAAACAAAATAAAGTTTAGAAGGTGCACATTGGTCCTCGATTAGTCTATAATCTCACCATGAGTTACGAGACTCAATGGCCAAGAATGAGTACCTATTTCAATGAGTTGTGTGGAACTATAATTCCATCAACACTCAGCTTGAAGAGAAGACTTCCACCGATGGCGATCCGCATTGGGATTAAACAATAAGGGCTCGTCAAAAACCAATAGGGTAAGTACGGATGTCTCGTAGCATCATGGGATGTTATGACATCCAAAGAAGTGATGTCCATTCTACCCCTATCACAGTTGTCATAGTGCAAGTTGAACAAACACTTGGTGTCATTACGGTAAATAATTTCTTTTGTTCGGCTTCTCATCTTGTCATACAAAATCATGGTACCTTTACTGCCTATACAAAAGGGTTCCAAGTATCAACAAGAGACTTGGTAGCCTTGAGAAGGGAGATTTGTGAAGCCCCAGTCCGTGAGGAGCCATTGGACTCCGAACATGTAAATAGAGTAAATGTCATCTCCTGCTCTAATGCAAAATTGAAGGGTGTACAATTCCATGATTCTTCCTATGCAGGGAATTATGTTTTAAGGAATCCGTGAGCCTATACGGCGAACTTGTTTAATCAAAATCATTGGTCTCATATTCGGATTTTTTTTGGCAAATTTCTAGGAAGGTGGTGGCTCAACTTTTGTTGTTGAATTCTTATTACCAAATTTAGGCGACAAGAATTTGGGGATGAATTCTTTTGAAGAAGGGGACTATGATGTTAAAATTCCCGTGAGCTCAAGGTTCCAATTTGATCCTCGAAGGGATAAGCTTGGAGTTCCGAAGATGTTTGGTCATCCGATGATAATGTGCTTAAAATGACATAGAATATGGAGTGGCGTTGAAGATTGGACTTGAAGGTTTAAGAAGGCAACATTTTATTTTGGCTTTGTGTGTAGGTCTTGGCCGAAGACCATATTTTCTATTAGCTTATCTTTAATTCTTAGCTTAGCTTGTAGTTCTCCTTAGGACATGGTATAGCGTGTAAATAACTCTTAGCTCCCATTAAGACATAGCTGATGTACCATGTAATAAAGGGACAAAGCCGAGAGGTCCTCCAAAAAGGTGACAAGGCCGTGTGAAGTTCTTCAAGCCAAGTTGGAAAGGACAAGAATGGTCTAGAAGAAGAGACTTCCAAAAAGACAATTCATGAACCAAATTGAGGACACCAAGATGATGAAGTGTTGGTCGAAATACTCCCTTATCCATTCGGCTAAGGCACACAAATGCAAAGAATGGAAGCTTCCAACACATTCCAAGAAGATGAGATTGTTGGAAGAATCAAGTTCATGAATATTGTCACATAGGGGACAATAATTTCGGCCTAGGGAAGAGGAAGGGTTTGTCGAACTCCCTCGTTCACCAAGTAAATCCAAATGCGTCCACACTAGGTGCTAGTTTGTGTATTTTCATTTGCTTTCTAGAATAGTCTCTTTTGTACTCTAAATAGAGGCCTTAGGCCATTGTAAAAGGGAGAGAGTTGTTGAATATAAAACTCGAGTTTTTACTCATCTTTGCTAAGTCTTTCAATCCGAGATTGTAAGTTCTTAGTTGATCCCAGGGAGGGTCACTTGGTTTTTCGGGAGAACCACCTATCGTTTCTAAGGTTTAGATCACCCTTGATAGGTTAATGTTGAGCATTGCGGGCAGCAACCCTCGACCTAGTCCTTGTGAAAATGATCACAACATCCTTGGATCTCACAAAAGCAATTTACTCCTCGTGTTACTATCCGAGATCACTATATCTACCAACTTGTGACTTGGAAACAATCTATATACAATCCGTGTTCCAATTAATTATTTCACCCCATCACTAAACTCCACAACACCTCATTAACATCATAATAAAAGGCCCCTGCTCGAAAATACCCACAACCACAATTAATCTCAATCGACCACACCAACGACTCCATCTAACGTCTCTACCGGACCCTCACTGCCTCAGGTTGTTTACGAGACCTTAGATCCACCAAAACACCAAACCAACACCACCTCTCTCTCCCGCAAGACCCCTGGAAAAACCTCACAAAATGCCAACTCGCATTTTTTAAGCCAAGCCAACCGAAACTGCCCTCAACCACCACACTGCCTATCCTACCCGAGAAACTGATAGCCTCCCAGCTTCGGCTTTGTGCCACCAAACTACCGAACCACAACCACTACCATGACCCTCAACCCACCTGTAACCACCACACAAAGTTCCTTAACACGATTCCAATCACACATACCCGAAACATACACCGTACACCACATTACCCGGCCTTGCCAATAAACCGAGAACCCCATTTTCCTCTTCTACTTTTGGGTCAACCTAAATACAATAAGGACCCAAACCGTTTATCTACTCAAATCCCTCTGTACATACATCAAATTGGTATCAGAGCCAAGCGTTCCCATCCCACACAACAACGCTATGACCAATCTAAACGAGGAACTTAGGAGGGTTATGTCTTGTGGAACATGTGCAAGCCTTGAGAAAGGAACTCGCCGGACATACTATGAGGAACAGCACCAAATCCTGGCATATACCAAACATCCCAAACCATGAAGGCTTGGTACTCCAATGTGAGTTGGAGGTTCCACACGAAACACAAAGGAATCAACTATTCTACACACGGTGCAAAGTGAAAGACAAAGTGTGTAAGTTGATTATTGATGGAGGAAGTAGTTCCAACTTAGCCTCCCAAGAAATGGTGAACAAATTAGAGTTACCTCCCCGCAAGCACCCTAAACCATATGATCTTCCATAGGGAAATGAAGATGGAGAGCTAAATGTCACCAAACAAGTTCTCGTGAGTTTTCGTATTGACAAATATAAGGATGAAATGTGGCTCGATATCCTGCCTATGGATACTTTCCATATTTTGTTGGGCCGACTTTGGAAATTGACTCGGAAGGCACAACATAATGGGGAAATGACTACGATTTATTTAAGAAAGATGACAAGAAATTCTGATTGGTACCACATTCTTTACCTAGTGAGGTGAATGAGATAAAGACTCAAGGTGCCGAGACCCGTAGAGAATCTGAGACTATACCACTTGATGCGTGGAAAGTCAAGGAAGAATCTAAGAAGAAGAGTACCATCAATGTCTAGGAATGTAGAGAGGCACAGACTTTTGAAAATGTCGGTTTGAAAGAATTCGTAGAGGATATGGGAAATGCCATACTGAATGGGTCAAAAACCGAACTACCACCTAACAACAATGTTAACACTATTTGTGAGGTGGCTTTCGGATGATTTCTCCTACCCTATGGCAATGCGAATGCAACAACCGAGCCGTGTGCTCAAAAGATCCTTGTTCCATGTCCAACTCCTATCCATAATGATGAAAAAACAAAACAAGGGATGACCTTCCTGACCAATCCATTATATCAAGATGAGGATATGAGAGGTACCTTCTTTGCCAACCCCTTATATGAGAAAACAAGGGTAGAGAAAGGAGCTGACGTGGAATTCCCAAAGGATAATAATTCGGAGTCTTATCAAGGGGAGGTAATGAACTTATTCTTGATTTATTTTCAAGAGGTTTGTTGTCCACTCATCAAACCTACGGATGTAATGAATGAAAAGAACAATTCGGCCAAGGGGTTGACTGAGAATGCCCTAGCTCCAACATGGCACCCACCTTATTGATACAAAAACAAAATAAAGTTTAGAAGGTGCACATTGGTCCTCGATTAGTCTATAATCTCACCATGAGTTACGAGACTCAATGGCCAAGAATGAGTACCTATTTCAATGAGTTGTGTGGAACTATAATTCCATCAACACTCAGCTTGAAGAGAAGACTTCCACCAGTAGCGATCCGCATTGGGATTAAACAATAAGGGCTCGTCAAAAACCAATAGGGTAAGTACGGATGTCTCGTAGCATCATGGGATGTTATGACATCCAAAGAAGTGATGTCCATTCTACCCCTATCACAGTTGTCATAGTGCAAGTTGAACAAACACTTGGTGTCATTACGGTAAATAATTTCTTTTGTTCGGCTTCTCATCTTGTCATACAAAATCATGGTACCTTTACTGCCTATACAAAAGGGTTCCAAGTATCAACAAGAGACTTGGTAGCCTTGAGAAGGGAGATTTGTGAAGCCCCAGTCCGTGAAGAGCCATTGGACTCCGAACATGTAAATAGAGTAAATGTCATCTCCTGCTCTAATGCAAAATTGAAGGGTGTACAATTCCATGATTCTTCCTATGCAGGGAATTATGTTTTAAGGAATCCGTGAGCCTATACGGCGAACTTGTTTAATCAAAATCATTGGTCTCATATTCGGATTTTTTTTGGCAAATTTCTAGGAAGGTGGTGGCTCAACTTTTGTTGTTGAATTCTTATTACCAAATTTAGGCGACAAGAATTTGGGGATGAATTCTTTTGAAGAAGGGGACTATGATGTTAAAATTCCCGTGAGCTCAAGGTTCCAATTTGATCCTCGAAGGGATAAGCTTGGAGTTCCGAAGATGTTTGGTCATCCGATGATAATGTGCTTAAAATGACATAGAATATGGAGTGGCGTTGAAGATTGGACTTGAAGGTTTAAGAAGGCAACATTTTATTTTGGCTTTGTGTGTAGGTCTTGGCCGAAGACCATATTTTCTATTAGCTTATCTTTAATTCTTAGCTTAGCTTGTAGTTCTCCTTAGGACATGGTATAGCGTGTAAATAACTCTTAGCTCCCATTAATACATAGCTGATGTACCATGTAATAAAGGGACAAAGCCGAGAGGTCCTCCAAAAAGGTGACAAGGCCGTGTGAAGTTCTTCAAGCCAAGTTGGAAAGGACAAGAATGGTCTAGAAGAAGAGACTTCCAAAAAGACAATTCATGAACCAAATTGAGGACACCAAGGTGATGAAGTGTTGGTCGAAATACTCCCTTATCCATTCGGCTAAGGCACACAAATGCAAAGAATGGAAGCTTCCAACACATTCCAAGAAGATGAGATTGTTGGAAGAATCAAGTTCATGAATATTGTCACATAGGGGACAATAATTTCGGCCTAGGGAAGAGGAAGGGTTTGTCGAACTCCCTCGTTCACCAAGTAAATCCAAATGCGTCCACACTAGGTGCTAGTTTGTGTATTTTCATTTGCTTTCTAGAATAGTCTCTTTTGTACTCTAAATAGAGGCCTTAGGCCATTGTAAAAGGGAGAGAGTTGTTGAATATAAAACTCGAGTTTTTACTCATCTTTGCTAAGTCTTTCAATCCGAGATTGTAAGTTCTTAGTTGATCCCAGGGGAGGGTCACTTGGTTTTTCGGGAGAACCACCTATCGTTTCTAAGGTTTAGATCACCCTTGATAGGTTAATGTTGAGCATTGCGGGCAGCAACCCTCGACCTAGTCCTTGTGAAAATGATCACAACATCCTTGGATCTCACACAAGCAATTTACTCCTCGTGTTACTATCCGAGATCACTATATCTACCAACTTGTGACTTGGAAACAATCTATATACAA
Organism: Anisodus tanguticus; assembly: GCA_034509755.1. Taxonomy (NCBI): domain Eukaryota; kingdom Viridiplantae; phylum Streptophyta; class Magnoliopsida; order Solanales; family Solanaceae; genus Anisodus; species Anisodus tanguticus. Next base: position 19,435,443 of record CM067546.1, on the reverse strand, counting down.
TCCGTGTTCCAATTAATTATTTCACCCCATCACTAAACTCCACAACACCTCATTAACATCATAATAAAAGGCCCCTGCTCGAAAATACCCAACAACCACAATTAATCTCAATCGACCACACCAACGACTCCATCTAACGTCTCTACCGGACCCTCACTGCCTCAGGTTGTTTACGAGACCTTAGATCCACCAAAACACCAAACCAACACCACCTCTCTCTCCCGCAAGACCCCTGGAAAAACCTCACAAAATGCCAACTCGCATTTTTTAAGCCAAGCCAACCGAAACTGCCCTCAACCACCACACTGCCTATCCTACCCGAGAAACTGATAGCCTCCCAGCTTCGGCTTTGTGCCACCAAACTACCGAACCACAACCACTACCATGACCCTCAACCCACCTGTAACCACCACACAAAGTTCCTTAACACGATTCCAATCACATATACCCGAAACATACACCGTACACCACATTACCCGGCCTTGCCAATAAACCGAGAACCCCATTTTCCTCTTCTACTTTTGGGTCAACCTAAATACAATAAGGACCCAAACCGTTTATCTACTCAAATCCCTCTGTACATACATCAAATTGGTATCAGAGCCAAGCGTTCCCATCCCACACAACAACGCTATGACCAATCTAAACGAGGAACTTAGGAGGGTTATGTCTTGTGGAACATGTGCAAGCCTTGAGAAAGAACTCGCCGGACATACTATGAGGAACAGCACCAAATCCTGGCATATACCAAACATCCCAAACCATGAAGGCTTGGTACTCCAATGTGAGTTGGAGGTTCCACACGAAACACAAAGGAATCAACTATTCTACACACGGTGCAAAGTGAAAGACAAAGTGTGTAAGTTGATTATTGATGGAGGAAGTAGTTCAAACTTAGCCTCCCAAGAAATGGTGAACAAATTAGAGTTACCTCCCCATAAGCACCCTAAACCATATGATCTTCCATTGGGAAATGAAGATGGAGAGCTAAAGGTCACCAAACAAGTTCTCGTGAGTTTTCGTATTGACAAATATAAGGATGAAATGTGGCTCGATATCCTGCCTATGGATACTTTCCATATTTTGTTGGGCCGACTTTGGAAATTGAATCGAAAGGCACAACATACCGGGGAAAGGACTACTATTTATTTAAGAAAGTTGGCAAGAAATTCTGATTAGTACCACATTCTTTACCTAGTGAGGTGAATGAGATAAAGACTCAAGGTGCCGAGACCCGTAGAGAATCTGAGACTATACCACTTGATGCGTGGAAAGTCAAGGAAGAATCTAACAAGAACAGTACCATCAATGTCTAGGAATGTAGAGAGGCACAGACTTTTGAAAATGTCGGTTTGAAAGAATTCGTAGAGGATATGGGAAATGCCATACTGAATGGGTCAAAAACCGAACTACCACCTAACAACAATGTTGACACTATTTGTGAGGTGGCTTTCGGATGATTTCTCCTACCCTATGGCAATGCGAATGCAACAACCGAGCCGTGTGCTCAAGAGATCCTTGTTCCATGTCCAACTCCTATCCATAATGATGAAAAAACAAAACAAGGGATGACCTTCCTGACCAATACATTATATCAAGTTGAGGTTATGAGAGGTACCTTCTTTGCCAACCCCTTATATGAGCAAACAAGGGTAGAGCAAGTAGCTGACGTGGAATTCCCAAAGGATAATAATTCGAAGTCTTATCAAGGGGAAGTAATGAACTTAGTCTTGATTTATTTTCAAGAGGTTCGTTGTCCACTCATCAAATCTACGGATGTAAAGAACGAAAAGAACAATTCGGCCAAGGGGTTGACTGTGAATGCCCTAGCTCCAACATGGCACCCACCTTATTGATACGAAAACAAAATAAAGTTTAGAAGGTGCACATTGGTCCTCGATTAGTCTATAATCTCACCATGAGTTACGAGACTCAATGGACAAGAATGAGTACCTATTTCAATGAGTTGTGTGGAACTATAATTCCATCAACACTCAGCTTGAAGAGAAGAGCTCCACCAGTAGCGATCCGCATTGGGATTAAACAATAAGGGCTCGTCAAAAACCAATAGGGTAAGTACGGATGTCTCGTAGCATCATGGGATGTTATGACATCCAAAGAAGTGATGTCCATACTACCCCTATCACAGTTGTGATAGTGCAAGTTGAACAAAAACTTGGTGTCATTACGGTAAATAATTTCTTTTGTTCGGCTTCTCATCTTGTCATACAAAATCATGGTACCTTTACTGCCCATAGAAAAGGGTTCCAAGTATCAACAAGAGACTTGGTAGCCTTGAGAAGGGAGATTTGTGAAGCCCCAGTCCGTGAAGAGCCATTGGACTCCGAACATGAAAATAGAGTAAATGTCATCTCTTGCTCTAATGCAAAATTGAAGGGTGTACAATTCCATGATTCTTCCTATGGCAGGGAATTATGTTTTAAGGAATCCGTGAGCCTATACGGCGAACTTGTTTAATCAAAATCATTGGTCTCATATTCGGATTTTTTTGGCAAATTTCTTGGAAGGTGGTGGCTCAACTTTTGTTGTTGAATTCTTATTACCAAATTTAGGCGACAAGAATTTGGGGATGAATTCTTTTGAAGAAGGGGACTATGATGTTAAAATTCCCGTGAGCTCAAGGTTCCAATTTGATCCTCGAAGGGATAAGCTTGGAGTTCCGAAGATGTTTGGTCATCCGATGATAATGTGCTTAAAATGACATGGAATATGGAGTGGCGTTGAAGATTGGACTTGAAGGTTTAAGAAGGCAACATTTTATTTTGGCTTTGTGTGTAGGTCTTGGCCAAAGACCATATTTTCTATTAGCTTATCTTTAATTCTTAGCTTAGCTTGTAGTTCTCCTTAGGACATGGTGTAGCGTGTAAATAACTCTTAGCTCCCATTAGGACATAGCTAATGTACCATGTAATAAAGGGACAAAGCCGAGAGGTTCTCCAAAAAGGTGACAAGGCCATGTGAAGTTCTTCAAGCCAAGTTGGAAAGGACAAGAATGGTCTAGAAGAAGAGGCTTCCAAAAAGACAATTCATGAACCAAATTGAGGACACCAAGATGATGAAGTGTTGGTCGAAATACTCCCTTATCCATTTGGCTAAGGAACGCAAATGCAAATGGAAGCTGCCAACACATTCCAAGAAGATGAGGTTGTTGGAAGAATCAAGTTCAGGAATATTGTCACATAGGGGACAATAATTTCGGCCTAGGGAAGAGGAAGGTTTTGTCGAACTCCCTCGTTCACCAAGTCAATCCAAATGAGTCCACACTAGGTGCTAGTTTGTGTATTTTCATTTGCTTTCTAGAATACTCTCTTTTGTCCTCTAAATAAAGGCCTTATGCCATTGTAAAAGGGAGAGAGTTGTTGAATATAAAACTTGAGTGTTTACTCATCTTTGCTAAGTCTTTCAATCCGAGATTATAAGTTCTTAGTTGATCCCCAGGGAGGGTCACTTGGTTTTTCGGGAGAACCACCTATCGTTTCTAAGGTTTAGATCACCCTTGATAGGTTAATGTTGAGCATTGCGGGCAGCAACCCTCGACCTAGTCCTTGTGAAAATGATCACAACATCCTTGGATCCCACACAAGCAATTAACTCCTCGTGTTACTATCCGAGATCAATATATCTACCAACTTGTGACTTGGAAACAATCTATATACAATCCGTGTTCCAATTAATTATTTCACCCCATCACTAAACTCCACAACACCTCATTAACATCATAATAAAAGGCCCCTCCTCGAAAATACCCACAACCACAATTAATCTCAATCGACCACACCAACGACTCCATCTAACGTCTCTACCGGACCCTCACTGCCTCATGTTGTTTATGAGACCTTAGATCCACCAAAACACCAATCCAACACCACCTCTCTCTCCCGCAAGACCCCTGTAAAAACCTCACAAAATGTCAACTCGCATTTTTTAAGCCAAGCCAACCGAAACTGCCCTCAACCACCACACTGCCTATCCTACCCGAGAAACTGATAGCCTCCAAGATTCGGCTTTGTGCCACCAAACTACCGAACCACAACCACCACCATGACCCTCAACCCACCTGTAACCACCACACAAAGTTCCTTAACATGATCCCAATCACACATACCCGAAACATACACCGTACACCACATTACCCGGCCTTGCCAATAAACCGAAAACCCCATTTTCCTCGTCTACTTTTGGGTCAACCCGAATACAATAAGGACCCAAACCTTTTATCTACTCAAATCCCTCTGTACATACATCAAATTGGTATCAGATCCAAGCGTTCCCATCCCACACAACAACGCTATGACCAATCTAAACGAGGAACTTAGGAGGGTTATGTCTTGTGGAGCATGTGTAAGCCTTGAGAAAGGAACTCACCGGACATACTATGAGGAACAGCACCAAATCCTGGAATATACCAAACATCCCAAACCATGAAGGCTTGGTACTCCAATGTGAGTTGGAGGTTCCACACGAAACACAAAGGAATCAACTATTCTACACACGGTGCAAAGTGAAAGACAAAGTGTGTAAGTTGATTATTGATGGAGGAAGTAGTTCCAACTTAGCCTCCCAAGAAATGGTGAACAAATTAGAGTTACCTCCCCGCAAGCACCCTAAACCATATGATCTTCCATAGGGAAATGAAGATGGAGAGCTAAAGGTCACCAAACAAGTTCTCGTGAGTTTTCGTATTGACAAATATAAGGATGAAATGTGGCTCGATATCCTGCCTATGGATACTTTCCATATTTAGTTGGGCTGACTTTGGAAATTGAATCGGAAGGCAAAACATAATGGGGAAAGGACTACTATTTATTTAAGAAAGATGGCAAGAAATTCTGATTGGTACCACATTCTTTACCTAGTGAGGTGAATGAGATAAAGACTCAAGGTGCCGAGACCCGTAGAGATTCTGAGACTATACCACTTGATGCGTGGAAAGTCAAGGAAGAATCTATGAAGAAGAGTACCATCAATGTCTAGGAATGTAGAGAGGCACAGACTTTTGAAAATGTCGGTTTGAAAGAATTCGTAGAGGATATGGGAAATGCCATACTGAATGGGTCAAAAACCGAACTACCACCTAACAACAATGTTGACACTATTTGTGAGGTGGCTTTCGGATGATTTCTCCTACCCTATGGCAATGCGAATGCAACAACCGAGCCGTGTGCTCAAGAGATCCTTGTTCCATGTCCAACTACTATCCATAATGATGAAAAAACAAAACAAGGGATGACCTTCCTGATAATCCATTATATCAAGATGATGATATGAGAGGTACCTTCTTTTCAAACTCCTTATATGAGCAAACAAGTGTAGAACAAGGAGCTGTCGTGGAATTCCCAAAGGACAATAATCCGGAGTCTTATCAAGGGGAGGTAATGAACTTATTCTTGATTTATTTTCAAGAGGTTCATTGTCCACTCATCAAACCAACGGATGTAAAGAACGAAAAGAACAATTCGGCCAAGGCGTTAACTGAGAATGCCCTAGCTCCAACATGGCACCCACCTTATTGATACGAAAACAAAATAAAGTTTAGAAGGTGCACATTGGTCCTCCATTAGTCTATAATCTTACCAAGAGTTACGAGACTCAATGGCCAAGAATGAGTACCTATTTCAATGAGTTGTGTGGAACTATAATTCCATCAACACTCAGCTTGAAGAGAAGACCTCCACCAGTAGCGATCCGCATTGGGATTAAACAATAAGGGCTCGTCAAAAACCAATAGGGTAAGTACGGATGTATCGTAGCATCATGGGATGTTATGACATACAAAGAAGTGATATACATTCTACCCCTATCACAGTTGTGATAGTGCAAGTTGAACAAAAACTTGGTGTCATTACGGTAAAAAATTTCTTTTGTTCGGCTTCTCATCTTGTCATACAAAATCATGGTACCTTTACTGCCCATAGAAAAGGGTTCCAAGTATCAACAAGAGACTTGGTAGCCTTGAGAAGGGAGATTTGTGAAGCCCCAGTCCGTGAAGAGCCATTGGACTCCGAACATGAAAATAGAGTAAATGTCATCTCTTGCTCTAATGCAAAATTGAAGGGTGTACAATTCCATGATTCTTCCTATGGCAGGGAATTATGTTTTAAGGAATCCGTGAGCCTATACGGCGAACTTGTTTAATCAAAATCATTGGTCTCATATTCGGATTTTTTTGGCAAATTTCTAGGAAGGTGGTGGCTCAACATTTGTTGTTGAATTCTTATTACCAAATTTAGGCGACAAGAATTTGGGGATGAATTCTTTTGAAGAAGGGGACTATGATGTTAAAATTCCCGTGAGCTCAAGGTTCCAATTTGATCCTCGAAGGGATAAGCTTGGAGTTCCGAAGATGTTTGGTCATCCGATGATAATGTGCTTAAAATGACATGGAATATGGAGTGGCGTTGAAGATTGGACTTGAAGGTTTAAGAAGGCAACATTTTATTTTGGCTTTGTGTGTAGGTCTTGGCCGAAGACCATATTTTCTATTAGCTTATCTTTAATTCTTAATTTAGCTTGTAGTTCTCCTTAGGACATGGTATAGCGTGTAAATAACTCTTAGCTCCCATTAGGACATAGCTAATGTACCATGTAATAAAGGGACAAAGCCGAGAGGTCCTCCAAAAAGGTGACAAGGCCGTGTGAAGTTCTTCAAGCCAAGTTGGAAAGGAAAAGAATGGTCTAGAAGATGAGGCTTCCAAAAAGACAATTCATGAACCAAATTGAGGACACCAAGATGATGAAGTGTTGGTCGAAATACTCTCTTATCCATTCGGCCAAGGCACACAAATGCAAGGAATGGAAGCTTCCAACATGTTCCAAGAAGATGATCTTGTTGGAAGAATCAAGTTCAGGAATATTGTTACATTGGAGACAACAATTTTGGCCTAGGGAAGAGTAAGAGTTTTCCAAACTCCCTTGGTCACCAAGTCAATCCAAATGCGTCCACACTAGGTGTTAATTTGTGTCTTTTCATTTGCTTTCTAGAATAGTCTCTTTTGTACTATAAATAGAGGCCCTAGACCATTGTAAAAGGGAGAGAGTTGTTGAATATAAAACTTGAGTGTTTACTCATCTTTGCTAAGTCTTTCAATTTGGGATTGTAAGTTCTTAGTTGATCCTTCGGGAGGGTCACTTGGTTCTCCGGGAGAACCATCTATATTTTCTAAGGTTTCGATCACCCTTGATAGGTTAGTGTTGAGCATTGCAGGCAGAAAACCTCAACCTAGTCCTTGTGAAATTGATCACTACATCTTTGGAGCTCACACGAGCAATTAACTCCTCGTGTTACTATCCAAGATTACTATATCGACTGAATTATGACTTGGCTTGTGTCTCAGATTGTTTCCAACAATCCGTATACAATATGTGTTCCAATTACTTATTTCACTCCATCACTACACTCCACAATACCTCATTAACATCACCAAAAAAGGCCCCTGCCCGAAAATACCCACAACAACAGTTAATCTCAACCAACCACACTAACGACTCCATCTAACATCTCTACCGGACCCTCACTGCCTCAGGTTGTTTACGTGACCTTAGCTCCACCAAAACACCAAACCACCACCACCTCTCTCTCCCTCAAGACCCCCGAAACAACCTCACAAAATTCCAACTCGCATTTTTTAATCCAAGCCCACCGACACTGCCCTCAACCACCACACTGCCTACCTTACCCGAGAAACCTAGAGCCTCACCGTTTAGGCTTTGTGCCACTAAACTACCAAACCCCGACCACCACCATGACCCTAAACCCACCCATAACTACCACACAAAGCGCCTTGATGCGATTCCAATCACACTTACCTAAAACATCCACCATACACCACACTGCCCGGCCTTACCGATAAATTGAGAACCCCATTTTCCATGCCAACTTTTGGGTCAATCGAATACAATCAGGACCCAAACCCTTTATCCACTCAAAGCCCTCCGTACATGCATCAATACAAATTGAAAGGTACAAAACTTAGAGTTTATTGTTGGTGATAAGGTTCTTCTGAAGGTCTCGCGCATGAAGTGTATGACGAGGTTCGGTAAGAGTGGGAAGTTTATTTTGAGGTATATCAAACCTTTTAAGGTTATTCACAGAGTTGTAGAGATGTCATATGAGTTGGATCTACCACCAGGTCTTTTAGGCATCCATCATATTTTCCATATGTCCATGCTGAAGAAGTTTCAAGCCAACAATTTGTATATAATCCAATGGGACTCTAAATTTCTAGATAAGAATTTAGAGTTCGAGGATGAGCTTGTGGCTATTTTGGACTGGCAGGTGAGGAAGTTGAGGTCTAAGGATATAGTTTTAGTGAAGGTTTAGTGGAGGCATTTCCCTGTAGAAGAGGCGACTTGGGAGATAGAGTCTGACATGTAGAGCAGATATCTTGACTTGTTTACTACTTCTATTACATTTCCTCAATTTATTTCTCTCTGTTCAAGAATAAATGTTGTTTTAATTGATATCTGATGTAACAACTTGTCCGGTCGTTTTTAGCTAAAGACTCTTATTTGCCTATTTTATCCTTCTTATGGTCTCTATATGGGGTTTATGATGTGCGAGGAAGGGTGGCACAAATCTCGATGTCTTTTTATATGAGTTTCAGATGAAAATCCAAAACTAGAACCTTAGAGTTGGATAGTCTAACTCAAGGTTGACTTTTGAGTAGCTGGGTTGATTTTTGAGTTGCGTCGCTTCCAATAGCTCTGGAGGGTCATTTATGACTTAGCTGAGTTATTGGTTCGCTTCCCAAGACAATCGGATGTGTTTTGTGGCCTTATTTGCAATATTTGGATTTTTTATTATTTTGGACGATTCTTTAGAAAAATACATCTTAGCTTGGTTAAAAAGGGAATTCGAGGGTACGAGTGAGTTTGTAGCACTGTTTACCATAGACGAGCATGTATGGTTTGTGTTTGGAGGGTCTCAGGAGTGTTTTGGGTATTTGATGGGAGTTTGTTACTTGTGTGTGGTGTCCGTCTAGGCGAAACTAATGTCCACTTCTGTGTGTCCGCCTCGACAGGAGATTGGCTCGCAGAAGCGGGATTTTGGTAATTGTTTGGTTTCCTCCTTGGTAGATGGGACTTTCGTAGGGGCAGGAGCGTCTCTGCATAGTCGGATGCATTGTGGCACTGAGGCTAGGTGTCAAGTGACACCACCTCGATGAGGTTGTGTCTCACGGGTGAGACTCCGGGCCAATAGAGTTGATTCCGCTAGGGCCGCATGGCTTGTTCAGGTGTCCTATTTAATTCCTAATGTCAGAATTCTTTTCCCACAATAGAAAACCTCAAACCTAGAGCCGCCAGTAGATTATTTTCAAAAAAACAAGAGATATTTCATCTTTGGGGTAAGAATTTCATCCATTATGATTTGATTTTATGCTTCTTAGTCCTTTAATGGTGATATGGTATGTTTATAAGTTGGGGAAGATGATGTGTAAGCTCTTATGAGATTAAGAGAGTTTAATTAATACATTAAAGGGTGTTTAAGTATTAGATTACTTTGATTATTTTAATTTAGTTATGGAAATTGATAGGAGATCATGTTGTAGAAACCTATTTGATTTGGGGGTAAATTCTAGGGTTTCAAATTTGGGGTCTTTTGTATATTGTAAATTAAGGGTCCAAATCAGCATAGTTTCCACATTAACTTAAGGATATGATTATCCAGTATATGTTCTTGGTTTTTGAGTAATAAAGTTTGAGACTTGGTAATGTGGGCCCGAGTTCGGTATTTAAAGTCTTGCTTTGTTAAGGATTATGTCCTTGTGTGTTGTGTAAGACTTGTATTAACGAATAGTATATGGATTATTAGTCTTCGATCATCACGAGGCGCATCGAAAGGGCCAGGCTATCTCTGAGGCTTCATTGTTGGTGCTCTTGTTCGGCCTAGAGGTAGGCTACAGTTTACTTTGATAGAAATGTGTAATTATTTATAAATATTGAGGGGTATTGGTCGTGTTGGGGGTCCCACTCAAACGATTGTGATGAACGTTTGAGTGGATACAAGTATTGAACTGTGATGATGGGTGATTTGGGGGATCAACCTTGTGCTGGTTACGACTGCTGATATATTTGGGATTGTCACCATTATATGGTCTCATCACCATACTTGTTATCGTTGTGCTTATTCATCACTCATTTTTTTATATGATATCCTGATTGTACTTGGATGATACTTGATGTATTCTTGAAAGCATGTGATATTCATCTCTATACTTGGTTGCATCTCATTATATCATGATTCTTGCCGTGTATTGTCATTTGCATTCATACACTTCTGGTTCTTATGATACTGATATTAGAGTGGTATGATATATGTTGTGGATCTAAGGGACCAGAAATGTAAGAACAATATGAGATTATGGTAGCATTGAGATGATGATGAGGGGTATATGGACTTCGCGGATCCCCCATGAGTGGCGTTTCATAATAAAAACTTGAGCGCGTGTATACGGGAAGATAAAGGTACCTGTCATATATACCTGGCGCATGTATATGGGATGATAAAAGTACCTGGCATATATACTTCGCTGATCCCCCATGGGTGGCATTTCATAATAAAAACTTGAGGGCATATATACATGGCCCATCTGTGGATGGACTTGTACTGGATTGGTGATTCATGACTTCACTGGATTTCTGGATATGAAAGGATTATACCTACTAGTTGATACTTGAGTTATTGTTGTTGAACTCTCTTGGAATTAATGACTTAAGTGATTGGGAAACCTTACTTTAATATGGTGATATGTGAATTATGTGTACTATTTTGTGGACTATGTGACATTACTTGTATTATAGAATTGTTAGTATAGGTTACTTATTTATCTCCTTTTGTGTATCTTCCATTGTTGTTGTCCTATGATGTCTATGGGGGTACGTTGTATACTCATGCTATACTTATTACATCTTTCTTTGATGCAAATATAGATCCGGCCACCAGTTCAGTAGCTCGAGGCTGAGTTTGAGCGGTGTTCTCTAGCCTTCAGGATGAGGATTAGGGATGGCAACGGATCGGATCTGGACCGGATCCTACTAGATCCAGATCCGTCAGGGTCCATAAAAATCAGATCCAAATTCGGATCTGGATCCACATGTAAACAAATTTGCCTTGCTAAGAATTTTGTTTTTTGAACTGACATACGATTTTTACTTAGCTAACAGTTTACTGTGTTTCAATTTTGAAATGTTCATATGAGATATTTTGTTCGTTATCTCATTTTGATTGTGAGCTATTAATTGAAAATGTTGGACAACGACAATAGTTGCGAAAAATGATGACTAGTATTTCCACAATGCAGAACTTGCATGTGCTTGAAATCTTCACAAATGAAGTGAATATAATTTTAACTACTTGTCTATGGAGATGTTAGTCATTCACTAATATAACATTGATTTTATTATCGAAGTTACCTCTTTATTTTTTTGTTTTTGAGTTAACGCGGGGATAAATTAAACTTGTTTTGAGAATTAAACTTGCAAGGATGTGCTTAGCAATTTTAAGAAAATACTTATAAAATTACATTCTAGGTTATGAATATATTTAATAAAAAATAGATCCACGGGTCGGATCTGGACCGGATACGGATCTCAAATACAAGATCTAGTTCCATATCCGATCCGGATCCGTCGGGTCCAAATTTTAAAGATCCATATCCTATAAAACGGATCCGGATCCGGACCGGGTACAGGATCCACTGCCATCTCTAATGAGGATGCTACTTTTAGCATGCCCTTGGATGTTGTATCTCTATCTTCCATGTTTATTAGTATTCAAGATACATGATAGACTTTTAGATTATGTTGCTTTCATTTATCAGACTCTGTATTAATGTAGCGCTCTTGTATCACAGACCAGATGTTTGGGGGTTTTGTATTATTGTTTAGATTTCATTCCACATTTATATTATGAGATAGAGTTATTAAGTATTTTGTTATATTTCTGCATTTCTCTTATATTATACATGGTTATTGGGTAGTGGTTCGCCTACCGGTGGGAATGTATAGGTGCCACAACGATTCCTGAAAAGCAATCGTGACATCTAAACTCATGCATCATGAATAAGGCTTCATTTAAAGGTACGAGGTGTTGCAATATCTCCACTATAAGATCATCCATCCTCAAATGATGGGTCATGGTTAAGAATGAAACCTAACATGGCATAAGCACATGAATGTGAAGAAACATGACATGGGGACTGAATGACATAATTACATGAAAGCATAAACATGGGGCATGAGACATGAGTTTTGAATACAAGAACGTAAAACATGAGACATGGATACGCACGGGACATGACATGGATACGCACGGGACATGACATGAATACTGAAGGTATTTACCTTGTATGCTTTCTACTTGCTCCTCAAATAAGTGCGGATATCTGGACTTTATGTCCTCTTCGGCTTCCTATGTAGCCTCCTCAACTTTCTAACTTCTCAACAACACTTTCACTTACACAACTTCCTTAGTTCTCAACTTGTGAACCTGACAATTCAGAATAGCTACAGAGATCTCTTCATAAGTCAGGGTATCACGCCCTCCTTAACTGTGATGGATTCGGTAGGAAAAACCAGCGATGGGTCTCCCAAACACTTCCTCAACATAGATACATGAAACACTAGGTGTACAACAATTAAAACTTATGGCAATTCAAGCTTATAAGCCACTTGGCCAATTCTTCGCAGGATCATGTACGGTCTGATATATCTAGGACTAAGTTTCCCTTTCTTCCCAAACCTCGTGACACCTTTCATAGGTGAAACTTTCAGAAACAGCCAATCTTTAACTTGACACTCTAAGCCTTTACGCCTTACGTCTGAATAGGACTTTTTGCGACTTTGAGATGTTTTCAAATGCTCCTGAATTAACTTGACTTTCTCCATAGCCTGATGCACCATGTACGGCCTTAACAATTCTGCTTCACCAACTTCAAACCAACCAATTGGCAACTTACACGTTCGCCCATACAGAGCTTCGAACAATGCCATCTTGATACTAGCATGGTAACTGTTATTATAAGCAAACTCAAAGAGAAGCAAGTGATCATCCCAAATACCCTTAAAATCAAGAATACATTCCCTCAACATATCTTCATGGGTCTGAATAGTCTGCTCTACCTGGCCATCCGTCTAAGGATGAAATGTTATGCTGAGATTTACCTTGGTACCCAATCCTTTCTGGAAAGACTTTCAAAACTATGCTGTTAAATAAGCATCATGATCCAAAATAATGGAAAATGGGGTTCCATGAAGCCTAACAATTTCTTGGATATATACAACTTGGCAAAATCTTTTACCAAGCCCGTGGTCTTAACTGGCAAGAAGTGTGCTAATTTATTAAGTCGGTCTACAATCACCCAAATCGAATCATGCCTTTGAGATGAATGAGGTAGACCTTCTATGAAGTCCATGTTTATCATCTCCCATTTCCAAACGAGAAAATCAATGTTCAGAACCAACCCCCCAGGCCTCTAGTGCTCGGTTTTCACCTGCTGACACTTTGGAAACTTGACTACAAAGTCTGCCACATTCCTCTTCATATCATTTCACTAATAAATCTCTTTAAGATTGTGAGACATTTTTGTAGAACCTAGGTGAATAGAATACTTGGAATGGTGCGCTTCTGTCATTATTCTCTCTCTGAGTCCATACACATCTGGAACACACAACTTGCCTCGGTACCTCAAAGTACTATCATCTCCCCCTTGTTCAAAAGTCATAGTTTTATGCTTGTGAATACCGTCTTTCAGCTGCAACAAATAGGTATTATTAAAATTCTTCTCTTTTACTTTGGCTACTATGTAGGATGTAGACATGTTCTAGACAACCACAACACCATCTTCGGAGTTCAAAAGTCGAACTCCTAAATTGGCTAGTCGGTGAACTTCCTTCGTCATGGTTCTCTTTTCTTCTTCAACATGAGCTAAGCTTCCCATGGATTGCCAATTAAGAGCATCTACTACCACATTCGCTTTCCCCGGATAGTAGAGAACATCTACATCATAATTCTTTATCAATTCCATTTATCTCCTCTGTCTAAGATTCAACTCCCGCTGCTTGAAAATATACTAAAGGCTCTTTTGGTTTGTAAAAATGTCAATGTGAACCCCATAAAAATAGTTGCTCTATATCTTGAGTGCGAAAATCACGGCTGCCAATTCTAAGTCATGAGTCGGATAGTTCTTTTCATGAGGCTTTAGTTGTATGGATACATAAGCTATAATCTTATCATGCTACATTAAAACACATACGAGACCAATTCCTGAGGCATCACATTATACAACAAACTCATCGGTTTCCTCTAGTAATGTTAACACTAGGGCAGATGTAAACCTTATTTTTAATTCCTCAAAAGTACGCTCGCATGTATCTGACCACTGAAATTTGACTTTCTTCTGAGTTAATCTGGTCAATGGAGCAGAGATGGAAGAAAAACCTTCTATGAAGCGCCTGTAATATCCTGCCAGGCCTAAGAAACTTCTTATCTCAGAGACTAAGGTGGGTCTGGGCATTCTTTACAGCGTCACTTTTCTGAAAATAAACTTGGACGCCTTCACCTGAAATCACATGACCTAAGAATTCTACTAACCTTAGCCAAAATTTATACTTGGAAAACTTTGCAGAGAGATTGTGGTCCTCAAGTGTCCGCATCACTATTTAGAGATGTCCTGTATGATCAGCCTCACTACGGGAATAAACAAGAATCTCATCAATGAAGACAATGACGAAAAGTTTGAGATAAGGCTTGAAAATCTTATTCATAAGATGCATGAAAGTAGCTGTTGTATTGGTCAATCCAAATGACATGACACAAAATTCGAAATGACCATAGCGAGTTCTGATGGTACCCTGATCTGAGGTCAATTTCAAAATAACACTTGGAAATCTAAAGTTGATCAAATAAGTCATCAATTCTGAGAAGAGGATACTTGTTCTTAATGGTGACCTTGTTCAATTACTGGTGGTCAATGCATATAAGTAAAGATCCATCATGGTTTCGAACAAACAAGACTGGTGCACCCCAAGGTGAGACACTTGGTCTAATAAATTCCTTATCAAGGAGATTTTCAAGGAAATATTCGAATGCTAGAGGGGCTATCAATCTATATTTACTTGAATGATGCTATAAATCTTTCAATTGAGCTTTTAGTTCATTTAGCTCTGCTGTAGCCATTTCGTATGGCAGAATAGATATCGTCTTAGTGCCGGGAAGTAAATCAATTCCAAAGTCAATCTCTTTATTTGGAGGGACTCTGAGAAGATCATCTGGAAAGACTTCAAGAAACTCACTAACAATTGGTACGAACTGAAGAGTTGGGGTCTGGGCATCTGCATCCCTAACCCGAACTAGATGGTAAATATACCCCTTGGATATCAGTTTTTAAACTTTAAGATAGGAAATAAACTTACCTATGGGTGCTACTGCATCACTCTTCCATTTTATGACTGGTTCACCAGAAATTCAAAACTAAAAATTTTGGTTCTACAGCCTGCTTAGGCATAACATGAAGATAACCAATGCATGCCTATGATTACATCGAAGTCTACCATTTTCAACACTACTAAATCAGCTACTATAATGCGGTGATAGACTTTAACTGGGCAATCCCTATATACTCGTCTAGTTATAACTAACTCTCTAATTGGAGTGGATACTTCAAAGGGTTCATGCAACCTTTCTAGTTCTATCCCAAATTTCATAGCATTGAATGGGGTTACACAGGATAGAGTGGATCCCAGATCCATAAGGGAATAAACATCAAAAGTAAAAATGATTAGTATACCTATGATAACATTTGCACGAGCCTTTGTATCCTACCGACCTACTAGTGCATACAAGCGGTTTGGACCTCCTCCTGTGTTACCAGACTTAGTTGTGCCATGCCCTAATTAGGACTGAGAATTTTGAGGAGCTAATGAATTTGTAGACTGAGACACATTACCTCATGTACCCTACCTCACTGATGGATAGTCTCTCTGAAAGCGACCTCGCTGGCCACACCTATAACAAATATCCATACCCATGCGACACTCCCCCGAGTGTCTCTTACCATATTTACAGCAAACCAAATTACTAAAGGTCCCCTGACCTACAATGGCTTGTGATTGGGAGCCTGATACTCTGAAGTTCTATCTATTCTAGTCATTCCTGAACTTTGGAAGTGGGGCACTGGCTAAAGATGGAGTGGGTCTTGATGACCTATTCTTAAAAAACAGTCTACCTCCACCTCCCCCATGACTGAAGTGACCTAAAGACTTAGATCTCTTATTAAACTCGGTGTCTTTCTCCTTATGTAATGCTTCATCTTCCTTCATTCTACTCTCATTACCTTGTACAAAAGCTACCATCTTGTAATATGATTTCTTTGTTCTGAGCAAAAATATTAGCAGCATCAAACAAATGAAGGTCAAGACCCCACATAAAATATCTAACTCTGGCCCTCATATCTTGAACCATGTGTGGAGCATACTGAGCCAATGAAACAAAGTAGAGGTAGTACTCCTGCTCACTCCTACCATTCTATTTGAGCTTCTCAAATTTGAACCTAACCTCTAGTAGTAGAATGTGTGATGTATGTACGAAGGGTTGAGTGAATGTAAGTGAGGCTGAGTTCGGCAAGGAACAAGTTGATGCAAAAATGGACACGAAAGAGGGAGTTCTCGATTTATCAGCTAATGCCGGGAAGTAGGTATTTGGAGGCTGTTTCGGGTGGATTCAAGGGGATTTGGGTCAGGAATTTTTATGGGATTATTATGGACACCTAGAGGGTTTTTTTGGTGGTCGGGGTTCAGTGAGTTGATAGAGTCAAGGCCGCAGAATAAGACCTAAAATAGTGATGTTCTCGGTAGGTGTTATTTTGTGGATTGTTTGTGGTTGCCGAGGTTGGACGGGGAGTTGTGAGTGGTTTCGGAACTTGGAATGTGTTGTGGATGTTTTTAAGGTTCTGGGGGACATAGTGGAGAAAGGAAAGAAGTGGTTTGGACAAGGAATGCACACGGGATGAAAAGTACAAACCCGAGGACACACTAAGTGTTGGACGGTCGATAAGGACGCGGTCAATATGGCTTGGATATAGACAAGGGGGATTTAATGCCCAAGTCGACACCAAAATGGGGTGACCAATTTAACAAGGTCTAGTCTGAGGTTGCTAAGTGCAATGCTCGTCAACAAGCCAAGTAAGGGTGGCCGGAAAACCTTATGATTGACCCTTGGTTTGGGTTTGGTTGGATCACACAAGTTCCAACGTCTACCTACACCGATGGAGGTTTATTAAGTTTGGGTTTAGTTAAGTCACAAAGTCTCAACCAAACTTACACCAAATGGAAACCTTAGTTTGGATTCAACTAAGTCACACAGTCTTAGTTAAACTTACGCCAAGGGGTTTGGCTCACACAAGAACCAAAGGTCCTCCTGGAGAAACGACTAAGAATATCAACCCTGGGTTGAAAGACTTAGTTTTGTGAGTAAAACTCAACTTTATAATTCATCAAACTCTGCATTTTACAATGGCCTAAGGCCTCTATTTATAGTACAAAAGAGACTATTCTAGAAAGCAGATGAAAAGACACAAACTAACACCTAGTGTGGACGCATTTGGATTGACTTGGTCACCAAGGGAGTTCGGCCAACCCTTCCTCTTCCCTAGGCCGACATTGTTGTTTCCTATGTAACAATATTCATGAACTTGATTCTTCCAACAACCTCATCTTCTTGGCATGTGTTGAACGCTTCCATTCTTAGTATTTATTTGGATGATCAACTCGACCACTTCTTGGTCTTCTTTAGGCCAAATTTGGATCCTTCAATGTAGTCAAATATGTGGTTGAGATTTCCTCTTGGAATCCATTTGTTCTAGATGGTCGTTGTCCTTTCCATCTTGTCGGCCAAGTCATCCTTTGTCCTTTCCATCTTGTCGGCCAAGTCATCCTTTGTCCTTTCCATCTTGTCGGCCAAGTCATCCTTTGTCCTTACCATGGTGTACTCTCGGCCTAGTAACCTTTGTGACTTATTAATTATGTGCCAATGTTAGTTATTACATAGCACACTATGTCCTAAGCTAGCAACTAAGCTAAGAATAAAAGACAAGCTAAAATAATATACATGGTCTTGGCCAAGACCAAACAAGAAGGCCGAAAAAATACAAGGCTTCTTAAATCTTCACGTCACAACTCCAACACCATTCCATTTTCCATGCCATGTTAGGCATCAAAGTGTGGAACAACGTTCCATTATTGGCATTCTTGGTAAATATCTTCTCGACTTTGGTTGAGAGTTTAAGTCTGCGGGTTGATTTACAGTCATAGGTAAGTGTCCTCAATAGGTCTTACTTCATCTATCCTTTGCTTGTTTGTTTGAATTGCTTGAGTGCCCTAAGTGAAATTAGATGAGATAAGTGTGTACTTACTATGTCTGGACTATGTGATGTGAACCATTAACCATGCTCGTGTCATTTCCGGTGATAGTTAGCAACCATATAGACTGTCAACATGATCATGATCTTAATTTAAGAAGAGTTAGAGATTCAAATCTTGTCCTCTATTGATGAACGTTAGACCTGTTGTTAGCCTAAGCTAATACTTGATGTGGTTATTGAATTAAACTAGGATAGATTTTATCTTCACTGTTTAAAACCAATAATATGACATGAAGGTTGTAACTGGACACATTAGGCTAGCAAAGTATGTAAATCCATAGTGGTGATCTCGTTTCTCCTAGTTATCATGTCTGAATGTTAGGGTATTAACTAAGTAACATAAAGAATGCGCCATGATTTGGGGGAGGGAAAGCACTCGTAGTGTATAATGCATACTCTTTTCTGGGGATTGTGTACTTCTTCTTGGTGCTTGCCTTTGATATGTGCTGATAAACACCAGGATATACAGCTTGTATATCAGATATACCCAGTATATATGGAATACAAAACAAGTATATCTCTATGTATACCATTTGGGAAGTTTAAGTAAGTCATTGGTTGTTGGGCCTGGCCCATTTGTATTGCATCTTCTGATTTTTACCTTTATATTATATTGACTGGGCTAGGCCCATTTCTCTGTCTACCTCATCTGCATATTGTCAATAATTCCTGAGAGTGGGCGAAGACCAGTTCAATGTTTTCTTCTATTCTGAAACTCGCCTAAGAATGGGCCATGCTTAATTATTTGTTTCATAGAACCTTGATTGTCTCTTCATCTATTATATGCTGCTATTCCTTTAATTAATGTATGACATGTATGTGCTTAGTTTAATGTTACATGCATTTAATTAGTTAATTATGGGTACATTCTAACTCGTAACCTTATTTTCCCATCCTCTCCGCTATCTAAATTAGGATGGGCCTCATGAGCCCTCACTCTTTCTTCAGCCAGTTGGGCCAAGTAAATAGTTAACTGGTGGGCTTAGGTAGACCCACCTAGGGATGGCAACGGATCGGATCTGGGACGGTTCCTACTAGATCCAGATAGATCCGGTTCAGATCCGTTTTTCATACCTGAATCCATATCCGGATCCGGATCCGGATCCATCGGGTCCATAAAAATCAGATCCAAATCCGGATCCACCGGGTCCACAGATCGGATCTGGATCCACATGTAAATAATTTTGCTTTGCTAAGAATGTAACTTTGCTAAGATTTTTTTTTTGAACTGACAAACGATTTTTACTTAGCTAACAGTTCACTGTGTTTCAATTTTGAAATGTTCATATGAGATATTTTGTTCGTTGTCTCGTTTTGATTGTGAGCTATTAATTGAAAATGTTGGACAATGACAATAGTTGTGGAAAATGCTGACTAGTATTTCCACAATGCAGAACTTGCATGTACTTGGAATCTTCACAAATGAAGTGAATATAATTTTAACTACTTGTCTATGGAGATGTTAGTCATTCACTAATATAACATTGATTTTATTATCGAAGTTACCTCTTTATTTTTTTGTTTTTGAGTTAACGCGGGGATAAATTAAACTTGTTTTGAGAATTAAACTTGCAAGGATGTGCTTAGCAATTTTAAGAAAATACTTATAAAATTACATTCTAGGTTATGAATATATTTAATAAAAAATGGATCCACGGGTCGGATCTGGACCGGATACGGATCTCAAATACAAGATCCAGATCTGATCCGTCAGAAACGGATCCGGGTCCGATCCGGATCCGTCGGGTCCAAATTTTGAAGATCCATATCCTATAAAATGGATCTGGAAACACCGGATCCGGACCGGGTCCAGGATCCACCGCCATCTCTAGACCCACCAGCCTAAACTCATCTCTTTCAAATTCAATATTTGTATTATATATACTATTTGTATAAAAATGAATATTTGATATTATTGGAACCTTTTTTGTTACGATTTAGGATAGGCAAATGATACGTACATCATTTAGTTAGAATTTCCAAAAAATGATTTCAAAAGGATTAAAAGGAATTTGAACCTGTTTTTGGACTTTGAAATGATTTTTTCCAAAAAATGAATTGGGATTAAACTTGGACAAGAAACGGACTAAACTGGGTTGAATTGGACTGTGTACTCCTTTTAAAATCTGGTCTTTGTTTCTAAAAATGTTAAACGGACTGTTAAACTGAATTTATTAACGATGTTTGGATTCTAATAAACCAGTTTTCCAAGTTGATGATTTGGGCCGAGTTGGCCCTTCTTTGGATTGTTTAAGGCTAACTCAACCAAAAATGTTTTTAAAAGGAAAACCAAACATTTTTAGGAGTTGGGTTGATATAACGTTCTTTGGATAAGTTATAGAGTATTGACTTGACCTTTGGGAAATAACATGAAAAGTGGAAAAACTTATCTTCATTTCTCTAAACTCTAAACATGTCATCTCTAAAAAATTACACTTTGAATTTAAATGATTTTCAAAAAGGCAATGTATAAGGAATATTGGACAACCTATTGGACTAAACATTATAGTTCTACTCAAATTATTTTTTGAGTGTACTTAGTCCGAAAATAAATTGACTAATCCATACCTATGCAAGCCATTCTATGCGGATTTTTAACTCTTTGATTTTCAATACCCTTTGAGTTGAGATAATTTATTACTTTAGACATGATATAAAACCTGAAGGTCAACTGTATTCTACGAATCCTTCATACCGGGGTGTCTAACATCTTCTTCGGGATCACTAGAACCCTTACTTTGACTCTGGTTTAAAAACGATTTTTCATGGATTTTCTGAATAAACTATTTTCACTCTATTTTCCTAATTTACCTATAAATTAGGTGGAGACTCTAAAAATAATTATCGGACTTAGAGAACCAACAACGTCTTAGTAGCTTTTACGCCTCCGCGTAAAAGTGAATAATAACAATTAGCAATAGGTGGCCTCTGTGTTTATCATCTTAGCCAGAGTTTGTTTAAAAACTAGCTTTAATGTTATGATCCTATATATATATTTTCTTTCCATATTTGTTTGAAACATGTTGTCAATCTTTATAGCTATTTAGTTGGTGAACTAAAAGTATGGATCATTTGAAAAAGATTGAATGGTTAGTTTAGATGTATGGAGATGTATTTGTTCTTGTTATGTGTGTCTAAGTGAACCACTTTTATATGTTAATGATGAGTTGAATCAATGCCTCAACAATCTTGTTATGGTCTACCTAGTTTTGTAATAGGTCTGTATATCAGGTTAATATGACATCTTATTGATTCTCAAAGCTGTCTAAAATCAGTTCTTGTGTCTCTCACATCTAGTTGTAGTTAGGTCAGATTTCTCTAAGACATAATAATGTATGTTTAGTCATATTTTCTTGGATGCTACCTTAGTACTACTAGAGATAAGCTAACAGGAAGTACGTGTGAATCTTTGATGTTTGCATGAGCTAAAATTATTGAGGCAATCATGTGTTGTGTACTGTGTGATTAGTAAAGGTTATTGTCATGCCTATACTAGCTCAATGATTGATAGGTTGATATATGGTTGAACTTGAGTTAGCATGAAACTAGTATTTATAGTTATTTATTAGCTAAAATTGCTAGCCTATCCCGTTTAAATAGCCCAGATTATGAATTAATCCTACTTGATTGTACACTTGCATGAAGCATGTTCAAGAATAACCTGAATTTGTTATGTCCTGCCTATATGGATATCAGAGTATATGATAAAAATAGAGTCTTAGACTGTTTGGAATAGGCTAATATGTGGTTAATTGGAACAAGTGCATTATATGTCCAAAAGAAAATAGGACTAATGATGACCTTTGTCTTTGCTCATTTTCATTACTTGTGAATTGCCCCTATGTTTAGTGTTAGACTAACTTCTGAAGAGGTTATCACACCATATATCTAACTGTGTGTGAGTCCTTGCTAACATGAGAGTCCACTACTAGCCCTTTTAAACCTTAGATGTCCTATTTCTAAGCATGTTGTTCCCTCCTTTGTTATCTGTCTGCATCTCTAAAGAAAGGTTGAGCCTTTATTAAGATCTGTGTGTGCTAATGTGATAGACATGAAACCCATGAGATCACCTGTGCATTTTCACTTTTTCAGATAGTTTAAAACTAATGTTTAATGGCTTAGAAAGGTCAAGATTAATGGATAATACCCAAAATGCCTATTGGAGTTCATGAGGTTCACTTTCTCCTTCATTTTAGATAGTTGTGTCACTGATATTAGTATGCATAATCAGTTGAGTGGTCACAAATGCGTTTGCTATCTCATTGTTTCTTGAATATGTTGGGTTGTATGGGAAAGTGCTACTATTTTCAACTTCTAGTTCTTCATAATGGTTTATATAATCATCCATTTTGTTGGTATTCATAAACATGATGTTCTGAATATGAATTGCATTCCTTTTTCCTCTTGACTAAACTGAGTATGGTTAAGTCCAATTGAGATTATGGTATAGTAAAGGGGAGGGAATGAGTGTGTTTTGCATAATCAATACATTGTTTGTGTATATATACATGTTAAGTATGCTTTGTTTTAGAACAATTTTATCCAGCTCCTGTCTTAGTATGGAAATGCATGAGAATATACATTGAGATATACAGAGTATACACTATGTATATCCAGTCTACACAAGTGTATATTATATATACCCGATGTATATTGCCCTTGCTAAGAATGTTGTGTGTCATTTATTGGCCTGACCCATCTGCTTTGCCATTGAATACTCTTTGTTGTTGCTATATTATTATGGGTCAGGCACATTTGTCTTCCGTTTCTTTTATTTTATACTACCATGTGTTATGTTTATTATGGGCCAACCCATCTGCTACTATACATTACCTTGTTGTTGGTGCATCTTTGATATAGGATAGGCCTATCAATTTTCTTTACATTGCATTGTTGTTGATTGCGCATATGAGATAATCCTACCCACATTATTTTTATCCTTAGGACCTCTATTTATAACGACTTGTCTGGTCATTTTTAGCTAAAACCATTATTTGTTTATTTATCCCTTCTCGTAGACTCTATGTCGGGTTTGTGATACGTGTGAATGGGTGGCACGGATCTCGAGATCTATTTATGTGTTTGGATAAAAAACCAAAAGTCTAAAAACATAGAATTGGTTAGTTTGACTTAAAGGTTACTTTTGGCTAGATGGGTTCATTTTGGGTTCCGTCACTTCTGATAGTTCTGGAGGGTCATTTATGACTTAGTCGAGTCATTGGTTTACTTCCCAAGGCAATCAGATGTGTTTTGTGGCTTTATTTGTAAAGTTTGGTTATTTGATTTTTCCAGAAAATTCTTTAGAAAAGTATGTCTTAGCTCGGTTAAATGTGAAATCCGAGGGTACGAGCGAGTTCGTGGCACTGTTTACCATAGACGAGCATGTTTAGTTTTTGTCTGGGGGTTTCGGGAGTGTTTTGGGAGTTGTATGGAAGTTTGGACTATTTTCCCTATTCTAGTGTCTGGTGTACGCTCCGGCGGAACCTGTTTCTTCTACGGCGTGTCCGCCTCGGCAGGAGGTTGCCTCGCCGAAGTGAGGGCTTGGGAGTTATGGATTTCTACCTTGGTGGAGGGTATGTCCGCAAGGGAAAGTCCACTCCTGCGAAGTCGAGCTTGCTGTGGCACTGAGCCGAGGTGTCAATTGACACCGCCTCAGCGGATCCGCTCCAACGGAGTCGATTCCGTTAGGGAGGATGCACTATTGAAGTGTCCTATATATTCTTTGGGTAAAAATTTCTTTTCCCCAAATAGCAAACCTCGAAACCAGAGCCGCTACTAAGTATTTTCAGAACCCTAGGAGCAATTTCATCCTTGAGGTAATAGATTCTTCCCTTTCATGGATTAAGCTTATGAGTATACGTTCATTAATGGTGATGTAGTGTATTATTAAGTTGTTGTAAGTCTTTATTTGGTTGTACAAACCTATTTTCAATTGGGGGAAAATTCTAGGGTTTCAAATTAGGGTTTTGATTATTGTCCAATTAGGGGTTCAATTGTGGATAGTTTTTCAATTAACTTAAGGATATGACTACCTAGTATGTATTAATGGTTTTTGGGTATTAAAGTTCGATTCTTGGTAAAAGTGGACCCCAAGTCGATAATTTTGGTATTTCTTTGTTAAAGGTTATGTCCTTATTTTGTGTAAGTCTTATATATTAACGAGTAGTATATGCATGAATAGACTTTGATTATCACGAGGCGTGAAGGAAGGGAAAGACTATCACTGGGCTTGATCATTGGCGCACCTGTTCAGCACAGAGGTAGGCTCCGGTTTAGTTTTCGAGACTTCGATAGAATTCCATAATTAGTTATAAATATTTAGGGGTATTAGGCATATTTGGGGGTTCCACTCAAATGGTAATGATGAACATTTGAGTGGGTACTAGTGTTGAACTATGATGATGGAGTTGGGGAATCATCCTCGTGCTGGTTCCGACTGTTGATTATTTGGCTTGTCGCCATATGTGTGCTTGTCGCTATAGTTGCTTGATATGTTACTCATCACACATGCTCTCGATATGATATCTTAGATTATACATGGATTATGTATGTGTATTGAATTCATAAAGCATGTGATATTTCATCTCTTATTTGGTTGCATCTCATTGTATCATGATATTTTACCTTATATTGTCATTTGCATTCATACACTCATGGCTCTGTGATAATGATATTGGAGTGGTATGATTATGATGTGGGCCCAATGGGCTGGAATGGTAAGAACACTTGTGCGATTATGACACCAAATAGATGATATTGATACGCGGGGATCAAAGTTTCATGCTTGCAACATGATATTACTACAGCCAAGAGCTAGACTGTACGATCCGATAAGTTATTCCAGAGCGGAGGGGTATATGGACTTTACGGGTCCCTCATGGGTGTATGAATCATAATAAAACCTTGACCTACTGTATACCAGAATCGATAAAGGTACATGACATATGCATTGCATTCATACCATTCATATATATATATATTTCATTTCATTAATTCTTGTGGTTAGATGACTTGACTAAATTCTGGACATGAAAGGTTCAAACTTGCTTCTTGAAACTTGATCTATTATAGAAATCTTTGGCACTGGTTAACGTAAGTAAATATGGACTATTATTGAATTAAGGAAACATGTGAACTGTGTAAATCATTATGTGGACTATGTGACTTTATTTGGATTATTGGGCTACGTTGTAAAGGATTACATGGTGTCAACTTGGTATTTTCCCCTAATTATGTACCTTCTGTCATTGTCGGCCTATGATGTCTACGGGGGTATGTTGTGTACTCATGCTACACATGCTACATCTTTTCTTGATATAGATACAAATCCGACAACTAACTTGAGACCGCGTGGCTGAGTTCGAGCGGTTGATCCCCAGCTATCATGGTGAGGATGCCTTCTCCAGCATGCCCTAGATTGCTTATTCCTTTACTATCAATATCTTTTTGTTTTGAATTAGAGACATATCTTCAGACTTCAGCATTATGTATTCGGTTGGCACTTGATGCCCTTGACTTTTAGACTTACATCATTTATTTGGAGCTCTTATATGTACAGACTAGATCTCTTGGGGAATTGTGTTGGATGTGTCAGACTTATCATTTTCTTCTGCATTATATTATGAGACAACTTATGTTGTATTTGTATTCCTTGCGCTTTTGCTTATGTCATATCATGTCAATGATTTTGGAGTGGTTCTCATATGTGGTGGGATTATGTAGGTGCCACCACAACTCCTAATAGGGGGTCGTGACAAAGTTGGTATCAGAGCCCTAAGTTAAATGGTCTTAAGTACAAGAGTAATGTCTAGTAGAGTCTCGTGGATCCATGCAGAGGCGTCCGTAATTATCTTTGGGAGGTTATGGGATAGTTAGGAAATTTCATTTTTTTCATTTCTTTCGTGCTAAGACAAATCAAATTAGTATCTGACCTTTGTTTTTACTCTCTCACATAAGGTGAGGACTCGTGCTGACGCGGCGAGAGAGGAGGCGCAGGCTCAGGTATCGATTGTGCGTGGATGTGATAGAGCTCGTGCACGAGCCTAGGGTAGAGCTAGAGTAGCAGCACTAGTTCAGGGTAGAGCATAGAGAGTTGGTCAGGCTCATGCTAGATCAGATTCCTCAAATCCTTATATCTTGGATTGTACTTCAGGTGGTTCTCAGACCTGTGCGGGAGGGGGAAGACTCAGTCCCTCGAGTTTCGTACACCTGGTATTTATCCTACAGTGAGGTCAGCGCTTCATATAGATGAGGTTCACGCTCCAGAGTTTGGTCCTCAGCCTATTGGAGGGACAACTATAACCCGCAATGAGAGGAAGATTTGGGAGCACTTTTCGAACATGAATCCTCTGGTGTTTTATGGTCATCCCGATGAGGATGCATATGAGCTCATCGTGAGCAGCCACGGAAGGTTCATACTCTTGGTATTATTGAGACTCATAGAGTTATTTTTGGGTCCCTTCAGCTTTTGGCGGACACGAAGAAGTGGTGGAGGGCGTATGTTGATTGTTTGCATGTGGGGACGCCTCCATTGACTTGGGTTCGATTCTACAGAGTATTCTTGCAGAAGTATGTATCGTTGAGCTTGCGATTGCGCATGTATGATATGTTTTAGAAGATTGGTTAGGGTAAT
This sequence comes from Anisodus tanguticus, assembly GCA_034509755.1. Lineage (NCBI taxonomy): Eukaryota > Viridiplantae > Streptophyta > Magnoliopsida > Solanales > Solanaceae > Anisodus > Anisodus tanguticus. The sequence continues at coordinate 19,408,374 of CM067546.1, read as the reverse complement.
TTTTTAGTTGCGCAGTATGAGACTTACTTTCATGCCTTATCGCGATATGCAACGCCACTGCTCCCTAATGAGGCTGAACGATAAGATGTTTTGTTCGAGGATTAAGTATTCTACTCTAGTTGGCCATTTTGCAATTTGTGACTTCGGGAGCTTGTTTTGACATTGTGGCAGAGCACGCCAGGATGGTGGAGTTCGTGAGAGGTAGATTGTCTAGATATGAGCCCGATAAGATGGCGAAGTGACTTGGTTAGTTCAGTAGTTCTTCTTCATGTGGTTATGGATATCAGGGGAGCTATCAACAATCACAACCCAATCGAACGGTTCAGGCAGCTCTACAAATCACTGATGGTTACAGTGGGAGACAATCGTTTAGGGGTTCTCAGTCTAGATATTCTGACTATGGTGGTTTGGGTTATTCGATATCTATTCGTCATGTTTCGGTGGCCAGGACCTGTTTTGAGTGTGGAAAGGTTGGAAATTTCAAGAGGTATTACTCCATACTTACATCGAGTGCATCCCGTGTACCTAGGACCCTAGCACAGCCAGCTAGATGTGGTAGTCAGAGTAGACGGTGAGGATTTTATTCGGGCCGTAGTGGCCATCTGTCTAGTCATGATGGACCCCAATCAGGGGTAGGGTGAGCTCGTTCTAGCCGAAATGGCCAGCAGGGTTCTCAGTCCAAGGTAGGACACACCCATCGCTATGCATTCCCTGGTAGGGTCGAGGCTGAGGCATCCGATGCAGTCATCACAGGTATCATCTCAGTGAATCATCAGTCTGCTACGATGTTATTTGATCCAGGGTCTACATTCTCTTATGTGTCTGCCTACTTTTCTGCTAAATTGGAGATGTGCTGTGATATGATGTTCATATTCGTGTGTCTACACTAGTCAGTAATTTTGTGATTGTAGATAGAGTTTATCGCATGTGTGTAGTTACTTTCATGGATTACGACACTTGGGTAGATTTGGCTAACTTAGACATGGTGAATTTAGATGTTATCTTGGGTATGGATTGGTTATCACCATATCATGCGATTTTGGACTGCTATTCAAAGACGTTCACACTAGTTATGCCTGGTTTTTCGAGGTTAGAGTGGAGAGGCACTCTAAGCCCTGCTCCTAGGAAGGTTATTTATTATATTCGAGCTATGAAGTTAGTGGATCGGGGTTGTTTGGCTTATCTCGCTCATATTCTGGATATGAGTGTGGATATTCTTTCCCTTGATTCTGTTTTAGTTATTAGTGAGTTCAAGGAGGTCTTTCCTTCAGATTTATCGAGTATGCCGCTAGATAAAGACATTAACTTCTGTATTGATCTCGAGTTGGGTACTCGACCCATTTCTATTCCTCCGTACTATATGGCTCTAGCAGAGTTGAGAGAATTGAAGGAGTAGCTTTAGGATTTTTTGAGTAAGGGCTTCATTTGACCGAGTGTAACTCCATGGGGAGCCCCTATCTTGTTCGTGAAGAAGAAGTATGGTACTATGTGTATGTGCATTGATTACAAATAGTTCAACAAGGTCACTATTAGAAACAAATATTCATTTCTGCGTATTGATGACATGTTCGACCAGCTTCAGGGTGCTTTTGTGTTTTTAAAGAATGTCTTGAGGTCCGAGTATCATCAGCTGACTATCCGGGATGAGGATGTTCCCAAGATGGCTTTCCAAATCGTGATGAGCATTATGAGTTCTTGGTGATATCATTTGCGCTTACTAATGCCCCTGTATCGTTCATGGACTTTATGATGGGGATATTTAATCCGTACTTAGATTCTTTTGTGATTGTGTTCATTGATGATATCCTGATATATTCGATGAGTCGGGAGGACCATAAGTAACATCTAAGAGTTGTCCATGGGATTTTGAAGGAAAATGAGTTGTATAATAAGTTCTTGAAGTGTGAGTTTTGGTTGAGTTCAGTGGTATTTATGTAACACGTGGTGTCCAATGATGGGATTATAGTTGACCCTAGAAGATAGAGGCAGTCAGGGACTGGCCTATACCTACTTCTGTGATAGACATTCGGAGTTTCCTGGGCCTTGCTAGCTACTATCGCCGGTTCATCAAGGGTTTCTCTTCTATTTCTTCGCATCTAATGCATTTGACTCAGAAGGAGGTTCCGTTCCAGTGGTCCGATGAGTGTGAGGAGAGCTTCCAAAAGCTTAAGACTCTTTTAACCACAACCCCGATTTTATCCCTTCATATGAAGATGAAGGACTTTACTGTGTATTGTGACGCTTCTAAGATTGGGTTGGGATGTGTGTTGATGCAAGATGATAATGTTATTGCTATTGCATTGAGGAAGTTGAAGATGCACGAGAAGAATTACCATGTTCATGATTTGGATTTGGCTGCTGTTGTGTTTGCTCCGAAGATTTGGAGGCATTATCTTTATGAGGTGTAACCGACTATCAAAATCTTTAGCACGTGTTTAATTAGATGGATTTGAATTCTAGGTAGCATCGATGGATGGAGTTATTGAAAGATTATTACATGACCATTTATACCATCTAGGCAAGGCCAATGTAGTGGCAGATGCCTTGAGCCAAAAAGGCAGTCAGTATGGGGTGTTTAACTTGTTTGGCTTTTTCCGAGCGTCCTTTAGCATTAGAGGTCCAGTCTCTAGCCAACCATTTTGTGACACTCAATATTTTGAATCCAGGCAGGATTCTGGCTTGTATGGAGGCGATGTCGTCTATTTTGGATCTGAATCGGGTACACCAGTATGAGAATGTAGGGTTGTGCAAGATTCCAGATAAGGTGATGAGTGGTGAGGCGAAGGAAGCCATGATTGATAGTGAGGGTGTTCTGAGGATCAAGGGTAGAGTATGTGTGCCTCATATGGGAGATTTGACTAGATTGATTATAGAGGACGCCCACAACTCTAGGTTTCGATTCATCCAGGTGCTACTAAGATATATCGTAATTTGAGGTAGCACTATTGGTTGGGGAGGATGAAGAGAGATATTGCTAATTTTATGTTTCGCTGTCAGAATTGTCAGCAGACAATATGAGCACCAGCGACCCGATGGTGTGTGTTAGAGGATGCCCATTCCTGAGTGGAAGTGTGAGAGGCTTTCCATGGATATCATTGTTGTGTTGCCTAATACTTTGGGCAAGTTTGATTCTATTTGGATCATTATTGATAGACTGACCAAGTCTGTACATTTTATTCTAGTTTAGACGACGTATAATGCAGAGAAGTTGGATAAGATCTACATCCGGGAGATTGTTCGTCTTAATGGGGTTTCTATTTCTATCATCTCGGACTGGGGTACTCAGTTTACTTCGCATTTCTGGCGAACTTTGTAGAGAGAGTTAGGTACTTGGTTGGATGTCAGTACAACATTTCACCCTCAAACTGACGGTCAGTCTGAGGTGACTATTCAGTTATTGAAGGACATGTTACGAGCCTGCGTGATTGATTTCGGTGGTCATTGGGACCAGTTGTTACCTTTGACAAAGTTTGCGTACAATAACAACTACCACTCCAGTATCGATATAGCACTATTTGAGGCCTTGTATGGTTGGAGATGTTGATCTCCCATTGGTTGGTTTGATGTGTTCGAGGTCCGTCCTTAGGATACTAATTTGTTGAGGAATTCATTAGAGAGAGTGAAGGTGATCCAGGACCAGCTCCTGGCAGCGCAGAGTAGGCAGAAGAAGTGTGTGGATTGGAACGTCCGAGATATAGAGTTTATGGTTGGTGACAAGATTCTCCTGAAGGTTTCACCCATAAAGGGTGTGATGATATTCGGCAAGAGAGGAAAGTTGAATCTGAGGTTAATTGGACCATTTAAGGTTCTTCCGAGAGTTGGGGTGGTGGAATATGAGTTGGCTCTGCCACCAGGTATTTCAGGCGTTCATCTAGTTTTCCATGTGTTTATGCTTTAGAATTATAATGCCAATGGTTCTTATATTATCTAGTGGGACTCGGTATTACTTGATCAGAATTTGGAGTTCGAGGAAGAGTGTGTGGCTATTCTAGACAGGCAGGTGAGGAAGTTGATATCGAAAGAGATAACTTTATGTGAAGGTTCTGTGGAGGCATCGTCCTGTCGAACATGCGACTTGGGAGACTGAGTCTGATATGCAGAGCAGATATCCTGGTTTGTTCTCTACTTCTGGTACAATTCCTTTTTCTGTTTCTCTCTGTTTGAGGATGAATGTTTTTTTAATTAGTATTTGATGTAATGTCCTATTTGGTAATTTTTAGCTAAAGACCTTTATTTGCTTACTTAACCCTTCTTGTAGGCTCTATGTGGGGTTTGTGATGTGCTGGGATAGGTGGCACGGATCCCGAGGTCCATTTATATGAGTTTCATATGAAAAATCCAAAGTCTAGAAAGAATATTTAATCACCAAACAAGACATAATAATTAATTATTGAAGGAATTAGATTCGGGTAAGTGAGTCAACCCAGATCCATTTTAATAATAAACAAATACTTCTTCCGTCTTAATTTATGTGGCACAATTAGAATTTTGAGAGTCAATCAAATTTGTTTTTATCAAAATTTTCTTATATGCCTTTTAAATTTTTAAGTTGTTAATTATTGTGTATTATAATATTTTTTTTACATAATTTCAAATATATAAAGATTTTCAAAAAATTTAAAGCTTCTATTTCCAAATTCATGGTCAAGTTTAGAAGATTGAATCTGGAAATTTCAAATATAATTTTGTTATATATTGAAGGGATAATTTCATAGACCTCCCCTCACGTTTGGCTTCATCACACTGACCTTCTTTGTGGTTTACGATATTACACTTACCTCCCTTATTTTGATTTTATTGTAACAATTCTTTTAACTTATATATCATTAATTAAAAATATTATAATTTTCCTAGTTTATCCTTACAAATATATATATTTTTCTTAACAAATTCTTCACAAATAGAGATCATAAATCCATCGACTTCTTTTATCATTTATTCGCCATCAAACATAAGAGAAGTGTTTTCCCGAAAAAAAAATGGGTGAAAATATCTGGAGAATTAAAGCTATAGAGAAGAGTTCGTACCGGTGAAGGTGAGGTTTATTGATCAAAACCATTATGAAGATTTAAAATCTGATGCGTATGCTCACAACAACATATCCCACTTTTTTATGCCCTATGAAAATACCAAGAAAAAAAACACCAATATAATGATGGATCATGGAATATATATGGGGTAAAAATCGATATGACATGTGGTCAGTTCAAGTAGCGACAAGTGGCAATATAAGATCAATAGTGGATTCGGTCTAGATGGTACCCATAGGAAATTAATATGCATTGCTTTGGAGACATGGGACTGGGTCGATAGTTTCGAGCAGTCAATGACATTGGCTGTTACGGATTTTCCCTGGATACTTTTTGATTTAAAGTCGTTTATTACATATTCAATTCTCATTATGAAAGGAAGATTCACGGTCTTCGTCCTTGAAATTTGTAGCTATAAAATGAGTCAAACCTTCAAGTTGGAAGGGCATCCAATTCACTTCTTAACAATTACTCCATGTTTTATGCAATCAAGCACTATATTAGCTATTTCCATCATTTTGTATCGATTTCATATTGTTCTTCAAAGCCCAAAGTCACTCCGGAGGCGTCTTCATTGAGAGATTCTTCCGAGCTTAGGCTTAACATGCTATCTCTAATCAATTATTATCTTCATTTTGATTTCATTTCATTTAATATTCTCATACCCTTAATTTCATTATCTTTATTTGTTAGTTAAACTAATACACGTATCCTTTAAACCACAACAAATTCAATTGTACCTCTAAGGGAAAACAGTTCGGCGCCCACCCTAAGGCTAAGGACAATTTTGGTGTTCTTTTGGTTTAACTATTGTATCATTACATTTGACGTCTGTGAAATCAGGTCATACTATGTCTGGCATCAGAGGTGATGAACTAGACAATGTCAGCAACAATGAAGTTTATAGAAACAATAGCCAGGAGATTGATCCAACAACTGATGAGCTATGAGTTAGAGATGAACATAAGACTTCACCTCATGTATCACGCTGCACCAGGAGTGATCACACCTAGAATGATGATGCTCAAAATGACATCAGAGTTGATGGGTGAGATCTACCAAAGATATTTGAAATGTTGGAAAAGCAACATAAGGCTATAGAAGATTTGCAAAAGACGGAAAAGATTGTTCTCATGAAAACCCCGCTTTAAGGCGTTACAAACAACAATGCAGTGGCCGGAATGGAGGACCATGGGTAGCGGAAATGGTTCTGGTAACACTAGTTCGGCTGATGTTATGAAGTGCATCCACGCCCTGACTAGCTGGATCATTGTAACGAGAAGGAGTTCAACACCAAGATAGATCAGATCCCGAGTGATCTCCCGGTCCTGAAGGGTCCAAATTTGAGAAGATATGTTCAACTGCCTTTTCCACCAAGTGCAACACCAAAGTTGATAAAAAAATGGTTAAAGATGCCTGGTATTCCAAAAATGACGGAACAATAGATCCTCAAGAACACATGATGATATATACATGCGAAGTAAAACGCAATGAAATAGAGCCGGACGAGATATAATTCATTTTGGTGATGAAATTTGGTGAAACCCTGTCCAAGGGATAAATGACATGATACTTTCCGTTTCCTGAACATTCAACTAATTCATTTGAAATGCTTGCAGATTCTTTTGTTAAAGCGCACGCGGGAGCAAGAAAGGGTAAGCTAGGACGGCAGACATTTTCAAAATCACTCAAGGCAACACAAAGTTGTTGCGTAAATTTTTGATCAGGTTCCAGAAGAAAAGGATGTTGCTACCGGATAAATTGGCAGGTGAAGCTTTCACTAAGGGTTTATATCCCAAGAGCTCCAGTTCTTCCCTAAAGTTAAAAGAGAATTTATTGGTGTTCACTTCAAAAATATGGTCAGACGTCCATAATAAGTAAGTCAAAGATTCGAGTCTAGGATGATTAGTCGAGGCCTCCAACGTCTTTAGGATTGATTAGTTGGAACTACCACTAGGATAGGCCAAAAAGAAGTTCTGAGTCTGAGTTGATGTCTTTGAGAGATAGATATAAACAATACACCCCATCGGAAAGATCAGGGTTAAAGCAAAGGCGTGGTAACCAGTATTTTTCAGAATAAGAGATGATAGGGTTTGACAAACGAAGTGATCATGGTAAAAATAACAGAGGATTACAAAGCAAAGGAGAAACGAGTTTATCATCTTCAAATATCACTGATGCTCGAATGGATACATGAAATGAAGTGGCCAAAATTGATGCGGAAGGATCCAAGCCAAAGGGATGCAAAATTAATATGTTATTTCCACATAACAAGTGGCTATAGAACTGGAGACTGCCATCATTTGCGAGAGGATGTTGCCCAGTTGTTAAAGAATGGGCACGTGAGAGAGTTTCTAAGTGATTGAGCCATGCACAACTATGGAAAGAGAAAAGAATTAGGTGAGCCGGCTAAGCCAGCTACACCGTGTCATTTGATTAACATGATATCCGGAGGCTTGGAGGTCACCAAGATAACCTTTCCAATGGCTAAGAGGATTAAAGTGTCTATAACTCGGGAAAAGAGAACTCGGGAGCTCTTTGCTGAGGAATCAATCACCTTCACCAATAAAGATGCAGAGGGCGTCTCACATCCTCATAACGACGCAATGGTAATCATAATTAATACTGATTATTTACAGACTAAACGCATTTTAATAGATTTAGGTAGCTCAGCCAACATCATCTGTTGGATGGTCATAGAGAAAATGGGAATGTCGAGCAAGGTGATACCTGCAACGAGAGTTCTTTCCGGCTTTATCATGGCAAGTGAAACGACCAAGGGTGAAGTTATATTGATGATTAACGTCGGGGGAATGACAAAGGAAATCAAATTTTACATGATAGATGGTGACATTAGATAAATGCAATATTTGGGAGGTCATGGATTCACGACATGAAAGCAGTTCCCTCGATGCCGCACCTACTAGTGAAAATTTTAACTCCGGAGGGCATAAAATAGACATGGGGAAACAAACTGACAACTAGATAGATGTTCATCATTGATGAGACTGTAGAAAAAAAGAAAAAGCAAGAAGATGATAAATAGCAGTTATCGAAGCTGGAACTCACATCGAATCCTGTCATGTAGGCAGTCGACCCTAGTGTAAAGGGGAGCAAAGAGGGAGAGCCAAATATGGTTCCTGCTCCTAAGGGGAAATATTTGGAGGGTGACATTGAAGAAAAGTCAAGATCATTCCAATTTCCCGGGTCGTTCGTGGTGCCGTAGACTCTGATGCCGCCAAGTCAACTATAGAAGAACTCAAGCAAGTAATATTGTTCGTACATTGGCCAGAAAGAAATGTATACCTGGGAACCATGTTAAATTTGGATCTTAGGCTTAAATTAATTTATTTTCTTATAAAATCTAATGCAGATTGTTTTGCCTGGTCCTACTTAGACATGACAGGAATTGCATTGGAGATCACAACTCACAAGTTTATCTTGGATCCCAAGTTTACACTGGTGAAGAAAAAGAGGTGTCCCATTGAAGAATATAAGAACGAGATTGTGAAAAAGGAGGTAACGAAATTACTCAATATAGGGTCCATTCAGGAAGTGGACTACCTCGATTGGTTAACAAATATTTTAGTAGTACCTAAAAAGGGAAATAAACTGAGGATGTGTATAGATTTTAAAGATTTAAATAAAGCTTATCTAAAAGATTGTTCCTGTTGTCGCATATTAATCAAATGATCAATACGATGACCGGGCATGAAATGTTAAATTTTGTTGACACGTACTCAGAATACAACCAGATTATGATGAATCCGAAAGATCAAGAGAAAACTTCTTTTATAACTAAATATGAAACTTACTGTTATAATGTGATTTCATCTGGCTTGAAAAATGCTGGGCTACATACCAACTATTAGTCAATTTCATGTTTGAAAAATAAGTAGGTAAAAATATAGAAGACATATTGGTCAAGTCTCTGGGTTCGAAGGATTATTTGATTAATTTGAAGGAAACCTTTTGTATATTGAAGAAGTACAACATGAAGTTGAACCTGGAAAAATGTGCCTTTGGGGTTGGTTCTTGCAAATTCCTAGGTTATCTTGTGTCAAACAGGGGAATCAAGGTCAACCCAGATAAGATTAAGGCTATAGAAAATATCACAAAAGTTCTCGAAGATGTATAAGCCGTACAAATGCTCATGGGAAGATTGGAAACACTAAGTCATTTTATTTCCTGATCATCCGAAAAAGGCACCGGTTCTTTTCATTGTCGAAGAAAAAGAATGACTTTGAGTGGACACATGAGTATTAGCAGGCGTTAGGAGATTTGTAGAAGAACATTTCTAGTCCGCCACTATTGGCAAAGCCCAAGGAGGATGAACAACTGTTGCTATACCTAACTCTTTCCGAAGTTGCGGTGAGTGAAGTCTTGGTCGGTGAAGAATAAGGTATGAAATTTCCAATCTATTTTGTAAGTATAACTTTAGCAAGTGCGAAACTAGATATCCTCACCTAAAGAAGTTATCTTTGGCATTAATAATGGCTGCGAGAAAGCTGTGACCCTATTTTAGTGCCACCCCATTTGTATAGTAACAACCCACCAATTAAGTAATATAATGCATAAACCTGAACTTTCTGGGAGGTCGGCTGAATGGGAGGTAGAGAATAGTGGCTATGATATAGAATTTGAACCACAAACTTCTATTAAGTCGTAGTGTTGGCCGAGTTTGTGGTACATTTTAGCCCTAGAATGATACTCGAAGATGAAAAGGAATTTATAGATGTTTCCGAAGCCATGTTCATAGTGTGGACCTAATTTATATCTAGTGCTTCAAATGTAAATGGGTCCAGATTGGGAATAGTTTTTAAAACTCCTTTTGAAAAAATAGGCAGTCAATTAGAACTATTTATTTGACTAACAATGAAGTCGAGTATAAGGCAATGATTGCAGGATTAGAGTTGGCTCGAAGTCTGGGAGCTGAAGTCATCGAAGCAAAGATTGATCCGCTCCTGGTAGTCAACCAAGTCAACAGAATCTTTGAGGTAAAAGATGATCAGATGCAGAAGTAGATGGAAAAAGTGATGACTCTATCATGCCTCTTTAAGAAGTGGATGGTGGTGCATGTTTCTCGAGAACAAAACATAGAAGTTGATTCATTGGCAAACTTGGACTCATCAACATATTCTAGTGGGTTAAGTTCCATTTAAGTCGTGCAATTTCTCAATTCAGCTTTGGACATTAGTCTGGATGAAGTACATTGTATGAGTTTATCATAGTATTGGAGGAATAAGTACGTACAATACTTACAAAATGGAAAATTGTCGGAGGATGCTATGGAATCTTGGGCACTTCGAATGAAATATTCCCTGTACTATTTGTACAAGGGCCAATGTATAAGAGGTATTATTATGGGCCACTACCTAGATGTTTAGGACCCAGAGAAACTGATTATGTCATGAGGGAGGTTCACGAGTTTTTCCCAATCACTTCGGGCCCGAGTATTAGTTGTCACAAATGAAGGAGGATGCTAAGGCGTGTGTGCAGAAGTATGATAAATGTCAATGTCATGCCCCAATGATCCACTAACCGGTTGAAGTTCTTTATCCAGTGGTGTCCCCGTGGCCTTTCATGAAATAGGGAATGGACATCGTCTGACCATTACTGGCTGCAACAGGTCAAGTGAAATTTCTTTTAATTTTTACTAACTATTTTTCTAAGTGGGTTGAAATTTCTTTTAATTTTGACTGACTATTTTCCTAAGTATGTTGAAGAAGGAGCCTTCAAGAAAGTATGAGAAAAGGAAGTCATCGATTTCATCTTGGATCATATCATATGCCGCTTTGGGGTATCGAAGGAAATAACTTGTGACAACAGACCTCAGTTTATTGGCAGGAAAGTGACGAAATTCTTTGAATGTTTAAAAATCAAGAGAATCACGTCCACTCTATATCGTCCTAGTGCTAATGGACAGGCCGAATCAACAAACAAGACGGTGATTTGGAGTTTAAGGAAAATGTTGAAGAGATGTGTTACTTTAAGTACTGCGGGCACATAAAACAATGACTTCCTTCAGGAACTCAGATATCGCGACAACTTCTCTACCAGCTTCCGATCCAGCAATGTACTCAGCTTCTGTTGTCGAATTAGCAGTTGTAGCTTGCTTGGAACTTTTCCAACTCACTATTCCGCCATTAAAAATGAAGGCATATCCAGACTGTGATTTGAAGTCATCAAGATCTGTCTGGAAGCTAGTATCAGTGTACCCAATACATACCAGTTTCTCTTGTCCTCCATAGACTAAGAAATATTCTTTAGTTCGTCTAAGATACTTAAGAATACTTTTGACTGCTTTCCAGTGTTTTTCCCCAGGATTCTGCTGAAATTTTCAAGTCATACTAAGTGCATGGGCCACATCTGGCCTCGTACATGTCATGACATACATGATAGATCCTATAGCTAAAGCATATGGGATTCTTTTCATGCGTTCAAGTTCTGCAACAGTAGAAGGACTATCCTTCTTTGATAACTTGATCCCTTGACCCATAAGAAGATTTTCCTTCTTGGAGTTTTCCATAGAGAATCGTCTTAGCATTTTGTCTATGTATGTGGACTGTGACTGCCCTAACAATCTATTAGGTCTATCTCTGTAGATCCTAATTCCAAGAATGTAGTAGGCTTCACCCAAGTTCTTCATAATGAAGGTGCTGGATAACCATTCCTTGACTGATTGCATGAGAGTCTTATTATCTCCCATTATTAATATGTCATCTACATATATAACAATGAAGACAATACTCCCTTCCTTGCGCTTACTATAAACGCAGGGATCTTCTTTTCTTCTAACAAAGTCAAATGATTTAACTGCTTTGTCAAAGAAAATATTCCAACTCCTTGAGGCTTGCTTAAGTCCATAAATGGACTTTTGTAGCTCGCATACATCATTTGGTTTGGACTCAAGTGAAAAACCCTCAGGTTGTTTCATATACACCTCCTCAACTAGATTACCATTAAGAAAAGCAGTTTTGACGTCCATCTGCCAAATGTCGTAGTCATAATATGAAGCTATTGCAAGCAAAATCTGAATGGAGTTAATCTTAGCAACCGGTGAAAAAGTTTCATCATAATCGACTCCAGGCCGTTGATTATAACCTTTAGCCACCAATCTTGCTTTATAAGTCTGTACATTGCCATATGTATCAATCTTCTTCTTGAAGATCCATTTGCATCCTATGGGTCTAACCCCTTTTGGCAAATCAACCAAGTTCCAAACTTGATTTATGTACATTGAGTCCATCTCAGTTTTCATGACTTCTTTCCATCTTTGCAAATCAATGTCTAACATAGCTTCGTTGTAGGTTATAGGTTCATCGTCATCAGGAATATCTATCTCATTGTGTGTTTCAACAAGGAGATTAAGTCTTTCAGGCGGACGATGAGTCCTAGTGGTCCTACAAAGTTGATTATTCTGCGTTTTAGTGTTTGTTGCATTCTGATTGTGTGAAGGTGTTTGTGTGTTGGACAATCCATCACCTTGAGAGCTTTCAAGAATGTTATTTTCATGTATTTCCTGAATGGAATGATGTACAACCATTGTATCATATTCTATTGGTTGTGTATGAGAGTCTTGCATTTTTGCACTATCTCTTACAACACTCCCACTGGCTGAAGGGCGTACTATAAGTACCCAATCTTCACCAGATACTCCCACTGAATCCTTGTTTAGGTCATTCGACAAGGGTTCAACTTCTGTGTTATCTTGTGGTTCTTGAATTTCTTCAAGTTCTATCTCTGTGCAGCTATGTTCCTTGTAGACATATTCTTCTTCAAGGAAAGTTGTGTTCCTGGAAACAATGACCTTATGTTCTCCAGGAAGATAAAAGTAGTATCCCTTAGTTTCCTTTGGATACCCCACAAAATAATATTTCTCACTTTTAGATTCCAACTTGTTAGTAAGCATCTTCTTTACATATGCAGGGCACCCCCAGGGTCGCATGTGTTTAAGTGCTGGCTTCTTGCCGTTCCATATCTCATATGGAGTTTTCTCCACTGACTTTAAAGGAACTATGTTCAAAATATAAATTGAGCTTTGCAATGCATAGCCCCAAAGGTATGTTGGTAGGGCTGAGAAACTCATCATGGATCTAACCATATCTAATAGGGTTAGATTTCTCCTTTCAGCAACACCATTCATCTGTGGCGTTCTAGGAGGTGTCCATTGTGATTGGACTCCATGAAGCTTCAAATAATTCAGAAATTTTTTACTTAAGTATTCACCTCCTCGATCCGATCGAAGTGTCTTGATACTTGTTTCAAGTTGCTTCTCTACTTCTGACTTGTACTCCTTGAATTTCTCAAAGGCTTTGGACTTATGTTTCATAAGATACACATGCCCAAACCTTGTGAAATCGTCTGTAAAAGTGATGAAGTAAGGGAAGCCTCCCTTAGCTTGAGTTGAAAATGGCCCACATACATCAGTATGGACCAACTCAAGCACCTCCTTGGCTCACACACCTTTCCCAGAAAGTGGTTTATTGGTCATCTTTCCTCTCAAGCAAGATTCGCAGTTACTATAAGACTCCAAGTCAAATGGTTTGAGGTAGTCTAACTTCCTCAATCTTGCTATCATTGATTCGTTGATATGACCAAGTCTGCAGTGTCATAAGTAGGTGGGGTTTCTTGGATTACTTATCTTAGCTCATTTATTTTGCACATTGAAAATTTCACGACTACAGTTTAAAATATACAATCCATCCACAAGTGGAGCATTTCCACAAACAAAACCATTAAAAGACAGTATATAACTGCCATTGGCAATAAATGAGGAAAATCCCTCAATGTCTAACACTGGGACATAAATTATATTCCTCGTCAATGAGGGAACAAAATAACAATTATTCAGTTCTAAACAAAAGCTTGAAGGCAAAACTAATCTATAAGTTCCCACACATTCAACATTTACTCATGCTCCATTTCCAACGCGCAGGTCTACCTCCCAAGGTCCAACATTTCTGCTGTCAATCAGACCCTGCACATTATTACAAATGTGTGAGCCACAAGCGGTATCTAATACCCAGCAGTGATAGTTACTTATAGACATATTTATTTTAATGACAAACATACCTTGTCCAGTAGAGCCAGGAGCACCTAGTGCTTTGCCTCCTCCTGGAGCTGTGCAGTCCTTTTTCCAGTGCCCCTTCTTCTTGCAGTTGAGGCACACATCTGAATCTACCTTTGCTTACTTCTGAACACCTCCTCTAGGTTTCATATCTGTAGGTGCAACAACTGTCTTACCCTTCTTCTTCTGTATGTTCTTACCCTTGGGTTTGAACTTGCTAGAAGAGCCCACCATGAGCACAACTTTACCTTTAGAGGTAGATGATTCAAAGGTCTTTAACATGCTGTAAAGCTCTAGAAGACTTTCCTTGGTCCCATTCATGTTTAAGTTCACAATGAAATTCTCAAATGAACCAGGAAGTAAATTCAGGATCATGTTGACAGAGACATTTATAGGCAGCTTCGCTCCAATCGAAGCCAACCTTTCTATTAACCCAATTATCTTCATACCATGCGCTGACACTTGACCCCCATCGTTCAGCTTACACTTGAAAATGTCCCTCAGCAGTTCATACTCCATTGTCTGAGACTGTGAGTCATAGAGACTCTTCAAGTGTTCTAGCATCTCGTTGGGACCCATGTTTTCATTTTGCCTCTGTAACTCCAAGGTCATGGAGGACAACATTACATATTGTGCCGAGGTAGCATCGTCTAGATGTTTTTGATAAGCCACCTTGTCAAACAGGGCATACTCAGCAGAATCTTCAGTGGAGACTGTGGGGAACACTGTGTCTAACACATACTCAATTCTCTCAAGTCTTAACACCAATTGTAGATTTATTAACCAGTCATGGTAATTTGATCCAGTCAACTTGTTTGTCTCGACCAACATTTTCAGTGATAGCTTCGACATTTTATACGACTGAAGATACAAATAGACTTGAAATTAAGATCTAATATAATTTCTATTACACATTTGTTAACTAATTAACATGGCCTTTAGTTTAATTATCTCCCACTATTTTAACATACTCTTCGACCCCATGGAATAATACGAACTCATATCAAATATGGTCATAATAGGCCATGATCCAGGTTCATGCTATCTCCGCGTTTACCGTGGCTGATAACTTCAACAACACAACCTGGTAGGTCTCTAAACCAATTACAAATAATTCATAACTCATGTTTGACTGAATGTTCTAAACAATCAATTTGAGTCCCTCGGCTTGTCCGACACTGTGGCCCCAATACAGCCTAGCAAGTCAACCTCATTATGCGACTGCAATTATGTATCTAAGTCAGTTTTGCCTTATAGTGCAAACACTGTGGTGTAAATACTCATGAAGGTTTATCACCCACTTCTACATTTAACATGCATCTATGAAAGAGTCTGAGTCCTCGTAGACTTAGAGCAAATGTTGTGGCATAAATACTCATCTCGCCGAAAAGGATTTTGCACTACAATCAATTATAACGTACGACGCGTTCATTTAAATGAGACTTGTATTAAATTTTTAGGGAACATTTTAATTTAGAGTTTTAACCAAGATCAACTCTTTTATGCCATATCTAATATGACATCTTAACATCATGCAAACTAATGACACATATAGTTTGGGAACCGTTAACCCAATATGCATGATATAAGATGGTTTAATCAAACACTGGGCGCCGCCTGCCCAAACAATTATAGCGGACACTATTCTAGAAATGTAAATGACAAATATTTTGACATTTAGCACATAAACAATATACTTATCAAATAATATACCGTATAATAATAATCTTGGGTCAAACTTTTAGAACTCTGATTTTTTTTTGTTTCTAGACAGGTGGGGCCGCGACGCTAATCATTAGGGTCGCGGCGCCACTGAGAATGAAGCCTTTCGGCTTCTGGAAAAGTGCATTAGCGTCGCGGCGCTCCACCCTGGAGCCACGGCGTTGCAGAGGCAGAAACATTTCTGCTTCTGCAAATGCATTAGCGCCACGACGCTCCACCATGGAATCACGACGCCCAACCATAGGGCTGCAACGCCGATGTCCTGACAAACGTTTCTGTGTTGAGTTTCAAAAGATCGTTGAACCCCTAAATCCAATTTATGGATCAATTCACAGGTCCTTTATCATCATCCACCATTATCAATAACGCCCATATCGACCATCATTCGTTCTTACTCGTTCTTAGCCTGCACATCGTGCAATGAGCTGGATAACGCACTTTTGGCTTAGTTCGAGTTAGAGCGGAATGACTTCCTCGAGTTAGCGTAGGAGATAATTTAGGGTGATATCAAAAGGTCAACATTCGTTCAATACATATAGGATTTCAAGAAACCTCGTTTTAATCAAATTTTATGTTTAACTCATAATATTATTCTATTTAATTGTTATATAACCATTGAATCAGCCTGGTCTCTGATACCATTGTAGGGTTTTATTGGGTTTAAAACACATAAGTAAGGCAACGGAAGTTTAAATTTTTTTTGTTTCTTACTTATCCCAACAACATTACTGGTATGGTTATACGATAATTAAACTTGTAACATAAAGCATAAACTTACAAGTTATAGTATTTGGAATCTTTATCTACTATAAGGTGCACACGCGGTTGCCCTTCCGATTACAAGTTCCAAGCTTCAATGTATTTCTCTTTCGGAAAGCTAGGAAATCCGACAGAGGTTCGAGAGAGTATTTGATTCTAAGTCTCTAAGTCTTAGAATGATTTTCAGAAAATTGGTGTATGAATAATGAAAAGAATGCCACTATTTATAGTTGAAAAATAGGTCAAAACCAGATTAGGGTTAGACCTTGGGCCTGGCCCAAAATTCGAGGCAGAGACTTCGCGGCCCTAAGGTATGGGCGCCGCGGCGCTCGACATGCTCCTGCACTGCATCGCGGCCCTAGGGTATGGGCGCCGCCGCGCTCGACGTGCTCCGGCACTGTCTCGATTTATTTTGGGTGCATTCTTAATTAAATCTAAAATCCAATTTTGACTTAATTAAAATAATCATTATTCATTTAAATGTCTCGATTCTAAATCTAACATTTAATTACTCTCTCAATACATCCTTAGATCGAAACGGACAATCGACATAGTGTGACCCTACATGCCTTCTCATATCGACATTAATCAAATTAAGGTCTAGATGGAACTCCTACACGGTGTCGGTAGACGAACTCAATATGTGAAGTACGATTACGTGAATCCAGTAAACTTAACCTTTATGTGGTAAGATAAAATCCTTTCATTCACGACACACCCGATCAAACTTAGGATTTGTCAAGTGTCTATCCAAATGGCTTAATCATTGTATCTCATCTATATTAGTTGACAACTAGACCATATTCTAAATATGTCTATTGCGTTGGACAATGACTTAGTCAACCTAACATCACTGAGATTACGAGTATTCTCTCGAATATACATTCGAGGAATGAATCCTAATCTTGGCTCAACTACCACCTTTAATCCACATTGTAATGTACCCAATACAAGCCGTATCTCAACCTATAAGGCATTTGAGCTTAGGACTGGATCAAAGTACATTACTTTGTAGACAATGCGCGTATTGACCTCAAGTCTAAGGACTTGTATCTCCCACACGCTGATCATACTTTAGACAAGTATAACAAATAATATATCAACATGGTATACCAATACTTTCAAAGTATCCATGTGCCCATCATGAGTAGCCACTACTTGTAGCAGGTGAGACATACTACATCCTCTAAGGATGTGATGCAGAACACATGTCGACTTATCACATATCATCGATATCCCATTCTCGATGATCATTAGTCGAGGCTATTTTAAGAGTCACGCTCTATCATCAATACCTCACTCTATTGATGGCAACGTAAGATCAAGGGATGCACATTAATGAATAATTATAAACAATCAAATAATAATTCAATAATTGCAAATGCCATAAATATTAATCTTATTAATAATACAAATGTGTTCAAGTACAGTTTTTCCTAAAAGTGATTGTCTCTAGGACATAGATACTTTCAATTCTTTCACCACGTTAATTGGTTTTACGGCCCACAACTTTGGCTGTAAAAATATCACACCATGAAGATGCGAAGAAACTTATCTTCTTCAATTTGTTTGATATCTACTTTCCCATACTTCCTTAACACTCATTTTAGACTTCGTTATCCTTATAAAAGGTCCTATACCTTCCCAAGTCACTTAGGTTTATCAACAATGTGCCTCGATGTAAACTACGGTGTGTAACAGCGAATATCACAGGCAAGGGATCGTATCAATTGGCAAAGGAGGATGGAACCAAATTGCCAAATAATTGGAACAACAATCATTTGGAGCGCTATTATTGCTAAGGTATGGTTTTTTCTTTCTTTAATAAGTGATTTATGTGTACGCTAACGGTGTTCGCAGGGGGAGTTGGATGAAAATGAACTCGTGAGCTCTACAAGAACCATTCATAAAATATAAACTTAAAACACATGCTGCACATTTTTTCCCTTAGACCGGATTTTTTCTAAAATGAGTTTTTCTGACAAGTTTTTAATGAGGAAGCAACGTAAAGTGTGTTACGACAGTGAATGGAAATGAAAGGGGAGCCAGTGTTTGAAATAAACACTAGGGACCATCCAGGGTAAAGGCCAAGAAGGTTAAAATAGTGGCTGAGTCTTCATGTTTCACACTCAAACATCATGGGAATACCCACCAATAATGAAGGAAAAATGAAGACAGAAATGATTAGCAATGCAAAATTTCAAGCAAGGACCATCGAAAGGTGCAACTCAAAGAGCAGAAATACTACTGTAAGTCGTACCAAAAACCGAGTTGTTGATACCAAATCCGAAGAATAAGACTTGAAACACTGGGAGTATCACAGAAAGTAGATCATTGAAAAGGCTCGACAACACCGGTTAGTCAATAGAATGACGACCTTTATGTAAAATTACTGGCCACATAAAGGAAATATAATTTTTATTTTCATTTCATGTAAGCTTGTTAATTATGAAATGATAAATCTGCATTCTTCTTCATCTATTCTTTGTAAGTCTGACAAGTCTATTATCAGTTAATGATTTTGGTTTCTTACACATGCCAAAGTTCGATGTTAAGAATGTAAAATTCCAATGTGCCCCCGATATGGACAAGAGAGATCTTGTTCATAAGCACAAATAATATAAGGCCCTAATATTTTATAGAAGTCAACAAAGTCAAATGACTTAAATGCCGGATGAATTTCACCTGATCAAATCAAAGTTGAATGATTATGTCCCTGGTTTTTGACCGAAAAATTAAAAGATTGTGATTCATAGTAGACGTTAATTTCCTCTCTAAGTAAAATCGACTAAAGCGGATTTTGCCAATTGCTTGAGAAGAATATCATTAGTCGAATGAAAGAATTATCTAATAGATAGTTATTGTTGTTGAGCTTAAAAAAGGTTTATCTTTGGTTATACATTCTTGCCAAAAAAGTGAAGTACATTAGATTCCTTCGTAAGAAAGTGAGTAGCAAGGCTTACTAATGTTTCATCCATTCATCATCAGAAAATGAAGTGCCTCAGGTTTCAGCGTAAGGGAATGAATTCTAAGGTCTCATTCCTCGGTTTTGTTCATTCGATAGTGTGTTCAAGTTTCCCAAGTAACAAAGTTCGAAACAAAGTTGAAGAAAAAGAAATTAAAAGAAAAGAACGCTGGTACAGAAACCAAAAGCTTCATTCATTTAAAGGCCGTACGCTAGAAGGATTACAAACATTTGTCAAAAAATTCAAAATTTTACAAATTTACTCCTAAGGAGCTAAGTCTCCTTCAGTAGGACCAACAGTAAATCTAGGGGTAGGAATACTCAGGGCAGGCACACTATCTTTATCAGCCTCAGCCTCATCACCTTCACCAGTTTCATATTCTTTACCTTCAGATATGACAGAATTCAATCGAGTAGAATGTTGTAGGTTCTGACGAGTTTCAAACTCTAGCTCTTTGGCCTGGATAATTTTAGCATCCAAGTCCTCGATGCCTTATTTGGCTCGTTCCAAGGTGTACCTTCAGACATTCCAGGTGGTGTACTCAGCCTTGAGAATATTTCAAGCTACATGAGCTTCGAGATCGGCAAGGGCTTTGTCCCTTTGAGCCTGAAGTTTGTCATGTCGCCAGTCAGGATTGACACATCTTCCTTCAGCGATGAGATGGCGAGTGTTTGTTGTTGTATTCCTTGCTCCGGCTAACCTGTACTGCTGATCTTGCACCAGGGAATCTCTATGTCATCACCGTCAATCAAGAGCTCAATATTATGCCTCTGAATTTTAGCTTTGAGAACTGATATCCACTCTAAACTTTGGTGCAAGGAATGTTCCTAGAACTTGAAGTCAGAATTTATAGCAGATAGCTTAGAGTAATGTTAGTTGGCTTGTTGACTATAGGCTTCTTTGTTCCGAGATCTTGGTTGGCCTACCCAAGGATCTTTTTGTCTTTCACAAGCTCAACCTTCATGGTTGGATGATCTTCGTCATATTGTGACTCTCTTCTATCGAGATCCACTTTCAAAAATTGAATTTCGGGAGCTTGTGAGTCCATCTGAGCTGTCAAATGCTCATTTTCTATGATGTTGAGCTGAAAGGCCTCACTTATCCAAACACCAGATTTAAATGTTTGATAGAGAAAGGATAAACAAAATATTAACCTCACAAAGAATTTGACAAGTTCGGAAAAGAGAAATCCGTAACCATGTAGTGGCGTGCATGCCTTTGTTGAGCAAGCAGTACTCCAACATTCCCCTCATATTTTCCTTGTTGGAGTCAGAGACCAATGGTCATAGATAATTAGCAACACTAACTGGTCACGAGAGGAAGTTGGTGTGCTCGGGGACTATGAGGGTGATCGGAATACGGTGACAAGACGTGTGCGTCTTGAGGAGACCAAGAGCTTAAAGAATGAGAATAAAGTCTAGTGGGAATCCTTGGCCAGGATTCTGTTGGTTTGGAGGATACTCAAGGAGCTCAGGCGAGTCTATCAGCTTCAGCAATGATCCGCATTTCCTTAAAGAGTTGGTTAAATTCATTGTGGTGAGAGCTTTGCGAGGGCCTTGATCTGCTTAATAGCTCATCATCCTCGGTTTCTTCATAATACTAAACTGTGACCACATCGAGGGTGGCGGGAAGGATCTTGCCCAGTTAGATCTTGCTCAAGCGCATAAGGAGAAGAAGTTTGAAGGTTAGGGGTTTCAATGTTGACCTCGGTTTTTTGTATTTTCTCTGGAGGAACCTTCTCCGGAACTACTCCTTCTTTTGATAGGAGTGTTATTGTTTTTTTTTGTTGGTGGTGCTTCAGTTGAAGGACTAGGGAATTGGTCTTGATCCCTCTTCCTTTTTGCATATTGATTTATCATGGCGGGCAAAAGCCATCAAATCAAGAATTTGGTTGGCTGCAAGCAAGCTCGGATGTGAAGACCCATTGGGAAAGCCTATCAAATGAACTATTGTTAAAAATAGTATAGGTAAGGCATATAGGAATTTTTGTTTAATGTTGCTTATTTGCCCTTCATCAGTTTCGGGAGATTTCCTTTCAAGTCCGAGTTTTGTATTGCAAAATGACTATACCTTGAACCCATTGAGAAAGGTTCATGAATGTTTCGGGAATTCATTTGGCAGCTAAAAGTGGGAAAAGACATAATCTTTCCATCCATCCACTGCCGTGGTCCTCATCTAGACTAGTGATGATTGAAGTTTTCCAAAACCAACGCCTAATACAAATACACTAAGAAAGTAAAAGATTCCAGTTAAGGACCATATGAATCTAACTACTACAACTCAAGAACTAAATGAAGATAACTTGAAGACTTAAAAAGCCATTCATAAGCTACAAATGTTAAAAAGACATCACAAGTTCTTTTTAATATCCCACACGGAGCCTTTACAACAGGATATGACTATTCAGTATTATAGGAGTAGACTAGGGATGAATGTGGCACAAACAAACTGTAATGGTAAGATCTGGTTCTTTGTTGCAGATAATATAGAAGTGGATGTTTTGATGGATTCTCCTTAACAAGTCACTTTGTATTTGTTATTCCAAGAGTTGAATCAATATCTTGTTACTACCCTAGTTTATGCAAAATGTGATGAAGTAGAGAGACTATAGTTGTGGGAAGATATTTATCATATTGCAAATAACATGACTGATCCATGTATGATTGGAGGGGACTTCAATGTGGTTATGGATGAAGCAGAAAAGATAGGTGGTATTCCTATTCAACCTTCGGATGTGGAGGATTTTGCTTTTTGTGTAAATTCATGTAGTCTTGAAGAAGTAAACATTAAGGGAAGCCCTTTCACTTGGTGGAATGGACGAGATGATGATTAATGCATTTTTGAAAGATTCGATAGAATGCTAGTGAATTCATTTATTCAGAACTGGTTGGGCAATATTGAGGTGGAACATCTATTTAGCACTGGTTATGATCATGCCCCTTTATTGTGCACCTATGGTGTCATAGATCAGAACTATTTTAGGCCTTTTAAATTTCTTATCTTTTGGAGTGAACATGATTCTTTCCTGGAGACTGTCAGACATAATTGGTCCAGCTGGAAGCATGCAGATCCTTTTATACACTTTAAATGCAAATTGAAGAAGCTAAAAGAAGTGCTTTGCAAATGGAGAAGGGAAGTTTTTGGAGATATATTCAAACAATTGATCATAAGGGAAGAAATAGTCAAGCTTAAAGAGGAGTTATTTGAAGAAAATCCTACTCAATTGAACAAGTTGATTTTGAGAAAGCTCAGGCTGAAACAAAAAAGTACCTACACTATGAATAGGAGTACTAGAGACAAAAATTTGGTTTGGATTGGCTTGTAGATGGTGATATAAATACTAGATTTTTCCATAATCTATTAAATGGGAGAAGAAAAAAGCTATTGATTATAAGAATACAAAATTCTGAAGGTACTTAGATAGAGGATGAGGAGAAAATGGCTGTTGAGGCCGTGATGTTCTACTTGTATAAATTCACTCAAGATGAGTTAGTTGGAGGAGATAGGTTGCTTTCTCATATACCACAGTTGATATACAGGACACGAATGAACTTCTTTGCCAGGTTCCTACTATACATGAAGTAAAGCATGTTGTGTTCAACCTAAATGGATCAAGTGCCAGTGGACTTGAAGGATTTTCTGGCTTGTTTTACCAAGTTTGATGGGATATTTTTTGCTTTGATGTGTACAATATGGTTGTGGCTTTCTTTCTGGGGCATACACTTCCATAAGCTATTACTCATACAATCCATGTACTGCTACCTAAGGAGTTGGCTCAAAATTATTCGGACTTAAATAAGTCTAAGTAATTATATCAACGAGGTACTGTCAAGTGTGCATGATAGACCAAAAACTGTATTAGTAGATTTGATTTTTGTGAACCAAGAAGGTTTTGTAAAAGGAGAAGCATCATTGAGAATGTGTTGTTGATTCAAGAAATTGTGTCAAACATCAGAAAGAGGGATAAAACTGAAAATGTAGTTATCAAACTTGATACGACAAAGGCATAGAGTACTATGGTCTTTTTTAACGAATGCCCTAAGCAAGATAGGGTTTGCAGAGCAGTTTGTTGACATGATTTAGAGGCTTGTTGCTAACAACTGGTATTCTCTACTCTGCAATGATCAAACAAAGAGTTCTTTAATTCAACCAGAAGGGTTAAACAAGGTGATCCTTTATCACCAACATTATTTATCCTATAAGCAGAGGTCCTCTCTAGAGCACTCAACTTAGTTTTTGATAGTAGTAGTTATATAGGCTATAGTATGCCCAAATGGAGCCAAGTTATCAATCATTTGTCTTATGCACATGATACAATTATATTTGCATCTACAGAAAAATAATCATTGAAGCAGATCATGAACTTTCTACAGGAGTATGAGGCAGTCTCCGGCCAAATGATCAACAAAGATAAGAGTGCCTTCTATATGAATCATAAGGTTGCTGGATATCTGGTTCAACAGGTGGAACAAATTACTGGTTTCCAAAGGGACCAGTTCCCTTTGAGATACATAGGTTGTCCTATTTTCCATGTAAGAAAGAAAAAAGTATTCTATAATGATCTTATGAAGAAGGTGAAGAACAAACTTCAGAGTTGGAAAGGTAAATTGCTATCTTTCGGAGGTAAAGCAGTGCTTAGCAATAGTGTCCTCTAGAGCATTCCTGTTTACATACTCTCAGTAATATTTTCTACAAAGTACACTATAAATGAGTTGCATAAAATTTTTGCAAGATTCTGTTGTTAGAAATAAGGAGGAGGGTAGAAGCAAACATTGGGTTTCATGGGAGAAGATATGTTTTCCAATGAAAGAAGGAGGCCTTGATTTTATATCTCTATATGATGTATCTAAAACTCTATTTTCTAAGATATGGTAGAGATTCACGACATCCAATTCATTATGGTCAACCTTCATATGGAATGATGTTACATCCTGTAAGTCTTGCGTTTTGATGTGTCGTCAATGAATACTGAAGCCCCGGGGAGGGATATGACATTAAAGAAGGATAATGAAGGTTTACAACTTGTTTATAGAGGTACCAGAGTGCTTGGGAGTTAAATAAATCAAAGAAAGTACGTTTCGATGAAAATAAGAAACTGGCAGTTTGATGGTGGAAGTTGATGGACCGTCAAATTGCCCAAGGTGACCGCCAACTTTTCTGGTAGTTAGATGGGAAGGTTTACGGACCGTCAAATATTTGACGGTCCGTCGAGTGTATCATCGAATTACGATGGTGCAGAAGTTTTGACGAGTTTATATTGTGATTTTCCGATTTATAATTCATTTTTCCTCCATATAAAACCCTAACATCCTCTTTAAACCCTCACTAGCATACCCCATCATCCCCAAGTTGAAATCGAAGACGATTATGCAAGGATAACATGATAAAACCCATGATTAACATAATGATCTTCTTCTCCATACAAGTTGGATTTTAGGAAAACTATTGTAAATCAAATTGCTCACTATTTTGAGGAAATTATGGAGTATTAATGAAAATTCTATCCCCTTCTATCTATGATTATAGTTAATTGACGATTTAGAAGAAGTTATGAAAAAGATTTCATAATCAAAACTTCACAAATTTATGAAATCTTTGTAATATGAAGTGATGGGCTGTTTTACACTAAATATGAGTTGAATTAGATGACGGAGTTGATAGTATATGTTATGGATTAAAGAGTGTAAGGTTTGAAAGGTTGTGAGACTAATTCACATGAATTTTCCTTATAAGAGAAGTTTAAGGAATTATTATGCCTAGAGTTATCGAAGAACACCTATCTAAGGTTTTATGGAAATCGTATTTGTATTAAACTGTGGGATTAAATTACATAAGCATCCCTTATAAAGAAGTATAAGAACCCGATGTGTATATGGAAGTCGATAAGATACTTAAGTGGAGTTTTTATGGAACTTAGATTCGATATTGATATTACTTCCTTGTATGGTATAGATGAGCATTCGTAAAGGAAGAGAGGCCTTATAAAACGACTGTAGCAACAAGAACCGGATATGTAAGGTTTACTTCCTTTCTTCTTGGTATAATATACATAAACGAGATGTTATGTAACATTACTCCATAATGGTTCCAATCTTAGGAACTAGAAGTCTTCATGTGGATTCATGATCAATTGATATTGTTTCCCATAAAGTTATTCATCATTAGAGAGTTGTGTGAAGTCACGTCATCATAGAGATGTTAGTCTCCTAGTGGTAATTGGAGGTATAATGACCTTATGTCACTCTGGTAGAGATTGATAAGTGTAATATATTCCTTAGTTGGTCTTTATACATGTATCTATTATGCATTTATATTACCCACAGAGGCCTATGGCGTTATATACATAACTATACATATATGAAATTGATCATATTACCACAGATGCCTACGACATTATATATGCGATTATATTTCATTATGCGTATTCTAGCCCACAGAGGCATTAAGAGTACATATTATATTTCCATAGCTTTACCCTACAGTTATATATTCAGTTACAGTTTCAGTTTTGTTTAAGTTGCAGCATTGTACTTATTTACAGTTTCAGTCTTACATATTCAGTACATATTTCATACTAATGACCCTTTTCAGAGACAATACGTTCATGTCCGCAGGTACAAATAGAGTAGCAGATGATTTCCTCACGATAGGACTCAACTAAGTTAAAGGTTGTCACGCTCCTTTCTTCTGGAGTTGTGTAGTGAGCTGATAGGTATGAAAGATATGCATATGTGTATAGTTGGGTATGGTGGGACCTGTCCCGACCAGTTGTTGTTTGTACACGCTTTAGAGGTTTGTAGGCAGTATGTTATGTGAAAAGTCATGTGTGGCCTTGTCGGCCTATCCAGTAGACTTATTATTCTTATGTCGGCCTTGTTATATATATATATATATATATATATATGTACATTTTGGGCCTTTTCTGAGTGCAGGTGGATGCATCCTTATCCATTTGAGTATGTGTCAGAGGCCTCATTGGCCCATAAGTTGTTGTATAATTCTCATGTATCAGGATTGATACACTCGAGCCTTAGGGCACTGAGTGCCGGCCACCCCCCAAGGTTGGGGTGTGACAAAGTGGTATCAAAGTTGGTCAGTCATAGAGATGTCTACAAGCCATGTCTAATAGAGTCTTGCTTTTGGGTGTGTTGTGCTCCACACTTATAAACAAGAGGCTACAGGGCATTTAAGTTACCTTTCTTAAAAATCTTGATCGTGCGATGGAAGAAAAGTTATAAGTAACTAAATCCCTATGTTTTCCTCTTGACCTGCTTTTCAGTAATGACGAGATCCATGGAAAGTTCTGATAGAAGGAAATGGGTTAGGAATACAGGAGAAGGTACTAGCCGACAACCACACTCCAGTACAAATCTGAAAAATATAAGGTCACTAGAGGGGAGTATGAGTTATTCAATAGAAGAAGATCCATCTATGGATGAAGAACTGTTTATGGAGGAAGAACTGTCTATGGAGAAAGATCCGTCTGAGGATACATCTATGGAAGAGGACCCATCTGAGATCCCAGAGGGATCTCCCTTTCAAGTGCCACTGATTCCTGTAGTAGTGCAAAATCATAGGAAAGCTCGTACAATACCAAGGCCATTGGCGCAATGGTCGTTTCCATTTGGGTTGGGTGTGAGTAGTCCTATGTATGCAAAACACATCCATTGATTTTCCCAGAGCAGGGTTATATTCAGATTCGCTCACATGATAGACCTTTAGAGAGACGTAGAAGCCCATTATCATGAACATTTGTTAACAAAGGTTTACCCCTAACAAGTAAAGGTGAGAAAGAAGTAACTAGTAAACAAACCGAACAGTTTGGGATAGACACATGTGCTGAAGAATTGATAATGAGATAAGCGTTATTTCAAAGCTCCCGGGTAGTAGTCAGGCAAACACCAGAAGATGTTGGAAGTAATAGACCATGATGTCAGCAATGTCAAGAGAGACACGATGGAGTATGTTTATCTGACATTGAGTTATGTTCTGGATGTAGAGCTTTAGGCCATAGGGCCAAGAAGTGTCCCGAGAGATTTCAGTTGTTATGCCATCAGTGTGAACAAGTACATTATGGACAGTGCCCAAATGATCTGGAAAAATATTACTGGTGAAGAAGCAAAAGCCACAAAGCATATGAATGCCCGAGGTTGAGTTAGAGAGGATAACTGATTCTGATATTACGTGTTAGTTATGCAAGCAATCATGTAAGTTGATAATTTTATAAAGAATAGTCATGTTTATGTCTGTGAACGGTTAGTTATCAGTGATATAAGGATTGCATCATATAAGACGTATATGAACCACAAATCGATACAAGGGGTTGAAAGTGGTAAGTGAAATTTTTAGTATGTTCAAGGATCTATGTACGACGATTTAGGATTAGCCATTTATTGATTACAGATGTATCCAACCTTCTTAGACTGTGTAGTATAAGTAATACAGGGACGCCAAGGATATATAATCATGACCGAGTAAGTGGGATTAACGAGTCCAAAGAACTATGGGGGACTCTAAAAGAGTAATAAGGAAAATGAATTCCGAGAATGAGTTACCTAATGTTTTTTTTAGAAGACAGTGAAAGGAAGAAAAAGGGACTCGGAAAATTTTACGTTGATTAGTAATCTCAAATTTCATCATAAGGATTAAACTATTCAGGAGTAACTGTTGAACGGAATGAGATTGGTCAATTAAAGGCAAGCGATATACTTTCTTCGCCAAAGACAAGCGATAGAGTTCTCGACGTTAAGTGGAAATAATTAGCAATGGGGATATGATTAATATAGACAAAATCGACAAATGATAAATGAATGCCTGGTAAACTCAAGAAAGAAAAGTTATGATAACTTAACAAAGTTAAGGAAATACATTTCACAAAAGGATCGATTGGGAGACAGTAATGGTAAGAAAATCGATAAAGAAACTAGAATGAGACCTCCAAGCAGTAAGAGTATCAATGAAAGATTATCTAATATTCCAGAGCCAAGGATATAGATTATTATTCCCATAAATGACGATGTCGGAGGTACGCTAAGATGAGGGATCCTTGAAAGAATTCCAATCAGTAATACACAAATTGATTGAATGAACGACAAATAGAGAAATATTCTAATACCCATTTAGGGGAGAGAGCTCGAATCAACAATAAGGATAAAGTCCAGTCACGATCTAAATTTGAACATGTCAAAACTCAATCCCACCGCGAATATCGATAACAAATCTAAGGATATATAAGTGACAGTAAGGACGAGAAAAGTCCGACGAGAGTATATGATGATGTAGTATGGAATGGTCCAAGTCAAGCAATATGGAAAAGAGCTAAAGGATAAGAATTAGGAAGCAAGAGATGAATGGATTGGTGATGGCAAAATTTTTGACTGCCGAATGAACCAAAACTTCACAAGGAAAATAATACTGCGATCACAAAGTTAAGGATATCAGTACAACAGAAGTTAAATGAAGAAACAAATATGACAACATTGACTTCGATACAGTAAATACGAAGGAAAACCTATGGATCGATGCCTTGTAAAGGCAATGCCTTCAATGAAGAAGGAAAGGGGATGACTCGTAGCCTGAGTAGTACTAGGAGGTAACCGGAGCATGTCAAGGTTTGTTTGAAGAAAGTAAGTGCACAAGAAATATCTAATCAACAAAGGAATGTATAACACATAAGAACTTCGGAGTTATGAAAAGTAAGTATACACTCTTAGCATGAACATAATGCTAATTATGAAAGATCATAAGTTCGGAGCTAGAAATATGGCAGGCCCTCAAGGAATAAGGTCTAACCAAGAAGAAATAATGATGTACATGAAAGAGTGTCTTGTTTTCAATATTTAATTGAAAATGGAAGGTAAATAAATTAATTAGATAACGATACATATCAAGAAAGGATACTCGAATGGATGTTGAGTACGATCGGGGAAGGATGAACCAATCGTGGGGATATACAACCTCATTAAGGATGTATGCAAATTTGAAACATTATGAAAGGTACGAAGTCCTAAGGTAATGAGCAGGATGATAATGGACCACAGAGTTGTGTACTATTAAAATGAGAGCCATTAAGTGAATTACCAGAAGGAACCGCCCCGATGAAGTACCAAGTAGCTAGCTATACTATAAGTCGGATGATACCTATCTTAAAGCTATAGGTAAAAGAATTTTTCGTTATGCTAGAATGATGAGAAGCGACAAGGCAAAGCACTCCATCTAAAGCCAATTAATAGGTATTGTTATGCTAAGTAAAGGTAATAATGGAAGCTTTATTAGGATCTGAGTATTAAGAATATTGATTAACGGTAGTCAAGAAGAATTATCCTTGAGATTGAATTATCACATAAGGACTATGGAGTAATCCGAAGATCATTATGAACTATCACATTATCATTTGGAACTATTTTGCACCTAAGTGACTCGCCAGACTATACCACAACAACTGAGTCTATCTATACAATTGAAACTAACTGAAAGCTAATCTTGAAGGCTACTACAATCCATTATATAGTCGCTCGTTATGGCAAGCAAGCTAATGGAAGAACCAATTGAAAGGAGATCTGAATAGTCAGGATTTCCTTGCCTTATCCAAAGGCGACAAATAGGAAACTCAGTTTAAGCTATTGGACATGGGTAGAGAAAGAATGTGTGAAATTCGGAAAGAGTCCAGAACTAGGATTGATGACTACTAAAGCGATTTATTACCAAGGCAATAAATAAGGAGATACACATTATGAGAGAGGAGAACTCTTCTTAAAAGTAAAAAAAATGGAATGGAATCTGAAGTAACAATATCAGACTCGAGGAAAGAAATTACGAGAGACTACTTGGACTAGAAAGGAAATGAACTAAGGAATTTTGTGTAAAAAAGCAGAATTCAACTCGACAAGGAAAGAATATTCTATCTAAACGTAATCAAGATCATGATATCAAATTCAATTAAGAAAGGAAGTAGTCGCATACATAGTTAGAATTTGTTTCAAATGGAAATGAAAAAGAAAATACCAGATAAATGAATTTCTTAAGGCTAGTGAACCAGTTAAACTCAGGTAATATATAAGGATATTATCAAGAAATGAAAAAGAAGAACAGAGAAAAAAAAGTGTGTGGATTAAGACAATCATTATATTACCACATTCTCGACCTTGGAAATTATCGTGCGGCAACCCTTCATCATCATCTTACGCTTCATGCCTACGAACTCTGCTATCTGAACTCCATCCAAAGATGGACCCTATAACCCAGGGAAGAAAGATGCGGCCCCGATGTCAGAATACAATGGCTTAGATAAAGTCCAGCATCCAGACGATTATGAGAAAAAAAAACTGCATGACTATATAAGAAAACTCAAAAATATATTAGTAGTGAAACGTAATGTAGCCCGGTTGAATAATAGGGTTGGCACAACTTATGGTTCAAAGAACCCCATCATAATGGTCACAGAACCTCAAAATCACCCTACTCGAGTAGCTTAGATTCTAGCTTCATGCGATATAACTCCTTTACTCTATTCAATTTATCAAGTTGGACTGTAACCTATGTAATAAAAGTTTCTGGAGCAAACGTGTGAAGTACAACTTCGATGTAAATAAGAAGATGTTAAGGTAAGTTATGGTGACTGATGTTATTTTGATATTGTGTCACCCTGTGTGGCATTGGATACATGTTTGTGCTACTTGAAAGGTTTTGGATAGTGCTATTTAAAATGGAAACTCTGCCAAAATTTTTTGGAAATCTTGGGAGTTAGAATATTTCCAACATTCATGGACGAATATTCATAAGAGGGGGAAGGATGTTGCACCCCGTAAATCTCATGTTTCCCTATGTCATCAATGGATACCGAAGCCTCATGGAGTTTTATGACATTATATAAGGATAATGAAGGTTTACATCTTGTTTATGGAGGTACCCGAGTTTTTGGGAGTTAATCGGATCAAAGAAAGTACATTTCGATGAAATTAGGAAACTAGGCAGTTTGACGGTGGAAGTTGACTGACTGTCAAATACTTTGATGAACTGTCAAATTGCCCAATTATATCGTAAACTCACCTGGAATTTCGATGGGAAGGATGATGGACCATCGAACGTTTGATAGTCCATCGAGTGTACCATTGAATTACGGAGATGAAAAAGTTTTGATGAGTTTATATTGGGATTTTCTATTTGGGATTCATTTTTTCTACATACTAAACCCTAACATCCTATATAAACCCTCTCTAGTAAACCCCAACATCCCAATTTTGAAATCAAAGCCGATTACGCAAGGATAACGTGATAAAACCCTGATTAACTAGTGATGTTCTTCTCCATACAAGTTGGATTTTGGGAAAACTATTGTAAATTGAATTGCTCACTGTTTTGAGAAAATTATGTAGTATTACGGTAAATTCTATCCCCTTCTATCTATGATTATGGTTAATTGATGATTTAGAAGAAGTTATGAAAAAGTTTTCATGATCAAAACATCGCAAATTTATGAAATCTTCATAATAAATTGATGGGCTATTTTACACTAAATAAGTGTCGAATTGGATGATAGAGTTGATAGTATATGTTATGGATTAAGGAATGTAAGGTTTGAAAGGTTGTGAGACAAATTCACATGAAGTTTACCGTATAAGAGATGTTTAAGGAATTACTTATGCCTAAAAGTTGTCGAAGAACACCTAACTAAGGTTTTATGGAAATCGTATTTGGATTAAACCGTAAGATTAAACTACATAAGCATCCCTTGTAAAGAAGTCTAAGAACCCGAAGTGTATACGGAAGCTGATAAGACACTTAAGCGGAGTTATTAAGGAATTTAGATTCGATATTGATATTACTTCCTTGTATGGTATGGATGAGCATTCATAAAGGAAGTGAGGACTTGTAAAATGACTATAGCAATAAGAACTAGGTATGTAAGTCTTACTTCCTTTATTCTTGGCATGATCTATATAAATGAGACGTGAATGTAACATTACTCCATAACGGTTCCACTCTTAGGAACTAGAAGTCTTCGTGTTGATTCATGATCAGTTGATATTGTTTCCCAGAAAGTTATTCATGATTAGAGAGTTTTGTGGAATCATGTCATCATAGTGATGTTTGTCCCATAGTGGTAATTGGAGGTATAACGACCTTACGTAACTCCGGCAGAGATTGATACGTGTAATATGTTCCTCAGTTGCTCTTCATACATATATCTATTATGCATTTATATTACCCACAGAAGCCTATGGTGTTATATACGTAACATATATATATATGACGTTGATTATATTACCCACAGAGGCCTATAACATTATATACATAGCTATATAGATATGAAATTGATCATATTTCCCACAGAGGCCTACGACATTATATACGCAATTATATTTCAGTATGAATATTCTAGCCCACAAAGGCACTCAGAGTACATGTTGTATTTCCATAGCTTTACCCTACATTTATACATTCAATTATAGTTTCAATTTTGTTTCAGTTTCAGCATTGTACTTATTTACAATTTCAGCCTTACATATTTAGTACATTTGTCGTATTGATGTCCCTTTTCGGGGATAATGCATTCATGCTCGTAGGTATAGATAGAGCAGTAGATGATTTACTCATGGTAGGACTCAACTCAAATGGAGGTTGTCATGCTCCTTTCTTCCGGAACTGTATAGTGAGCTGATAGGTATGAAAAATATGCATATGTATATAGTTGGGTATGGCGGGGCTCTGTCCTAACCAGTTGTGTTATGTCTGACAATCGGGGTGTGGCCTTGTCGGCCTCTCCAGTAGACTTATTATGCTTATGTTGGCCTTGCCAGACTTGTTATATATATATATGTACGTTTTGGGCCTTCTTTGAGTGCATGTGGCTATATCCTTATCCAATTGAGTATGTGTCAGAGGCTTCGATGGTTCCATGAATTATTGTATATCTCTTAGGTATCAGGATTGGTATGCTCAAGCCTTAGGATGTCGGGTGTCGGCCACACCCCCTAAGGTTGGGGTATGATATAAATACTACATGAAATTGAAATCAACTCTGATATAGTAGAAAGTAGGATCTCATGTATGGAAAAAGATGATAGAGGCAATGGATGAGGTGGATCAACTAATTTAGTGGGAGCCAAAGAATGGAGCATGTGATGTTTGGGAAAATAACTGGACTAAACTTGGATCACTTAAGCATCTTATTCCTGCAGTTTTCTAGATTAACACAAGTATTTAAGAATTGTCTTACTACATGAACACAGAAGGTTGGGATACACAAAACATGCATGACAAACTTCCATCAGAAGTTATCAATCATGTTGTGACAAAGATGAATATAGTAGAATAGTCTCAGGACATGGACAAACCCTAGTGGATGATCAACACAACAGGAAAGTTTACTATTGGAAGTGCTTGGAACATACCCAGCCAAAAGGCCCAACCATTAGTATTCTTTCCAAAATTGTGGATGAAGGGTGTTCCTTTCAAAATATCATTTTTCTTTTGGAGATTGTGGAATTTCAAACACCCAGTTGATAATATACTAAAGAGAATGAAGATAGCTATTGCATCAAGGTATAGGTGTTCTGTAGTTCCATAACAGGAAGAAACAATGCAACACTTGTTTCAAACAAGTGAATTTACAAAAGAAATTTGGCAATATTACTGTAATGCAGTGGATGTTAATTATCCAAGAATTAAGATTCATCAGTATGTGGTAAATTGGTGGGGTATGCAGAGTGCTTAAAAGCTAAAACCAATACTACAGGTTGTTCCAACTTTCATATGTTGGTAACTTTTGAAGAGAATAATTACCATAATGTATGGAAGCAGAATGAACAAGATGAAGGTAATTTATGGGATCAACTATGACCTGCATAATTGGGTACAAGTTCTATATCCTTGGTTCAGAAAAAATCCCATACAACTGGCCTCAGCTAGTGCAATACTTGGAGAAATACAGACCAAAAGTGGGATACAAGATGGTACAATGGAAAACTCCCTCAACATGCTGGAGTGTAATATAAATGGTGCTTGAAGGGGAAATCCAGGCTTGAGTTCAACTGCTTTCTGCATTATAGATGAAATGTGAAATCTAGTGTATGCAGGTGCAAGGAGAATATCAGACACAACAAATATCACATCAGAAACAATGACCATACAAGATGGAATTGAGTATTGTATAGAGAAGCAATTAATTCCTATTGTGATAGAGATTGATTCACTATCCATGGTGAAAATACTGCAAGGTGAATGGGATGTACCATGGAAAATAAGCCTGGAGGTAAGCAAGATTAGGCACTAGAGAAACAAGGGGCAAGTGCAGTTTGCTCACATCCTAATGGAGGGAAATGAACTTGTAGATTTTTTAGCTAACCTAGTTTTTGATTTTGCAGGTACAATACAATTTCAAACTTTTGAAGAGTTACCAACAAGAGATAAAAAATCCTCAACAGTGATAAAATGATGATGCTTAACTTCAGATACGAGGTATACAAAAATATAGAACCAGAATGGGGATCTACATGTACAACAAAAGACATTAACTAAACAAAATTTTGATGATACAAAGCTTAAAGTCAATAAACAAAGAATGATGCAGTTCAGAGAAGCAAATAATTTTGGTTAACTAAGGTGATCCTAGCTATGTGTGTGGTATTAACAGTAATTTCATCCTGCTAGTAGGATCTGATTAGTCAGATAAACCAGTTCAGTTCAATAAAGAAACTAATCACAAAATCAGACTCCACAACTGATAACAACAAGACCACATACACAAAAGTAGCAGTAGTTGAGAACACTGATAGAAAGCATAATTTTCCATATTTCAGCTTGAATAATTTTTATTAGGAATTGATTCCATAGCATCTAGTGAGAGCTTGAGGTAACTGATAGTGGTATCATTCCAAAGCAGAAGTGTTCATGTTGATTATCTTTCATTATTTTATTTGTTGATTACTCTACAAAGCAAAATTTTCCACTTTTGTCTTAGAGTAGTTTAGGATAGCTTTTTTTTTCATTTCACTTCTGTAAATAATTTGATATGATTTTGAATAAAACACCAACATCATCTTCTGATTAGTTTTTCTAAAGAAAAGAAAGAATATAACTTGATAGGAACATGTTTTCATTGGTGTTGTTCATTTTCTCTCTTCTTGAAGGCACTCGTATAGATCTCTCATCATAAGTTCTATATTCTCTCTCTTTTATGGCGATCCAAAGAGCATCAACGTAATGTTTTATATAAGAATAGGAATTTTAGGATTGGTATACTTCTATGCACTCTATGAATTTGGGTTTAAAAGTATTAGCATAAGAAGGTAATCCATCGAAATATAAATCAACAAAAAAAATTTCACGCGGAGAACTCCTTCGTCAAAGGAGTAAAAAATCATGACCATATTCTATATGATTTACCAAAAAAAGTTCACAATATTTCGGAGCCCTGTTAACCTAAGGACTTGTTCCCTGAACAGTCCATCTAAAATCACAAAGTAACAATGATGTTAGACCAAAAATGCATATATTTAGCTATTGTTGTCTCACATTTTAATCGTCTTTTGAGTACTATCATATTTATTTGTGTTTAATATTATATTTTATTATGTAGGAATAAAGTGATGTGAAATTTAAGAGATTTGAAGCAAAATTGAATAAAAAGTGAAAAATGAGGTAAAAGAATAGATGATACAAATAGAGGGAGAGATAAATTGAGTGGCTAATAATTGGAAGATGATGATGTTTTGAGTGAATTATTATTTGGTAATGATTGATCCATGCAACGTAATGTGGAGGGTTACATGAAGAGTAGAATTTTTGAATTGAAAAGTTATTAGGTTGAGGAGATGAGACGTACACTGAAATGGAAAAAAGTTAGGCAGACCTGGTAGCATTTGTTTCTCGCTCAGCGACGCCAACAACCAGTGATCTATTTGCTTTGCAGTTCGCCGAGCGAGGCATATGTTTCGATTTTTATTTTCTCCCAATTAATTTTGGACTCAGTTATTTTATTTGGATTTTTTACACCTATAAACAGTCCATAAGACAGATTTTACATAACTTTAGGATAAATTGTGACCCTGAATTCAAAACTTTGGACTTAGAAAGAGCTTAAAGCCGGCGCGAAGACCGTAATTATTGAGTTTTACATTTTCTTCACTTTAATACTCATTTTTACATTTTTATTCGGATGATTTGTTGTTTTTCCTCAATGTCTACGTGGAGCTAAACTCCATAGCTCTTGGGTTTTGACCCAAACATGAAAGTTGATGTTTGATTATCATTTTATCTATTATTTTTCCATCTTTGGGTTGTTTATTTATTCTTGATCTTAATTGTTTAATTATTTGACAAAATAGTTGAACATTCTCTATGTCATGTGAATTGAACTAGGGATAGAGAATTTGCATGTGTAATAAGAGTAAATAGAGCTTGTTCATGAAATATACATTTTGCTACTGAGAATAGGAATATACCCTTTAGCCTTGCTTAGTTGAATACAAATATTTAAATGTGTTGTTATTTTCATATAACCATAGGAATATAGGCATTGAAGTAGCTTGAATAGACTTGTTGATGTAAAGAAGTTCGTGAGCTTAAGTGTCCAACATGAGCCACGAGGTGATTTGCTAGGAGTGCCAAAGATTGCCGTCCATCATATGGGGATATGGTTATTATCGAATGGAGTGTGGAGTGGAGTTGAAGAAAAGACTTGAAGACCCAAGAAGGGCCATAAATGTTCGGCTTCTATGTAGGTCATGGCTGAGACCAAATTTTAGCTTATTTTAAATTCCTAGCATAAATTCCTTATAGCTTAATTAATAGGCAGTGTAATAGGATGAGATGATTAAGCCGGCCATGTAATAAGATAGGATGACTAGGCCGAGAATCATCTAGAAGGAGAAGCTTCCAAACGTGCCCCAAGGAGGTAGTTCATGAACTAGCTAGTTCATGCACTTATCTACATGGATGACATAAAAGGGTGGACTAGAGAACATGAAGGGTTAGTTCTTTTTCCTTCCCCAAGTCAGCCGAAGCCTCTCCCATCCCATTCGGCCGAGTGTCATGTATGATGTCTATCTAGTTGATCTTCTAGAAGGTATAGAACTAGTATAAATAGGGCATGTAGTTGATGTAAAGAAGACGTTGAAGATATATGAAATATATTTGAGTTTTCTCAAACTTTGCTAAGTATTTCAACTTTTGTGTTGTTTTCCTTAGTCGGTCCTTTTATGGGCCAAACCTCGGTCCTTTTGTGGTCTGAACCCCGATCTTTTTGTGGGCCACCCCTTGATCCTTTTGTGTTCCAAACCCTCGGTGTAAGTCTAGTTAGAACTTTTGTGAACTAACTATACCCAAGCCAAGGTTCTATCCAGTTACTTGAAGGTTTTCTTAGCTTTCATCACCTTATCTTCACACGAATTAGTGTATCAATTTTTTGATCCATCCTTTTCCAAACCAACTGATCCCTTTCACCTCAATAAACCACAACACCCCCCCAACCTACACCCAAAAGATCATCAACCGATTTCTCCCACAAACCCCCGAAACTCCAACCAATTCCCACTATACCTATTAAGTCCCTAAACCACCAACCTTACTATCCCGATCAGTTTCCACCACCTTAATACTATCCAACCACCAAATACTAACCACAACATTAACCCATAACGTGTATAGATTAACCCCTCCAAACGGTTCAGTCTGATTCCACCCGAAGGTACCCGCACACCTCCCACCAAACACATATTGCCCGGAAACCCGCCAACGTCCATTTGACGCCCATTTTCGTGTCCATCCGATTCCAATCAAAGTCTGACCCACCTAACCATACAATCCCCTCCTTATATACATCAGTTTGGTATCAGATTAAGGTTTTTCCGTCCTTCGCCTTGACGCTATGGCTAACATAAATGAAGAACTACGGAGGATCATAAGTGACCTATTTGCGGAACAAAAGCAAATATTGAGAAAAGAATTTTTGGGGCATGCCGCAAGCAATAATGCCATGTCCAGGGTTGTAAAAAACAGCCCAAGGCATGAAAGTGAAAAATATCAGGAGTGTAGGGATTCCTTTGTTATTGAGGAACCCGAAGTCAAGGAGGCCCTAGAGGAAGATGTTGATCTTGCGAAGGAGGGTGAAAGTTTAGTACTCTGACGTGTGTTGGCTGTTCAACTTGAAGAATAGGAGGAGACACAAAGAGATCAACTATTTTACACTTGATGCAAGGTAAAAGACAAGATATGTAATATGATCTTTGATGAAGGAAGTTATGCCAAAATGGCCTCCGTAGAAATGGTGGACAAATTGAAGTTGCCTTCCTGCAACCATCCTAAACCATATCCTCTCCAATGGGTGAAAAAAGATGAAGGGCTAAAGGTAACGAAACAAGCTCTTGTTAGTTTTTGGGTTGATAAGTGTGAAGATGAAATATGGTGCGACATCCAACCTATGGATGCTTGTCATATTTTATTGGGTCGGCTATGACAATTTGATAGGAAAGTGCAATATGATGGAGAAAAGAACGTCTGTTATTTTCAAAAGGATGGTAAGAATATCCGGTTGGTACCATTGTCACCTAGTGAGGTGAAGAAAATGAAGATCCAAATTGCCAAGAATCGCAAGGAGAAATCCGAGACCCTCTTGCTTGATGTTCGGGAGATCGAAGAGGAGTTGAAGAATGGGAGTCCCATATATACATTGAAGTGTAAGGATAAGAAGAGTCTTGTGGGAGATATGGTTGAGGATGCCGACTTGAAAGAACTCTTGAAGAAATTTGAAGATGTATTTCTGGATGACCTTGCACCCGGATTACCACCAATAAGAGCTATTGAACATGGTATTGATTTTATTTTGGGAAGTTCATTACCTAATCGTCTAGCCTATAGATGCAATCCCGAAGAGGCCAAGGAATTGCAAATACAGGTGTAAGATTATTAGACAAAGGCTTTGTCAGAGAAAGCCTTAGTCCATGTATGGTACCCGCCCTGTTGGTGCCAAAGAAAGATGGAACTTGGCGCATGTGTATCGATAGTCGAGCGTTCAATAACATCACCGTGAAGTATAGGTTTCCTTTGCCAAGATTGGAGGATCTTTTGGATGAATTGAGTGGGCCAAGTTGTTCTCCAAGATATATTTGAGGAGTGGCTACCATCAAATGAGGATACGAGAGGAAGGTGAATGGAAGATAGCTTCCAAAACCAAGCATGGATTGTATGAATGCTTTGTGATGCCATTTGGATTGTGGAATGCTCCCAGCTCTTTCATGAGGCTCAGTTATTCTACCTATGACAATGAATTTTATGCTATTGTTAGATCCTTGGTCCAATGGGAACATTATTTGAGGCAAAAACCTTTTGTCTTATATTCGGATCATGAATCCTTGAAGTATTTACATGAGCAAAAAAAGTTGAATCCAAGGCATGCTAAGTGGGTGGCGTACTTGCAAACGTTCATATTCTCTACAAGGCACAAAGATGGCAAGTCCAACATAGTGGCGGATGCACTTTCCCGAAGGCACGTAATATTGACAGTACTTGAACAAAAACTTGTGGGATATGAAGTGCTAAAGGAATTGTATGAACGAGATCCCGAGTTCAAA
This sequence comes from Anisodus tanguticus, assembly GCA_034509755.1. Lineage (NCBI taxonomy): Eukaryota > Viridiplantae > Streptophyta > Magnoliopsida > Solanales > Solanaceae > Anisodus > Anisodus tanguticus. Next base: position 19,368,257 of record CM067546.1, on the reverse strand, counting down.
GACATAATGATAGAATGTAATAGTGGAGTTCATAGTTCTTATTCCATATTATAAGGTTTCCTTTTCAAAGGGAACAAATTATGTGTGATCAAATGTTCCATGAGGGAATTACTTGTACATGAAGTGCATTCGGGTGGACTAGCTGGACATTTTGGGGTAGTGAAGACTTTGGAGATTCTACAAGAGCACTTTTATTGACTACAGATGGATAAAGATGTAAATGGAGTGGTAAGTAGGTGTATACTCCTTTACCAGTTCCGGAGCGGTTATTGGAAGGTGTGAGCTTAGATTTCATCCTCGGCTTACCAAGAACACAACGGGGTAAGGACTCTATCATGGTATTTGTGGATAGATTCTCAAATATGGCTTACTTCATTTCTTGTCACAAGACCGATGATGCAACACATATTGCGGACTTGTATTTGAAGGAAGTGGTAAGATTTCATGGCGTTCCTATTACTATTGTGTCTAATAGGGATGTGATGTTCCTAAGCTTCACGACTAAAGATCGAATTGAGGCCTTTAAGAAGTTACATGATGAAATCCGAGCACAAATTCAGAAGGCCAACGCCAAGTACAAATGGATGTGACCAAGTCAAGGACTCAACCACAATTCCAGCCCGAAGATTTTGTTTGGCTACACCTAAGGAAGGAAATATTTCCCAAATTGAGGAAGAATAAGCTAATGCCAAGGGTAGATGGTCCTTTCAAGTTATTGGCTACGTTCGGGGAAAGCGCCTACAAGGTAGAACTTCTGGATGAATATCGAGGTATTAGTTCAATGTTTAATGTTGGAAACTTATCACCATACTTAGATGATGATAATTTGAGGGCAAATTCTGTTAAAGAAGGGGAGTATGATGTAAAGAATGTTGTGAGTTTAAGTGTTCAAAATGAGACACGAGGTGATTTGCTAAGAGTGCCAAAGATTATCATCCATCATATGGTGATATGCTTAATATGGAATGGAGTGTGGAGTGGAGTTGAAAATACTTGAAGACCCAAAAAGGGCCATAAATTTTCGGCTTTTATGTAGGTCTTGACCGAGACCAACTTTTGGCTTATTTTAAATTCCTACCTTATATTCGTTATAACTTAATTAATAGGCCGTGTAATAACATGAGATGACTAAGCTGGCCATGTAATAATATAGGATGACTAGGCCGGGAATTATCTAGAAGGAGAAGCCTCCAAATGTGCCTCAAGGAGGTATTTCATGAACTAGCTATTTCATGCACTTATATACATGGATGACACAAAAGGGTGGCCTATAGAACATGAATGGTTGGTTCTTTTCCCTTCCCCAAGTCGGCCGAAGCCTCTCCCTTTCCCATTCGGCCGAGTGCCATGTATGATGTCTATCTAGTTGCTCTTCTAGAAGGTTTAGAACTAGTATAAATATGGCATGTAGTTGATGTAAAGAAGACGTTGAAGATATATGAAATATATTTGAGTTTTCTCGAACTTTGCTAAGTATTTCAACTTTTGTGTTGTTATCCTTAGTTGGACATTTTGTGGGACAAACCTCGGTCCTTTTGTGGTCCGAACCTCGGTCCTTTTTTGGGCCACCCCTTGTATTTTTGTGGTCCAAACCCTCGGTGTAAGTCTAGTTAGTACTTTTGTGATCTAAATATACCCAAGCCAAGGTTCTATCCAGTTACTTGTTACAAATACATTGAAGGTCTTCTCGAATTTTATCACCTTATCCACACATGAATTTTTCTATCAATTTGGTGATCCATCCTTGTCTAGAGTACCTGATCCCTTTCACCTGAATACACCACAACACCCCCCCAACCTACAACCAAAATACCGTCAACTGATTCATCCCACAAACCCCCAAAACCCCAACCAATTCCCACCGTTCCTATCGAGTTCCTAAACCACCAACCTTACTATCCCGATAAGTTTTACTATCCCGATAATTTTCCATCACCTTACCACCATCCAACCAAAAAATACCAACCACCAACATAACCCACAATGTGTCTAGATCAACCCCTCCAAACGCCTCAGCCCGATTCCACCCGAAGGTACCCGCACACCTCCCACCAAACACACACTGCCCATAAGCCCACCAAACCTCCATTTGACCCCCATTTTCGTTTCCATCCGGTTCCAATCCAACTCCGACCTACCTAACCATACAATCCCCTTCTCATATAAATTACTTGTGAGAAACTCGGATGATACTCAATAATTAAATATTAACCGTCAACTAGTAACTCATGGAAATCAGTAGATATACGATTGGAAGACTAAACTGGATTGGTAGTGGTCATAGCCCAAGATCTTTCTCTTCTCCAATAAAAATCTATTCTTTCTTGGATGAAGTTCATTATTTGTTTTCTTTTATTTTTAGTTAGTTTATAAATATAACTTTGAATTTTATTTCTTTTTTTGATAATTGGCATTAGCTTAATTTAATAAATAATTAATCACAAGTCCCTGTGGGTATGATATCTGGACTTCAATACTATATTACTTGTACGACCGTGAATACTTGCGTGTGCGTTTGAGTGCAACAAATTTTTGGCGCTATTGTCGGGGACATAGAAATTAATTGTTTATATAGATTAGACTTTATCTTTTTGTCTATTCAAGTTTTTGTTTTTATTTCCTTTTATTTTATTTTTTGTTCAATATTGTGTTATTTTTCATGACATGGCCTTTTGATCTTGTCTTGACCTGTCATCTTGAAAGTGTGAATATGAATATGGGAGTAAGGCTTGGTATTATGACAAATATTATCGATTGTGGGAATATGCGAAACGATGTTATTTCTAACAAATATGGTGAATGATTGGTTTAAGGAGAGTATTAATCTTGCACAAGAAATTGACAAGTTTGGCTTGGTTGTGTGCAACTTCGATGCATATTTGAGTGCAAATGTTGATGCATGTATTGCCTAACAATTTAGTGATGAGTTGTGTGAAGCTGAAAAAGATCTTCTAGGCAAATTTGAGGAGCTAAAACTAGAATACCAATCATTAGACCATGTTTTCATTGACGATGCCGAGGTTGATGGAGTATGTATTAGTGAGGATGTAAGAAACAATATAGTTTTGGAGTTGGGGTGTGTTGGTCCTCATTCTAAACATTTTTATAGATTATGTTTGGTTGGCGACATGGAAATCTATCCTTTGGAGAGATGTATAGATGAAGAACAAGACTCTTACATTGTAAATTTTCCATACCAAAAAGATAAAATGACATACCTCACTTAAGGGCCAAGAAGTGTAGGACATGACACCTATTGCTTGGTTTCGTTATTTTCACACCACCGGTCCAGGAACGTGATAGAAAATTTGATGCAAAATTGAGGGCGCAATTTATATCGTCAAAAAGGAAGGAAAAGTGGTAATGTTGATGGCGTCTGTTACACCTCAAAATGTTAACGTCATTCATATTGTAAGTAAACAAATGTGAGTCCGGAGAAGCCATGAAACCCCTACAAGGCTAAGAGAGGTATTAAACAAGTGTTAAGCATGTACAAAAAGGTTTTGGGATTAAATGAATCAAAGATGTTGTAATCCGTACTTTCGGGGTAAAACTAGGAGTGAGTAATATGTTAAGGAGGTCGTGTTTAAAGGTATATTAATCATATAATATTCATATGTTATGTTTTGAATTCAACCAAGTTGTAAAATAAAAGTCGGCAAAAGTTATTGAAAGTTACGTTCATATTTTTGCTAAAATTTAGGTCTAATTTGACTGAGCTTTTCTCCAAATATACTTGGAGCTACAGGCTGGTATACTCACCAAATTTAATTTCTATGAGTCTAGCTTCCAATGTCTTAAACCATGTGTCGATGCGATGTCGGGGTAGTTAAATATTCGCATTTTCACGGGACTGCTTAGGCAGCCCCTTTTGGGACCATCTATGGCGATAGCCGACTTTGGCCTCTTTTAAAAGCATTTTAGGACTTGTTTTTGGTCATTGTTCGACCATATTTCACCCCACACTTTCTCAAGGTTCCCTAATATTTCCATAAGGGTTTCAAGGTGAATTCAAGTGATTACATCTAATTTTGGGCATCAAAAGCTAGCTCTAGTGGAGAACAACACTTCTATGTAGTTGTGTTGGCTTTGAGTGTTGTTGTAATCTAAGAGGAGTTTGTATTGAAGTTGGTGGTTATGTATAATGTAAGTATATCACTCTTCTGGTTGTGCTTATGTTTATATAGGTGTTGTTTGGATGATTTGGTTGAAAAAAATATAACTAGCACATAGAAATGATATTTAGAATTGTTGAACTATGTCGACTATTTTGAAAGGTATATATGGACTTATATGTCTGGAAATCATGAAGAATAACTTGGTTATAATGTTGTTAGTAAAATTATTTTTATTCACATGTCAATCATGTTGAATAAAGTATTAACTAGAAGAGGAAATGGCTATAAAGCATTTCGAAATTGTTCATAATGTTGCTATCTTATGTTGGGCTGTACTTTGTGGTTTTGAAGATGAGTAAGAGGTTAGAAATTCTATGAAATTATATTTTTAACATTCTGGACATGTTGTTAATTTAAGGAATAAATGATAATGGGGTTGAAGGGTTCTAAAGGGATCCAATCCGAGCTTGCCGCTCGTCTTGACAAATAATAGTTTTGTTGGTGATGTTTGTGCACTTGTTGTTGGGTAAATGGATTTGGGTTGTTGGGTGTATTGTGGTGCTGCAAGTATATAGTTGAATGTTATGTGTTCTTTTTGTTTTTATGAACTTGGGAAATTAAGGGAAAAGGGGGATATGCTGTCCAATTTTATATAGAATGAGTTTGATGCTCGACAGGGGATTGTTGAACTACTTGTAATTAATGTTAGTATCATTATCGTTGGTTGTAGACTTAGGTGTGAAGGAGGATAATTCCATCTTGATTCGTCGTGGTTTGATATAAGATATGTTGAGGAACCTTCTCTCTTTCATTTGGAATGATTCCAATGAACGAAATGTAAACGAGCGAATGACATTCATAAACGACTCTATTCTAAGTAAATGTATAAAGCTTATGTTCCTTGTTTCTTATAAAGTATTTACTTATTTATGACATTACTTCTTGAATCCCATTAAACATATATTGATGTTGTTAGTTCCATAATGATAATCGGAGGTGTAACGACCTTACGTCACTCCGCCGAGCTCAGAATGTTTCTCATGGTCCTCATGCATGTATATACATAAGTACTATGTATCTCTATTGCCCACAGAGGCCTACGTCATTACATACACGATATATATGTATAGCACAACTGATCAGTTGGTTATGTTACTGGTGATATTGCACACAGAGGTCTATGACATTATATACATGATTATGATATTACCTACAGAGGCCTACGCCATTATATACGTTATTATATTACATTTATGTATATTACGGCCCACAGTGGCAAGTCTCGAGTTACAAGTTTATATTTCTTATCCATTATTACATTGATGTCTTTACTTATGTTGTTATCTATCTTACATAGTCGGTACTTTATTTGTACTAACATCCCTTTTTCCTGGGGACGCTGCATTTCATGTCTTAAGGTCCCGATAGATAGGTTGGCGATTCTCCACGGTAGGTTGTAAGCTAAACGGAAGGTGTTGTTGCACTACACTTGCTTCAGAGTTGACGTTGAGTTGGTATGCTTATGTATATATGTTTCTGGGTATGGCGGGGTCCTATCCCGACATTATGATATTTATCTACACCTTAGAGGCTTGTAGACAAATGTCATGTATGTAGCTATTTTGTATGGCCTTGTCGGCCCATGTTGTGATATAGAGATGGTTATGTCAGCCTAGTAGGCCCGTATGTCTTATGTATAGGCTTTTATGCCATTCTAGGTCATCCTTTGTTCAATATTCCTTCTTGCTTTATTCAGGTTATCTCATGACGGCCCTTCCGACCCATTTACGCATGATAGTATGGCTAGTAAGATACAATATGTTGATGCTCGGTAAGTTAGGCCTGGGTGTCAGTCATGGCCCCTCCATTTTAGGATGTGACAAACTTGGTATCAGAGAATGTCTATCATAGGGATGTCTAGAAGTCGTGTCTACTAGAGTCTTATTCATGGGTGTGTTGTGCGCCAGACTTATAAATAGGAGGATGCAAGGATGATTACCTCTCTTCAATTTTCTAGATCATGCGATAAAGTTGAATTCTAGGGAATCAACTCTAACGTATATGTTGATGTAGGTTTTACAGAGATGTCTTCACCCAAAAGTGCTACATAGAGTAGTGATGTTAAAGAAGGATTGGGAGAGGTCATGAGAGGTATGCCCTCAATAGAGACAAACCCGTCTGAGGACCCAAGTGAGTCACTTCCTCAGATAGCCCCGGTTCCACCAATATTAGAGGAGCTCTAACAGTTTCACCTCCAGCTCCATCTAGTTAAGGTGTAAGAAAAGCGGTACATGTATTGACATAGTTGGTTGCCTCATAGTCATAGCATCACCAGATAGACGCTAATTGTGATAGAGCCCTCGAGGGGTCAGGAAGTTCGCATCCTAAGGAGTTCTGAGAGCGAGAGCCATTTATATTTTCAGGAGATGATTCTGACGAGGCTAGGGGATGGACCAAGAGGGTAAGGATAATTGGTGATTATAGAGGATTGTCGGGTGGTGGTAGGTTGCAGTAGACTGGATTTGTACAGAGATTTGTGCGTGATCAAAGTTCTCAGGTGAGACCAAGATTGGGTTCGCCGACGTTAGAAAGTCAGGATCGTGTTAGTACGAATAGAGTGGAGCCGCCTCGACCACTGTGTCATCAGTGCAGTCGGGCGCGCATGCCAGACAATATCGTGTAGGTATGGGGGTTTGCTTTTTAAGTGGTAGAAAGAGCCATAAGTCACGGATGTGTGATACACTTAAGCATAAAGATCAAGAAAAGAGTGTGGATGGAGCATCGAGATCTGGTGGGACGTGAGCTTACATTCTGAGTACAAGTAAACTATATTTTTTGAGACCCCATCTTTTATTAGTTTGTAGCAAGGTACTGCATGTTCTATATTACATATATCTGGATCGTAGAATTTCATTTATCGTATTATAAAGAATTTAAGACACCCCAATGGTAAAAAGTTACAAGTATAAGATAGGATTATGCAATAATAAGGGACATACTCATGCTTTATTAAGTTAATGAGGTTAACCCTTTATCAATTATGTAATGGATATACGGTCCAGTTTCCCCTTTAAGATGCTTCCTTAGTTAATAAAATTTCAACAGAAGGTGCGGGGAAGTACTAGTGGACAGTTTCCCGTTCTTATGTATAAGTTGTAATAAATGTTAATTTATTGAAAGTAGATGGTAATACTGGGATTTGAAGAAGTTCCACGACTATGGGGCTAATAAATAAGTAACACAATATCAAGTGATTAGTGAATAAGACCAGTTAAAGTAAAGATAGTTAAAAAGCAAGAAGATGTTTTCTTAAGATTATTTCGACTAAGATAAGAAGTGAAGGGTTGTTAATGATTGATATGAAATCGAGTAAGGTGATAAGTATGAGATTGGGAGATCACTACAAGACATAAGTTAACATAAGAAAGTGTGATAAAATTCGTAGGCAAGAAAGGATAAAGAAAAAGTGAGCCTTTGAAATTATGAAGCAACATGGGTCACGTTCTTATCGAAAGTAAATTAGCAACTCTAAATGCGGACTATCAAAAGGTCAATATAACCATGTAACTGAGACACACTAATACCATAAGATGACTTAGGATGGACTTGAATCAAGGAACCGATCAGAAAATCAAAGGATTATCACTAGCTAACATTATAGTGACTAGATGAGTGAATGAGTGGATGGAAGAAAATGACAGATAGATGTATCTTATGAAGAACTCCTTGACATGCTATGTGAACGAAAGTTAAGCTCATCGAAAGAAAGTGTGATAACAATAGGGTACGACTCTACTAGTATAGGTCTTTTTCTTAAACTATCCTAGATGAACTGAGGTCATTCTAAGATCCACCATAAGTTGATGGGTTATGGGCCATGAAGGATGGATGGATGGACATGATTTTAACTATAGAGTATCGAGTTTTGTTCAATAATTAAGAGGATTGACGGTTTGTGGTAAATAAGAATAGGTGTAGTTTCAAAATAATCCGGGAAAGAAATTAATATAAAGATGGGACAACTTTGATCTACAACGTAATGCTTGGCATAGTTGGACACTTTGCACTGAAGCATGTTAGCCCAAAGAAGGAGTTAAAGCTAAAACTCTGATTTTAAAAGAAATTGTTTGAGGTTGAGATATGAGGATAGAATGACTGAAAACCCGATACAGAATTGGAGAGGGACATGGTTATGATTACACCTGAAGTTAAAGATAGACTTTAGGAATACCAAAATGGTATAGCCATTCCGAAATAATTTTACTTTTATCAAGTTGGAAATAACTGTGACGGCAGTGTTGACAAAAGAATTAGTACAACATTTCAAGGAAAGCCTAAAGAAGAGAAACCATCAAGATAAGAAATGATAAAGCTGACACTGAGGATAAGATTCGAGATTGAAAAGAGAAGAAGGATGGAAGCAAACAGTGTTAGTGCAAAGATAAGCTGTTAGACAACGATAGTTCTTTTGTGATGCAGGATCTGACTGACAAGGGAATTTGCTAAACATGTATGATAGTATGAAGGTACAGGTCAAACATGGTGTTCAGAATTACATGTATAGGAAATTTAGAATATGAGGGAGCTAGAATTGAGTTGCAAGAAAAACCTAATGGGATGAGCCTAAATAAGAAGCCGCTGGAAACTGAAGCCAGTGAGGAGGTAAAGATGAGTGTCCCTTACATATAAGATGACTTGGTTAAATTAAGTTGAAGACGCCAGAGCTAATGTCATAGTGAATACATTTACTCGTAAAGCCACAAGTGATTGAGATTGAGCAATGCCTAGAGGGAAAAAAGGGTTGCTAGAAGCTCTTCACTAATTAACAGATTTGGGAATCCGCTGAAGAAGCTCAGAAAACAAGGACATAGTAACCTAGAATATAGCAGGATTACTTTTTGTAACCAAGGAGAAAATAATATCGATAGGAAGATCCCATTTTAGTAAAAAATTCAAACAAAATGTTTGATAAGAGAAGAGTTACGAACTTGAGTTTAATAAGAAAAGATCTTGAGATATCAGGGCTGATGGGGTGTTTCAAGGATGACAAGAAATACGAATATAAGAGTGGGACAGAGGTCCAAACTCTATTCGTATCATTTCAAAATGTCAAAGATATATCATGATATCAAGAATTGCATGGCAAGACGATATAAAGAGAAAAGTTGTAAAATGTCAGAAGCATGGCACATTGATACGGAATATAGTAATCACGATATGTAAATGAAGAATGATTAATGTGAATTCGTTATAAATGTAGCATGTCCGATCCTATATGGGAGACTATGGATGGCTCAATAAGAACAAACCTATTTTTACTGGGCAAGTTATCAAGGGTAATGCGAAATGATAAGGTGCTGGAAGTAGTTCAGACATATAATGGTTCCACCCTAATTACATACTATAAAAGTACCCAACTACATAATACTTCTGCAAGCTCTCTTAAGAAAACTTGGATATATAAGTTACTACCGCACAACGTCACAGATGGATTGTTAATAGAAGAATATAAATTAGACAGTTAAAGAAATTATATTGCAAGTAAAGATTCCAGACTTCACAAAGAAATAGATCAATTATCAATTATCAAGTTAGCGCACAACAAGGAACATCATAGTGTCATGAATATTATGGAATAGATCGTTATAGAAGCATGATGCAGATGATTTCCCATAAGATAGTTTGGAAGATGGAATGTGATAAAATCTATCATGCTAAAGAAATGATTATCCAAGGACTTCAATGTTTAAAGTCATTAAGACTTGAACGCCAACCCATGATGATGAGACTTAAGAAAATGTTGTGTCAATGACAAGGTCTCCTAAAAAGACTCGCTCATGAAGGACGTAATGACATAGGGGGATAAGTTGACCGATATATATATAGAGCTTGTCTAAATCACTAGAAGCATGGACTATGTGGCCTTTAAGTTGGGGTTTTCCTCAAAATTAAGATCCATTTAACCAGCTACAGAAATGAATTAGATGATGTCCAAGTAGCAGAGGATAGATTGCATAAGAAAATTCCAGGAACTGTTAATGAATTAACAAGTCCGAAAGCCAAGGGAAATTTCTATGGTTCTTTGAGAATGTGAAGGAGATTATACGTGAAGTATAAGAAGAAATAAGGTTTAAGTATTCTTATCAATTTCGGATTAAAGATAGCTTTCAAGAGAATAAAATGGCCTAATCAAGGAGAGGAAGTAAGTTCGCATGTACATAACCAAACGACTTGGTATGTTACATTATATGGTTTTATAAAGCAAGATGGGGACTTTTCGGTTGCATCGAGATTTGGTTGATCATATTCATAAAGAAAATCCTTTCAAAATTACTTCAAGAACCCTAAGGATCAATGAGTACCCAATACACCCCTACATTCGAGGACAAATCTTCTTATGGGGGGGGGGGGATGTTACACCTCAAAAATTTTACGTCGTTCATATTGTAAGTAACCTAATGTGATTCCGGGGAATCCATGAAACCACTACAAGGATAAGGGAGGTATTAAACAAGTGTTAAGCATGTACCAAAAGGTTTCAGGATTACACTAATCAAAGAGGTTATAATTTGTACCTTCGGGGTAAAACTAGGAGTGATTAATATGTTAAGGAGGTCATTTTTAAGGTATTTGAATCATATAATATTCTTATGTTAAGTTTTGATGTAAATAAAGTTGTAAAACAAAAGTCAGCAAAAGTTATTGAATGTTACGTTCATATTTTTGCTGTAATTTAGGTCTAATTTAATTGAGCATTTCTCCCAATATACTTGGAGCTACAGGGTGGTCTAACGGCCAAATTGAATGTTTACGAGTGTAGTTTCCAACACATTAAAGAATTTTTCGATGCAGCATCTAGGTAGATAGATATTCGCATTTTTGTGAGATTGCGCAGACCGCCCCTTGTGGGACCCACTACGGCTGTTGTCGACTTTGACCTCTTTTAAAAGCGTTTTGGGACTTGTTATTGGTAATTGTTCGACCAAATTTCACCCCCAAACTCTATTAAGGTTCCCTAACAGTTCTATAATGGTTTCAAGGTGAAGTGAAGTGATTACATCTAATTATAGGCATCAAAAGATAGCTCAAGTGGAGAATAACACTTCTATGGTGTTGTGGTGGCTTCGAGAGTTGTTGTAAGCTAAAAGGATCTTGGATTGAAGTTAGTAATTTCTTTATAATGTAAGTATATTATTCGCATGGTTGTGTTTAAGTTTATATAGGTGTTGTTTGGATGATTTGCTTGAAAAAAAGTATAACTAGCACATAGAAATGATATTTGGAGTTGTTGAACTATGTGGACTATTTTGAAAGTTATATATGGCCTTATATGGCTGGAGATCATGAAGAATAAATTGGTTATGATTTTCTTAGTATAATTATTCTTATTAACATGTCAATCTTGTTGAAGAAAGTATTAACTAGAAGAGGAAATGGCTATAAAGCACTTGAATATTGTTTATAGTGTTGCTATATTATGTTGGGCGGTGTTGTGTGGTTTTGAAGATGAGTAAGAGGTTGGAAATTCTCTTAATTTATATTTTCAATATGCTGGTCGTATTTTTATGTTAAGGAATAAATGGTAATGGGGTTGAAGGGTTCTAAATGGATCCAATCCAAGCTTGCCGCTCGTCGTGATAAATAGTACTTTGGTTGGTGATGTTTGTGCACTTCTTGTTCTGTAAATGGATTGGTGTTCTTTGGTTGTTAGGTGTGTTGTGGTTCTGCAAGTATATAGTTGAAAGATATATGTATTCTTGTTATTTTATAAACTTGAAAAAGTAAGGAAAACGAGGATATGTTGTCTGATTTTATATTGAATGAGTTTGTCGCTCGACAGTGGATTGTTGAACTACTCGTAATTAATGTTAGTACCCTTATTATTTGTTGTAGACTTAGGCATGAAGGAGGATGATTCCGTCTTGATACGCCGTGGTTCAATATAAGGTACAACATCTTCTCTATTTATTTTTGCATGATTCCAATGAATGAAATGTAAGTGAGTGAATGACATTCATAAATGAGGGACGGTTACTAGGCCGAGGGAATCCTCATCCAAGGGTGACATGTACACGGCAACAAAAAGAGAATGTGCCATCAAGAAGTGTGTTCTTCAAAGTGAGCAAACCATGTATAGATTTCCTCAAATGGAGAACAACAATACACAGTTTGGAGAACAACAATACACAATTTTGAAAAAATGAAGAGTTACTTGACTGCTCTCTCCTCCAACGTCCAAGGGCCATGCATATCACACTCTCCAAAGAGCTCATTCAAGTGCCATTAAGGGAAGTCTAGAACACATTGTACTTGGGCATAATGTTTGTCCTTCCCCCGTTCCCTCCTTAGCCGTATAGTCCTAGGTTTATGTCATTATGTTTGTCTGTTTAGAAGGTTCCTTATTCTACTATAAAAGGAGCCCTTAGTATATTGTGTCAGATGGTTGTTGTTGAATGAAAAACTTGAGTGTTAACTCAATTTATCTAAGCATTTCAATCCGGGATTGTTATACTTAGTTGATCCTCGGGGAGGGTCGCTCGGTTCTCTAGGAGAACCACCCTTATGTCAAAGGTTTCGATCACCCTTGCTATGTTAGTCTTGAGCATTGCGAGCAATAAACCTCAAGCAAGATAGTCCTTGTGAAATTTATGACAACATCTTGTAGCCCACACGAGCAATTAACTCCTCGTGTTACCATCAAAGGACCCATATCGATCGAATTGTGACTTGGTTTGTGTCTCGGATTATTTTCAACAATACGTATACAATCCGTACTCCCATTACTTGTTCCTCCACATGTCTACCTCCTATAACACCTCATTACCATCTCCACAAAAAGGCCTCCATCTGAAACCAAATGCAACTCTACGCAAATACCACAAAACACACCAACATCCCCATCAAACGTCCCTATGGGACCCTCACTACCTCATGTTGTTTCCGAAACCTTATCTCCTCTAAAATACCAAACCACCACCGCTACCCTCTCCCGCAAGACCCTCGGGACCACCTCCCAAAATGCCAACTTATGCCTTTAAGCCAACCATCCGAAACAACCTTTAACCACCACACTGCCTACCTTTTTCGATAACCCGAAGAGCCCCACTATTTTGGCTTTGTGCTGCGACCTTACCATCACACCAACCCTCACATCATCTGTAACCACCACCTAAATCTCCTTAGCCCGACTCCTTCTCCATTTACCCGACACCGTCGCCAAATATCCCATATCTCGACTTACCAAGAAACCCTATTTTCCTTGCCTAATTTTGGGTCAATCCGAATCTCACCAAGACCCAAACCACTTACCAACTCAAAGCCCTCTGTACTTACATCAATTCCTCTAGTAGATTGATGTCTTTCCTTATGTTGATATCTACCTTACATACTCAGTACTTTATTCGTACTGACGTCCCTTTTTCGTGGAGACGCTGCACTTCATGCCTGTAAGTCTTGATAGATAGGTTGGCGATTCTCCATGGTAGGTTATCAGCTCAGCGAAAGGTGTTGTTGCACTACACTTTCTAGAGTTTCCATTGAGTCATTATTCTTATGTATATATGTTTATGGGTATGGCGGGGCCCTGTCCCAACCTTATGATGTGTGTGTACTCCTTAGAGGCTTATAGAAAGATGTCATGTATGTAGATGTTTTTATGGCCTCATTAGCCCATGTTGTGATATATGGATGGTTATGTCAGCCTAGTAGGCCTATATGTCTTATGTATAGGCTTGTATGCCATTTTGGGTAATCGTTTGTTTAGTGTTCTGTCTTGCTTTATTCAAGTTATCTCAAGACAACCCTTTATGCGCATTTATACATGATAGTATGGCTAGTAAAATACATTATTTTTGTTCTCGGTATGTTATGCCTGGGTTCCAGTCGTGCCCCTCCGGTTTGGGGTATGACAGGGTCAACCCGCGATATTAAATCAAGCGTTTGTTGGGAGGCAACTCAATGTGTAATAGTTTTAGATTTTTATTTTTAGAGTGTCAAGTTTTTTTTGTGATTAGGGGAAGTTTTAGTATCCGATGATGAAGTTGAGGAGCATGTTTGCGCTGAAGTGTGTGGTCATTCCGACCCTTGATTTTGAGGATTATGTTGCTATCTAGGACCTCGAGGGTCTTAGTGAGTATTTCTCACCCTTGTTCTAATTTTTTCTCTACTATACATGCATTGAGGACAACACATATTTTTAAGTGTGGGGTCGAGGATGATTATGCCATAGGATTTTTTAGTTCATTACTTTTTTATAAAATTATAAAAAAAAGGGCAGCCCAGTGCACTAAGCTCCTGCTATGCGGGGTCCAGGGAAGGGCCAGACCACAAGGGTCTATTGTACATATCCTTGCCTCACATTTCTACAAGAGGCTATTTTCATGGCTTGAACCCATGACCTCTTAGTCACATGGCAGTATTTTTACCAGTTACTCCAAGGCTCCCATTTTTTTATAAAATTATAATAATAAAAAAATCAAAAATCAAGAAAATTCAAAAATAATTTATGTTGGTCTTTCTTTTATTGTCCATTTAGTCTTTTATTTTTTCTCATTAGTGGCATAAATCATCCCCCCCTTGGTTTTTCTTATGGCCTCGGTTCTTTCTAAAGGGGGACCTTTGAACCGAGTAATTTTATTAATTTTTAGGAGTAGTTCTTTCATTAGGAGTATTAAAAGAGTGAGAAGAATGACTTTTGTGACTTGCTTGATACTAGCATATTTAGGCATGTGTTTGAGTAATACTTTCATGTGAGTGCTTGAGTAATGAAAAATATAGCAACTTTCTAACACCTAAGCTCAAGGTTGTGAATCTGTATATAACTTATTCTTATTTTGTAGTTCGCCATGACCCTGTCTGTCTTAGAGTTGAATTGATCCATCTTTATTGAAAGTTGTACCATGTGAGGTGAGGATTTTCTTGCATATATTTCATATTTTGCATCTTAGTATAGAACTTGCCATGCATGTTATTGAAGAAAAATAAAGTGTTGCTCTGTTTAGAAGATGATGATAGGCGTTCTTTGATATGTCTTGTGAATTTTAGTATTTTTAGATATGTTACCACTAGTTAGCCCTTTGAGCTTGTAGCCATATTTTTTTCGTGATCATTTTGTTTGAATCCTTAGTTTTTTGTTACACCCCATATTTTTTTCACACTAGTATGCATCGTGAGTAAAGTAACGAAGGACCGATGAGGATAAGATTCCATATTCATATGAAAATGAGTTTAAACAAGTGTTGAGTATGTTTCATAAGAGTTCAGAGTTATACGAATCAAAGAAAGTAATTTTTGACAAAGTTCGCCAAAGGGAAGTTGATTACAACAGACCATACATTCATGATAAGAATAAGAATGCTTAATATGATATGAAGGTATTGTTAAGGGGTATTTGAATCGGCAGTATTCGTATGTTAATCTTTGAATTCAAGCAAGTTTTAAACAAAAGTTCGCAAAGGTCATTGCAAGTTACGTTCATAAGATCGCTGAAATTTGGGTCTGATGTAGCAGAGCTTTGTACTCAATCTACTATTAATTATGGGGTGATCCACTCATGACATTGAAGATCTATGAGTCTAGTTTCTAGCTCATTAAACTGTTTGTTGATACACCATCAGAGTAGAGAGATATTCACATTTTCACCAGACTACACAGACTGTCGGGCGGGCAGCAAAGGGAGCTCATCGAGCGAGCTCTATAGTGAGGTTTTTTCTCACTTTGAGCTTCGTCAGCGAGCTGGTGAGCCTAAAATAAGGTGGTGGAATTCTATTTATGTCCTAAAAACGACCTTGAGCTTCACTTTTCCCCCTTTCCAGATCTGAAACACTCTCAAATGTTCTCTCAAGGTCCTTATAGGATCCTAGGGTAAATTCAAAGAGAATTAATATGATTCATGTGCCTGGAATCCCGTGATTCTTGTGAGAACCAAATTCTGCTTGTTGTTGCTAGCGTGAAGTTATTTCGATTGTGTTATGTTCAGAACTATTTTGACATTGCTTGATGGTGCTATGATGACCAGATTTATAGAAAAATGTTGTGTATTTATCTACTGGTGATCATGGATATTCAAACTTGAGAAGGAAGAGACATAACTAGTCATTTGAGTAAGAAATTGCTGAATAACTATCCAATTTTTGTGTAGGATGTTGTTGTTGTGCCATGTTGTACTATTTGAAGTTTCTCTTGTGATGTTCATAAGGTTGGATATTGAATAGGAGGACTTGTTTATATGTTAAGAGTGTTGAGATGTATTCTAAGTAGAGAAAATGGTGTTTTGTTGTTATAAAATGAGCTTCTCGCGTGATGTGATTTATTCTAGTTTTCCTTTGGCTTTATAATAACCTTGTTATTATTTGTTGTATATCGAGGTGCTATGGGGATTAAGTGAGTCGTGCTGAAAATTAGATAAACGAAAGGTATGTAAGGCTTATTGTTTTCTTCTTTTGGCATGATCATAATATAAATGACAAATAACAAAACGACCCTAAAAAATGACTCTACTCTTGGTCACTGAAGATGTGCTTGTTCTTTATTCTATTGATATGTTATTGAACCTTATCTGTCCCTTGTGGGGAGTACTTTTTCGCATCTTATGTTATCTCTGATTAGTGATGTTCTGTACTTCTTATTAGTTTCCCGACAACTGAATTATGTAGTAATACAATGATAGTCGAAGGTTAACGAAGTTCTATCACTTCGACCATATTCATGATGTACTTATAAGGTCATTCATGTATTATATATATGTATCTATCTTAGGACATTGAGCCTCACTATAGTCAGCCGGGTGCGGCACTTATATGTGCACACCATGTAGTTGGGTACATTATGATGATATTAGCCCTAGAGAGCGGCTTGATTATGATTTTATTTGCCCATTGTGAGGCCTATATAGATATATACGATTATATTCTTAAAGGAAAGCAGACGTATCATACTCCCTCAGTGGAATTCAGAGATACATGTTGTCTCTTTATATCTCTTTACCTCATTGCACCTCTTTATGTTTCACTTGCCTTACATATTCAGTATATTATTCGTACGAACATCTCTTTGTTGGGGGAGCTGATTTTCATACCCGCAGGTGAAAATAGACGGATTGGCGATCATTCACAATAGGGTCTCAACTCAACCGTAGTGTTAGAGCTCTCGTTTATACTAAAGGTACCAATCTGAGTCAGTATGGTCTTATATGCATATTATGGGTATGGCGGGCCCCTGCCTTTTTATTGATCAGTTGATATATACTGTGGCCTTGTCAGCCTTCTCTATATATATATGTTTTTTTTTTCTTTTAGAATTTATTATGCCCTGGATGTCTCATGAGAGTGACTCTAAGGCCTAGTACATATTTTTTTTTTATATGTTCATGTTATGTTCTAGGAATGGTACAATCATGTTGTTACTGCACCGGGTGCCGACCACACCCCGTAAGGTTGGGGCGTGTCATTTTTGCATCCTACTTCCTTGAGCATTGTATTGTAGACTATGTTATTAATTATGAAATCTGAAGAAAGGGATGATCAAGTGAAAAAAGGTGATCGATAATAGCTGCAACGTGATGAAACACCATCTTAGAAAGAATGTGACATGAAAAAAAAAGAAGAGAAAAAATTGCTTGGACAAATAATGATTGAAACGTTCTTGATATGAGGAAAGGACTTGTGAAATAATTGATGAAGAGAAATGAAAAATAAAGTTAAGAGAAAAAATAATGGGTGATGAAGTCTAAAAGTGTAAAGTGCTTAGGGAAGTGTAAGTCACTATAATATAGTTGTCCTACCCGTCCCCTGGCCAATATTAAAATATGTTAAAGTCCTATTCGATTCTTTTTTAGCACGCTTAATTAGTAGAGATGTACATAATGGGCAAGCCTATAGTTCTTTGTGAATACATGTGAATTTGTTTATGACTGCGAGAGTTGTTCTTGATGCCAAGTCCTTAAATTATATTTGATTCTCTTGATTTGAGTGTGTGGACTATTTAATCTTGTGAGGGAACTTTTTTCATGATATATAGGTGATGTTATTAGCTTTTTTTTGATAGAGTAGGTGAACAAATTATGAGTTAAGAGTCTGTCCTTGAGGTTGGGAGGTTAGAGGTTTGTTTTTCGATTGTGTGATTTGTATATCTTCCATGATTATTAGGAAGTCTATATTTGATTGTTTGAGTTGCTATAAGGTCTAATTGTTGGTATCAACTAAAGTGGTGGTGTTCCTAGGCTTGATTTATTGAGATGAGTTTAGTGCTTACTCGAGGACGAGCAAGAGTTTAAGTGTGGGGTGGTGATGTTAGGCCAAAAATGCATATGTTTATCTATTGTTGTCTCACATTTTAATACTTTTAATCATCTTTTGAGTACTATTGTATTTATTTGTGCTTAATATTATATTATACTTTGTAGGAATAAAACAATGTGAAATTTAAGAGATTTGGAGCAAAATTAGATGAAAAGTGGGAAAAAAGTGGAAAAAGAAAAGATGATACAAATGGAAAGAGACATAAATTGAGTGGATAATAATTGGAAGATGATGATGTAATGACAAAAATATTATTTGGTAATGATTGATCCATGCAAAGTAAAGTGGAGGAATGGGTTACATGAAGAGTAGAATTTGTTAATTGAAAAGTTATTAGGTTGAGGAGATGAGAAGTGCACTGAAATGGAAAAATGTTAGGCAGACCTGGTAGCATTTGTTTCTCGCTCAGCGACGCCAATAGCCAGCGATCTATTCGCTTTGCAGTTCACCGAGCGAGGCATATGTTCTATTTTTATTTTCTCCCAAATCATTTTGGACTCAGTTATTTTATTTGGGGTTTTTTCCTACACCTATAAATAATCCCTAAGACAAGTTTTTACCTATTTTTGGGATAACTTGTGACCAAAAGTTCATAATATTAGACGTAGAGAGCTTGGAGCCTCCGCGGAGGCCGTAATTATTGTGTTTTACCTTTTCTTCTCTGTAATACTCGTTTTTACATTTTTAGTCGGATGGTTTGTTGTTTTTCCTCCCTGTCTATGTGGAGCTAAATTCTTTAGTTCTAGGTTTTTGACCCAAACATGAAAGTTGACATTTGATTATCGCTTTATATATTGGTTTTCTATCTTTGGGTTATTTATATACTCTTGGTCTTAATTATTGGATTATTTGATGAAATAATTTAGCACTATCTGTGGGGTGTGAATTTAACTAGGGATATGGATTTTTCATGTGTAATAAGAGTAAATAGAGCTTGTTCGTAAAATTTACGTTTCCCTACTAAGGATAGGAATATACCCTTTAGCCTTGCTTAGTTGAATACGAAGATTTAAATGTGTTCTTGTTATTATATGATGACCATAGGAATTGTTAGACCTCAAAAAATTTCCATCGATCGTATTGTAAGTAAACTAATGTGAGTCCAGGGAAGCCATGAAACCCATACAAGGCTAAGGGAGGTAATAAAAAAGTGTTAAGAAAGTACCAAAAGGTTTCGGGATTAAACGAATCAAAGATGTTATAATCCGTACTTTCGGGGTAAAACAAAGAGTGATTAATACGTTAAAGAGGTCGTTTGTTAAGGTATTTGAATCGTATATTAAGTTTTGAAGTCAAGAAAGTTGTAAAACAAAAGTCGACAAAAGTTATTGCAAGTTACATTCATAATTTTGCGGCAATTTGATCTAATGTGAGTGAGCTTTTCGCTGAATGTACTTTGATTTACGGAGTGGTCCACCAACCGAATTGAAGGTCTACGAGTCTAGTTTTCAAAGAACTAATTTGTTTATCGATGCGACATCGGAGTTATTTGCATTTTTGTATGACTGCGCAGGCAGCCCCTTGATGGACCACTTAGGCGGTGGCCGAGTTACTTCATTTTAAAAATTATTTGGACGACCATTCTCGTACATTTGTTGACCCAACTTCGTCCCAACCATCCTAAATAG
This sequence comes from Anisodus tanguticus, assembly GCA_034509755.1. NCBI lineage: Eukaryota > Viridiplantae > Streptophyta > Magnoliopsida > Solanales > Solanaceae > Anisodus > Anisodus tanguticus. Next base: position 19,348,214 of record CM067546.1, on the reverse strand, counting down.
ATTCCAAAGGTTAAATGGTGATTCCAAAGTGATTACACCATATTTCAACATCAAACGTTAGGTATGGTGAAGAACAACATTTCTATGATGTTGTGATGATATTGAGGGTTATTGTGAGCTACGATCATCCTGGATTAAAGCTTGTCGGTGCTGTATAAGGTAAGTAAATTACTTCCCTGGTTGTTCTTAAGCTTTTACAAGTGTTGGATAGGTTGTTTGGATAATAAGAAGTATAAGGTAACTTGTGGAAGTTGATTGTTGCATTACTTATGTTGGTGGGCTGTTAGGGTCTGAGATGATGTTAAAAATGGTTATTCCAAATTATATATGTATTCTTGATATTGTTGTGATTCTGGTAAGGTAAGGTATCCGGCGAAGGTGCTACCGGATTTTCTCTAAAATGAGCTAGTTGCTTGATATGTTACTAGTTGCCTCATAGTTAAACTTGATATTGGGATTATTGTTGTTGTCATTTTGTTGGACTATTTTGAGGCTATGTATAAGGCTTCTTATGGCTGAAAATTAAAGGAAATAACTTGGTTATGATGTGTTTTGTTGTTGTTATTATGCGTGTATATGTGTTGGTTGTGTAGATGTGGTTACGAACCAAAAGAAAGAGTAGCTCTTGTTAGGTGAATGTTGTTGTTATTAGAGATAAATAAAAGGTGTGAAAATTGTATCAATATGTTTGTTAACTTGCTGGCTATGTTGTCAAATTGGATTTGAGGCAAAGAAATGTGTATAATGACTTGAATGGGGTACAATCCAAGATCGCCCCTCGTCGTGATGATTAGTAGATTCATTGGTAATACTTGTGCAATTGATTTGTTGTGTACAATAAGGCCTATTACAGACTATTTGGATTGGAATTGTTGAAGCAAGAAGGCAAAGGTATGTTAAGGGTCCTTCTCCTTCTCTCTTTCTTTTGGCATTATTCCAACGAATGAAACTTAAACGAATGACATTCATAAATGACTCTATTCTTAGTAAAAATAGAAAGTTTATGTTCCTTGTTTCTTATAAAGTATTTACCGATTTATGAGGGTCTGATCCATGGCCTAATCTTGTAATGACCCGTTTGGTAGTTATGATCTTCCCACCCAATTTCTAGTTATAACTCTTCTTCCGGCATTCACCGATGACATTTCTAATAGAAATCATGAGTCAAGTAATTCCCATGGATGAAAAAGAAGACTATTCAATATGTGAAATTTTGGAAATAGTCATTTCCACCTCAGCGAACTCGTTTCCGCCCCAACGAGGCCCACTCCAACATGAATCTATCCGCCCCAGCGCAGGGGCGATATGTCAAGTAACTCCGCATCAGCGGACCCTTCCTTCGCCACGACGCATCCCCCACCAGCAGAAACACTGGCAGTCATGTGTATATAACTACTTAGTGATAAGCACACATTCTTAAATGGTATTTCTCGAGTTGGGGCTGCCCTAATTAGTTTTCAACATTATTAACCTAAGTTTCCTCTATGAAAGGTAATCCATTATTTCTCCTTGTTATATTTCCTTAATGTTCTAGTAGTTGGGGGTAAAAGCTTGAAAATGGAGAATAGTAGTAAGAACTCTTAAAAATTGTGGGCATCTTGAGGTGATGATTTTGTAATGGAATTAAATAGGTTATTTCTTTAAAATAGGCTATAATGTGGGTAAAACTACCTTGTGTATGATTAAAATTGATTATATAAACACTTTCTTAAATTGGGGAAGAACCTAGGGTTGCAAAATAGGTTTTCTATGGAAACATTGAATTGAAGGACAAAATGAAGTTGTTTTCCAAATTAATTTTGGGTTATGTCTAATAATCGAGTTTAGAAGCTTTCAAGGTAATAAAGAAGTAATTTTGACATCGTGCATCCGGAATAGAAGTTAAGTGCTTTACATTCAAGTAGGGTTTCAGGTTTTTGTATATGTTTGGTTGTAATTAATATGTAGAACTTATGTGTTAGATTAAATTCGCTACGAAGAGTTCCTAGGAGTCAGAAACGCGCATTGAAGATCGACCTTTCGTGGCTTCTGCTCGGCATTAAGGTAGGCTATGATTTAGTTTCTCGAGACTTCGATAGAAGTATGTAATTAGTTCTAAATATTAAGGCGTATTGGGTGTGTTTGGGGGTCCCACTCAGGCTGTTGTGATGTACGTATGAGTGGGTACCGATGTTGAACTGTGATGATGGTGTTTGGGGAATCAGCCTCGTGCTGGTTTCGACTACCGATTATTTAGGCTTGTCGCCGTAGTTTCTTGATATGTTTACTCATCACACATGCTTTCGATATAATATCTTGGATTGTACTTAGACTTTGTATGCGTATGAATTCATGGAAGAATGTGATATTTCATCTCTAATTTGGTTGCATCTTATTCGTGATATTTTGCCTTATATATGTCATTTACATTCTTACACTCATGGTCCTTATGATATGATATTGGAATGGTATGATTATGTTGTGGGTCCATGGGATAGGGAAAGGTAAGACACTGTTGAGCTTATGGAAATACTGAGATGATATTGATAGGCGGGGATGGCTCGGAGCACGCCTGCAACATGATATTATTATAGCCAAGAGCTAGGCTCCGTGATCCGATGAGTTATTCTAGAGTGGAGGGGTATATGGACTTTGCGGGTCCCCCATAGGTCACTTTCATATGACATACCACTGTGAAGTGTGTATACTTTTTGATGGATAGGTACCTTGCATATGCATTGCATATTCATTATCACATTCATATCATACATACTTATACCATTTCATTAGTGGACTGTGGTTGTAATTGTATTTGAGTGATTTTTGATAACTTGTATGGATCTTGGAAATTGAGTGAGTATGTATGATGCTTGATCCTTGCATGTTGTGGGTCCCATGTTTTGGAATAAGTAGTAGCCTCTCGTAAGGTTGTTGTGTGGCTAAATTCCATTAGTTAGTACTCGCTATTGGTCTTGTGCATTCGCATAAAGGATGATGTGTTATTGGTATTTACTTCATGGAATAAAGAGTCTAGCATATGGAAGAATGTCCTATTGTTAATTTTTAACGGTTCCACTAAGGTTAGAGGTTGGGGGTAATACATGTAAACAATGTGATTTCTACCTATGAGTTATGAAAATGGTATGTAATTAGTAGGGTTAATGATTGTGATGCGAGTTTCTTGCAATATTAATTGATATACTGAGGTCTAGCTTGAATTTGGTATTACTTGTCTAGGTGTGAGTTTAGGGAACCTTTAGAATGTAATCAGGTATATGTGATTGAATGTTCTTAACTACTTGATATGAGACTATATGAATTATACATTTGGCGTGTTCATTGTCATAGGTATGGGTTGGTAGTCTTCTGTGGGTAAAGATTATATGTTCATGGATTTTATGTTAATAGATATCTTGGTAATCATATGGAACATAATGTATTGAAGTGTGACTTGGTAGGTCTATTAAGATGCTAGTGGTAGGCTATATGGTGTCAACTTGATATTATATTTCTATCGTTGTCAACCTATGATGTCTACGGGGGTACGTTGGGTACTCATTCTACATTTTCTATATCTTTTTTGGATGCAGGTATTCGGTCTATTAGGGTGCAGATTGAAGTATGGGGAGTTGAGGCAGACTATCCAATCCAGTGGCCTTGATTCCTATCTTATGTAATTGTTCCCTTCATTCAGACAATGTTGTACTTTCCGCTTTCTGAAGTTGTATCTTAGAGTCCTTGTATAAGTCAGACCAAGTTCTGGGGTTGAAAGATTGTTTTACAGATTCGTTGTTCTTAAGCTTTCATGGAATTCTTCACGATTGTAACTTATTTTCTTTCACATTTAATTAAAACTCATTAAAAGCTATTTTGGCAAATTAGTTCGCCTATCGGGGGATTTGTGTAGGTTCCACCATGACGCCCGTTATTTGGGTCTTGACAAAGTTGATATCAGAGTTGTAGATTCACCGGTCTCACGAATACATGAACAATGTGTAGTTGAGTCTTGCGGATTGGTATGATGGCGTCCATATCCATAATCGAGAGGCTATGAAGCATTTTAGGAATTATTTACTTATTTCACTCCTCTCGTGCGTACTCGTTTATATTCCATACTTGGTTGACTCAAATTTGTATCTAGTCGATTCCAATTGGTATATGGTCGTATGTGTAAATGTATCCGAAGGCTAGCGCAATATGTAGATGTTGTAATTTTGATTTCCGATTCTAGTTCCGCCCCGTCGAAATTAATTCCACACGTGTGGGTCCGCATTAGAGAATGGTGGGCCGCAAGAGCGAATCCCTGTTGTGATGATCAACCTGCCTCGGTGAAGTATTTCCCACAGTGGCGAATCCACTCTTGCATAACCTTTTCTGCCGTAGCGGTATTCTGTGCCCTATTCGGAAACCTTCCCCTGTGAGATCACTCCTGCCGAAGCGAGTCTGCCTCAACGAAAACCTTCTCCGCCCCAGTAGAATCACTAGGCATAAAACAAAGAGTTCTGCCTCTATTTTGAGACTTTTCACCTGTGTAATGACAATATGTACCATAACCAATTACACCAAGAAAAAACCAGGAAGAAATTTTAGATAGACAAATACTCAATATCCGATAATATCTAACAAACAAAGATGAGAAATTATCTATGAATATCCCAAAATCATCCAAGTATTCACCAAACCAAAGTATCGGAAATAAAACAAGCAAACCAAAAGCAAATATCTGAAACATCCAACAAAGACCAGAATAATAAATTGTTTGAAACAAGCACGACATGGAATAACCACAAATACAAAGTATGCGCTCAATGCTATCTCCTCGAGTTCTCCACATCCTCACCTCTCTCAGTGTTGCTGCTACTATCATCCACACTATGCAGGAAGGATTAATCCTCATCATCGTGCTCATTCTCTATGGGAAAGGGGTCCTTGAAATCTAAGTGTTTGAACAAACCCTTGATGCCTCTCCATACCTTCATGAGAAGCTTGCCCTGGGATTTGTTCCTTTTATTTTCATGTTTATATAGGAAACTCTGCCAAAATTTTCAATAATCTTGCAAGTTAGAATATTCCTCAATATTCGAGGAAGAATGTTCTTAAGATGGGAAGGATGTTACACCTCGTGTTTTCATGTATCGTGTCTATCGTAATGTGTCCAATATATGCTCAAAGATGTTAAGCCATTCCATTAAGTTTATGAATGTATTACATAAGTTTCGGAAAGGTTTTATACTCAGGAAAAATCATTTGGCAGTCCTGCAAGTCGCAGGAAGTACCATGGGACAGGTCAGTGGTTCATTTTCTCACCTATCAATAGACCTTCCGATGAATTCTTGCTCATTTTATCTCATATTTCTAACCCTAAGTGACCTAAAACACTCTCTAATAAGTCTCCCATGGTTCAAGGCTAATATCAAAGGAAAACCAAAGGCAAAGTACGTAAACCCGACATACGGAATCCCGTGATCGTCGCTAGATTGTCTTCTTCCTTGTTCTAGAAACTTTGGAGGAATATTGGTGGTGAAGTAAGCTTGGAGTTAGACTATTTCTTGTAACTTAAGGTAATATTCATCTTCTATATCATCTACCTAAGATTATACATGTGTCTAAGATGGAATTGTTGGAGGTTTCATAGTGGTCAAGAATTTATAAGATCTTTAAGTATGTATTGTTGTTGTGGGCTATTTTACATGACTTGAAGGTGTTATATGAAGTTGTGGAGTTATGGATTGGATTACGGTGATTATAAAAAGTAGTAGGAAGATTGTTGTGATGTTATGGATGGATTTTCAAGTATAAATGATCTCATGAACTTATGCACGTAAGTTGCTTGATGAAATATCTAAATGAACTTTTTTATAAGTTATGAATCCGAAATTGATATAAATTCTTCGTATAATGTAGATAATCATCTGTAGATTGTGTGAGGGCTCGTGGAACATAGATAACTTCATCGATAAGTTATGTAGGGCTAACTTTCCTTCCTTGGCATGATTTAATACAAACACTTCCTTGAAATGATTCCCTATAAAGAAGTCCAAGATTAATATGCTCGTTCTTGTTAAAAATATTCATGTCTCTTGAGTATTCATTGTTAATTATATTTTCCGTATTCGTTATGTCTCTTGATGATTAGTTAAGTTTGAAGAGTGTAGCGACAATAACGATAGTCAAAGGATAACAACAGTAGGTCACTCCGACTCTGATTATGATGTCTCTTGAGATTGGTCTTGCATTACACTTATATATATGCATCTATTTTACTACTGCGATGCGCTATATGGCCATGCATTGTATTATGAGGTTACCCCATAGAGGGACTTGATATGATAGTATATGGCCCCATAGAGTGGTTCGATTTCACTTACGGGCATATATCCAGGGGTGTATCAGTTGTATTCCTAAACCACCCATTTTTCTGAGTTTCAAGTTGACTTCGGTACCTTTCTCTCTTATATTACATCTCTTGTTTACATATATTACATACCTTACATAATCAGTACATTGTTCGTACCGACGTCCCTTTTGTGGGCGGTGTTCATGCCCACATGTATAGATAGACAGGTTGATGTACCTCCTAGTAGGGCACCTGTTTCTAGCTGTTGGTAGTCGCACTCTAGTTCTTTGGAGTTGCTGTATAGAGTCGACATGCATTGTTGTATATATTTCTAGCATTTTGGGTATGACGGAGCCTTGTCTCGACCAATTGATGTATTGTATCACTCTTGGAGGATTGAATCCAGTGTATAGCGTGTATTCATTTGTTTGGTCTTGCCGACCTTCTTCTTAGTTGTCGATACTATTGTTATGGCCTTGTGGACTTCAGTTATGTACATATACTGATGTTGGGACTCTTCTGCTTGCAGGTTGTCGTTAGATTCTTGTCATGTTATTATTATTTGGAGGCCTTGTCGTCCCATTCATGTTAGAGATTTAAGGTACTATTGTTGGTTCGATCAGGCCTTCGGGTGCTGGGTGCCGGCCATACCCCCCAATGTTAGGGGTGACAATATCATATCGAAAGTAATGTGATGAATACACACAACAATTATCAACAATGGAGACAAGCCCAAATAACAACAGTCAGAATTGGCCTAAGGTTGATTATCCAAATCACCCATTACCACAATTCAACATTAGCACCCACCCAAGAATTCATCACAACGGCTAATGTGGGACCCCCAAACATGACCAATACCTCTCAACAGTTATATCTAATACGTATTTCTATTGAAATCTAGCAATATAAATCATAGCTTACCTCAGAGCCGAGCAGGAGCCGCGAACCTCAACCCTCAATGCAGGCCTTGCCCTTTCGGAGCACCTCATAGTACTCGTAGTCTAACATATAGATGCTACATTATTAAGTAAGCTTAATACGAACATAAAGACTTAGTCCTTCAAAACAATACAAAGATTCATCCCAAAATTGACCTCGGGCCCACTACAGAAAAATCAAAGGATTATTACTCAAAAAACATGATGACATACTAAATAATCATATCCTTAAGTTAAGTCAAAAACCAACCACGTTTGGACATTCAAATTCAAGATTAAGCTGAACGCCGCAATTCCAAACCCTAGGTTTACCCCCAATCTCAAAAGGGTTTCCAATATCAAATTAACCATCACAATATCATCATCTATCATAATTAAACACTAGATTACAATATTGCATACATCTATTCAATAAACAATCCCTAATTCATGATTCAAGGTCTCTCATTCTAGCATGGAAACCTATGCTATCTTCTTCCTCAAATAGAGATTACACTAGGATTAGAAGACTCAAATGATGAATAACAATGAAAAGGATTCAAACTTCACCTAAAATGAAGAATAATGATGGAATACACAATAAACCCTTTTTGCAAAGCTCTAATCCTAAGAGAATGTTTTTGGGAAATGATGTCATTTTAGGGTTTTATTAATGATTTGAAACAATGATTCTTCTTTGGCGGAAACGATGTCGCTAAGGTAGAATCGCTTTGGCGAAACGTAGGCCACTGAGGCGAAACAACTTAAATTCCCGGATGGGCGCTGGGGCAAGAATGACTTCTTAGAGGTGGATCGCCTCTGCAAGAAAAAGGTCCGCAAAAGCAGAAATCTAATAATCACACAAGGCCCACATCCCAACCTCTGTAGAGGTGAACAAGCCGAAGTAGCTAGAAGGCCGATGGTGCGGTACACCAGAAACCAACAATTAATAGAACTTAGCCAATTTTGTATCAAACTTCCAAAATGCTCCCGGGACCCCAAACACAAACCAAACATGCTACCTGAAGGTAAAAAGGTTCTACAAACTCGCTCTTACACTCGAAATTCTCATACGATCGAGCTAAGACATAATTTTCTAAGAAATCACCCAAAATATCCAAATTTCACAATTTTACAAATAAATCCATAAAGTACACCAGAATGCCTCAGAAAAAAAACTAATGACTTGACTAAGTCATAAATGACCCTACAGAAGTATTGGAATCGACAGAACGCGTAAACGAACCCATACACCCGAGAGTAAATTTTGGGTCAACCTTATCATATCTAAACTCTTCATTTTGGGTTTTCTTCCAAAGAATAAATAAAGGTACCTTAGGATTCATGCTATTCATTCCCACATATCACAAACCCCACATAGACTCTACAGGAAGTGTAATTTAGTCAAGTAAGTGTCTTTTGCTAAAAATGACTAGATAGGTTGTTACATCAGATGCCAAGTAAACAAAAATTCATCCTTGAACGGAGAGAAATGAAAAAGGAAATGGACCAAAGGTAGTAAAAAAGTGAGGGTATAGTCTCCGCATATCAGCCTGCGTCTCCCAAGTAGCCTCTTTAATAGGACGATGCTTCCATTGTACCTTCACAGAAGCAATCTCCTTAGACCTCAACTTTCTCACCTGTCTGTCCAAAATGGCCATAGGCTTTTTTTCGAACTCTATATTCTAATCAAGCGATATGGAGTCCCACTAAATAATATAGGACCCATCGGTATGGAGTCCCACTAAAACATGGAAAACCAGATGGACTCCTGAAAGACTTGGTGGCAGGGATAATACATATGCCACTTGTCCAACCTTCTGAGGAATCTTAAAAGGCCTGATATACCTCAAACTCAACTTCCTTCTCTTGCCAAAATTCATCACTCTCTTCATGGGGGAGACCTTCAATATAACCCTATTACAAACCATGAACTCCATATCCTGGACCTTCCGATCCGTATACTCCTTCTGTTTACTCTAAGTTACCAGGAGCTTGTCTTGAATCACCTTCACCTTCTCTAAGGAATCTCTTAATAGATTGGTACTCCAAGGCCTCGCCTCGAGTGCATCAAACCAGCCAATTGGAGAGTGACATCTCCTACCATATAAAGCCTTAAAAGGTGCCATATCAATGCTGGAGTGATAACTGTTATTTAATGCAAACTCTGCCAAATGTACACACTCATCCCAATGACCACCAAAATCAACCACACAGGCTCGTAACATATCCCCCAACACCTGAATAGTCCACTCGAACTGACCATCCTTTTGAGGGCAAAACGTTGTACCGAGATCCAAACGAGTACCCAACTCCTTTTGAAATGTTCGCCAAAAATGAGAAGTAAATTGAGTACCTCAAACTGAGATGATAAAAATAGGTACCCCATGCAGCCTAATAATCTCACCAATATAAATCATAGTCATATTCTCAGTATTGTAATTCATCTGTACCAGAATGAAATGCGCGGACTTGGTCAACCTATCAATAATGACCCCAATTGTTATACCCTATATTTACGTGCTCGTATGCATCATAAGTAAAGTAAAGTAAAGTAAAGACCACTGAGGCTAACATGCCATTTTTCGATGGAAACAAGTGTTACATATGTTTCGTAAGATTTTTGTATTAAACAGATCAAAGAAATTATGTTCGTCGATGCTCGGGGAAAGACAGGCAGAATTTTCTGACTTGTTTTTTTGTCCAACTTGTTGGGGGTATATAAGGAGTTATGGAGTGCATAACCTATCTATTCAAGTTCAGAGAGTATAATTTCCAATGCAACATATGGTTCATCAATATGAGAAATATGGTGAAAGTTATGGACCGTAGAAAAAATATGGCTTGTATTTTTCGGGCATACATCTGAGTAAAGGCTTCCTATCACCTTTTAGCCAAAATCAAAGTTAAAACATCCAAGATTGAAGCAAGGAATCTTATAACTATCGTAGAATCATTCCCTTCTTCGTAATAGTGATCTTTAGAGACTTCTTAGCCATGAAGCAAGCTCTGTATTGGATTTTTTCTTTCAATCAAAGGTAAGTTTCATCTCTTACATGAAAATTTTAAGATATTACAAGTATTTGCGATGGAGTTGTTGGAGGATTCTTAAATAATACGTGTTTGAAATGTTTTAGAACTATGCTTTGTTGTGTTGGCTATTTTACATGGTCTGAACATGCTTTATGAATTTGTGGAGTTATGTATAGAGTGGTGAAAGTGGATAGAAGTAGTAATGAACATTGTTGTGATAAGATATTAAGAATTTGAGCAACAAAGATCCTCTAAAGTTTCCATCACAAATTGTTCGATAAAATGTCTAATGAACTTCTCTATAAGATATGGAATCAATATTGATATAAACCCTTCATATAATGTAGATAATCGCTCGTAGAGCTTATGAAGATTAGCTAAAACATCTGTGTTTCCTTTGTTGCTAAGGTAATCAATGTCCTTTATGACCTCAGGTTCAATATGTCTCTGGTTGATTGGCTGAAAATGATGAATGTAGTGACAATAATGATAATCGGAGGATAACAAATATAGGTCGCTCTGACATTGGTCATGATGTATTTGAGATCTTGCATTACACTTATATATATGTATCTATTTTCTAACTGAGTCGTGCTATAATCGGCCGAGTATGACACTTATATGTGCACACCACTGCAGTTTGTTAAGACATTACCGAGTCCTATTAAGGTCGGGTACGACCGAGTTCTTTTTGAGGCTGGGTACATTATGATATGATATGATTTACCCTATAGATAGGCTTAATACTATATTATATTGCTCCATTGAGTGACTTGATTTTTACAAACATGTATATATATCCATGATTGTGATAGTGTATACCCTCAGAGGTATTTATAAGTTTCAGGTTGAATTTTGTACTCTTTCTTCATATTATATCTTTTATTTGTATGTTTTACCTACCTTACATATTTAATACCTCTTTCATACTGATGACCCCTTATGGTGAGCTATGTTTCATGCCCACAAGTATAGATAGGCAGGCCACCTTACCTCCACTGTAGGATATATGCTCCAACTGTTGATAGTTACACTCCTCTTCTTCCAGAGTTTTTGTCTAAGTTTTGGGTATGCATTCATGTACATATTATAGGTATGGTGGGGCCCTATCCCAACATGGTTATTTATTAAATGAATCTTAGAGGCTTGTAGACTAGTTGGTTATGTATTGTCATTTTTATGGCCTGGTCGGCCTTTTTATCAGTCTGATAGTATTATTGATATGGCCTTGGTAGCCTTCTATGGTTAGTTGTAGCCTTATCGGCCTTACAATATATGTACACATATTGGTTTTGTTGTCACTTATTCAGGTTGCTATTTTGAGTTTCTCTTGTAATTGTCATTCGGAGGCATTGTCTATCCAAATAGTTATTAGTTCATGCTATGATATACTAGTGGTACGCTCAGGTCATTCAAGCACCGGGTGCCGGCCACACCCCTGAAGCTGGGGTGTGGCAAACTTAGTATTAGAGTAGGTTTGTCCTAGGAAGTCTATAAGTCATGTCTAGTAGATTATTGTTTATATGTGTGTTGTGCACCATACTTATAAGAGAGAGGCTACAGGACATTCAGGGATGGTTTTCATTCATTAATGTCATAGATAATGTATAAAGCTGAGTCGTAAGAATTCAACTCTAACTCATGCTTTAGACAGTTTCCATAATGCCAATTACTAGAGATGTCAGCTCATTCATATTCGTAGTAAGTGAATGAAAGATCCCTACCGATTGCATGAGATGCCATAGGTGCAGTTATTATAAGAGATTTCAGAATGTGAGTATTTGTCTCACACATATACAAGGAATGTAATACGGGCGTAGAAAGGTGATGTGTTTATTTTAAGATGACTAAAGAAGTATTGAGTATGTTCTGGAAGAGTTCAAGACATATCGGATTGATGGAAGTATGTTCGACAAAGATTGCTTGTTTTGGAGGAGTCCAATACGGAAGGGTAATGATGAGTTAAGACATGTTTATTGATGTATCGGAAGCACGGAAGTTAAACGAATCGAAGAAGATAAGTTTCATTAAAATTTGACAAGTTTCCATTTGGATTACAAGATGTAGGACCGTACTTTTTGATAAACGGACCATACAGTATATGAGAGACCGTATATTTTGATCAGAGAATTGGCCAACTATATAAGAGAAGGTACGGTGCTAATGTACCGACCTTACATTTTTGTACGAACCATATCATTGGTCGTACATTAAGGTACAGATCGTACCTTGGTCTGTATTTCTGAGCGGTGGCTGACTTTTAAGTCCTTATATTTTTTATGAGCAACGATCTAGAGGTAATTTCACTTTTCCTACAACCCTAAGCTGTTCCTTGAGCTCCCCTAAAGTTTCTCTAAGTGTTCTTGATGATTCAAGTAAGGTTCGGAAGTAGATCAACGTGACTCTCTCCCTAAAAGAATCATAAGCCTATTCTACTATTTCTTGTCTATTCTTGGTTGAATGTGGAGGTTGTTTTATTCTAGTAAATGGTTCTAAGAGGACTGACTTTAATCCCTAAAGGTATGTTCTATCATCTCCTTGTTGGATTTGAACTTCTACAATTTGTAGTAGATTGTTTTTGTAAGAGCTTGTAGCTCAAATATCTTGTTATAAATATCTGGATAAAGGTAAGAAGTGAGATGGGTAGTAAGGGAATAATACAAATATAATTGGGAAACCTGGACGAGTATGAGAAATGACTATGAGATCTGAATGGCTAAATGTTAACAAGATGTATCGATGAAATGATTTAGCTCTTTGGATCAAGAAAAGCATTGATATTGGCAAGATCGCTTAGTTACACGGAAAAAGAGTTCGAGCTTCGAAAGATTGTAATGATAAAAGATATTAAGAAGTTGCAAGGTAAGCAATCAGACAATAAAAGAACAAACTGCAAAGGAAAGGAGAATCCTTAGAAGGTTATTAAGAAAGGTTCCCTTAAGATTTACGTCATAGCTAGAAGATAGAAAGTCTATTGAGATTAAGTATGTCAGTTACGAATGCATGACATTCTACCTATGTAAATGATAGTGAGAGGAATTGTATTAGAGAAAATTTTAAGTTGTTAAAGAATTATAGAAGTATGAAAGGAGTTGAGACAATAATATGATTTTCAAGGCAGAAATCTCTTAAAAATAGAAAGTGGTTCTCCTCGTACGGGGGAGGTAGACGATGAAGAATTTATAAAGAGCTTATCTGATGTTTTAATAATAAGATGACAAGGTTATGACACAGAGTTTCAAAATGAACCAGATTGTGTCATCAAGATTTGAGGAATCTGACTTGACTATGAGATGAGATGTATGTGTCAACGCTAGGAAATGAGTGGTGGCAACCGCCAGCTTAAAGAAAATAAGCAATGTTAAGAGTCATTAGATATATAAGGCTCATAAGAGAAGGGCATGGCCAGTAATTGAATATAGAGGCATATAATCCCCAAAAGGGGATATTCAGAATTAGAAAATAAAAGGGGTACATTGAGTTAAGATGGAAGATGGTATATGAGTCAGGAAGAGATGTCAGTCGATACCAATTTTATAGTATAAAATGGTCTTAGAGCCTGGAGTTTTGTCTTCCCCAGTATGTGATCACAACTTTTAGAAAGCAATCAAAATGGAAATTTATGACAAAGAGATCTAGCGTAAACCAAATCAATTTAAGAATCTAGGGATCCCTGAAAAATGGATCCAAGCAATTAAGTACGCACTCAGAATTGGCACTGTCAGAATAAAAAAAAATGGATATGAAGATAAGACGGATAATGTTGGATAGTTAAGGATACCCAAGAATAAATAAGGCTATATGATGACGACATTGCTAAAAGTATATTATTAAGGGATGTTAACCAAGACTCTAAATATATTAATTTAGGCATAAGTATATCTAATAGGGAAGTACGTCAATAACTGTCGATTGGTATGTTGGTTGAATAACCTAGGGTGGAACTTAAGGTCATCTATACAAGGAACTCCTGGATAGAAGTTGAGATAAAACAATGCGTTATAATGCACATGTTCAGGATGGATTAGGGAATGAATACGTTTATGCTTAAAAGGAGGTTGGGAAACCAAGACCCAAGACTGAAGGTCAGAAACGGTTAGTACGTGTTAGAAATACAATGTGATATTGTTAATAACCATAGAGACCTCAGTACACGTTTTAGGCAATAGTAACTAGAATTGAGATAAGTTTCTCTTACCAATGGTAAAGGCATCCTCTCTGGCAAATCGCGATAATATAGAGACCTATGAGTATCCTTAAAGAGGATAACGGTTCTTGGGATTAAGAAGTAAGTAAAGGCAAGCCTAAATAGTATAGTAAAGTGTGGCCCTCGACGAGAAGGAGATAGTTCAGGAGCTAAATTGCAATGGATGGAGTTACTAACCAGAACTCAGTAGTAGCATTCATAAAGGACTTATGTTCTAGTATAGTTTGAAAAGAGAGTCTAATAGAAAAGGACGATATCCTTTAAGGCAACTTAAGGTAAGAAAGTTGAGCGGCATAGCCTATCTAGAGGTCGAGGAAAGAAGAAGGTAGCCAAAAGAGCTTTAATAGTTAATGTGTTTAAGGGTTCAATTTCAAAGCTCCCATGATAATAAAATTATTGTGTAGAAGTTATCATCATTGCCCCGGTGGCAGAAGTAAGGAGATAGTGATAGGAGAATACAATGTTGGTACTATCATCAAAGAAAGTGAATATTTGAGATAAAGGGAGGCGAATCTCTTCGATACCTAGGTTGATTATATGTTCCAAAATTGGCTAATTTACAAGAACAAGAGCAGAAGTGCATTATTCCGGTTATTTGACTCACCTTAATTTGATGAAAGGGTACCATGGTATGAGAGTTATGTATTGGCGTGATGATGCGGCAAGGAGAATTGCCATGTTTTAGCATAATAACCCAATGGCCTACAGGCAAGGACAGAGTATCTAGGCCTAGTGGGCCAGTGTAGAGAATGGATTTCCTGACATGGAAATAGAAAAGTGTTTAAAGGATAAAGTTCAATATGAACTCACCCCAGTCTTATAAAAAATGTTACCTAGATGGTTAATAGATGACAAATTTATAAGGATGACCCATTCTTGTCAAAGTGAACCATCCGCACAACCGATAAATATGCAAGTAACATTTATTAAGAAGACCGTACAATTGTGAGTCTACTTGAGTTATTACTCTAATTTATTACTCAAAAAACATTAATACATGCTAAGTAGTTGTATCCTTAAGTTAATTTGAAATCTAACCCCAATTGAACCCTCAATTGCATAATCTAAGAAAAGTTCCAATTTTGCAAACCCTAGAATTTCCACCAAATTGAAAAGGCTTTCCATATTCAAATTAAACATCACCATATGATCATCTATCATAAATAGATACTTATTCACAATATTAAGGTAAACTAACTCATATTGCACCCTTAAATCAAAGCTTCATCCTCTCTTATTCTAACATAGAAGCTAGAACTCATCTTCCCTAATTTATAGCCCATAACAAGAATAGACACCTCTAAATATGAATTAAAATCACAAAAGGGTGAAGAATTTTACCTCTAATGAAGAACTTAGCCAAACCCATCAAGAATCCCTCTTGGACAAACTAGAACCGAACTACTAACGCATATAAAGGTAATATTAAGCCTATATAACGGACCACAACTGAACCTTATACTAAAAATTTAAGTGAGCAGTAGCACCACTAGACACAGTAAGAAACAAATTCAACAAGAGATGAAACATAAGTAAAGCAAAAACAGATCACCTTTACTAGAAATAACTTCTACTACAATAAACCCTAATCCTAAGCAACCATACCAACATACATAAATAGAATTACAATAGAAAAGAATATGTGTAATGTAGTAGAAAAAATATGCGCAAGATTGATTCAATATTGACAATAAACAGAGCAAGAATGTTAAAATCATTGAGAGAGAATGACATAACATGGATGCATGGTTGCCAGAGCCACTGCAGTTCACCTGAAATATGTTGTATCATCGCCAGAAAACTGTCTGTTTCATCTGCCGGGTCTGAAACTATTTGCCGATGTGAACCCCCCACATATAAATCGACAAACAGTTTCATACCCGGCAAATGAAACAGGCAGTTTTCTACGCCGGCAGGAGGTTTAGCTCTGTACTTGATCACCAGCAGTTGATTATGCCAGCATAAATGAAAGTGGGTTGATGAAAAGATGATTGTGAATAAAGGTGCTTGGGATTGAATTTTGCATTTGGTTCACTGATACAATTTTGTTGAATATTGAACTTCAACCAAAAAAAAATGGAGATCAGAGAAGAGAAACATCTAGGGCTATGACCACTATGAATCCAGTTTAGTCTTCCAATCATATATCTACTGATTTCCCTAAGTTACCAGTTGAAGGGTTAATATTTAGTTTATGAGTATCTTTTGAGTTGCTCACCAGTCTATTCAAGCTACTTGAACGCCTATATTATTGTCACATCCTATCTTTGGGAGGTGTCGCCGACACCCAATGTCTAACGGCTCGAGCATACCATGTCTTGTCTATACCCTGGTTACATATGTATTTGGGCCAACAAGTCCTCAGAATAACTCCCATGAGATATCAATACATAATAACCTATAGAAGCATAAAAGCCTAATATATTTAATACGAAAGAAGCCAATAAGGCGACAATACACATCAACTGACTAGCAGAGAGGCCAACAAGGCCATACATGACTTTAACCCACCGGATGACTGACTACAAGCCTCTAAGAGTATATGAACATCGACTAGAACATCCAAAATAAGTGGAGATCTCTGATATCAGTGTTGAGTTGAGGTCTTATTGGAAATGAGCACCGCTCAGTAGATCTATACCTGTGGGCATAAAATGTAGCGCCCCAACAAGGGGACATCAATACGAACAATGTATTAATTATGTAAGGAAAGAAATGTAAATAGGTATAGTGATGTAAATGGGAATAAGGAAGAGACATCATGTAACTCAAAAATGTCGCTATGGGCCATACTATACATAAATGAAATAAAATTGCGTATATAACATTGTAGGCCTCTATCAGAATTATCATTAATATAGTATATCGCGTATATAACGATGTATGGCTCTGTCAGAAATATCATCAATATAGTATATCGCGTATATAAAGTCGTAGGCCTCTGTGGCCAATATCATCAATATAGTATATCACATATATAATGGCGTAGGCTTCTGTGGGAAATATTATCAACATAGTATATCACATATATAACGTTGTAGGCCTCTATGGGTAATATCATCAATATAGTTTATCATCTACATAACGTTATTGGATCCACACACAGACTTGTCATATCATAATATATATGTATATATGTGCAAGAGCCATTAAGAAATATCATAAGCTCATCATAATATATATGTATCCATGGAAACAGTTATTAAGAATCATTCATTTATGTTTTTTTCATTAGAATCATGCCAAAAGAAAGAGAGAAGGTGTTACACCCCGCAATTCTATGCACAATAGAATATATAGATTGTCTAATGTAAATCAGTCCACAAACCTAAACACCCAACATGAGTCGGGCAGTGCATTTCTAAGGGTGCCAATAATGGAACTTCATTCTACACTTGGATTCCTAACATGGCATGGAGAATGGAATGGAATTGGTCTTGTTACGTGTAGATTCAAGTACATGTTTTATTCGGCTTTGTATCTAGGTCTTGGGCGAAGACCATGCTTGTTTTTCTTTTAGCTTGTCCTTATTTTCTAGCTTAGATTTTAGCTTATTTAGTTTCTAGCTTAACTACTTTAGACACAATTAACAAGCCATGTAATAACTAGGCCATGTAAAAGGGTAACAAAGCCGAGAGTTCTTCCTCCAAGGTGACAAGGCCAAAAATGACACAAAATCGCAAGGACAAGAGGTATATAGAAGTTGGAGATTTCAAGGAGAGACTTTATGAACTAACAAGTTCATAAAATTGGCTATATTGAAGACTTCAAATTCGGCCTAAGTAAGATCAAGAGGTGGCCGAAATGATCATCAAAACAAATACCTTGAATAGAAGATTCCAACCCATTCCAAGAAGATGAGGTTGTTGGAAGAATTTATGAGCTAACAAATTCATGAATATGGTTACATGGGAGACCTCAGTCTCGGCCTAGAGAAGAGGAAGAGGTGGCTGAAACACTTTGGCCTACAAGTCACTCCAAATCCGTTCACACTAAGCCAAACTCCCAAGTAATTTGTGTCCTTTTGTCTTCTTCTAGAATAGTCCATTTTGTACTATAAATAGAGGCCTTAGTCCATTATAAAAGTTAGATTTTGTTGATAATATAAAGTTGAGTTTTACTCACAAAGCTAAGTCTTTCAACCCGGGATTGATATTCTTAATTGATTCTCCGGGAGGACCTTTTGTTTTTGTGTGAGCCAAACCCCTTGGGGTAAGTTTAACTAAGACTGTGTGACTTAGTCGAAACTAAACTAAGGTTGCCCTTTGGTGTAATGTTTGGTTAAGACTTTGTGACTTAACTAATCCTAAGCTTAAGGAATCCCCTCGACCTAGGTAGATATTGGAACTGTGTGGTCCAACCAAACTCAAACCAAGGATCTATCATAAGGTTTTCAGACCACCCTCACATGGCTTGTTCACGAGCATTGCACTTAGAAACCTCAGACTAGACCTTTGTAAAATGGTCAGCCCATCAAGGTGTTGACTTGGGCATTAAAAATCCCTTGTCATTATCCTTAACTTATCGATCGATTGTGATTGGTTTGTACTCGGGTTCGCACCTAGCATCCCGTGTCCATTCATTTTCAAAACCATCTCATTCCTTTCACCATCACATCCGACAGTACCTGATATATTTACAGAGGGATTTGAGTAGGTAAATGGTTTGGGTCATGATTGTACTCGGGTTGACCCGAAATGGCAGGGCAAGATTGGGGTTTCTCGGTCTCTCGGTAGGCCGGCAATGGAGTCTTGGGTGGTAATTTCAGGTGGGACTCGGAGGAGTCGCATCAAGGCGCTTGGTGGAGTTGTCACTGATGGTTAGAAGGTTAGGATGATCCTCTAGTTTTGGTGGTTTGGTGGAGCTGAGCTTCGGAAGTACACCAAGACAGTGAGGTTGTGTGAGAAGGGAGTTTGGGTGGGACATTGATATATTTGGTGGTGTTTTCGTGGGGCTAAGGATATGTGCGGACAATGGACTTTTGTGGAGATATTTATGAAGTGTTGAGGGAGATAGAAATGTAGAGAAACAAGTAATTGGAACACAGATTACATACTATTGTTGGACACAATCCGAGACACAAACCAAAGTCACAATTCGGTCGATATGTGTCCTTGGATGGTAACACGAGGAGTTAATTGCTCGTGTTGTCTCCAAGTATGTTGTGATCAATTTTACAAGAACTAGGTTGAGGTTTTCTGACCGCGAGGCTCAACACTAACCAAGCAAGGGTTATCGAAAACCTTAGAGACAAGATAGGTGACCATCCTGGAGGATCCAACTAAGAGATTCAATCCCGAATTGAAAGACAGCCAAAATGAGTTAAACTCAAGTTTTTCATTCAACAACAACTGCTTCATACAATATCCTAAGGGATCCTTTTATAGTTGAGCAAGAACCCTTCTAGAAAGAAAACATAAAGACACAAACTATACAATTAGTCGACTATATGGGAATGGGGGAGGGGGGGAGATGGGAAAGGTCCTCGGCCGAGGGAGCTTTATGTCCAAATCCATTATGCTTCTAGAACCACTTTGATAGCTACCAAGAAGTGAACTGGGGGAGCATGAAGAATCCCAAATCAATTGTGCTTCTAGAACCATGGTCTTAGAGTGTTTTTCAACTCTCAGACCAATCTCCTTGGCCTCTTATGTCTCTCGGATATCCCAAATAAAAATACATCCCAAGCAATCCCAAAATCCATTTGGACTCGTAAAGTTATCCCTTGGGAACCATCGCTTGATCCTCTCTCAATGTTATCTTGGAAATAGCTTTAGTTCGACTCCCAACATCCAACCGCTCTAGATATTAGGGGGTCGTACCTCAAGACAAATTTGAAAATATTATGATTGTAGACTCTCATGAACCAAGTGTCACTTCCTTCTGGCGCCATCCCAATCGGTATTGACATGTTCCACGATCTCCCCTTATTTAGTTCTTTCTCTTATGTTTGCCTCTCAATCAACAGAGCCTCAAATTCAGCTCTACATTCTCTTGCATTTTGAAGTTTCATCCTTTTTAGTTGGCTAGGTGGTAGCGATCGTAACAGGAAATCCTTACCATCCTTATGGAAGGAGTAGGTGTTGTCCTCCCCATCGTGAAATGTCCTTCGGTTGAATTTCTATGGTCTTCCCAACAAAATGTGACACACATCCATTGGAAGGACGTCGCACCATAATTCATCTACATATCTACTGATCCGAAAGTGGACATGGGCTTGAGTTTCTATGGTGCCCCATTTGCTTTATTGACCCACCGAAGATAGCGAGGTCTAGGATGCATACAAATTGGCAATTTCAACTCGTCGATTATCCCATTGGAGATCAAATTTGCAGTACGACCTCCGCGTATGATCATAGTGTATACCTTTTTGTTTACTTTGCAATGGGTGTGGAGTATCTGCTCCCGTTAGGATTCTTCATGCTCCTCCAGTTGACTTTTTAATACATATTGGAGCATAAAGCTCACACCATATTCTGTAGTGGCATCACTCATTTTGTCCAAGTAGAAAGCATAGACTTGATGGATAGGTGGTGAACTCTAGGGAGTTATTTCCTTGTTACATGTAACGTCTTTCGTGAATGGTGGCATGATAACATCCGTACACACATCCTTCACGGGTTATTTCGTGGCCGCATATTTAACCATGTCAAATGCGAGGTCCTTCTTACCGACCAATGAGTCTAGAAGACTCCCCTTCTTGGCTTCTTCTTCTATTCCTTGCACATCGACTAATAAAGCCTCAACTTTGCGCTTCTCCGCCCTTCGGATTCTCACGTCCTTCACTTCCCTAGGCGACATAGACAACAACAGAATTCTGTTGCCACTACTCTGAAGATAATAGTTATTCCTCTCCTCATCGTGTTGTGCCTTACAGTCAAGTTTGCATGGTTGGCCCAATAGAATATGGGAAGCATCCATCGGTAGGATGTCACACCAAATGCTATCTTCATATCCTCCAATACAAAAACTAACAAGAGTTTGTCTTGTTACTCGTAGTTCTTCATCTTGGGTTGGCCTTTGGAGAACATACGGCCGAGGATGGTTGTGGAAAGGTAGATCCAATTTGTTTACCATCTCTATTGATGCTGCGTTGATACAACTCTTCCTATCAATGATCATATTGCGCACACGGTCTTTCACTCTACACCGAGTGTGAAAGAAATATTCATTTTGCATCTCCTCGTGTGGATCAAGTTGAATTCTTAGAACATGTCAGGGAATTGAGCATTCATATATTTCCGCAAGAGGCACATTCCCTTGATCATAGAATGGATTTATAAAGGAGGTATGGTCCTTTATTCCAATGCTATATAATGGAATAGTAACCAAGGCATGGTGTTGTCTTTCCTATCGTCATTTATTGGCTTTGTTTTTCTGCATAGAAAAGATGTCCTCACCACCGTGAGGTTCTTCCTTCTCATATATTGGATTGTCTTGTACAACACTTGTAGGAGTGTTTTTACTCACGGCATATCCCGCAAGTTCCTTTGTTATTGCTTGCACGCGCTTTGCAAGTGTGTTACTCATGATCCTCCAAAACTCTTGTTTAGTGTATTCCATAGCGTTGTTGCGTGGGATGGGAATGCTTGGATCTGATACCAATTTGATGTATGTACAGTTGGATTTGAGTAGGTAAAGGGTTCGGGTCCTGATTCTACTCGGGTTTACCCGAAATGGCAGGGCAAGATTGGGGTTTCTCGGTCTCTAGGTTGGCAAGCAATGGGCTATTGGGTGGTAATTTCGGGTGGGTGTGGGAGGAGTCACGTCAAGGCACTTGGTGGAGTTGTCATAGATTGGTATAGGGTCCGGATGATGCTCGGGGTTCGGTGGTGTGGAGCTAAGGTTCGGAAGTGCTCCAAGACAGTAAGGTTGTGTGAGAAGGTAGTTTGGGTGGGACGTTGATATGTTTGGTGGTGTTTGCGTAGGGATAAGGATATGTACGGACATTGGACTTTTGGGGAGATGTTTATGAAGTGTATCGGGAGATATAAATGTGGAGAAACACGTATTGTATACGGATTGTTGGAAATAATCCAAGACACAAACCAAGTCACAATTTGGTCGATATGGGTCCTTAGATGGTAACACAAGGAGTTAATTGCTCGTGTGGTATCCAAGTATGTTGTGATCAATTACACAAGGACTAGGTTGAGGTTTGCTGACCGCGAGGCTCAACACTAACCAAGCAAAGGTGATTAAAAACCTTAGACACAAGATAGGTGACCCTCCCGGAGGATCCAACTAAGCGATTCAATCCGGGATTGAAAGACTCAACAAAAATGAGTTAAACTCAAGTTTTTCATTCAACAACAACTGATTCACACAATATCCTAAGTGAAAGAACCCTTCCAGAAAGAAAACATAAAGATACACACTATACAATTAGTCGACTAGGTGGGAACGACCGGGGGGGGGGAGCTTCAAGTCCAAATCCATTGTGCTTGTTGAACCTCTTTGATATCTTCTATACGCGGTTGGTTAGTACCTGAATGAGCTCATTGGATTGTGTTTGAGATACATGGCCCTTGGCCAAATGTGGAGATGGCATGTCGAGCAACCCTTTAGTTTCTCCAAACCGTGTATTGGTATTCTCCATTTGATGAAATCTAAACATGGTTTATCCACTTTGAAGTTCCCATCTTCTTGATGGTGTATTCATCCCCTTGTTTCCATGTACACGCCTAGCCATGTCACCATGTGATAAGGCTTCTCTCGGCTTAGTCATCTTTCCCTCATTGAATGTGTCCCTATAAGTAGCTAAGGGTTATTACATCATTTTAATATGTCCTAAGTAACTAACACTTAACTAAGAACTTAAAGACCATATCTAAACAAGGCTTCGGCCAAGACCAATATTTAAGGCCGAATAAACTAACATCCTTTTAATATGTCCTAAGTAACCTACGCCATTCCATACTCTATACATCTTCATGCTATGAGTCGTGTGTTGAAGGCTAACCTTAGGCAATTTCGGAGTCCTACTTATTATCTCTACATGAGGGATTAGGTAAGGGGTTTTATTTACATTAGTACCTGAAAAATAGACACAACAAAGACCAAGCTCTGGAACCACCCATAACTTTGCATCGTAACCCGACAACACGAAACAGTCCACTAAACATCCTTAACCGAAAACCTCACTGTTTTAGATTCTATTCCGTGGCCTTGCCACCATCTACTCATTGAACCCCAACCACCACAATAACCCTCAACACAACCTCAACGACCCCACAAAGCATTTAAGCCCGACTCCTCACCAAACTACCCGAAATAGTCCCAAAACACCACCTACCCGGTAGTAACACCTAACCCAGAACCCCTATATCACATCCATTATCGCGTCAACTAGTTCCCTGCTGAACTCATCCCCACTTACCCTCACTCACCACTCTGTACATACATCAGATTGGTATCAGAGCAAGGCGCTCCCGTCCCACAGCTTGACGTGATAGCTACCACAAAAATGTCACTTACAAATAAAGAAGAACTTCGAAAACTCATTAGTGACATGTTTGTGAAACATGCCCCCATCTTGAGAAGAGAATATGATCTCCAAACCTTTGATGAAGATAGGGACCCAAAAGATTTCATTGTATGGTTAAAGACCATTGAGGGATTTTTCAAGTACCGACAATATGACGATCATGAGTGCTTCAAAGTTGCCTAATCGAGGCTCAAATCATTTGCTTCCGATTAGTATGAAAATCTAAGAACCAATCGAAAAAGAGGTGGCAAGACCAAGATTGACTTTTGGAAGAAATTAAAGAAGCATATGATGAGGAAATTTTTGCCAAAGGAGCATGAACAAAGTCTATACTTCAGACTCTCCACTCATCTCAAGAAAAGTTTGAAGTTGCGTCATGCCGCACCTTCGGAGGCATGGTTGAGAAACCACAAAGGAGAAGTTCCCCAAAGCCTTACGTGTGGCCTACCAATGTTAAGAAAATGGGTAGTACCCTTTTTATTAACCCCTTGTACGGTCACAAAATAGATCAAAAGGTAGAAGAAGGTAATACTTCTTTTACTAATCCATTGTATGACCAAGGAGTTGTAGAAAGAGATACGGGGGAGAAGGTAGAGGTCACAACAGGGATAGACCAAAAGAGAAAAAGGTGTTTCCAATGTAGAGAATCAGGACACTTTGCCAAAAAATGTCCTAACTCTCGATTAGTGACAAATGAAGATGGTGGAAAGTTCTCAGAGGAAATTGAGACCCCCTGACTTGATACACAAAAGATAGAGAACGAATCTAATAAGGGGAGTACGATAGGTGCCGACTCAAAGGAGCCCTTGGAAGTTATATGTACGGATGTTCATTCAATCGGACCACTACCGATGGAAAGTAGTGAACATTCTCTTGGTTTATTTCCAAGAGTTTCATTACCCAACCCTCAAGCCTATGAACATAATTCGGACGAGGCCAAAAGCTTGATAACGGCAAAAGAAAGTGAATCTTGGCACACGTATGTTGAAAGCCGAGAACCAAGATTACAAGGCCAAGAATCTGCGACATCCTCCAGTGGAAGATCGGGTGACACACATCTTCCTTGTTCTATTCACAACGCGGAATTTTATGTTTTACAAAGGAAATTGAACCAGAGGCTTGCTAGTTGGGTAGAATACTTAGAAGCTCCCACATCCTCCACAAGACATGAAGGTGACAAGTCCATTATAGTGGGGGATACACTTCTTCAAAGGCACATGACGTTGACCATACTTAAACTACGACCAATGGAATATGAGGTGCTAAAAGAGTTCAGTGGAAAAGATTCCAAATTCGGGGATATAAGCGGAGTGGTAAGAAGGTATTCTACTTGTCAAACGACTAAAGGATTCTTCCACAAAGCATTGTATACTCGCTTGCCGGCCCCGAAGCAACCATGGAGAGATATGAACCCGAGTTTGAGCCATGGTTCGCTTGGAACACAACGGAGCAGAAAATTCCTCATGGTAGTCATGGATTGTTTCGTGGGGATGGTCCACTTCGTTACTAACCACAAGACTAATGAGGCAACAAAAATTGCGGACTTGTGTAGCGAGCTAAAGACTCATGGTTGTGAGATTACTATATATCCAAGGAACACACCAAGCACTTGCGTGGGTTGTGTTCACGAATCACTCCAAACTCCTTCGGTTGACAAACCATCCATGGGATACGTGATCCAATATGAACATCATCCTAAGTCAAAACAATTTGGCACATATTCAGATCCCTATTTAGAAAACTTCGAGGAAGGCGCCCACAAGATAAAATTTCCAGACTTATCTCATGGTGGAAATTTTAGATCAACACTTGTTGTTGAGAAATTTTTTTCACATTTAGATAGCGCGAACTTGAGGGAAAATTCCTTCAAAGAAAGGGAGAATGATGTAAATCAGTCAGCGAACCTAAACTCCACACATGAGTTGGGAAGTGCCTTCCTAAGAGTGCCAACAATGGCACGTGATTCTACAGCTGGATGCCTAACATGGAATGGAAAATGGAATGGAATTGGACTTGTTACGTGAAGATTCAAGTACATGTTTTATTCGGCTTTGTATGTAGGTCTTGGCCGAAGATCATGTTTGTTTTTCTTTTAGCTTGTCCTTATTTTCTAGCTTAGATTTTTGCTTATTTAGTTTCTAGCTTAACTACTTAGGACAAAATTAACAAGCCATGTAAAAGGGTAACAAAGCCGAGAGTTCTTCCTCTAAGGTGACAAGGTCGAAAATGACACAAAGTGGCAAGGACAAGAAGCATGTGGAAGTTGGGGATTTCAAGGAGAGACTTTATGAACTAACAAGTTCATGAAGTTAGCTATATTAAAGACTTTGAATTCGTCCTAAGGAAGATCAAGAGGTGGCCGAAATGATCATCAAAATAAATACCAAGAATAGAAGATTCCAACACATTCCAAGAAGATGAGGTTGTTGGAAGAATTTATGAGCTAACAAATTCTTGAATATGGTTACATGGGAGACCTCAATATCGTCCTAGAGAAGAGGAAGAGGTGGCAGAAATAAGTAACTCCAAATCCATTCCCACTTGGCCGAACTCCCAAACAATTTGTGTCCTTTTGTCTTCTTCTATAATAGTCCAATTTGTACAATAAATAGAGGCCTTAGGCCATTGTAAAAGTTATAGTTTGTTGATACTATAAAGTTGAGTGTTACTCACAAAGCTAAGTCTTTCAACTCGGGGTTGATATTCTTAGTCGGTTCTCCGGGAGGACCTTTGGTTCTTGTGTGAGCCAAACCCCTTGGCGTAAGTTTAACTAAGACTGTGTGACTTAGTCGAACCTAAACTAAGGTTGCCTTTTGGTGTAAAGTTTGGTTTAGCCTTTGTGACTTAAATAAGCCTAAGCTTAAGGAACCCCCTCGGCGTAGGTAGATGTTGGAGCTGTGTGGTCCAACCAAGGGTCTATCATAAGGTTTTACGACCATACTCACTTGGCTTGTTCACGAGCATTGAACTTAGCAACCTTGGACTAGACCTTGTTAAATTGGTCACCCCATCAAGATCTTGGCATAAAAAACCCCTTGTATTTATCCTTAACTTATTGACCGATTGTGCTTGGTTTGTACTCGGGTTTGCAACTAGCATATCGTGTCCATAGCTCGTCCAAACCATATCATTCATTTCACCATCACATCCCATAGTACCTTACAAACAACCATAATAAAGACCAAGCCCCAAAACAACCCATAACTTCACATCCTAACCCGACAACACAAAACAGTTCACTAAATATCCTTCACCAAGAACCTCACTGTTTCAGGTTCTATTCCATGGCCTTGCCACCATCTACTCATTGAACCCCAACCACTACAATAACCATCACCAAACTGTCCAAAACAGTCCCTAAACACCAACTACCCAGCAGTAACACCTAACCCGAGAACCCCTATTTCACATCCATTATCGCGTCAACTAGTTCCTTACCGAACTCTGCCCTACTTACCCTCACTCACCCCTCTGTACATACATCATAGTCGATATTAGCTCTAATAACGTGAGACCCTTCTCGAGGGTAATATATGACTTATATGAGTGTTACGAAGGTATACAGAAGGTTGGAAGTCAATTGGATTAAAGGAAGTATATCTCAGAAAAGTTTGACAATGATAAAGGTTGTGTCCATCGCTCATCCAAACCATCTCATTCATTTCACCATCACATCGCACAGTACCTGACAAACAACCACAATAAATACCGAGCCCCATAACCACCCATAACTTCACATCCTAACCCAACAACAATAAACAGTTCACTAAATATCCTTTACCGAGAACCTCACTATTTCAGGTTCTGTTCCGTGGCCTTCCCACCATCTATTCATTGAACCCCGACTACTACAATAACCATCAACACACCCTCAATGACCCCACAAATCGTATAAGACTGACTCATCACCAAACTACCAAAAACTGTCCCAAAACACCACCTACCCAGCAGTAACACCCAACCCGAGAACCCCTATTTCACATCCATTATCGCGTCAACTAGTTCCCTACCGAACTCTGCCCTACTTACCCTTACTCACCCCTCTGTACATATATCATAGTTGATATTAGGTCCAACAACTTGAGATCTTTCTCGAGGGTCATATATGACTTATATGAGTGTTACGGAGGTATACAGAAGGTTGGAAGTCAATTAGATTAAAAGAAGTACATCTCGGCAACGTTTGACAATGATAAGGGTATACACTAAACATCTTCCCCCACGGAAGCCGATCTGCTTTGTGGACCAGGACATGGATTAGACCCGCATTTTCCTCTCATCACTGCCCTATCTGCATTGGTTCTGCATCCGTAGATGGAGTTCTACAGTACATAACTGGCCGCATGTTAGGGGCGGTGGATTTTCTATAAATATCCTTGAAGCGGTGGCTTCTTCAATTCACTCACCTCTCAAACATTCCATTAGGGTTTCTACACCATCTAGAAGCAATTCCATATGAATTTGAAGATAAATCTTCCATGAGTGATCATTAAGAACTTGGAAAATCATCTTATCGGTAAGATTGAGTGAAGGGCTTCTTTGAGCTTGAAGGAGAATTAAAGCTACATATTTTCTTGGATGATTTAAGATAATCACTCGTAAAGCATCTAGGGGTTCACGAGACATTGTTAACTATGTAACATATGTATGTAAGGCTATCTCCTTCTTTCAAAAGCATAAAATCCAAAGATTTTATCATTTTCAAAAGAAACGTTGAAACCTTCATTCTATTCATATATCGTTTATCCCTTGTTGGGAATAGTTATCTCATTATTATTGCATTCCATATTTCTAGTTTATTGGTTACTCGTCCAAAGTATCATAAACTTCCGAGAAGGAGTATTTCAAAGAAGAGGAACCCATAGCACCATGTGGCCCCTGACGCTGCGGCTAAGAATGTGACTGCGACCCATCATCAGTAATCTCACCACTCATATTCAGATCTACCCTCCTCTTCGTACCCTTCACTAGTGTGCCCACCACTGACACTTTCAGAGGGAGGAATACCCTCTCGGGATCTCTCCAGCCATCATCAGGCTTAAACATCACACCCACCCTTTGCATAACTTAGTAATTAGAGAAGGGAATTTCAGAGTTGACCCTCCCCTAGCCAAATAATCCTTCCACTCTTGAAAAATATGGTATCCCACATTCTTCAGGACACCATTAAGAATGCATGCAACCATGAGAGAGTAAATGTATGCGCAATCAAACTTTTGGCTAAAAGGTCTCACCCTGCTGACAATGATACTCGGCCACATTTTCCCCCAATCATGAAGTACTCATTTGTGATCTCCAATTTCTTATTGGTCCTGGTAATATTTTTTCGGTGCTCCTCTGCCACCAGTTGTGACACTCACCACTCTCCATCACCGGAATATTCCTTAGCCCTCATGAGCTCAGGTGGGTTATTCGGCAACCCATAAATATCATTAATCACTTCGGCCACAATTGTTACCATTTTCCCCAAATCTTTATCACTTGATTTGGCTCCGACAACCTTAGCTTTTTCAAATTTTCATAAAGCTCTCTCACCCAGTCCTCATTAGCCTTATAAAGGTGCTGGAGCAAAGCACATCCATCCTGTTTGCATTAATGGGGTGTAAAAGTCGGGAAGAAACTCTTCCACACCGGTCAGGTCTATACCTCTTTCTCTTAGCATCTTTTTGTTTCTGAAATCCTCAAAGTAATGGTTCTGGCAGTCTCGAGACATGATCCAGAATGCATCGTAGTCGTTGGCTGGCTCCTCATCGATAAGTCCATGTTGTTGAGCGATATTTTTCCATTATGTTGATCTGTTACACCTATAAATACCAGTTTATGTTAGTTCAGTGATGGAAGTATATGTACCATGGAAAGGCTTCCGCTGGAGCCAATCTGCCCTAGCGAGGAGTGTGTATGCTTCGGAGGCTTCCGCTGGAGAGAATATATACCATGGAAGTTTTCTTATGTTATGCTCCAGCGAGCCCCTTTTTTTCCATAGTAGATCCTCCCCAGCAGAAGAATTGTCCGCTGGAGTGAGATCATCGTCCCAGACAGCCCATCAAAAATATTTCATAGTTTTACGCTATATTTAGCCGAAAAAGTCCCTTTTTTAATTAGTGTGTTTAAGTGGTGTGTAATGTCCTATAAATACCGTATTTAACCAGATCTGTAAGTTTATTATCATTACCAACCCCACCCCTATAAATTTCCATGGTTCGTTTAAATATCTCCACCACCACCATGCTTCAAACCGTGTATTTGAATCCATAAGTATGTATTAAGAGGTTTGGAACACATACCAAAGAGAGAATTCAGTGGTGAGAGTCAAGAGTGAGCTTCGATGGCGTCGGGAGCATGCCACCGTCGGTTAGCTCCGGCGAGTCGGGAAGTGAGTGTCGTAGTAGTATGGGGGAGTTGTAGGTGAAGGGAAGAGTGATTTGTGTATGTAGTTTTTGTGGGGTTATGTGCAAGATAGTTGGAGAGAGAGAGTTGAAGTGGGTTTGAGAATTTATAAGGAGTTGGAGAAGTGAAGGGGAAGTGGGGGACCGATTAGTTTTTGGGGGTAAGATTTTCAAAATTTGTGTCTTCTACTCCAGCGAGCCTCTTCTCTGCCCCAGCATGTCCACATGAGCGGGTCAGAAAGCATTTGGATTGACTTGGTGACCAAGGGAGTTTGGCCACCTCTTCCTCTTTTCTAGGCCGAAAGTGTTGTCTCATATGTAACAATATTCAGGAACTTGATTCTACCAACAACCTCAACTTCTTGGAATGTGTTGGAAGATTTTATTCCTTGCATTTGTATGCCTTGGCCAAATGGATAAGGGAGTATTTAAACCAACACTTCATCTTCTTGGTGTCCTCAAGTTGGTTCATGAATTGTCTTTTTGGAAGCCTCATCTTCTAGAACATTCTTGTCCTTCCCAACTTGGTTTAATTCCTTTCACATGATCTAGACACCCTTTTGTCCTTACCAACTTGGTCTCTCGGCCTAGTCACTCATTTTCCTTACATCCTTGTCCTTGATTACCTTGTCCTGTTACGTAGTACATTAAATATGTCCTAAGAAGAACTAAAAGCTAAGCAAAGAAATAAAGACAAGCTAAAAGAAAAACAAACATGATCTTCGGCCAAGACCTACATACAAAGGTCGCATAGAACATGCTTCCTAGATCTTCACATGACAACTCCAACTCCATTTCATTTTCCATGCCATGTTAGGCATATAAGTGTAGAATGATGTGCCATCATTGGCACGCTTAGCAAATATCTTCTCGATTTATATTGTGAGTTTAAGTCCGCGGGCTGATTTACATCAAACCTTATGGAACTTACCGCCAATCCATCAATTCTATGGATCCTATTTGTAGAAAATGTGTGACGCCATTACAGAAGATGGTGTGAGTCTGATACTCCAACATGTATTAAATACCCAACCCGGGGAACATGAATATTCTCAAAGGGAATAGGTATTCTATACCCGTTGCAAGATAAAAGAGAAAGTATACAATATGATTATAGACGGAGGTAGTAGTGTCAATCTGATCTCCATTGGGATAATCGGCGAGTTGCGATTGCCAATTCATAGGCATCCTAGATCTCACTATCTTCCATAGGTAAACAAAGAAAGAAAATTCACAATAGCAACTCAATCCCGTGTCAACTTCCGGATCGGTGAATATGTAGATGAATTATGGTGCGATGTCCTCCCAATGGATGTAGTCACATCATGTCGGGCCGACCCTAGCAATTCGACCGAAAGTGATTGCATGATAGGGAGGACAATACCTATTCCTTCCATAAAGATGGCAAGGATTTTTTGTTGCGACCTCTTTAACCAGCGAAGTGAGAAAAATGAAATTTTAAAGCGCAAGAGAGTGTTAAGCAAAAATCCGAGGCTCTCTTGATTGAAGGGAGACGAGAAAAAGAAAATTGGTCCGGGAGTTCAAAAATTACCCGCGACCATAGAGTGGGTATTTCTTACCCTCGGGTATTCTGAGTCCACAGGAATACCATGGGAGAACATCTTCAAAAGGAACACAGAATTGATGCCGAACTAGGCCAAGGGCCGCAAGCCATGGATGCTCATGGGGAAGAATTAAAGGGTGAACATCACCATCTGTGGACCTACGATTCATTAATTCAGTGCGAAACATATTTGCATAATGGTCCTTTCAAGTGGCTGGCCGATATTCAAGGAAATTCTAGTGAGAAGCCAAGTCCAGATGAAAGCATAGATACAACATAGTATGATCGAGAGTTGTCCTCATGTTTGATCCCAAAGAATTTGAGGACAAATTCTTCCAAAGAAGGGGAGAATAATGTAAATCAATCCCCATACTTAATTCCTCAAATCAAGACAAGGGTTAGGACTCCGAGATCGCCCAAGATTAACCATCAACATACGGATAATAGCTTGAAGGTGTATGGAGTATGGAATGGCTTCGGTGAAAACACTTAATCATGTAAGATAATTTAACTTAATAGACCATACATGTTGGTCTTGGATGAGGCCTTGTTTAGCTATTGTCTTTATTTGTTATCTTTACCTTCTTATCATAGCTACAAGTTTACTTAGGACACCATCAAGTCATGTAATAACCCCTAGCTACACCTTAGGACACATTTAAGGAGGGATGGTGACTAGGCCGAGAGAGTCCTCATCCAAGGGTGACATGTACACGGCAACAAGAAGAGAATATGTCATCTAGAAGTGTGGTCTTCAAAGTAAGAAAACTATGTATATATTTCCTCAAATGGAGAACAACAATACACGGTTTGGGGAACCACAATACATGATTTGGGAAGATGAAGAGTTGCTCGACTTGCTCTCTCCTCCAATGACCAGGGGCCATGCATATCACACTCTCCAAAGTGCTCATTAAAGTGCCATCAAGGGAAGTCTAGAACACATTGTACTTGGGAATAAAGTCTCACTCGATCGATGACCTTTCCCATTCCCCCGTTCCCACCTTAGCCGTGTAGTCTTAGGTTTTTTGTCTTTATCATTGTCTTTCTAGAAGATTCCTTATCTTAATGTAAAAGGAGTCCTTAGGTTATTGTATTAATCAATTGTTGTTGAATAAAAAACTTTAGTGTTAACTCAATTTAGCTAAGCATTTTAATTTGGGATTGTTATACTTTGTTGATCCTCCAGGAGGGTCGCTTGGTTCTCCGGGAGAACCACCCTTCTGTCGAGGTTCTCAATCACCCTTGCTACGTTAGTCTTGAGCATTGCGGGCAGCAAACCTCAAGCTAGTCCTTGTGAAATTGATCACAACATCTTGGAGCCCACACGAGAAATTAAATCCTCGTGTTACCATCCAAGGACCCATATCGACCAAATTGTGACTTGGTTTGTGTCTCGGATTGTTTCCAACAATCCGTATAAAATCAGTGCTCCAATTTCTTGTTTGTTTACATCACCACCATCTACAACATCTGACAAACACCTCAACCAAAGCTCAATACCCGCAACCAACCACAAACACCCGCAAGCACAAACAACCACCCCAACGTCCCACCGAATCCTCTTCTCGTACCCTCACTACCTCAGGTTGTTTCCACAACCTAAGCTATGCTAAAATATCAAACCACTACCACCACCCTCTCCCTCAATACTATCGGGATCACCACCCAAAATGCTAACTCACGCTTTTAAGCCATGCCACCTGAAATAGCCCTCAACCACTATACTGCCTACCTTGTCGTTAAATCGAGAACCTCATTTTCCTCACCTAATTTGAGGTCAATCCGTATCTCAACAACACTCGAATCACTTACCAACTCAAAGCCCTCCATACTTACATCACAATAAGTGTGGCGCACAACACACACATAAGCAAGACTTTACTAGACACGACTTGTAGATACCCCTAGGACTGACCTGCTCTGATACCATATTTTCACACCCTAACCTTGGCGGGGGAAGGGGGTGGCCGGCACCCTAAGGCTCAAGCATACCAATCCTAATACTTGAGAGATATACAACATCTCATGGGCGATGAGGCCTCTGACACATACTCAACTGAACAAGGGCACATCGACCTGCACTCAGAAAAGGCCCAAACCACACATGTGTGGATAATAAGGCCGATAAGGCTGACATAACCATAATAAATCTATTGTAGAGGCCATCAAGTAGACACACGACCCTTATACATATCACAATTGTCTACAATCCTTTAAAGAGTATACTGGCAACAACTAGTCAGGATAGTGCCCCACCATACCCAACTATATATGTATGCATATCTATCATACCTATCAGCTTACTATATAACTCTGGAAGAATGGAGAGTGACAACCTCCAGCTATGTCTGGTCCTACTGTGAGAAAATCATTTGCATCTGTATTAGTACATGCGGACATGAAACGCAGTTCCCCCTGAATGGGGCATCCATATAAAAAATGTACTAAATATGTAAGGTAGATAACCAATATAGACAAGATATATAACAATGACATAAGAGATAAATGTACCAAAGTCATCCTAAAACTTATAACATGCCTCTGTGGGCCTACTTTACACAACCATGAAAATGTATGCATGTTTGTAATAATGAAGCCGCTTAGTGGGGTGAGTTATATCATAATACATATATATAGTACCCGACCTCGATAAGGATATGGTCATACCCTGTCCAAATAAGGAACTTGGTAATATCAAAACCAACTGCAGGTGGGTTCACATATACGCATCATACCCATCCGACTGTAGCACGAATCGGTATGAATATAGATACATATATAAATGAAATGCAAAAGAAGACTCTGAAGGGCCTTATGAAATCAATCGAAGTGACTCAAGGTCGTTATCTTCCGATTTTTGTTATGTAATGGCGTTTGTATTACTAACTGAGAGTCATCAATCACCATAAAAAAAGATAAGGTTCAAGATATATCAAGTCGGGAAAACCGCTTCCAAAGTAGAACAACAAGAGTTATAAATTGTAACAATATAGTACGAAAGTAATCACAAGCTTTAAATTTAAGAACAAAGTTCCTTTTGAAGGGACACCATTATAGTTATACTTATTTGTCGATCATTCCACAAGAATAAAATGGTATGCCTTAACGTACCTGATTCTTGTCTCTACAATCGCTCTATAAGCCATCGCTCCTCTTACGGGTGATTATCTACATCACATAACAAGTTGACATCAATATCTGCATAGAGAAACTTCACTTAGACACCTTATTGACAATCTTGACCATCTCAGATTCTTAGGCTTCTTTACAAGGGGTCCTTATGTAATTAGATTCCATGATTCTCCAAAACACAATTTCCATTGAAAACTCATTTAGCTGTTCTTCGACAACTTTAAGCATAAACCACTCTTTAAGCCTTTCTTATATGGAAAGTCTTAGGTGATTACATTTCACAATACCTCAAACCATACTTTCCATAATCCATATAATAAACAATCAACTCCATCACCTAATTGAACTCATACTTAGAGTAAAACAACCCAACAATTCAAATTACAAAGATTTCACAAATTTGCGATGTTTTTATTATGAGAACTTTTTTATAACTTTCTCCAAATCACTAATTACTCATAATTATAACTAGAGACGGGTAAAACATATCTATTCTTATCAAAATATCCTCAAAACGGTAAGCTAGCTTGTTTCCAAAAAAAATTGAAACACACTCTTTAAGGAAACGACACTTCTTACTATAATAACAAGGTTTCTCACGCAATTGTTGTGGATTTTGGATTTGATTTCGACTTGGGATATTGGGGTATGTTAGACAGGGTTTAAAGAGAGTGTTAGGGAAAAATAATCTACAAATCGAAAATACCCAATATAAACCCGTAACAAACCTGCACTGTCGTAAAAAGATGGTCCATTTGATGGAACGCCTAACTTTTGATGGTCCATCAATCATCCTATCAAAATTCAGGAAAATTGATGGCTCAGGGTGGGCAATTTGACGGTCCGTCAACTTTGTCATCAACCTGCCTCCTAAAATTCAAAAACTTCAGAGAAATTTATGGTTCACCTTGCCACTTTGACGGTCCATCAACTCTATCATCAAAACGCACAAGTTTTCCGATTTCTTCGAAACCTACTTCTTTCAATCCATTTAACTTGCAAACACTCCGGTACTTCATTAAACAAGTTGTAAACCTTCATTATCCTTCCATAAGGTCATACATCTTTATGGGGATTCTGTATCCATTGATTATACAACGAAAAGTAAAATTATGGGTTGTAACATTATATATCTCTATCTCGAGTCTAGACTGCTCCGGTTCTGCTCTGGTTGTTGTGATCGTCTGAATAAGGTATATAATATATGAGATAAGGCTAATATTTCACAAGAGTAGGGAAAATCGTATCATACAATGTCATTATGAATTTGTAGTTTGGAAGAGGTAAGGATACTTAGTTTTCATATCTTCTTCAGCCTCCAAATTCATTTCTTCAATATTGTTGTTCCTCCATAGAACCTTAAGTGAAGAAACTTCCTTAGTTCTAAGCTTCCAAACTTGGAAATCTAGAATGTCTAAAAGAGTCTCTTCATAAGATAAATCCTCAGTGATCTGCATATCCTCCAGGGGGGTACTGCGGGTTGGATCTCCTATATATTTATGTAACATCGATATATGAAATACCGGGTGAACCGCTTCTAATTCTTAGGGTAGTTCAGGCTCATAAGCAACTCAGCCCATCCTGCGATTGATTTTATATGGCCTGACATATCTGGGACTGTGTTTCCCTTTCTTGCCGAATATGATAACCTCTTTCATTAGAGAAGCCTTTAGAAATACCCAACTCTAATTGCTAATTCCAAATCAAGACACATCTGAATAAGATTTATTTTAACTTTGGGAAGGCAATAAACACTCTTGGATTAGCTTTACTTTTTTCATTGCTTGATGGACCAATTCGGCACTTAGAAATGCAGCTTCACCCACTTCGAACCAGCAAATCAAGGATCTACATTTCCATCCATACAAAGCCTTATACAGGGCCATCTTAATGCTGGAATGGTAGTTGTTATTGTAAGCGAACTCGATAAGGGGCAAATGATCGTCCCAACTACCTTTTGTTACACCCCATAATTTTGTGTTCCGTCATGACAATAATACTATGAACATAAAGTTAATGACATCAGTACAAAGGAAGACAAATCGAGGAACAAAGATAACAACGCTGTCTAAAATATGGTAAGTACGAGGGGAACCCGGTGGATTAACACCTTGCAAAAGTAAAACCTTTAGTGAATAAGGAGAGGGGATGACTCCTAGCATGAATGATATTGGAAGATAACATGAACACGTCAAGGTTTTCTTCGAGGAAACAAGTGCATAAGAAATACCTAACAAATGAAAGACCATAAGAATATCGATGTTATAAAAAGTAAGTGTGCGCTCTTAGCATGAAGGGAATGCTATTAATTAAAGAAAGAATGTCTTGCTTTCAGTATTTATGAAAAAATTGAGGATAAAGAAATTAATCGGGTGATGACACAAGTCGACAAAGGGTAATCGAACAAATATTGAGTATAATTACGGAATAATGAGTCACCGTGGAATACATATCATCGTCAATTAAGTATACGAACTCGAGACATTGTGACAAGCAAGAAGATCGGAGGTAAAGAGCAGTAAAATAATGGACCATGGGGTTGTGTACTATTGAACAATGAGAGTCACAAAGGAAAAAAAAACCCAAAGATGTGATAGGTGACCAACCAAAATAGCAATCTGGTGATACCCCCTTGGAGATATAGGCGAACAATTTCTTTCTTATATTTGGAATCGAGAAATGTAAGGACAAAACACTCTATCTAAATCCCTTTTAAAAAATATCATGAGGTGGAATAAGAATATTAACGGGAATCGTATCAATGTCCAAGGATTAAGAGTATCAATAGCAGCATATGAAGAAGAATTTCTTTTGTAATGGAGATATTATGTGTGGATTATTGAGATAACCGGGGATCTTTAAGAGTCATTATGTAATCGGAAAAATTAATGCCAAAGTGACTCGTCAGCTTTCATGGTAATGATTTAGTCTGGTTATACAATCAAGGTTTGGTCAAAAGGTTTATTTTGAATACTATCTCAAGCCATTATATGATCGCTCATAAAGACTACTAACTAATTAGAGGACCAGTTTATAAGAAGCCCTGAGTATTCCTAATTTCCATTTGTCACGTCCTGAATGAAGATTTTAAGTCAAACTACCGGATCCAAGTCAAGAGTGAACGTTTAGAGTTTTGGAGAAGTTTGAACTAAGGATTTACTAGTAAGAGATATATTATCTGATCGGCAAATAAAGGATTATAAACGACAAAATAATAGAACTCTCCTCAATGTCACAAGAAAAGGAAGGAACCGTAAGTAACGATACCAGATTTAAGGATATAAGTATAAGGAAATGCTTAGATCAACATGTTTAATTTAACAATGAAGGAAGATTCCATCTACACGTATCTAATATCATAATACCGAATTCATTTGTGAAAGGTAGTAATCAACAAGCAGAACCTCGTCATAATTGAAGACGTTTATTTAGGAGGTAATGCAAAATAAAAGGGGAAATATGATGTTTTGATGAAGGAAGTTTTTGGATCAGTAGGCTACTTAAAACTTATGTACCGTATAAGGACATTGTTGAGAAGGTAAGAAGAAAAGTAGAAGAAAAGTGAACTCGAATAACTCTACTACTTTTACGTCCCAAACTTTGACGATTATCATGCCACAACCTTTCATCATCATCTTGTGCTTCGTGCCTATGAACTCAGATATCTAAATTTATCATAAGATGAACATTATTCTACGGAAAAGAAGAATGTAACTTGAATGTCAGAATACAATGTCTTAGACAAAGTACAACCATTAGATAATGGTATGAATGAGAGGTATAATTGTGTGAAGAAAGAGAATATATCAAAAATGCATATCAACGGTAGGACGAGATACTCCTTTATCTGAAAGAACTATGTCAAAAGAGGTCATGGAACCTAAGAAATTACTTTAGAAGAATGATTCAGATCTCCCATTAGTATTTGTGCGATATAACCCCTCTATTCTTATTAAGTTTATTTAAGATGGATCATGTATCTTTTATATTGGAGCAAGTATATCAGGTGAAGCTCAAATATTATCAAAAGGATATTAAGGTAAGTTATGGCTAAACTCCCTTTAATCTTTTATGAGCAAAAGCAGTCGTGTGAGGCCGATTGATGTTATTTTGATATTATGTTGCCTTGTGTGGTATTGGAAATATTTTTAGGTTGCTTGATAGGTTCTGTATAGGCCTTTTTACAAAGGGAACTCTACCAAAATTTCTGAAATACATGAGAGTTAAATATTTTCAATGTTCATGGATGAATGTTCCTAAGGGGAGAAAGATGTTACACCCGTAGTTTCATGTTCCGTCATTATGTTGATAGGATACCAATGTTTTGGGAAAAGGTATGGCCTTATTAAAGGGTAAGGAAGGTTTACGGGTTGAGTATGGAAGTTCTGGAGTGTTTGGAAGCTAAACGGATCAAAAGAAATATGTTTCAACGAAATCAAAAAATTATGCGTTTTGACGGCGGAGTTGATGGACCGTTAAAGTGCAGACTGAACCGTAAAAATTCTCTAAGATTTTGAAATCTCAGAAGGCAAGTTGATGGCCATATTGACAGACCATCAACCATGTTGATAGACTATCAATCCCACCATCAAATTGCGGCAGTGGAAATTTTGTGACAGGTTTATAATCGGGTGTTATGATTTTCTTGCCATTTTTTATCCCAACAGACCTAGACCTCTCTCCAAGATCCCGAATCATCCGAAGATCATTTCAAAGGTCGATTACTTAAGATTAACGCTGGTAATCCCGTGATAATGATAAGAACTATCTCCCCCATAATGAATCATGTTTGGAAACAATCGAATTTGGGGCAAGTTGTTATTTTGAGAAGGATTTGATGGGTTGAGATAATATTCACGCTCCTCCATCTATGTTTATGGTTAATTGATAATTTGGAGGAAGTTATGATAAAGTTTTCATGATCAAAACATCACCAAATTTGTGAAATCTTCATAATATGAATTGTTGGATTCTACTCTAAGTATGAGTTGAATTGAATGATGGAATTGATTATGTATGTTATGGATTAAGGAATGTACGGTTTAAGGAATTGTGAGGTCTAATCACATAAGATTTCTCATATAAGAAAAGCCTAAGGAATCATATATGCTAGAATTTTTGAAGAACTCCTAACTAAGTTTTTATGGAAATTGTGTTTTTGGATTAGAGCCGTGAGATTGAATTAAATGAGAATTCTCTGTAAAGGAATTTAAGAATCTGAGGTATTCAAAGTTTTCAATAAAATCCTTACATGAATCTTTCTATGAAATTTGGATTCAATATTCATATCGATTTTTATGTGATATACATAAACACCCATATGAAGTGTGAATATTCATTGGACGATTGTTGCGTCAATAACAACGTATATTAAGGCATACTCTTTTATTCCTTTTGCATGATCGATGAATAAGTATAACCACAACGACGTCCCTTCAAAAGGACTCCTAAATTTAAAGTTGGTGATTACTTTTGTATCATATTGTTGCCATTTATAACACTTGTTGTTCTGTTCCCGAAGCATTTACCCGACTTGATAATCTCTTAAACCTTATGTTTCTTATGATAATTAATGACTCTCGATTAGTAATATAGACACAATTACATAACAATAATCGGAGGATAACGACCTTGAGTCATTATGATTGGTTCCATAAGGCCTTCAAAGTCTGTCGTCATTGCACTTATATATATGAATTTATATTCCTATCGAGTCGTGCTATAGTCAGCTAGGTACAACACGTATATGTGCACCCAACTGCAGTTGGTTTTGATATTACAGAGTCCAAAATTTGGGCCGGGTATGATCGAGTCTTCATCGAGGCCAGGTACGATATATATGTATTATAAAGTGAATTTCCCATAGTGAGGAAGGACATTATATTATATGGCCCCAGTGAGCGACTAGATTTTTATAGACAAGCATACATATACACTTCCATGATTATGATAGGTATGCCCTCAGAGGCTTGTTATGAGTTTCAGGTTTATTTCTCATATGTTGTACCTTATATTTATATTGGTTATCTGCCTTACATTTTCTATACATCTTTCATAGTGATGTCTCTTTCCGGCTTTCCACATAGTTGGACTTGACTTTACTGGAGTTGTCAAGCTCATTTATTCCGGAGCTGTGTAGTGAGTTGATAGGTATGACAGTTGTGCATATGTATATAGTTGGGTATGGAAAGGCCCTGTCCCGATAATTTATTGTCAGTATATTCCTTAGAGTCTTGTGGACAGTTTTGTATATGTGATAGTCGTGTGTGGCCTCGTCAGCATCTTTGGTAGATTTATTATGCTCATGTAGGCCTTGTCGGCCTTGTTATGTATATGTATTGTGTGGGCCTTTTTTGAGTGTAGGTGATTTGTCCTTATTCAGTTGAGTACATGTTAGAGGCCTCATCGGCCCCTGGGTTAGTGTACATGTCAGAGATATCCGAATTAGTAAGCTTGGGCCTTAGGGAATCGGGTGCTGGCCACCCCCCTAAGGTTGGGGTGTGACTCCTTTGAAATCCAATACAAAAGCCCGTAGCATGTCCTCGTGCATCTAGATTGTACGCTTGGTCTGACCATCGATCTATGGATGGAAGGTTGTGGTAAGGTTCACTTGGGTGCCTAAACCTTTCTGAAACGACCTCCAAAAGTGAGCCATAAGATGAGCA
Source organism: Anisodus tanguticus (assembly GCA_034509755.1). Taxonomy (NCBI): domain Eukaryota; kingdom Viridiplantae; phylum Streptophyta; class Magnoliopsida; order Solanales; family Solanaceae; genus Anisodus; species Anisodus tanguticus. The sequence goes on along the minus strand of CM067546.1, from coordinate 19,306,501 downwards.
CTCCTATCAAATATGATGGAGATGGGAACACCATGCAATCGAATTATTTTTTTAATATATAGCTTGGCATAGTCCTCAACTGAAAAAGTAGTACAAATGGGTAGAAAATGGGCTGATTTCATAAGGCTATCGCCTATAACCCAAATGGAATAAAACTTTTGATAATAACGAGGAAAGTCTGTGATAAAACCCATATTGATCATTTCCCACTTATAAGTCGGGATTTCAATTTTCTGAATCATGCCCCTTGGCTTTTGATGCTCAATCTTAACTTGATGACAATTCTGGCATTGAGCTACATATGTTGTAATATCTTTCTTCATATCATTCCACTAGTAAACCTGTCGGAGATCATGATACATCTTTGTCAAACCCGAATGAATGGAATACCTAGACTGGTGGATATCGACCATAATTTGCTCTCAGAGTCCTATATGCCTGGTAAACATAATCGACCCTAGTATCTAAGGACTCCGTCTCTTGTAAGCTCCAATATTGGCTTCTTTTGCAGGGGAATTCCCTTTTTCATTCGGACCAACTCAGGGTCATCAAACTATATTGGCTTCACCTCTGCTATCAGTGATAATCTTGCGATATTCTGCACCATTGCACCTTCATCCTATGTATCCAATAGTCGCACATTCAAGCTAGCTAGGCGATGCAATTTATTGGTTATTTCCAATTTGTTGGCTTCAACACCATCCAAAATTCCCATAGACCTGTGGCTTAAGGCATTTCTACTACATTCGCCTTGTCGGAGTGGTCTAAAATATCAACGTCATAATCCTTCAACAACTCAAGCCACCTTCTTTGCCTTAAATTCAGCTTCTTTTGCCGAAATATATACTGTAATCTCTTATGGTCCGTAAATATGTCAACATGAACTCCATATAGGTAATGATGTCATATTTGTAGGGCAAATATCACTGCCACCAACTCAAGATCAGGAGTCGGGTAGTTTAGGTGATGTTTTCTTAACTTCCTTGAAACGTATGCTATAACCTTCCCATGCTGCATCAGAGCACATCCTAGGCCAACTCTGGAGGTTTCATAATAGACCACGTACCCATCGATACCTTCTGGAAGAGACATCACAAGTGCGGATGTCAACATGTTCTTTAATTCTTGGAAACTGCACTCGCATGCATCTGACCACTGAAACGTAGTTGCCTTGTGTTAGAGCATGGTCGTAGGTCCAGAGACATAAGAAAAATCCTCCGCAAATCTTTGATAATATCTTGCTTATCCCAAGGAACTATGTACTTCAGTAGAGGTTGTGGGCCTTGGCCAATTCATTACGACCTTAATCTTCTGATTATCAACCTTGCTACGTTCTGAAGAAACTATATGGCCCAGAAAGGCAACATAGTTCAACCAAAACACATATTTGGAAAACATGGCCTACAACTTACGCCCTTGGAGAACTTGTAACACCACTCGGAGATGATCTTCATGATCTGCCTCAGTCTATGAGTACACCAAAATATCATCAATGATTATGATTACGAAGATATCTAAAAATGGCTTGAAGACCTAATTCATTAGATCCATGAAGGCCGCTGGTGCATTAGTGAGTCCAAAAGACATCACTCGAAACTCAAAATTACCATACCTGGTCTGAAAGGCCGTATTTGGGATATCTTTCACTTTTACCCTTAACTGGTTGTATCATGACCTTAAATCAATCTTCAAGAAATACTTAGCACTCTGCAACTGATCGAATAAATCATCGATCCTTAGAAGACCTTATTCAATTACCTATAATTAATATACAACCTCAAAGAATCATGCTTCTTGCGATAAAAAATATGAGCCCGCCCCATAGCGTAGTGATAGGCCTGATAAAACCTTTTTCCAATAAATCCCTCAACTGAACCTTCAATTCCCTCAGCTCAACAGGAGACAATCGGTAAGGACGGATAGATATCGGTTACGTATCTAGAAGTACGTCAATAGTAAACTCAATCTCCCACTCTGGAGGGATGCCTAGAAGCTCATCCAGAAATAGATAGGGAAACTCATTGACTACGTGAATAAATTGAAGGGTTGGAGGCTCTGCATCTGAATCCCTGACTTGAAACCAAATGATAAATATATCCCTTGGAAATCATTTTCCTGGCCTTTAGGCGTAGCTGAATTGCCTTTCCATTTGAGGGTCGGTTCGCCTGGAAAATATAATTTAATAACATTCATTCAACAATCAACGTTCGCATAACAAGAATCCAACCAGTCCATGCACATAATGACATCAAACTCAACTATAGCTAACTCGGCTAAATTGACTAAAGTAGGATGATTACAAACTGTCATGGTACAATTTTTATAAATTCGTCGTGCTACAATAATCTTACCAACCGGTGTAGCCACTTCAAATGGCTTAGTCAATAATTCTGGTTCAAACCCAAACTTGGTAGCAACAAAGGGTGTAACATAGGATAAATTGGAGCCCAGATCTATCAATGCATAAACATCATAACTGAAAACATCTAATATATCCATGACAACATCCGGAGATGACTCCATAACCTGATGACTTGATAAGGCATACATACAGTTATGGGAACCGCCTGAACTGGAGGCTCCTCATCGGCCTCTACTTCTACCTATTGGGTTCTGTCGCCCACCACTCTACGGGCATAAACTTTATGAGGATGCTGTTGTCGACCTGAGATGCACCATCTCTACCCCTACTCGGAAACTGGCACATTCAATGGCCAGGATTTCCACACCAATAACACACGTCGGCACCCTGATGACATTTCACCATATGTGTCCTACCACACTAGCCACATGGCGGCAATGGGGGCCTCACTTGGCTCGAACACCCTCATCTCTGAAAACCCGAAGCTTTCAAACTCTGCCCCTAGTACAGAGTGAACATGCCTATAATATCTAGGCTTCTGGAAATGAGATAGAGCACTATTGGCAAACCGAGGTTGATGCCTAGGGAATCATTTCCTAGAGCTACCGGATGCTTTCTCTAAGTACCTAGCTGATCAATCCCTTTTATTCAACTCCCTCTCTACATCTCTACCATCTTGATGTTGTCAATTCTAGTCCTCGAGACTCAGAGCATAGGCCTGTATCCTGGCAATATCTATGTCCTGTGGTACACTCACCAATCACATGCAAATCCAAACCTAATACAAATCGATGACTGGAGCCCTTATCATAAACATGATATTCGGGGCATACTTGGTCAAGGAAGAAAACTACAAACTATAATCCCGAAAGCTCATGCCTTTTTTCTTGAGGTTTAAGAAGTGCTCTACTATGGCCTCTTGTACCTCTAATGGGGAGTAATGATCAAGAAAAACATCTGCAAACTCTCCCCATACTGTGAGAGGTACATTTGGGCCTTGAGATCTATCCCTAGCCTCATACATAAAACTAGCCACATCATGCAATCTAAAAGAGGCCAACTCAACTACCTCTATCTATGAAAAATGCATTACCCTAAATACACTCTACATCTGATCTATAAAGTCACGTGGGTATGCACTTGGATCAATACCGATAAACACTAGAGGACTTAATGCTAGGAAATCTTGGGTCCTAGAGCTCTCTCTACCATCAAAAGACCCAACACTTGTGGAGCCCCGTATCTACCGCTTTTCTAATTTGACTATCTATGCCAATAACTTCACAACACTTTCCACACCTTTCTCTGAAGATTCAGGTGGAGGAACTGGAGGAACCAGATTCAGTAAAGCTGGAGGTATTGTACCTCCTTTAACCTTCTCTTGTGAAGATGGAACATGTGATATATGAGAGTGTGACTCTCCTTGTGCCTCAACTATATCAACTTTGTTGGGCGGGGAAATACTAGTACATTCACCCCTATCAGCACTAGCTTGATGATTGGTAGTAGCTCTCGTAGTAACTGGCATGATTGAAAAAGGGATAGAGCATGAATTAGACTCAATATCATATAACTAAGCTCTATAACACGATCTATGAAGTGAAAGAAAATTAAGCATCCCTAGATGCATGACAACCTCTTGTTTATAAGTGTGGTGCACAACACACCCATAAACAAGACTCTATTAGACATGGCTCACAAACTCCCTAGGACTGACTTGCTCCGATACCAAGTTTGCCACACCTCAAACTAGGAGGTGTGCCTAGAACCCGGTGTTGTACTGTCTCGAGTGTACCACTCTGATAACTAGGATACAATACAAATGACAACACTATGGGAGGGCCGAGAAAGATACAATCTATAAGACAAATTGTAATACAACCTTTGAGGGAGAACATAGAAGGATAAACCTAACATATGTATATAAACAAGACCGACAAGGTCGCAACACAGGTTAACAAAAGACAACGTGGCCGACAAGGCCATATATCAACACTTGTATATACTAGACAAGTCTATGAGACACTCCGAGTACTTGTACTGTCATATGGTCGGGACAAGTCCCCGACCTACCCATTATGAACATTTTTATCAAAACATACTCAACATCTTACCATTAAGCTTCGGGAAAGATGAATCTTACTCATTGATGACAGAACTCGACAACTCCTACTGTAGTAGTCTATCAGGGCCCCTATCAGAACATACGGCATGAACACATAGCCAATATGAACTAATTCCCAAAAATTATACAAAGCCATGTCTAGAATAATTTCCCTTCGGACCACATAGGTTACACCAATTATATATGCAACAGAGGTCATACAAAATATGCACGTAGCAAACACCATAATAGGAAGCCTTAGATGTTTCACTTTCCCTCTTATCATTATTAATATTAAATCACAGTTCACAACAATGAATCATGTAGAATGTGTATGAATGATATGCATGTATCAATCTCAAGTGTAAACCACAATCAATCCCAATCGTTCCACACATTGACACATATCACGATATCAATATCAAGTTAAGTCATTCCCTGTACCTATGATAATGCCAAGATAACTGAGAGACAAATATATCACAATCACGACAAGTCCACAAATCAGTCAACAATACCAAACCTAAGTAATCCATCACAACTTCACACCCGAAGGTGTACATGCTTTCTCTCATAATAACTAACTCTATATATGTTTTGCTAACCGAAACCAAAGCAGAAGGAAAGCCGTAAGCTACCTTGATGCCGAGTTGCCGCCACGAATAATCAAACCTTAGCCTTGCCTTTACGGAGAGCTTCTATGTAATCAAAGTCTATCGATTATCGAATTCTAAGTTAGAAACGGAAATTAACAATCCTCAAATTGCTAGACTATTCTTTGAATCCAACCAACTATGGGAAAAAAAGGGAAATAGGCCCGCAAGGGTCAAATGGTAATTTCAAATGTGGAATTAGGAATCTGACATTACAAATGCCTATTACTATCCTCCAATTGCTAATTAAGATATTAAAACCATCAATTCCAACATTAGAACTAAAACCCTAATTATTCAAGATCACAAACCTAAGCTAAATGAGAGATTCTAGTTGTAACTCATGAATTCATGTAATACCACTATAATGCAAGCATGTTTTACCCATAAAACTGATTAGAATAGTCTAGAAGTCAAACACTTAATTTAGATCTAGACGGTCATCTTCTCCATTAAACCCTTACCATTTTCCACTATAGATTTCAAGCCTAGGAAATAAATAAGCAAAGAATGATGAAAGGGAACTTACCCCAAAGGTGTAATAGCGTCAATGTCTCTTGAAATCACCTCTAATAGCTCTCTAGCTTGAGGTTGGGAAAGATAATATTATAATTCTTAAATGGGATACTAAACGCCACTGGTACAACTATTTCCGCTCCCGCACACTTGCCTCTACAGAGAATAAACCTATTGGGACAGATTCCCCTTAAGTCTATGATCCTCACTTTTGCAAGCCAGGCCTCGTTGTGGAGGACTCACAGAGGTGGGAAAAGTCTTGCCGTTGTGAGAACATTAGAAACCAGAAAAATCTATTTTTTCACAAGTTTCACCCAAAATCCCGACATCAACCCGAGGCCTCTCGGACACAAACTAGAATTCACACACACATAAAAATTTCTATAAACTCACTCGCTGCCTCAGAATTCCGAATGGAGGTCTAATTGACCAAGTCAACCCCCAAATAACTTAAACCAACAATCAAACTAAAGACCTAAACGCTCTCGAGTGTCTCATGAACCAAACTGAATAGCCTACTAAGTCATAATTGACCCTATGGACCAATGGAATCAACGAAATTCCAAAAAATGTTCGTTTACTCAAAAGTCATCTTTGGTTCAAACATTTTTCAATTTAATGCTCAACTGCTCAAAAGTCTCACCATAACTCGTCTGATGACCTCGGGAACCGGATCAACTGGGGTAAATTAGTCAAAAGTGTGATAAATACCAAATGGATCATTACATCAGATACCAATTAAACAATATTTCATCCTCGAATGATGAAAGATAGTACAAAAGCTGACGTTAACAAAAAAATCCTTAAAATAACAGCACGGAAGACTCCACGGCATGAAGAAGGCAAAATCACTACTCGTCCCCCTTAACGGTCAAAACTTCCTCTAACTTAGCTCAGAGACCCAATTTCCATATTTCCAAATTCGAATTTCTTTCCCTACCGATTCCTGAATATAAGAACTGCTTTTGCTAGAATTATTTGATTCGATATAACTGAACGCGATCAATAGGTCCCATAAATATTCATCAAAACAACACAAACCATTATAAATAGACACAATCATATCCCACTCTGAAATGGTAAAATATTTTATTTCCGCTAACTTTTCTTTCACCCTTCTATAGATGTCCTTCACACCATGATTTATTAGAAAGACATAAACACAAGCCCAAAACCATGACTTACCCTTTCTTGAAGGAATCTTTGCTTCATCGGAGCAATCCTAAGATGTTCCATCAAATTGATCTTACTCATAGCTTACTCTGCTAGTTCCAAATTTCGTAGGACACCATCTGATCACTCTAAAGACCTCTCGCGACCATAGTACCTCCTGAAATCATTACCAAGTAAATACGTAACCCATTACATCTGTCAGAGTAACTACTCTTGGTAAAATATCATTAGTGCACTCGCAAACCATGATAAAGCTCGGTAAACCTGTCATACCTTAAATCTAAACTAAAACTTATCCAATCCGTGAAGGTGATTTACTTGGACCCGTATGTTCTCCTGGAAATATAAACATAGTCCATGAAGCTACAATAAAACAATTTTGACCGAAATGGATGCATAACCCCTGATAACCCCTGAATACTACCAATAGTCACTCAAACTGACTCCAACCTTTGTGGTGGACAATTCCAATATATTCCTCATGTGTAATCAATCATTTTAGTCATTCAAAACTCCAAAAGTTGAGTCCTATCCGAGTTGTCAACTTAGTACCGAATAACTACACCTTATGCTTGCAACCTTCACGTTTCTCAACCTTTACCCGATATGCAAATCTGATACACCTTGAATTTTTCGAAGAAAAACATGTAGCCTCATATAATCCCCCTGTAACCGTCGAATCTCCCATTGTAACATGTTACACCCCATAGTTTAACGTTCTGTCGCATCGTTAAATGATACTTAAGTCCCGGGAAGAGGTACGACCATACAAAAGGATAACCAAGGTGTATAACTTGTTTATGGAAGCTTTGGAGTGGTTGAAAGTTAAACAGATCCAAGAAAATATGTTTTGAAAAAATTGTAGACTAGGGTAATTTGACGGGATAGTTGACAGACAGTCAAAAGGATTGACGGGATAGTTGACGGACCAACAAAGGGATTGACGAATCATCAAACATCCAAGGGATCCATCAAAAGGCCTGAGAATTTCTTATCTCAGGTGGTAGATCAACGATTTGGATTGATGGATCATCGATTATTCGATGGATCATCGATCTCACCGTCGAAGTACGGAAGTTGAATTTGTTTTGACGGGTTATATATGGGTTGAACGATTTGGGAGTTCATTTTCCTCCATGATCAGACCTAAAACATCCTAAAAATCCTCTCTAAGGTTCCTAATCAATCCAAGGTCAATTTCTAAGAAAATTACGTAAGATTAATACTAATAATCCCATGATAATTATAGGAACTATCTTTGTTGTATCGAGTAGGGTTTGGAAACCCTAGAAATTGGGGAAAGCTACAATTTTGAGAAGGTTTAGCTGCGTTTCGGTAAGAATTATCCTCTGTTATCTATATATGCAATTAATTAATGATTTAGGATAAGTTGTTAAAGATGTTTCGTAACCGAAACCCGTAAGCGTATGAAGTTAAGAATTGTTGAGTTATGGGTTGTTTTTGTTGGAATTGTATGTTGAAATTGATTAATATATTGATTGTTGGTATTGTAAACCTAATAGGGTATATTTCAGAATATTGTGTGGCCAAATTACATAAATACCCCTTTCGTCAAACAAGAATATTAACCTTTTTAAGTCAAGGTGATCGGTAAGATACCTAAGTAAAGTTCCTTATCTAATATTGACTAGATTTTTATATGAATCCTTGATTTTTATAGATAATCAGTCGTGATGAGTATGAGAGCTTAGAACATGACATATAGCTTCATGAATAAGGTATGTAAAGGCTATCATTTTCTTAGTTTTTGGCATGATTCCTTATGAGCTAGTTCCGATTCTAGCACACAAGATATGCTAGCCACAAGAATCGTAATTGGCCTATCATGACCCTATTCCAGTAATCTTTCCCTATTGAGAATGAGTCATAGTAGCCATGTTTAGCTATGTAACTAGAAACAATAGAAAGAATGACTAGAAGCTAAAGAGAAGTAGAGTTGCCTTCAAGGCTAGGATTTCATTTGGTGCTATGATACAAATGGCCTTCGGGGCTATACAAATATGCTCATTGCCCTCGGGGCTATACAAATTGTCTTCGATGCTATTGGCCATATAGATTGACTTCGGGGCTAAGCAGACGTGTGCTCGCCTATGGGGCTATAAAAGTACAACTTGCCTTTGGGGCTATGCATTCATATCTAAGTGCCTTATATGAGGCTAAGTAGAAGATATTAGGTCACATTGATAATAGACAACAGAAGCAGGTAAGTGTAGCCAATTCTACTTTCAATAGATCTTTATTTTATATTATATTGCTTATATTTCAGTTTAGTTATGTTTCAGTCGCCTTACATACTCGGCACATTATCTCATACTGATGTCCCTTTTCCTGTGGACACTGTGTTTTATGCCTAAAGGTTCAGACAGGTTGCAGGAGAGATCGCACCAGTAGGACCCACTAAGTATTAGCTTTTGTGATAAGCTCTAGGACATCTGGAGCTACCAAGTCTAGTTTTTTTTGAATGTTTATAGAGCACAGGTAGGCCGTGGCCCTGTCTCAGTCATGATACAGTTATGAATCGCTAGAAGCTTGTAGACGTGTTTGTACTTAGTAATGTTGTCATGGTGGCCTCGCCGGCCATTGTATATAGTCTATTTTGGATTTTGCTGCGTGCAGGGAAGACGTTAGGCCATGTTGACCTCCCATCCATGTATATATATGTGCAGCGATAGTCTCACTTTAGTCATGTTAATTTCTAATTACCGATATTTTAGTCCACGACCTTATCGGCCAAAGTTATGATTGTGATTTGTTTGTAGGGCCTTATGGGCCTAGTCGACCCTTAAGGCTCAGAATATGAGTTCTATTGTATTCTTGGACCTAACAAGGTGCCGGGTGACAGCAACGCCTCACCTAGGTTTGGGATGTATCATAACAGCTTCATACGTATATCACCATTTCAAAAGCATCAATATTGCAATCTCTTGCATCAACCTCGCACAACTATTCCTAGGCCCTTAATATCCAAAAGTGCTCACCCAAGCCATCCATTCAATATTACCTGTAACACAATACACAACCACGAGTACAATCTCATTTCAGAATATATCTCTAGCCCTCACATGATAGGGATATACACAATTCATTTCTCTTAACCATACTAATTCATCCAGTGAAGAGTGTTACGAGACATCCCAACAGCGCAACACACAAGACACTTCCCTCAAACTTAACATGTCGGTTACCTGAACTTTCCTTTTCACTCGTACTTGTTCACGAAACCCCACTAAACTTCCATCATATCACTTAGTCTATTTTTGTGGAATCCCTTCTTTAAGCATACTTAACAATCACACCTCATCTGAAATAAGCAAGAAAACAATACCATAATCCACAATGACCAAAGATGTATCTTATTTTTCCTGATTCTCGATCAACTATACTTATCTTTACTATTCAATTTCCTCGATTCCAATGAAATCAAAATCATCATCACCGTCTAACCAATTCTCAAACCCACTTAACTCTAACATTGAATACTTTCTAAATCCAACGTATCACATACACAATCGTATTAATGTCCTCATGTACCTCCACTAAGGTACCTTTGCTCAAATTCCCTTAACTCAAATTCCTAAATATTCTCTACAACTCAAATTAATTTTAACCTCATCATTGATTTACCACTTTGAAGGTCCTAATTTTCAAACCAGAACACCTCTAACCGTTCGCAGGATTATCCCTTTCACACTTGTTCAACACTAGAGTCATTTTTACTAGTTAACCACTATCTCCTATAAGCCCACGTCATAACCAAAAATATAAACTCGACACTGAACCCTTATATCTATTCTACCGTTTATGACCACAACATAATCCTCAAATCAACTAGATCTTGATTTCACGATCTACTTATCATTCCTCTAAACACTACAACCCAACGAACATACCCTTTTCTGAAGGACCAGGACCACAGTTGCCCAACATCTTAAGTCTCCACTCGTCACAAGTAGCATTGCTTTATGATCTAGGACTGATAACCAGTTTCTTGAAAGAACCCACAAACCACTACCATATAGTCACGTCGTAGTCCTACTTAAATTTTCATGACCGAATACAAAATCCACTCTCGTACCTATTGCAACCTTATCATGGAAAACACGTCAGATACTAATTTTTTCCTTCCTAATAACAGATTAGTCTATCCAAATATTCATCCTTACGCCTCTATCCCATTAACACGAATACTACTCATGCCAAAATACCCTAAGAAATATTTCTTCGCTACACATTTCCCACAAAAATCATCCTTCATGTCCTTATTCTCAAATTCTCTTATTTATTACACGCGGTCGCTATACCTTTGCCAAATATGATGATCCTTACTGAATTTATACTTGTCCCCATATACGGACATCTAATACCATGCCCTTAATAAATCTTTGACCTCAAACCAATCATTTTTGTTAAGCCATAAATGCAATTTTGCGACTTCCGAGCAACCCAACAGTAAAAACATGAAAATCATGTGACCCTCTGTACCATATCTCCTATTTCTCAAGAAACCCCCATAATAAATGAGTCAACCTACGACCCCACACAACTAAATCCCAAGTCATAGCTAGAAACTGAACTTGGTCATGCATCTGAATTAGGTTAACCCATGTTGTACCATACCACAATACGTCATAGACAAACCGTTCGCATAAAAAATTGAGGATGAGTTCCCACCTTCCGTGGGTGATTAGGAATACCAATTGGAATCAACTAGATACCAATTTGAATGAAGTAGCACGAAAGAATGAAAGAATTCAAAGTTTTCTAAATGTCCTATAGTCTCTCAATTATAAGTGTGGCGCGCAACACACCGATAAGTAGGACTCTACTAGACATTTCTCTTGTACTTATATACCGTGTAACCTAGGGCTTTGATACCAACTTGTCATGACCCAAATCACTGATTTTGCGGGCACCTACCCTTTTCTCCTGGTAGGCGAACTCGTCCCTTACAAATTCATCAAATAACATAAATAAATAAAAAGAACAATAGAAGACTAAAAACATAAATCTATGATAAAGAGGAATACAACAACTACCCAAGGAATCTGGTCTGAATAGTACAAGAGTTATTAGGTATCAACTTGAAAAAAAATTACAACGACAACATGAATACCGCTTCCATTTAGTATCAGTACAAACACTATGTACTAGTAGGTATCATAGGCTGGCAACAATTAGCTAACATATATAAATGAAGAAACTGAAGAATAGGCATGCTCGTAGTCAAGTACAAACATTATCACTGTCCAATAGTAAACAACCCAAGTATAGAGTATTCAGACATAATCCCAGAAATACGAGAATGAAGTAATCACTAAGCACATTGTAAGACTTTTAGTAATATAAATCACACTAGATCTCAATAATCTATAGTCATAGCCTCGGCGGAATCTCTAGTCCTTGAATCCATCAAGTGTCTAAGTAAAAGACAAACAAGCCTACAACATCTCTATGAGTTAACAACCAAGGAAGCAAGGAGAAAACATATCATGCAATACAACAGCCAGAATCAGAGATGTGAGTGGATGTAATATAAATGTATATGTGATACAATACAATGCACTGGCCACCTATCTCATATCGTACATACATGCTCTGAGCGGAATATCTCTACGTCCCACAAGTCATGACCCATGGGGGACCCACAAAGTCCATGTACCAGTCACTTCGTATCACACAGTCTGGAGATGACTCTACCACCAACCACACTGTTAGCCATTCCGCACACAGCTTAGAGATGGCTACCCAATCAATATGTCATAAGAATCAATGTTATTTATTCCTCACTTATTACCAACACACCAATCACAGGTACTACCAATGTATCATGGAATCACAATCACGTCAATCATATGTAATATGAATGTATCATGGAAATGAGGATGAATGCATGTATGAAATGTCAAATTCAACACTAATAATGAGATGAATAAACATAACAACATTTGTAAATCAACTACCAATCTGAACTAATTCCCAAATACTGTACAAAGGCACATCCGGAACAATTTCCTTTCGGACCACATAGGTAACACCAATTATATATTCAATAGAGGTTATATGAAATATGCACATAGCAAACACCATAATAGGAAGCCTTGGATGTTTCACTTTCCCTCTTATTATTAATAATATCAAATCACAGTACACAACAATGAATCATGTAGAATGTATCTGAATGATATGCATGTATCAATCTCAAGTGTAAACCATAATCAATCCCAATCGTGCCACACATGGACACATATCATAATATCAATATCAAGTTATGTATTTCCCTCTACGCATTATAATTCAAAGATAAGTGAGAGACAACTATATCACAATCACAATGTGGAAATTAAGTGGAAATCTAATGTCAACATTAAATAGTCAAGCCAATAAATCACAAGAGACAACAAGTCTACAAATTGGTCAACAATATCCAACCTAAGTAATTCATCCCAACTTCACACTCGAAGGAGTACATGCTTTCTTTGACAATAACTAACTCTACATATACTTCACTAACCAAAATCTAAGCAGAATGTAAGTCGTAACCTACCTGGATGCCGAGCTGGAGCCACAAATAATCAAACCTTAACCTTTCCTTTTCAGAGAGCTTCCAAATAATGAGAGTCTATCAATTATCAAATTTTAAGTTATAAATGAAAATTAACCATCCTCCAATTACTAGACTATTCTTTGAATCAAACTAACTATGGGGGAAAGGGGGAAACATGCCCATAAGAGTAAAATGATAATTTCAAAGATGGAATAAGGAAACTGACATCACAAATGCCTATTACTATCCTCCAATTTCTAATTAGGCTATTAAAACCATCAATTCCAACATTAGGACCAAAACTCCCAATTTATGATTGAACCCTAATTATTGAAAATCGCAAACATAGGCTTAATTAGAGATTCTAGTTATAACTCATGAATTTCTGCAATACCACTATAATGTAATCAAGTTTTACCCATAAAATTGATTAGAAAAGTCTAGAAGTCAAACACCCAATTTATATCTAGAGGGTCATTTTCTCCATTAAACCCTTACCAATTTCCACCATAAATTTCAAGCCTAGGAAGTAAATAAGCAAAGAATGATGAAAGGGATCTTACCTCAAAAGCCTAGGAGAGGTATTGGGATTGATTTGGGTGAGAATTGAGGATTCTACATTAGAAAACCCAATTTAAATCCTTAACAACAACTGCACCGACGTAAAATAATGGTCCATTTGATGGACCGTCAAACGTTCGATGGTCCGTCAACCTTCTCGTAAAATTTCTAGGAAAATTGACGGTCACCTTGGGCAATTTGATGGTACATCAACTCCACCATCAAACTGCCTAGTTTCCTATTTTCGTCGAAACGTACTTCCTTCAATCCGTTTAACTCCCAAACAATTCGGTACCTCCATAAACAAGCTATAAACCTTCATTATCCTTATGTAAGGTCATACCCCTCCCCGGGGCTTCGGTATCCATTGATGACATAACATAAATCAAAATTTATCGGATGTAACATCCTCCCCCCTTACGAGCATTCGTCCGCGAATATTGAAAATATTCTAACTTCCAAGATTTCCAAAAATTTTGGCAAAGTTTCCTTTGTACATGATTAGCTAAAACCTGTCAAACAACCCAAACATATATCAAATGACACACAGGGCAACACAATATTAAAATAGCATCAATCGGCCTCACACGACCGCTTATACTTGAAGAAATTAAAAAGGGTTCAGCCATAACATACCTTAACATCTTATTGTGGACATCCAAGTTACACTTATTACGTTTGATTCACAAACATGTATTACAGAGGGTACATGGTCCAAATCGATACATCGAATAGGATAGAGGAATTATATCGCATGAATACTAATATAGAGATAGAATCTGGATCTCTTGAGTAGATCTATTCTTAGGTTATGTGACCGTTCTAATAAATTATATTTTGCGGACTAAGGACTATCTATTTATGTCGTTCAATCAGATTACATTGATTTAGGTCATTATATTTTGACCTTTGGGCTACAGCGTTTTTTGTGTGTTGTAATGTTCATCTTATGATGGATTTAGATATTCATACTCATAGGAACTAGGCGTAAGATGATGGTAAAGATTGTGTCATGATTGTCGCCAAAGTTGAGGATGTATAATTTGTGGAGTTATTCGTATCCATTTTTCCTATGCTTTTCTTATCTCTCCTTCATGATAGTGTCTTATACGACACATAAATTCTGAGCAGCCTACTGGTTCAAAAACTCCCTTCATCCATACATCTCTTCCCCACTCTTATTTGGAGTATTTTCTGAATAAACGTCTCCAATTGGGACTATGCTCTGCTCACTGGTTACTCTCTTTTTCAACTGGGTTCGATATTATTACCCTGAGTACTCATTAACAAAAAAAAATCCCTTATCAAGTTGAATCTTGCTTCCCACACCACATCTATTAATTTGTTTCCTCGTTGATCTAAGTATTCTTTCATAATTTGTTTTTTCGAATCTGATATCGTTACTTCCGGTTCCTTTCTTTTCATGTGACATTGATAATAGTTCTACTCTTTTGTCATGTATAATTAGTTATTTACTGATCTGACAATATGTCTCTTACTAGTCATCAATCCTTATTTCAAATTTCTTCCAAATTCTATACATTCACCCTCGGCCTGGGTTCAGTAGGCCAACCTGAAATCTTCATTGGTCATCTTAGGATGGGATATATGGAAATTTTTAATACTCAGGGCTTCTTTTAAACTAGTCCTTGGATTAGTTGGTTGTCTTAATGAGCGATTGTACACTGTCTTGAGATAGTTTTAACAATAAACCTTTGACAAAACTTTTGATTGTATAGCCAGACTTAGTAATTACAGTGCGTACCGATGAGTTATTTTGGCATTAATATTCCGATTAGGTAATGGACCTTAAAGATTCCTGGTTCACTCAATTATCCATATGTAATACCCATACTTCAAAAGCAATTCTTCTTTCAATGCTGCTACTTGATACTCATAATCCTCGGATCGTTGATAAGGTTCCCATTATTTTCTCTACTACATCTCACAATACTTCTTAATGGGGCTTTAGATGAGATTCTTTGTCTTGACGCTCCTCAATTCCCAATATAAGGAAGAATTTATTTAACCATAACATCAAAGGGTATCACCCAGTTTCTATTATGGTTGGCCATCTGTTATATCTTTGGGGCGGTCCTTTTCAGTGACTTCTTTAGTGACTCTCGTTATTCCACAGTATATGGCCCTATGGTCCATTACCTTCCTATTCTTTACATCTGATCCTCTTGTTTCTTACAGTGTCTAGAGTTTGTATACTTATTGGGTGATGCCTATGTAGTCCGAGATATACTCATCTTTCCTTTGTCATACCTCATATTTGCTCAAGTATCCTCTTTGGATTTATATCTTTGTCAAATACTCAAAACAAGGCATTTTCTTCTTTTCGGCGTTGTTTCTTCTTTTATTTCCCTTATTACTAGAGCATCTACTATACCCAATGGCTTCGGACTCATGGTTTCCCAAAAATGATATTTCTTTCATACTAAAAGCACATATTTGCCTTGTGTAACCTCAAAATCTCTTATACTTCACATTCGACCATTCATTCATTCGGTATTTCTTGTACATCTATTTCTTCTTTAACGTACTCATGCTATCTTCTGTATCATTCATGCTAGGAGTCATCCCCTTTTATTTTTCGCTAAAGGCTTTACTTTTGCATGATGTTGATCCACTAGATTCCATTCGTACTTACCGTATTTTAGTCAATGTTGTCATCCTTGTTCCTCAATTTGTCTTCATTTGTACTGTTGTACTTATCTTTATGATCATAGTATTATTCTTCTTGTGAGGTCTCAAGTTCATTCGGCAGTTAAAATTTTTGTCACCAGCTATTCGTTTATATTTTGCTTCCTCATTCTTATTCTTTAGCTTTTTTCCTTATCATTTACTTTAGACCATCTCTTCATTGCTCCACCCTATACCCACGCCGGACTTCACTCATGCTTACTCCCACTCATATTTCTTTAAATTCCTTACCGGTATTCCCGACGAACCTAAGGCTTGGCATACTTAATTCAAGTCATAGCTGGATTCATCCTTGTTGGTAACTTCGGGCTTTCTCCCCTAAATTGGTACTAGAATTATTTTCTATCCGTTGTCCGACCACTCAACTTAGCTATTATTGTTTGGGATTTCCTTCATAGATTCCTCATATTGGCGTACTTTCGGTGTCGTCACTTATGGCCGTCAAAATCTACATCTTTAGCTCTGGAAGCTTAAATAGCACTTTTTTACCTGTACGCCAACATTTTATTGGTACCTTTGTTGCTTGGAGGTCTCACTCCAATTCCTTTGTCGATCATCTTACTATTACAGAATCTCTATTGATCCTCTTGTGAAATGTATTTCCTTAACTTTGTCAAGTTATCATAACACTTCTTTCTTGAGTTTACCACGCATCTGTTTATCATTTGTCATTGCGTATCTATTGATCATATCTTCATTGCTAATTATTTCCACTTAATGTCAAGAACTCTACCGTTTGTCTTCGGTAAAGAAGGTATATCACTTGCCTTTAATTGACAACTCTCATACCGTTCAACAGTTACTCCTGAATAGTTTTATCCTTATACAGGGATTTGAGATTACTGATCAACGTAAAATTTTCTGAGTCCCTTTTTTCTTACTTTCACTGTCTTCTGAATGAAACCTTAGGTAACTCACTCTCATAATTATTTTCCCTTATTACTCTTTTAGAGTCCCCCTTTGTTCTTTGAACTCGTGAATCTTCCTTACTCGGTTCATGGTTATATATCTTCGGCGTCCCTATATTTGTCATGCTACAGAGTCTAAGAGCGTTGGATACGTCCGTAGTCAATAAATAGCTTATCCTAAATTGGTGTACTTAGATCCTTAAACATAATATAAATCTCACTTACCACCTTCAAATCCTAGTGTCAATTTACGGTTATGTCTTGTATGACGCAATCCGTATATCACTAATAATTGACTATTAATAGACAAACAAAACTATGATTAATAAAGTTATCAACATACCTGATTGATTACATGATTCTAGATAACATTGGAACCGGCTTCTCTCCATGACTCAACGTAGGGAATCTATACACTTTATGGCTCCAGCTCCCACACCAAATACATCCCTCAATTTCACCTGGTCATGGCCCGCAATGCACTTGTCCACACTGATGACATAACGACTGAAATCTCTTGGGACATTCCCTAGCCCTATGGCATAAACCTCCATATCAAGAATATAACTCAATATCGGATAAACATACTCCATCATGTGTACTACTCCCAACATCTTCTGGTACTTATCTGATTGCTACTCAAGAGCTTTGATTTGATGCCTCTCTCAATATCAATTCTTCTGCATTTGTGTCAATCCCAAATCTTCCAGTTTGTTTGTTGGTTATTTCCTCCCCACTTCTACTTCTGAGGGGTGAGCCTTGGTTAACTAATGTCCATGATAATAGGCTTCTGAGCCTCTCTAAAGGTCTATCCTGTGACGGTATCTGAGCATTATCCTTCTCTGGAAAGATAACAGGAGGTGTTGTTGCATACACATGACCACTCATACCCAACCCAAATGTTGATTGTTGTGGTGATGGCCTCTGTATTGTATGGGCTTTCTAATAATTTGGCACTACTACTGGAATTGGTGGCACTCGAAAGGGTGATTTCTCATCGATCTCATATGGGTACTCTTCCATAGATTTATCCTCAGACGGATTTTACTCCATAGATAATGCTTTGTCCATGGACGGGTTTTCTTTTATTGAATAACATACATCTCTTATTGGAGTTCTTATATTCCTCGGATTCATTCTGGTGGGTGGTTGTTGCCTAGTACCTTCTCTCGCATTCCTAACCCATTTCCTGCTATCATAACATTCCCTGGATCTCAGCATTACTGAATAGAAAGATCAAGAGGAAAATATAGGGATTTAGTGACTTATAACTTTGCTTCTATTGCACGATCTAGATTTTTAAGAAAGGCAACATCTTGAATGCCATGTAACCTCTTGTTTATAAGTGTTGTGTGCAAGACACCGATAGGCAAGACTCTACTAGACACGAATTTTAGACATCACTAGGACAGACCTGCTCTGATACGACTTTGTCACACCTCAACCTTAGGGGGTGTGGCCGGCGCTCGGCGCCTTATGGACCGAGCTTACTAATGCTAATACCTGGGAGATATACCACAACTCGTAGGCCGATAAGGCCTTAGACACATACTCCACTGAATACAGACATAGCCACATACACTAAGAAAAACCCCAAACCATGCATATATATAACAAGGTAGACATGTGCATAATAAATCTACTAAAGAGTGCGACAAGGACACACATACACAATTGTTTACAAGACTCTTAAAAGTATACTGACAACAACTGGTCGGGACAGGGCCTCACCATACCCAACTATATACATATTCATATTCATATTTTTCATACCTATCAACTTACTATACAACTCCAAAAGAATGAAGGGTGACGACTCTAGCTGGGTCAAGTCTTACTGGGATAAATCATCTGCTACTCTATCCATACCTTTGGACATCTGATGTAGTATCTGTACCTGCAGGCATGAAAGGGACATCCGTCCGAAAGATGCATTGAATATGTAAGGCAGATAACTAATATAGACAAAAGATATTTCATAAGATATAAGAGTACAAAAGTCAACATGAAACTCATAAGAAGCCTCTGAGGGCCTAACTAACACAATCATGAAGATGTATGCATGTTTGTAAAAATCAACCCACTCAGTGGGGCCATATAAAGTAATATCCAACCTCTCTTTAGGGCTAATCATGTTATAGTACATATATATCATACCTGGCCTCCATGAGGACTCTGTCGTACCTAGCACAATTTTGGGACTCACTAATATCAAAACCAACCGCAGTTGGGTGAATATCTTTATGTCGTACCCAACCTACTATAGCGCGGATCGGTAAGAAAATAAATACATATATACGTGCAATGCATGAGCGATTCTGAGGGACTTACAGAATCAATTGGAGTGACTTAAGGTTATTATTTTCTGATTATCATTATGTAACTGTATATGTATCATTAACTAAAGGTCATTAATGATCAGGAGAAATACAAGATTTTAGAGATTATCAAATCAGGAAAATGCTTCTGAAGTAGAACAACAAGAGTTAGAAATGATAACAATATGGTGCAAAAGTAATCACATGTTTTAAATTTAAGAGTAGATTTCCTTCTTTGAAGGGACGTTGTTATGGTTATCCTTGTTCATCGATCATGACAAAAGAAAAAGAGTATGCCTTAACATACCTTTTCCTTGACACAATAATCATCCTACGAGTCTTCTCTCCTCTTATGGGTGGTCATCTACATCACATAACAAGTCGACATAAATATTGAATTCAAATTCCATAGAAACTTTGCTTAAGTATCTTATCGACATCCTTAAATACTTTGTGTTCTTAGACTCCTTTACAAGGGATAGTTACATAATTTAATTCCACGGATTAATCCAAATGCAATTTCCATAAAACCTTAATTAGGTGTCATTCGACAATTTTAGCATATATGATTCCTTAAGCTTTTCTTATATGCAAGATCTTATGTGATTCACCTTCAACACCCTTCAAGATGAACTCTCCTTAATCCATAACATACACAATTAATTCCATCATCTAATTGAACTCATACTTAAGGTAAAACATACCAACAATTCATATTTGAGAAGGTTTTTATAATTTTTGCGAAGTATTGATCATGCTACTTTTTCATAACATGCTCCAAATCAACAATTAATGACAACAATAAGTAAAGTAGGATAAAATATACCTTAACACATCATAATTCTCACAAAAAAATAAGTCACTTCATTCCAAAGATTTCTGAAATCAGTTCCTCAAGAAGGCTGCAATTCCTACGATGATCACGGAGTTTGTCACACAATTCTTGTGGATTTAGCTTTGGTTTAGACTTGGGATGTTGGGGGTATGACAGAGTGATTTTAGGAGAGGTATTGGGACTGATTTTAGTGAGAAATAAGGGTTCTACATCAGAAATCCCAATTTAAACCCATAACTAGAACTGCACTAACGTAAAACGACAGTCCATTTGATGGACCGTCAAACGTTTGACACTCCATCAACCTTCCCGTCAATCCTCCAGGAAAATTGATGGTCACCTTGGGCAATTTTATGTTCCATCAATGTATTTGACGGTCCGTCAACTCCACCGTCAAACTACCCAATTTCATGTTTTCATCAAAACGTACTTATTTTATTGCATTTAACTCACAAACACTCTGGTACCTCCATAAATAAGTTGTAAACCTTTATTATCCTTATGTATGGTAATACCCCACCCCAGGGCTTCGGTATCCATTGACAACACAGCGGAATACAAAACATACAGGGTGTAACACTAGTGTCACAAGTTTTATGCCAAAATTTGTAAATGTGAGTTCCGATTGAACATTGTAGCTTTTTTGGGACACATAGTATCGGGCGAAGGCATTAAGGCCAATAGTCAGAAGATTGAAGTCGTAAATATGCCAAAGTTTCTATTGACGTTTCACTAATGAAGTTTACCCATAAGGCAGCATTTACCCATAAGGCAGCTAAATTTCAGTGGTTAGATGCTTGTGAGAAGAGTTGATGTAATAAATCCCACAGACTTGAACTCTCGAACTAAGCCAAGAGGTGTTTTGCTAAGAGTTCCAAAGTTGGCCCATCAATCTACACTTACATGCCTAATATGGCATGGAAAATGGAATGGAATTGGAGTTGTCACGTGATGACCTAAGAAACATGTTTTCTGTTTGGCCTTTGTATGTAGGTCTTGGCCGAAGGCCATGTTTGTTTTTCTTTTAGCTTGTCTTTATTTCCTAGCTTAGCTTTTAGTTCTTCTTAGGACATATTTAATGTAAAATTTAATAGGACAAGGATGTAAGGGAAATGGATGACTAGGCCGAGAGGACAAGTTGAAAAGGACAAGAGGATGTCTAGATCGTGTGAAAGGAATTAAGGCAAGATGGCAAGGACAAGAATGATCTAAAAGTTAAGGCTTCTAAGAATACAGTTCATGAACCAACTAGTTCATGAATTTGACTACATTTAAGGCTCCAAATTAGGCCAAAGGAAGATCAAGAGGTGGCCGAAATGTTCATCCAAGCAAGTAGAAGGAATGGAAGCTTCCACACCTATTCCAAGAAGATAACATTTATGAAGAACTCAAGTTCATGCATTGTTCTTCATGGGAACCACAAAGGCGGTGTGAAAGAATTGAATTCATCCTTTGTCTCCAAGTCAAGCCCAAAACCTTTCCCATTGTACAAGCTAGGCCGAGACACCCTTGCCCCCAAGTTAACCCAAACCCGTTCCCATTTGTCCCCACTAGGCCGTGTAGTTTGTCGCTTTAATGTGTCTTCTAGAATGGTCCATTTTCTACTATAAATAGGACTCTTAGGAACTTGTAAATATAGAGAGAGTTTGATTATATATAAATAGGTGAGTGTTTACTCACAAAGCTAAGTCTTTCAACCCGGGGTTGTTGTTCTTAATTGGTTCTCCGGGATGACCTTTTGTTCTTGTGTGAGCCAAACCCCTTAGTGTAAGTTGAAGCTAGGAATGTGTGATCTAGTTAAACCCAAGCTAAGGTTTATCTTTGGTGTAAGTTTGGTTAAGACTTTGTGACTTAACTAAGCCCAAGCTTCAGGAACCCCCCTTTGGTGCGAGTGAACGTTAGAACTTGTGTGATCCAACCAAGCCCAAGCCTAGGGTCTATCTTAAGGTTTCCGACCGCCCTTACTTGGTTCACATTCGGGCTTGTACTTAGCAACCCCGATCAAGTCCTTGTAGAGTTGGTCACCCTCATCTTGGTGTCGATTCGGGCATTAAAACCCCCGCGTCATTATCCTTGTTCCATATCGACCGATTGTAACTTAGTTGTACGCGGACTTGCTTCTAGCATTCCGTGTCCATTCCTCATCCAAGTTACTTTTTTATTTATTCCACCACAATCTACAACATCTCACAAACATCCCTGCAAAAGGCCACTTCCCAAAACCACCCGCAACACCCGCAAAGACAACCAACCACACCAACGTCTCCACCGAGTCCTCTTTTAGGCCCTTCACTGTTCAAGTTCAGTCCCGACAACCTCCACCAGACAAACACTGCACCCCAACCACCACAACAACCCTCAACCTGTCTCTAACATCTCTATAAAACTCCTTGATCCATTTACCTATACAACTACCCGAAACAACCATCAACACTACGCTGCCCGGCCGTAACACACCTACTGAGAACCTCAAGAGTTCAGGTCCGTTTTGTGGCCTTACCACTATCAAACCACCGAAACCCAACATTTATTATAACCCTCAACACAACAAAGAGCATACCACAAAACTCCCAAATCCAATTCTCCCTGAATCCACCCGAAACAGCCACTCAATATCCCATTGTCGAATAAGCCGGGAACCCGAGGACCCTCACTTTCAAGTCGTCTTTCGCGACAACTTATTCCCTGAAAAAGTCAGAACAACATACCCTAAATACCCCTCATTATATACATCTGATTGGTAAAAGAGAAAGGTGCTCCCATCCCACTCCTTGACGCGATGACCATCACAAAAGAAAAACTTCAGCGGATTTTATGTGACGTTTTGGCCGAACGTGAGCAAGTCTTGAGAGATGAATTGGAAAGGCCTGCCATAAATAAAAATGCCAAGTCAAGGGTTGTACAAAAGGCCCAAGACATGAAGGTAAAGGTACCCCAAGGCCCTATGTCAAAGCCACGAATGTTAAAGCAAAAGGTGGTATCACTTTTGCTAATATCTTGTATCGCCCCGAAAGTGAAAAGAAGAATCTATAGAAAAAAGAGGGTAATACCCTTTTTACTAATCCGTTGTATAACCAAGAATTTGAAGAAAGAAATACAGGGAAGAAAGTATATATTGAACAAGGGGTAGTTAAAAAAGAAAGAAATGCTACCAATGCCGAGGAGTAGGACACTTTGTAAGTGAATGTCCTAATACCCGGATCATGCTTGAAGAAAAGTTTCGAGAGTGTGGGTTTTCCTTAGCTATCATGGAACCCATCCCACTTGAAGAACAAGAAGAAACCAAGAACCCCCTTCTTGATGCACAAAAGACAGAGGAAGAGCCAAAGAAGGGGAACACTATTGTGGCCGACTCAAATGAGCCCTTGGAAGTTGTGTGTGCGGACGAGCTTGCAACTGGGTCACCAATGGTGGAAAGTATTGAACCTACTCTTGGTTTATTTCCAAGAAGTTCATTACTTCATCATAAGTCCTATTACCACCATCCGCACAAGGCTACAATCTTGATGGAGTCCAAAGAAAATGAAACATGCACATGTGTGATGAAAGCCGAGAGGTCGACAACTCTATTATGGGGAACAAACTTCCTATGACGAGGTTGAAAAGCCTTTTTGATGGATTAAGTGGAGCCAAGTTATTCATCAAGATAGATTTGAGAGGTGGATACCAACACATGAAGATCCGAGGAGGAGATTAAAGAAGAACGACTTTCAAAATCGAGCATGATTGCTATGAATGGCTTCTGATACCATTTGTGTTGTGCAACTTTCCAAGTCTTTCCGTGAGTTCCATACACAAGGTGATACATCTATCCATGGATTACATCACATATTCCAATGGCATGTATAACATTTCACCCACGTTGTTAATTGGGTAGCACACCTAGAGGACAATGGATGACTAGGCCAAGAGGACAAGTTGGCAAGGACTAGAAGATGTCTAGATCGTGTGAAAGGAATTAAGCCAACATGGCAAGGGCGGGAATGATCTATAAGTTAAGGCTTCCAAGAATACAATTCATGAACCAACTAGTTCATGAATTTGACTACATTGAAGGCTTTAAATTCGGCCAAAGGAAGATCAAGAGTTGTCCAAAATGTTCATCCAAGCAAGTACAAGGAATGGAAGCTTCCACACTTATTCCAAGAAGATAACATTTATGAAGAGCTCAAGTTCATGCATTCTTCTTCATGGAATCCATAAGGGGGTGTGAAAGAATTGAATTCATCCTTTGTCTTCAAGTCAAGCCCAAAACCTTTCCCATTGTACAAGTTAGGACGAGACACTCTTTCCCCCAAATTATCCCAAACTCGTTTCCATCTGTCCCCACTAGGACGTGTTATTTGTGGATTTAGAGTGTCTTCTCGAATAGTCCATTTGTTACTATAAATAGGACCCTTACGACCTTGTAAGTATAGATATAGTTTGATTATATATAAAAAGTTGAGTGTTTAATTACAAAGCTAAGTCTTTCAACCAGGGGTTGTTATTCTTAGTTGGTTCTCCTGGAGGACTTTGGTTCTTGTATGAGGCAAACCCCTTAGTGTTAGTTGAAGCTTGGACTGTGTGTCCTATTTAAACCCAACCTAAGGTTTCCCTTTGGTGTAAGTTTTGTTAAGACTTTCTGACTTAACTAAGTCAAAGCTTAAGGAACCCCCCCCCCCTTGGTGCGAGTGAACGTTGGAACATGTGTGTTCCAACCAAGACCAATCCTAGGGTCTATCTTAAGGTTTATGGCAACCATTACATGGTCTGCATTCAGGCTTGTACTTAGCAACCCCAATCAAGTCTTTGTAGAATTGGTCACTCTCATCTTAGTGTCGACTCGGGCATTAAAAACCGCGAGTTATTATCCTTGTTCCATATCGACCGATCATAACTTTGTTGTACTCAGACTTGCTTTTAGAATTTCATGTCCATTCCTCATCCGAGTTAGTTGTTTCTTTTCACCACCACCTCCCACAACATCTCACGAATATCCCCACAAAAGACCATTACCTACAACCACCTGCAAACACAACCAACCACACCAACGTCTCCACCAAGTCTTCTTTTAGGCCCTTTACTATTCTAGTTAAGTCCCGATAACCTCCACTAGCAAACTACTGCACCCCGACCACCACAACAACCCTCAACGTGTCTAGCATGACAGATGTTTAATACTGATCAGGCATAGTTAGATTTCTGGGGTAAGGCCGAGGCAAAGGTTACATCTTTCAATACCTCAAGGTTAAAATAATAATAGTGAAAATCAAATAGGGTCATCTAAGCTATGTTGTAACACGTGCGTACAAATGTATATTAGATGTCGTAAGGAAATGGGATGTTGATATTGGTGTGGTAATCGAGGACACAAGATATGAGAATATCTCGAGTTGGCCTACAAGAGGAAAGAGGAGATCGGGGATGTAGCCTTATGTTCGAATGCTACCCGAGGAGAATAGATGAGTGCAGGTATGCCACAAATTTTCTTATTCATCTAATCATCTTCTACATGCATAAAATGGAAATGTTTAATATTCTGGAAGAGTAATACTAGTTGAGGAGCTGATTTCCTATATTTTCTCGTGGAATAGGAAATTTCGATAAGATAAAATCATAAATGTAGTGGTACCAACTGAAGAGGAAAGTTTTACTCCAATGGGCAGATAGAGTTACGTACGCATATTATGTATAGAAAGGATATGGAGTACTTAACACGACCTAGTATCAGAATGTATGGAATTCTTTTAGATGACTACGCTAGATAAACTCCCAATTCATGATAATATATAATCTATTAGTTGTATGAAAATCCCAAGCTTTGGGCAAGAAAAGGGGCAAGGCGATGTAAGATTAAAAAGCAAATGTAAAGCCAAGAAGGACTTTCAGAGAGTTTGAAATGTTTGAGGATGTTATTTGTTTCATAGTAACTTACGTCCTTTTGGAGTGTGAGAATTTTCTATTCGTGTATAATTTAAATGGTAACCTTGGGCCCAAGGAGTTATGGGGACCCCGAAGGATTATTAATAAGGTGATGGAACTCTCGAGATCAAGGCGAGTGAAGGCTCTTTCCCGGAGATGTTCAAAGGAAGTGCGTAAGACGTCATGCCCGAACTAGTAATCCCAATTCTTTCTTAAGGATCAGACAGCTTATGAGGGCTGGAAACATGATATGTTTCGCTGATTAAAGAAAAACAAAAGAGAATACCTCAATTATGGTTAACAACTATGCGTGTGAGTGGCGACAAGGGATTGTGAATTTCTTCCAATGGGTAATAAGGACCTCTAGTTCTGTGGTGTGCTTCTGTGATCCGATCAGGCAAGGAAAGCTGATTGAATACAATTTACGATAAATATTACGACATGATAGAAGATTGACCATAAATGGTAGGTTGATGTTTGGCAAGTGCAAGCGGAATGTTATGGCAAAGTAATGAGCTTGAATGATATTCCTCATAAGGACAGATGGGTGGAAAGATTTCAATGGTAAGGGTACCAACAATGAGGCTAGTATGAAGATCACAATATTATAACCACCTTGAAGATAAGGACCATAGCGAAGAAATGATATTTAGATTCTCCTAGCTAAAAGTGTAAAACCCCAATGTCTAGAAATAAAGTGCAAAGATGCATGAAGATAAGGGACCCTTAAAGGAATTTATGTCGGAAACATAAAGGTTAAATGATTAGGTGGATATTTAATAAAAGACCTAATACCATTAAGGGGGAAGCCAGAGTGAGTAGTAAATGGAAACTGGGCTATGATTTGAAATTAGATATGTCAGACACTAGCTTAGTACCGAATACCAGCAGGACAATGGGAGATAAGTAAGTAGAAGTAATGACGAATAAGGCCTGAGGTGGGCATATAACAAAGGGACAGAATGATCGGCGAACCTCAAAGAGGATAAAGTAGACATTATAGAAATGAGTTGAAAAGTAAAGAAGACGAAATAAGGATTAAAGTAAGTAAATAATGGTAAAGTTTGGAAGTTATCAAATTGACCAGAAACTCCATGAAAGGGATGATGTGATTAAGGTGAGTTCTAAACACGTGAGTTGTAAAAGGGAACATGAGCCAATCTATAAAGGTGAAAGCATTAAGACAAGTTCTGTGATTGCAGTATGTCCTGCAGATCGACACCTTGTAAACCTGAATCCCTTGATGGAAAATAAGGATAGGACGACCTTTAGTGTGAACAATACTGAGAAATAGTACCATGCTGTTAAAGGTTATCTCTAGATAAGTTATATACGACATACTCGGCAAAATAATAGTCGAATGTGGCAAGTAGAAAATCTTGAAGTTACTAGAGTCCATTATGGAGCTTTTGGTGCGAAGTTGATGTTTATCTCTAAAGGTCACAAGTCTGAGAAAGTGAACATAGCGGACGCCTAAGGAATAAGGCGGACAAACGAGGAAGAAAACATCAAAAAATAAGGGGTGTCCGGCCTTCAGTACGTAAATAAAAATGAAAGTAAGATGAATGGTAAAGGAGCGATCCACATTAAGAAAAAATATTTGAGTAAAAATGTTGTACGACTAAGGAAAAGTGAGCCTGGTTTGGATTAGTCATTTATAGTATATCCAAATTTGAGGCGTTGTGACAAATAAGGGATTTTGATATTATATACAACAACGCAGTTG
The DNA here is from genome assembly GCA_034509755.1 of Anisodus tanguticus. Taxonomy (NCBI): domain Eukaryota; kingdom Viridiplantae; phylum Streptophyta; class Magnoliopsida; order Solanales; family Solanaceae; genus Anisodus; species Anisodus tanguticus. The sequence continues at coordinate 19,278,167 of CM067546.1, read as the reverse complement.
ATGATATAGTCTAGTATCACTAGTAAGAGCAGGAATATGAAGATTAAAAGGGAGAATAAGGTAACCAGTAGCTAGCGTGAATAAAGGCCATGTGATAATAATTCCCTAAAGCAAAATGCGGATAAACCTATCTTGTACAGAGAATTAAAGGAACGTCGAAAAAAGTAATGTTGTAGCAATCCATCCCTCTAGAATATACATAGAAATAGTGTAACGTGAAGTAAAGGTAATAATGCAAACCATACTAAAATTGGAGATTGACGATTGACACATAAGAAGTTACACACTCGAAGCGGGAATAGTTAATTAATGATTATTGGATGGTACGGGAGTTGCTAAAAGTTTATTCCATTATCATCGTAAGCCATTCTGATCTGGAAAACATATGTATAAATGGATCGACAGTTCGCATCATGAAATTAGAACCATCTATAAGGTCCAGGATTGGCTAATAGTTCATACTAGAAAGAATATCCATTTTCCGAAAGATATCTCGATCTATTGTACAACCACTCTCTCTCTGGAAAATGACCTTTAAGAAACCAAATTGAAAAGAACTTTTGATGTTTAGATTCAGCCCTCCTTCACCCTAATTGGCTAGCCAAAAGTAAGATTCAAATCACCAGGATTATGTTATAGTAGATTTACTAACTTAGAATGATGATAACAATTATACAAGATACTGGAATGTCAACACATAAAGCTTCATGTAGCGAATATGGACAAGACCTCTGCTGAATAACCAATAAGGAAGTGATTCGTGGTAGTAGTAGTAAGGGAGATATATTGAATTATGAGAAAGTGCATGTGTTAATAGAATGACATTTTAGAAGACTTGACGATAAGAGAAGAATTAAAATTTGAAAAGAAGAAATGACATAATCTGAGTCATTAACTATCATAATACCCGAATTTGACCAAGGAATGCAATGACAGACCGACCGACCAACCTATCCAGTTCTTATATTAGATACTAAGAGATTTATTGAGTATCCACTTCAGATTTCACCATGGTAGGGATGTGAAGGCAAAGAAAAAGTTATTGAATGGAACAATTATATCTATAAGTGTGGAAATACCACTACGGTAAGAAAGTGATGTATAAGGGTTCGGGATAGAGATGGATGAAAAGAATAAAATAGGAAACGAACACAGATAACCATATTGTTCCAAAACTCCTGGTCTATGACGATCGTCGCATAACATCTTCTCATCATAAACATACTTACGCCCATACCTATAAGCTTCTATCACAAATCCAATTGTACGATGAAAATTGTAAGAAGGAAATGATAGATATAGTTCCAATGTTAGGATTCAATGACTTGGGTAAATTGCAGTTGTTACGGGATATTGTAAACGGGATATACAACAGTGTGAGGTCAATGATGTACCGGTAAGGTTATGCCTATGTAATCCCATAAGACGACAGTTATGGTATCTGATTGGGCAACAGACTAAGATAGTTCTATGTATAAAAGAAACTCTTCCAAAGCTGCCGAAGGGTAAAAGAATCACTATCACTATGTAATAATGCCTAAACATTTACAGATGATTGTTCTTATAGGGGGAAGGATGTTATTCCCCGCAAATTGGCATATCGAATGTACCTTATATTAAGAAGCCTAATGTTACACCTCATATTTTGGACGTCCACATCATCGTATTAGAAGCCAACACAGGTTCAAGAGGGTGAGATCCCTCCAAGAAGCTAACAAAGGTTTATGGGGGTGTTGGATATGTCCCAGAAGAGTTTAAGACTTATCGGATCGATGGAAGTCGATTGGATGTTATTTTGTTATTTTGTAACCCTGTGTCGCATTAGTTGTATGTTTGGGCTATTTATCAGGTTTCAGATAGTCATATTTACAGAGGAAACTCGGCCAAAAATTTTAAAAATCATAAAAGTTAGAAGTTTGAAGTTGATGACCTCTACATTCGAGGATGGATGTTCCTAAGAGGGGAAGAATGTTACACCCCATACTTTGTATGTCATCTTTATCATGGGCTGACTAACCTAAGCTTAGTAAAGATGAGATCCCTTCACTAGGTTAACAAAGGTTTAGATGAATTGATGCAAGAAAGGCCCTGAACATAGCTTTTCAACTAAAGTGGTTAAATGAAGAACCGATGGTGTCAATGATATATCATTGACCCAAGGCTAAGGGCAGAGAATGGCATGGGATTTGGAGTTAATTAGGAAACATCACTTAATTGTCTTAAGGAGACAACCTTTATTCGACCTTTGTGTTTGTCTTCGCCGAGACCATGCTTTAATTTATTGTCTTTAAATTCCTAGATTAGTTACTAGTATTCTTAGGAAACATTAAAACTATGAAATAACCCCTGGTTTCCCTTAGGAAACAATCAATGTTTTGTAAGGGGTGATTAGGCCGCGAAGGGTGATTTGGCTGAGAGTGACAAGATGGCAAGGACAATTGATGACTTGGTCGACAAGGTGGCAAAGACAAGAGACTTCCAAGAAGACAATTCATGAACCAACTAGTTCATAGACTTAGTTGCCTAGAAGATGACAAGGTTGGCCCAGGGGAGAAGAGGAGTTGGCCGAAACAACTCACATGTGCAAGGAATGGAAGCTTCCAACCACATCCCAGGAAGATGAGATTTTTGGAGAACCAAATTCATGCGCTCTTCTACTTAGAAGCCACAAAGGGGTGTGAAAGACATTGAGTTCATCCTTGCCTCCAAGAAAAGCCAAGACCTTTCCCATTTTTCTCACAATGGCCGAGAACCTCCTTGCCCAACAAGAAAACTCGAACCCTTCCCCATTTGTTCCCATTCGGCCGAGAGGTTGTGTATTTTGTGTCCTTTAGTTTTTCTTCTAGAAAGGTCCATATACTACTATAAATAGGACCCTTAGGATGTTGTACAAAGACAAGTTGTGATTGAAATATAAAATTTAGTTTTACTCATTCTCTAAAGTATTCAACTTGTGTGTTGTCTACCTTAGATTGGTCCTTGTGTGGGCCTTGGTTTTTGTGTTAACAATCCTCCTTTCGGTGTAAGCTTGGTTAAGACTTGTGTGATTTTGCTAATCCCAAACTTGAGGAACCCCCTCGGTGCAAGTTGACATTGGATTTTGTGTGATCCAACCGAACCCAAACCAAGGATCTATCTTAAGGTTGTCGGCCACCCTCACTTGGTTTGTATTCGGGCTTGTACTTAGCAACCCCGATCAAGTCCTTGTCCAATTGACCACCCTCATCTTGGTGTCCACTCGAGTATTAAAAACCTCATATCTCTATCCTTGTTATATCGACCATATCTGACTTAAGAAATATCGACCGAACCAACACTTAACCAATTCAACCATCCTTCACCCGAGATTGCAACTTGCAAGTCGTGTGCCATCCTTCCCCAACCCACTATATACTGACCACCACCACCACCCACAATACCTCACAAACATCCACTATGAAAGCCACCAACCTACAACCGTCCAAGCCTAACAACCACAAACAGTCCGCTAAAACAAACTTAACCGGAACCTCACTGTTTCGTTTCATTTCCTCCACCTTACCACCACCAAACAACTGAACTCCGACCACAAATACAACCCTTAACGTACCCAAAACATCCCCATAAAACACCTAAGTCCGACTCTCCCTAAAACTACTCGAAACAACCCTACAACACTACCCTGCCCGGTAGAAACACCCCACCCGAGAACCTCACTTTGAGTCCCAATTTCGGGTTGACCCGTACACAACGAAGCCCCGACCTACTTATCCACTTACACCCCTCCTTACTTACATCATGAGTGTTAAGTACGTTTCATAAGAGCCGGTGCTAAATGAATTGAAGGAAGTAAGTTTGTTGAAATTCTAGGAGAACTATGCAAAGTTTTTGATATATTTTTTTGCCATATCTTTGGGGTATATCTTTTAGAATTTAAGGAATTATGGAGTCCATATCTAATATAAATTCAAGTTCGTATAGTTTACTTTCAAATGCAGTAAATGATTCGTCAATCGGTGATTTGTACAAAACGTAATGTGCGTTTTAAGAAAAAACATTTCGGCAGATGTAGAATGTGTCCGCAAACTTTGTTTGCGGTGCCACATTTAGGTCTCATTATTGACTTTTTTGGGGTGCCCACTGACAATATAATGTGATGGACTTGTGCTGCAGCAAGTGGTGACTTGCGACCGCAAGTGCCAACGCAAAATCAAAGTGATGAGGAGGTCCCAATGGTTTATAACTTGATCTAAGACTTCTCATTCACTCTTAATACCCCAAAACACATACTCCACCTCTATAAAATCCTCCTAAAGGTTCATAATCCATTAATGAACACTCCTCCAACCATTCAAGGTGATTTCCTCCTTTAAGGATCAAGAATACCCCAGAATCTTCATTAACTAGCTTGTCAATGTTGCGGACTACTTTAAGATTGAGTTAAAGGTTGTCTTAGAGTGCTTTTTGGATTCTTAAGGTAAGGTTTCATACCTTCTATATGTCCTTTAGCTTCCCCTAATTTGTCTTGATTGATTGATGGATGTAACTTGGGAATTTTGGGGGTTTAGTGAATATGCTATTAGAGAAACATCTTTGGTGATGTGAATGTTATGACAACTTGTTGTATGGTATTGTTGGTTGTGATTAAGGGTAACTATTGATATTGAGTCATGTTGGTAAGGTGGTGAAGTTGAGGAAGTGAATTAGGGATGATAATGGTGTTAAATTGAATAAGGATCCATGGTAGGGTAATCATAGAACTCCATGTACGCAAGTTGTACGATGAAATTCCTAAATTAAATACCTTGTTCGATATGAGTTTGATATTAATAAATATTCCTCTTTTGATGTAGAAAATAATTTACTGATGTGTGAGGCTCCTCGGAACAAAGTCAGCTTCATCGACGAGGTATGTAGGGTAAACTTTCTTTCTTGGCATGACTCAATATATCATTTCTTCGAATAGAATTCCCTCTACCAAAATTGAGTAGCAAAAATCCTTCCTTGACAAATTGATCCTAATCATTGGATATTTCTAATCCGTATCATCTTTCGAAATCTATATGATCCAAATTTATTTTTATTGAGATTCTTGAATGTAGTGCCAATAACAATAGTTGGAGGATAACCTTGATAGGTCACTCCAGCTTTGCTTATGGTATCCGTTGAAGTTTGCCTTGCATTGTACTTATATATACGTAGCCATTTTCTTATCAAGCCGCACTATTTTCCTCCAGGTACGACACTTATTTGTGCACACCATTGCAATTGGTTTTGATATTACTAAGTCCCATATCTGGGCTAGGTACGACTGAGTTCTCATCGAGGCCGGGTACGATATATATATATATATATATATATATAAATTTTATGATATGCATCTTGATTTACATACATGCATATATATATTCATACTTACGATTGGGTATGCCCTCAGAGGCTTCTTAGGAGTTTCAGGTTTACTTCTGTATTTATATCTCTTACGTTTTATCTTGATTTACATTGTTATATACCTTACATATTCAGTACATCTTTCGTACTGATGCCACATCTCTGTGGCACATTATTTATTCCCACAGGTACAGATAGACAAAGCAGTTCTCCTCCTCAGTAGGTTGTCGGTTCAGCTCTGATCATTTCACTTATCTGTCTCGAAATTGCTGTACAGGAGTCCTTAGGTACGGTCATATATATTTTTAGCATTTTGGGTACGATGAGGCCCTATCCTGAACTGTTGGTATATTGTATCAGTCATTGAGGTTTGCAGACTTATGTGTAATGGGTTTGTGTATGTCCTGGCCTTGTCGGCCCCCTTTTTGATGTATATACAAAGTGCTTTGAGTTGGTAAGTGGTTCGAGTCTTGGTGATATTCGGGTTAACCCAAAATTAGGCAAGGAAGGTGGGGTTTCTCGGGTTCTCGGTAAGCCAAAATGTGGGGTGTTTGGCGATGGTGTCGGGTAAATGGAGAAGGAATTGGGTAAAGGCATTTTTTGTGATGGTCACGACTAGTATGAGGATTGGGATGGTGGTCGGTTTTTTTTATTTTAGTGGTGGTAGGGTCGCGGCACAAGCCAAAATAGTGGGGTTTTGGATTTCTCGAGTGGGATGGACATTGGGATGGTTGAAAGCCGATTTGGGTGGAACGGCTTGAAGGTGTGTTTAGGAGATTTGGGAATGTGTCTCGGGATTCTTTCAGGATGGGATGGTAGTGGTGGTTTGGTGGTGCTAAGGTTGTGGAAACAACTTGAGATAGTGAGGGACCGAGGGGTGGGATTGGTAGGGACATTGGTGTGTTGGATGGTGTTTGCACGGAGTTATGGTTGGTTTCGGATGGAGGCATTTTGAGAGGATGTTAATGGGGTGTTGTGGAAGATGGAAGAGTGGGGAAACAAGTAATCGGAAGATGAAATGTCTATAGAATGTTGGAAATAATCCAAGACACAAACCAAGTCTCAATTCGGTCGATATGTGGTTCTTCGATGGTAACACGAGGAGTTAATTGCTCGTGTGGTCTCCAAGGATGTTGTGATAAATTTCACAAGAACTAGGTTGAGGTTTTCTTCCCGCAATGATCAACACTAACCTAGCAAGAGTGATCGAAACCTTAGAAAAGATAGGTAGTTCTCCCTGAGAACCAAGTGACCCTTCCAGAGGATCAACTAAGAACTTACAATTCCGGATTGAAAGACTTAGCAAATATATTCAACAACTTCTACTCTATTTACATATCCTAAGGGTCCTATTTATAGTACAACATGGACTATTCTAGAAGAAACACAAATACAAGGCCATTCGGCTGAAATGTGAACAACAGAAAGGGATTGGGTTGGCTTGGCGACCAAGATGTTCCTCGGCCATTGTACTCATAATTTCAAAGAGTTTGGCCTTTCTTGGAGGCAAGGGTAAACCCAAACTTCTTCACACTTCTATTTTAGTAACCGAGTAAAAGGGGAAATGGATTTGGCTTCTCTAGACTTCATCTTCTTGGAACCATTTTAGAATCTTCAATTCCTTCCACCGAGGTGATGAATCTCGGCCAACCTTTAATATCCCTTAACTGAAGCTGACTTGTAATTGCATGGTCGTCTTGGAAGCTTCTTGTTCTTGCCACCTTGTCGTCCAAATCAACCCTTGTCTATGCCATAGTGTATTCTCAGCCACCTCACCACTTGTATGTGTCATCTTGGCATGAACATGGCCTTGTCCCTTTTTGGAGGACCTCTCGGTTTGTCCTCTTATTACACGGTCATTAAATTTGTCCTAATGAAAACTAATAGCTAAGCTAAGAGCTAAAGGAAAACAACAAGCTAAAAGAAAAACAAACATGGTCTTCGGTCAAGACCTACATACAAGCCGAATATAAACATGTTCTTGATTCTTTATGTAATAGGTCCAATTCCATTCAACTTTCCATGCCATAATAAGCATATTACCATAGGTTGATCGACCATCTTTGGAATTCCGAGCTTATCACCTCGAGGATCAAATTGGGACCTTGGGTCCACAGGGATTTTTACATCACTTTTGTTTGTAGTGTACTCTTGTTGTGGTTTTGTCAGCCTTGGTTCTCTGTATATATATCATGCTGGGACTTTTCTGCATTCAAGTTGTCACCTATTCTTTTGTTAAACAGTATTGTGGAGGCCTTGTCGGCCCAAGTCTTGTGTTACCGATTCCCAATACTACAGGAGTTTGCCCAAGCCTTCGGGTGATGGGTTCCGGCCACACCCCCGAAGGTTAGGGTGTAATATAATCTGGCGTCCTTATCACAGTGAGACGCCGCTCGTGGGTAAACCCGAGAACATGTCCTCACTTTTGGTGAGAGATTGAAACAAATAAGTTTAGACCTTAGACCGACTCACATATGCACGATAAGGAATGAAAGAATGGAAGTTTCTTAAATGTCCAATAGCCTCTCAAAGATAGATACAGAACTCTTCATACCGATCTGCAAGACTCTACTAGACATCGCTCTTGTACTCATGAGACCAATGAACCTAGTGCTCTGATACTAATTTTTCACAACCAAAATTCCCATCGTGCCGTGAGGGTACCTACCCTAACCCATAGGTGAACCACTAATCATACAAGACATAATTATATAAATGTAAATGCAGAAGAAGAAAATAGCAACTGAAGTGCTGACAAAGTCTTGACACTTTAAACATAAACCTTAGAAACTTCCCCCAAAACCTGGCTGTCATGACTATAGAGCTACTAATTGAAGTACAAGTCTGAAACTTTAAATACAATCACAATCTGAGATACAAGACAGAGAAGTAAAATAACAAGATGAAGAGTTCCAGTGCCGAGATGGAATCTACAGCTCACCTTGGACTCCTGAGATGAATCTCCAAGCTCTGTGTCAAGCTCCTCCGCTGGCGTCCAGCTCAGTCCATGCACATAGACAAATGTAGAGTGAGTACAGAAAAAATGTGTACCCAGCAGTATCATCGACCAACTTTAACTATAAAGGTGGTGAGGGTTGGTACTCCCAATACTTCTCTTCTTGCTTGGTTAGTCAAATTATACAATTTCTAAGTGATTCAACCATTTACGTAAAGATTCTACAACCACACCAAGTCATAACGTTTTTAATTTTACCTCAATTAGGATACATATAGTAATAAAATTCCAAATTTTGCCAAATCAGCATCTAAGTCCTCAAAGATTACATATTTTCATTAATTAAATAATGTATACTCAGAAAGGTCAAACCCTTTCATGAATAAAGGCACAATCACTATCAAGATTCTATGATTTATAAAAACAAACAAGATTACCATTAAAGGTTCAATATTTTAGTTCTTATACTAAACACATAAAGATCTCATCTCTATATTATTTCTAACAATCCAAGTCATAAAGATCCCATCTTTATTAGCATTTCTAGCAATCAAGGTCATAAAGATCCAATCTTTGTATCATCATCATACTGTCTAGTATTTCCATCTTACGTCAAGTATAAGTTACAAGGTGCCAGCATTTATTTCCTTAAAATCACATGATCATAAAGTCTACAACTTTACATCATCGAGTACACATAGCAATAATTACACATCAAGAAATATGAATGAAATACTATGCAGATGATATGTATGCAATGCAATGGCCATATGTCCTGGCATACACACACTGCTGCAATAGTTGTCATGTGACCCATGGTGGACTCATGAGGTCAATATACCCATCTGATCCAATCAGATACCAGCTCTGTGGTTGTAGTGTCATCATCAGTCATCACTCTCGTATTATGCAGTATATCCAATAATCGGCATCCTAAGCCTCTTTCATCAGTATCTCAACAGTTCAAATGTGAAATACGACATTTATGAATGTAATGGATATGAGTACACCATGCAATAATAAAATCAGTATTATCAATTCTTTTTGAAGTATTTAGATGATATGTAGAGTGATAAATACATGACAAGTCAAATCAATGATAAGTGTCACAGTCCCTTTTCAGGGATCATAGTGGCACCTACATAATCCCATCAGTAGGCGAACCACTCCTAATTATTCACATTATATGACATAAGTAAAAGTGGAAGAAATATAAATACTGTATAAGCTGTCTCATAATATAATGCAGAAGGAAATAATAAGTCTGATACATCCAAAACAACCCCCAAGTGATCTAGTATGTGGGTACAAGAGCACTAGAAAATCCAATACAAGTCTGAGAAAATGGGCACGCAGGCCAAACCAATACATAGTCTAAACATGTTTCTCAAATATGAAATAAAGATTGTGATAGAGAGGGAGCATCCAAGGGTATATCAGAGATAGAATCCTCACCCTGAATACTGAGAATCATCTGCTAGAACTGAGCCATGTGGTCTCGAGCTAGTTGTCAGATCTGTATTTGCATAAAGAAAATATGCAGCACGTGTAGCGTCAGTACACAATGTTCCCCCGTAGACATCATAGGATGACATCAACAGAAGATATGGAAAAAAGAGATAAATACAAAGTTGCAACCGAATAATCCAATAATAATCAGTTCAATAATCCAAGAAAGGTCACACAGTGCACAGATAAATTCACAGAGTTCACAAATTTTCTTATTTCACTAAGTGTCCATAATGACTTATGTTTCCAAGTTGAAACCGAATTAATCGATAATAATTAGTTCAATAATCACATAGTCCATAGAACAACTCACAGAGTTCACTGATTTCCTTACTTCACTAAGTGTCCGTAATCACTTACATTTCCAGTTTCCAAGAGTTCAACAATATTTCAAGTAGAAAGTATAATCCTTTCATATCCAAAACCTAGTCAAGTCAATAATCACTTCAAATACAAGGTCATACATAAATAATTAATGAAATGGAATAAGTATGTATGATATGACTGCAATGCATATGCCATGTACCATTATCAAAAAGTATACAATGGTCAAGTTTTTATTATGATCCGTACATTCATGGGGGACTCGTGAAGTCCATATACCCCTCCACTCAGAAATAACTCATCGAATCATAATGCCCAGCTCTTGTCTATAATAATATCCTATTGTAGGCGTGCAACTCCATTCCCTACGTATCAATATCATCTCAGTATTGCCATAACCTCATCAGTGCTCTTACCTTCCCGACCCCTTGAGCCCATATCATATCCATACCACTCTCATATCAATATCACATAACTATGAGTGTATGAATACTAATGACAATATAAGGCAAGATAGAATGATACAATGTGATGCAACCAAACAATAGATGAAATATCACATGCATTCAAGAATTCAATACACATATACAATACAAGCACAATTCAAAATATGATATCAAAAGCATGTGTGATGAGTAAACATATCAAGCAACTATGGTGACAGGCCCACATATGGCGACAAGCCCAAGTAAATAAGCAATCGGAACCAACACGAGGTTGATTCCCGAAACCCCATTATCACAGTTCAACACTGGTACCTATTGAATCGTTCATCACAATCATTTGAGATGGACCTCCAAACATGCCTAATACCACTCCATATTTATAACTGATTACATACATCTATCAAAGTCTCAAAAAGCTAAATCGTAGCATACCTCTTTGCTAAACAGGTGCGCTAACAATCAAGGCTAAGTGATAGACTTTCCCTTCCTTCACGCCTCATGAAAATCGAAGTCTATTCATGCATATAGTACTCGTTAATATAAGACTTACATAACAATAAGGACATAACCTTAAAAAGCAAGATTACAAATATCGACCATGGGCCCACTTCACCAAGACTCGAACTTTAATACCAAAAAACCATTAATACATACCAGATAATTATATCCCTAAGTTAATTGAAAATCTATACACATTTGAACCCTCAATTGAACAATAATAAAAAAAAACCAATCTGAAACCCTAGAAATTTTCCCCAATTGGAATAGGCTTTTACAACAAAATTAAGCATTATAACATGATCATCTAATCATATTCATCATTAATTTATATTAATACAATTATACTAATCAATAAACTATCATTAATCAATAACATAACTCTCTTATTCTTACAAGAATGCATAACTCATCTTCCCCAAATTATATTCAAATCATATAACCATTATTAAAGAACTAAGAAGCACAAACTTAATTCACCAAGGAAGAATCACTTATTCCAAGGATGAAATTGCTCTTAGACCTCTGGAAATACTCTTTGGCGGCTATAGGCTCGAGACTTGCTATTTGGGGAAAAGAATTCTGACCTAATGGAATAAATAGGACACTTAAATAGTGATTCTGCCTCAAAGGAATTGACTCTACTGGAGCGAACCCGCTATGACGGACAAGACCCCTCTGAGGCAGTGTTACTTGACACCACACCTCAGCGCCATAGCGAACATGACTCTGCGACAGTGAACTCCCCACGGCGGACAGACCCTCTGCCCCCACAAAAACTCACCATATTAAGAATTTGCTTTGGTGAGACACCCTCTCACTGAGGCAGACATTGGTGTCGCCAAGGTAGACACCAGAAAGCAAAAAATAGAAAACAACCCAAACTCCTATCCGACACCTGAATTGTTTGTTACACTTCGTAGTTTCGCATTCCATCATGTCATCAATGGTTATAAAATATTCGGAAAGAGGTACGACCTTACCGAAGGGTAACAAAAGTTTACAAATTGTTTATGGAAGTACCGGAGTGTTTGGAAGCTAAACGGATCGGAGAAAATACATTTCGATTAAAAAACTGTGTAATTTGACGGGGAGGTTTACGGACCATCAAACATGTTAAAGGTACCATGAAAATTCATCTTGAACCATCAATATTCAAAAAAACCTGATTTGAAGAACTGATTTGACGGACCATCAAATGGACCATTCTTTTGCGGCGGTGCTTATAATTCTCGGGTTTAAATTGAGTCCTTCAACTTGGAAGCCTTATTTCCTCCCCAAACAAGTCTAGAATCCCCTCCCAATCCATCCCTATCATATACTAACATCCTAATACAAAATGAACTCCATAATTCGCAAGAATTACGTGAGAAATCCCGTTATTATAGTAAGAATTGACATCTCCTTGAAGAGTTGATTTTGGAAAACCTTGAAGGCAAGATAACCTACTATTTTAGAGAATATTATGATGTATTGAGGTAATTTTTACCCTCTACTTATGCTTATGATTAATTGATGATATGAAACAATTTATGAAAGGATTTTCATAATCAAAACTATGTAAACTTATGAAATCATTGTAGTATGAGTTGTTTCACTCTAGGTATGAATGTAATTGAATAATTGGATTGATTATGTATGTTATGGATTAAGAAAAAGATGGTTTGAAGGATTGTGAGACTGAATCACATAAGGCTTTTCGTATAATAAAAGCTTAAAGAATCATGTATGCTTAAAATTGTCGAAGAACACCTACATGAGCTTTCTATGGAAATTGTGTTTGGAAAATCACGCGATCAAATTACATAAGTATCCCTTGTAAAGGAATCTATAAACCCGAGGTGTTCAAAGTTGTCGATAAGATACCTACATGAATTGTTTTTTGAAATTTGGATTAAATATTGATATCAACTTTTATGTGATGTAGATGACCATCTGTAAGAGGAGCGAGGACTTGTAGAACAATTGTAGTGGCAAGAACCAGGTATATTAAGGCATACACTTTTATTCTTTTGGCATGATCCACGAGTAAGAATAAGTTTCAGCTTGTGCTTCATTTATAGCCTTGTAATTATTTATAGTTTTAGACTTTCATATTCAGTACATCTTTCATAATAATGTACCTTTTTGGGGATACCGTGTTCATGCCCATAGGTATAGATAGAGATACGGATGCTTTCCTCACAGTAGGACTCGACTCAGCTAGAGGTTGTCACACTCCTTTCTTCCAGAGCTGTGTAGTGAGTTGATAGGTATGATGGATATACATATGAATATAGTGGGTACGGTGGGGCCTGTCCCGACCTGTTGTTGTGATTATACTCTTTAGAGCCTTGTAAACAATCATGTTGTGTATTATAGAGTTTTATGGCATTGTCGCCCTCTTCAGTAGACTTGTTGCTTTTATGTCATCCTTGTTGTATATCTATGTATAGGTTGGGCCTTTTCTTCATGTAGGGAATTATGTATTTGTTCAGAGAATCCCTATCAGAGGTCTTGTCGGCCTATATGTTATTGAGAATGTCATAGGTGTTAGAGTTGGTATGCTCGAGCCTTAGGGGATCGGGTGCCGGCCACCCTCTCTTAGGGTTGGCATATGACAAGGACACACTCATTGCTATGGATTCCCTTGTAGGACAGAGGTTGAGGAATCTGATGCGGTTATCATAGGTATCATCTTAGTCTGTCATCGGTCTACCTTAATGATATTTGATCCGGAGTCTACATTCTCATATGTGTATGCCTACTTTTCTGTTGATATGGATATGTGGTGTGATATGATTGATGTCCCTATTTGTGTGTCTAGATTAGTTAGTGATTCTATAGTCATTGATCAAGTTTGTCAGCATTATTTGGTTACCTTTATAGGTTATGCTACTTGGGTAGATTTGGTTATCTTTGAAATGGTTGATTTTGATATTATTCTGGGGAAGGATTGGTTATCACTATATCACGTGATTCTGGACTATCATGCTAAGACAGTCACCTTAGCTATGCCTAGTCTTCTGAGGCTAGAGTGGATGGGTGCTCCCAGCCCTACTCAATATTCATTTAGATTTATTGGGTATGTCGACATATAGGGATATTGACTTCTATATTGACCTCGAGCCGAGTACTCGACCCATTTTTATTCCTCTGTACTATATGGCTCCAGCGAAGCTAAAAGAGTTGAAGGAACAGCTTCAGGACTTGTTGAGTAAGGGCTTTATTTGATTGAGTGTATCTCCTTGCGATGCTTCTATATTGTTCATAAAGATGAAAGATGGAACCATGCATATGTGCATTGATTACAGGTAGTTGAACAAGGTCACCATTAGAAACAAGTATCAAATGCCTCATATTGATGATTTGTTCTACCAATTTCAGGGCGCTTCGCTATTTTGAAGATTGACTTGAGGTTTAGGCATCACTAGTAGAAGATTCGGGTTGATGATGATACCAAGATGACTTTCTAATGCTCTTTGGGCTTACTAATGCCCCTGCAACATTCATGGACTTAATGAATGGGATATGTAAGTCGTATTTGGATTTTTTTGTTATTGTATTCATTGATGACATCTTGATCTATTTGAAGAGTTAGAAGGACCATGAGCAACATTTGAGACTAGTCATTGGGATTTTGAAGGAGAAGAAATTGTATGCTATGTTCTGGAAGTGTGAGTTTTTGTTGAGTTCTGTGGCATTATTGGGACATGTGGTGTCTAAGAAGGTTATTATAGTTGATCCTAAGAAGATAGAGAAAGTTAGGGACTAGCCTAGACCAACTTTTATGATAGAGATTTAGAGCTTTGTGGGTCTTGCTAGCTACTATCACCAGTTCATCAAGGGATTCTCTTCTATTGCTTCTCATCACATTTGACTCAGAAGGAGGTGCCTTTCCAGTGGTCCGACAAGTGTGAGTAGAGCTTTAAAAATCTTAATTCTCTTTTGACCACATCCCCGATTTTGTTCGTTCCAGTAGAGGGGAAGTACTTTACCGTATATTGTGATTCTTTGAGGATTTGGTTGGGTTGTGTGTTGATGCAGGAGGGTAAGGTTATTTCTTATGCATCGAGGCAGTTGAAGGTGCAAGATAAAAATTACCCTGCTTATGACGTAATGTTGGCTTCTATTGTGTTTGCTTTGAAGATTTGGAGCCATTATATTTATGGAGTTCATTGTGAGGTGTATACCGATCTCCGAAGCCTTCAGCACATGTTTAATCATAGGGATTAGAATTCTAGGCAGCATCGGTGGATGGAGTTATTGAAAGATTATGACATGACCATTTTGTATCATCTAGGCAAGGCCAATATGGTGGCAGATGCCCTAAGCCGTAAGTCAGTCAATATCGGGAGTTTAGCTCATTTGATTTCTTCTAAGCGTCTTCTGGCATTGGAGGTCTAGCCTTTAGCCAATCATTTTGTGAGGCTTGATATTTTGAATCTATGTAGGATTCTGGCTTTTATTGAGGCGAGGTCATCTCTTTTGGATCAGATTCTGACCCACGAGTATGATGATGAGAAGTTGTGCAAAATCAGAGATAAGGTGATGAGTGGTGAAGCCGAGGCTATGATTTATGGCAAGGGGTTTTTGAGGATCAAGAGTAGAGTGTGTATTCCTCGTGTTGGTAATTTTGACGAGATTGATCATGAGAAGTTAATCTTCATTTAGAGAAGTTGGCTAAAATCTATATTCGTGAGATTTTTCATCTTTATGGTGTACCTATTTCTATCATATCAAACCGAGGTACTCAGTTTACTTCACATTTCTGGCAGACTTTAGAGAAGGAGTTGGGCACTCACTTGGATCTCTGTATAATTTTTCACCCTCAGACAGACGGTTAGTACAAGCAGACTATTCAGGTATTGAAGGATATGTTACGAGCCTGCCTGATAGATTTTGGTGGTCATTGGGACTAGGTCTTACTCTTGGCAGACTTTTTGTACAACAATAGTTATCACTCGAGTATTGATATGGCAACGTTCGAAGCCTTGTATTTTAGGATATGTCATTCTCCTATTTGTTGGTTTGATTCATTTGAGGTTTGGCTTTAGGGTACCGATTTGTTGAGGGATTCCTTAAAGAAGGTGAATGTGATTCAGGATAAGCTCCTGCTAGGTCAGAGTAGATAGAAGGAGTATGCGGATTGGAAGGTCCGAGATATAGAGTTTATGGTTGGTGACAGGGTTGTACTGAAGGTCTCACCTATGAAGGGTGTGATAAGATTCGGCAATAGAAGGAAGTTGAGCCCAAGGTATATCGAACATTTTGATATTCTTCAGAGGGTTGGAGATATGGAATATGAGTTGACTTTTCTACCAGGTCTTTCAGGCGTCTATCTCATTTTCCACGTTTCTATGCTGAAAAAGTATCATGCTGATGGTTCTTATATTATCCAATGGGACTATGTATTGTTGATCAGAATTTAGAGTTTGAGGAGGAGCCTGTGGCTATTTTGGACAGGTAAGTGAGAAAATTGAGGTCTAAGGAGATAGCTTTTGTGAAGGTACTATGGAAGAATTGTCCTATTGAGGAGGTGACTTAGGAGAAAGAGTCTAGCATGCGGAGCAGATATCCTGACTTGTTTACAACTTCTGGTACATTTCCCCTTTCATTCCTTTCTATTTGAGGATGAACGTTTGTTTAATTGGTATCTGATGTATCGACCTATTTGGTCCTTTTTAGCTAAAGACCCTTATTTGACTATTTTACACTTTCCGTAGACTCTGTATAGGGGTTTTGATACGAGGGGATGCATGGCACGTATCCCGAGGTCTATTTATATGTAGCTCAGATGAAAAACCAAAAATAAGAGTCTTAGAGTTGGATAGTTTGACTTCTCAGTATATGGGTTCAGTTGTGGGTTTTGTCACTTTTAGTAGCTCCAGATAGTCATTTATGACTTAGTCGATTCATTGGCTCGCTTCCCGAGACAATTGGATGTATTTGGTTACCCTATTTGTGATATTTCGATATTGGGTTATTTTGGGTGATTCATTAGAAAAATATGTCTTAACTCAGTTAAATGGAAATTCCGAGGGCATGACTGAGTTCGTAACACTGTTTACCTTTGGAGAGAATGTCTGGTCTGTGTCTTGGGTGTCTCGGGAGTGTTTCGGGTGTTTGGTGGAAGTTTGAGTAGAAATCCATTTTTTGGTATCTGGTGTCCTCCCTATCTGTTGAGTTGTCTGCTCCTTCGTGTCTACCTCTTCAGAGGTTGGCTAGCAGATGGGAGTCTCCTAATTTTGTTAAGTTTCTTCCTCGGCGGAGGTTTTTACAAAGGGGTGAATGCTCCTCTGTATGGTTTTTCCGATTTTGCACTAAGGCGAGGAGTCAAGTGATCGCGCCTCAACGAGCCCTTTTTTCGCCGGAGCAGACCGCGCCTGTGAAGTAGATTCAGCAAGAGCGGAATCGCTGAGTAGAGAAACATAATAAATGCCTTAGGTCGAATCACTTTCCGAAAATATCATTACGGCGGTTCTAGAGTTGTCTAAGGGGGATTCTTGAGGTTTTAGGCTAAGTTCTTCATTTGAGGTAAGATTCTTCACCCTTTGTGGTTATAATTCATATTCTATGTCTCTAATGGTGGTATAGAATGTATGTGAATTGGGGAAGATGAGTTCTAATGTTCATATTAGATTAAGAGAGGTTGACTCTTTGATTTAAGAGTCTAATATGATTTAGTCTTCCTTAATATGGTGAATAAGTATGGATTTATGGTAGAAGATCATGTTGCAACATTTTATTTGAATATAGAAACCCTTTTTGATTTGAGAGAAATTTTAGGGTTTATCAAATTGGAGATTTTCTTAAATTGTGCAATTGAATGTCCCAATGAGCTTAGGTTCCTAATTAACTTAAGAATATGATTATCTAGTATGTGTTTATGCTTTTGGGCAATAAAGTTTGAATTTTTATACCATGGGCCCAGGGTAGGTTTTGCAAGTCTTGGTATGTTTAAGGACTAAGTCCTTGTATTATTGTCAGGACCCCTTTTAGGGAATTATGATGGCACCTACACATTTTCACCGATAGACGAACCACTTCCCATATAAATAAAACAACATGAAAGAAATGCAAAAATATAATCAAAACATCAATACAACCCCTAAAATCTGATCTGTGATACAAGAGCACTAATACATAATACAAGTCTGAAAGTCAAAGGCATCAAGTGCCAAAATTGAGTACATAACTGAAAGGTCATACATGTCTCTCGAATACAATAAAAGACGAATAAAAATAAGAGTATCCAAGGCATGCTAAATGGAAGCATCCTCACCCCGAACCTTTGAAGTCTGCCCTCTCGGACTCACACTCGAGCTCATGAACTAATACAATGATCTGTATCTGCATCAAGAAAAGATGCAACAAGTGTAGCATGAGTACACAACGTACCCCCATAGACATCATATGCCGACAACGACAGAAGATACGTAACAGAGATAAATATCAAGTTGACACTAGATAAGCATTTACTATACAGTTCAATAACTCATATAAGTCACATTGTACACATATTAATTCATTGATTCATGAAGTCACATTGTTCACATAAAGTTTCAATCACAGTTAAGTACAATCAATCCATTCACATATACAAGGACCTCACTATCATAGTACCCACCCACTAGTACTCTCTTATCGATGTCATATTCAAGCTTAATCCCACTTAACCAACTTATCACATTAAATAAACAAGCCAACACTTACATCACAACAACCACTTTAGAATGCTTCCAAGAGTATTACACCTAGATGAACGTGATGACGTTAACTACTTTATTAACCTTAGCCTTTACACTTAGTTAAGCCTCTATATAGCTACGCTCTGACACATATAGATCGTTCCACATCTACCTTTCTAATAGTGACACTTATCATAGGTTCCTTACTAGACTCGTTACCCAGTCACACGATCAATTACCAGACAATAGACAAATATACATAATTTCCTGGACCTAAACAATAGTCATGGTATAACCACCATTTCCGACTAGAATAGCAGTTGTTATCAAAAACATAGACTTACAATTATGAAACCCAAAAACCCATACACGAGGAAGCAAGCCACACACGATAACCAAAATCAATTAACAACCTCAACCATTTATTCAAGTGTTCATAGAGACATGCTCAATCATTGAGATTATTCTAGTCTAATATAATCATTTCAATCAAAGTAAATCAGGGTTTCACCCAAGTTCCAATAACCACCCATATCACATTACCAAACAACAATTGATAAATGTATCGATGTATGTATGATATGAATGTAATGCATATGCTCGGTACCATTCTCATATAGGTATAAAGTATGTTAAGATTTTATTATGATCTGTACACCCATGGGGGACCCGTAAAATCCATATATCGCTCCTAGGGACCCGGAATTCCACACACGAATCTACTAGAGCCCCAGACTCATTTATTTGAATAATATAATGTTACACACGTACTACTCCATTCCCGCATATCAATATTTATTTCAGCGTGCAACCCGAGCCATCCATAGCATCATCATCTCAATGTTGCCATAATCTCATAAGAGTTCTTACCCTTCCGGCCTCTTGGGCCCATAACATATTTATACCAGTCTCATATCAATATCACAGAACCATGAGTGTATGAATGAAAATGACAATATAAGGTAAGATATCATATGAAAGCATGTGCGATGAATAAACAAAACAATATCAAATATGGAGACGAGCCCACATAATGACGACAAGCCCAAATAACATTAGTTGGAATCAGCATAAGGTTGATCCCCCAAATCACCCATCATCACAGTTCAACACCGGTACCTACTCACACGTTAATCACAACCGTTTAAGTGGGACCCCCAAACACGCCCAATACCCCTCAACATTTATAACTACTAAGTACTTATATCGGATTCTTGAAAAACTAAATCGTAGCCTACCTCAATGTTGAGCAAGAGCCATGAACTCCTGGACCATAAGTTTTCCTGAGAGAATAGCGGACGGTCCTAGTTCAAGCAAGCATATGAAGCTCCTATGCTACTACACACATTCAATCACCACATAAGGACCAATTCTACATTACACATGATTCTAATGATACCAAACATGTCTTGAAATGATCTCAGGAACAAAAGTAAATGTAAAACCTCGTCCCGGATTCCAAGGATCAAAATGGTAATTTTATTAATAAAATAAGTTCAATATTATCAAAATATCATTCTATGGGTTCATACGAATCTAACAACACCCATATTGCTATACTTTAGTCTGAAACCCAAAAAGTGACTCCGGGCCCACAAGGGAAAAAATTGAAATTTAAGTTATAAACACGTTACCCATAATCTAAATAGTCATACTCTAAGGTTTCATGAAATTCTAACCCCAATTGAGCCTTCAAATTTATGGCTTTTTCAAAATCCTCTTTGTGTCAAAATCATAAATCGAATTTTTGCAAAGTCCGGATTGAAATCGAAATTTATGTTAGAAATAGTTTACCCAAGGTTTAAACAAGCCAAAAACCTAGAATTTACTCAAATCCAACAATAAATAATTGAAGAAAACTTAAATTTCAACGTAGGGTTTAAAAGTCCAATTTTTCCCCAACCAAACACGGATAAAATCGATAACCAATTGGAATAATCATAATGAAATATCAAAATAAAGGTTTGGATACTTACCCCCATAGTTGAGATGGGAACAATGCCGCAAAAAAGCACCTCAATCGAAGCTCTATAACTCAAGTTATGTGTAAATTACTAAACTGACGTAGTCTTATTTTTTCATACACAATCATTTTCGCTCTGGCAGACCAATTTCTACCCTAGCGGATCCGCTCCGTCACCCGGAAGTCCGCCCTCGCAGACACCAGAAACCAACATTTATTTCCAAAATTAAAATGGACATAAATCCCTCATACGCTATCAGAATTCGACGATTCAAGTTGCTATGGATCAAAAATTTCAATACGCATCTATTCCAATAATCAAAACTCAATTCCAAAATCACATGAATATAATGTTCTACTAAAGTGTCGAAGGCGAGCGACTTATGCCATTGAATTAAACACCTAAATTTGACCAAACAAACTCCAAATCCAATTCCAAAAGTTTTTACAAGTCACAAATGATCATATGAAGTTGCTCGAACTCTCAACACACCCAAACAGATTCATCTTGACCCAATGTTGATCGTGGTCAACTCCAAATCATCTCAAAAGCTAATTTATTAATCAACCACCTTAATCACATCTAAACCTCTCGAGAACCAAACCAATGACTCGACTAAGTCATAATTCACGTTTTTGAGCTAATGAAATTGACAAAATTTTGAAAAAGACACATTTGCCCCTAATGTTGACTTTGGTCAATCTTCTTCATTTATTAACTTAAGGATTTCCAAATTATCCTTTTCCTTAAATAAAACTCCTTTGAAAGTCTCGGAAATCACTCCACCCATCTTCACAAGTCGAGACACTCTAACGATGCTAGGAGAAGGGTCAACAGGGGTAAAAGGATAAAATGCCTAAACGACCAATCATTTTATTACAATTATGTGGTAGGTTTATATTATTAAATAGTATACGTGTGTTAGAATTGGATTATCACGAGGTGCTCCGAAAGGGAAGGGTTACGTGGAGGGCTGACTGTTTGACCCAGAGGTAGGCTACAGTTTCCCTTCACTAGACTTCGATAGAAGTATGTATTAGTTATAAATATTGAGCAGTATTGGGCGTGTTTGGGGGTCACACTCAAACGGTTGTGATGAATGGTTAAGTGAGTACCGGTGTCAAACTGTGATGATGGTGACTTGGGCATTCAGCCTTAAGCTGATTCCGACTACTGATTGATTGGGCTTATCGCCATTATGTGGGCTCGTCGTCATACTTGTTATCGTTGTGATTATTCATCACACATGCTTTCTAAGTGATGCCCTGGTTGTAATTGAATTATTGTATTGAATTTTTGAAAACATGTGATATTCAACTCTATATTTGGTTGCATCTCATTACATATTGATTTCTTGCCTTAAATTGTCATTTACATTAATACACTCATGATTCTAATGATATTGATAGCAGAGTGATATGAAAGTGGTGTGGGTCCAATAGATGGAGAAGGTAAGAAAACTTATGATATTATTTGCAATATTGAGATGATGATGATACGCCGGGGAATGGGTTACACGCCTGCAACAGTTATTTAGCCAAGAGCTGGGCTCCGTTGTGAAATTCCGGAGGTGTATATAGACTTTGCAGGTCCCCCATGAGTGTGCAATTCATACAATTTAAACTCCTATATATGGGAAATAGAAAAGGTACCTGGCATATGCATTACATACAAACAATACATACATCATTTATTGATTATTTATTGATGGTTTAAGTGTTGGATTGTTATTGATGGCTTGATTAAATTCCTGAATAAAGAAGAAATGTTAATTGATCGGTTAATACTTGGATGTTATCGTTGAAAACTTTGGAATTGGGTAATTTATATGACTGTGGAACTCTTGTATGAACAAAGTAACTATGTTGATTTAAATGAACTCTTACATGGACTATGTGACTTATTTGGGTTATTGAACTATTTAGAATAGGACTAATTAGTGTCAACTTGATATTTATCTCTTTTTTATGTCTTTTATCGTTGTCTGTCTATGATACCTACGGGGGTACATTGTGTATTCATACTATACTTGTTGCATTGTTTTTGGATGCAGATACAACTCTTCTACCAGTTCGGGACCTCGAGCGTGAGTCCGAGTTGATTGACTTGCAGCATTCAGGGTGAGGATGCTATTCTATGGCATGTCTTGGATGCTCTATCTCTTGCATTGTCTTTATTTTTTCTCTAGAGACATGTTTGAGACACTTAGACAATGATTTTCAGTATATGGCTTATGTTCCCTTCTTTTATTCATACGTGTATCCGTATTAGTGCTCTTGTATTATTGAGCAGATCATTGGGGATTGTATTTGATCGTTGGACTTATGTTCAACATTTTGATATTATGATTGATAGTTAGTTAAGTATTTTATTATATTTCCGTATTTATTCTTATATCATGATTTATGAAATTGAGAGTGGTTCGTCTACTGGTAGAAAAGTGTAGGTGATACCGCGATTTCTAAAAGGGATCGTGACACCTCTCCTCCTTTTATAATAAAAAGTAGTCATCTCTTTTATCCAAAACCACGTGCCTGTGCCCAAAACCATGTGCTCAAATCATTGGCTCTTTGTTTTATGTGTTTAAAATTAATTTCTCTAACTTTCATCTATGACTAGACTATGCTATAAATTATAAATAATAAAAAACAAAAAATTTGATTTGGATAAAAAAATTATTAATTAATTGAAGTAGGACTGTAGTAATATATTGTTTATATTAGTTTCTCGCCATGTGTCTTGCACGTGTATGCTTAATCATGTAGTTCTTAGTTATGTAAAATAATGTCGACATTATTAAAAAATACTTGAATAAATAATTGTACATAAAAGAATAAGTAGCAACGTTTTGTGAATGATCAAGGTATATCGTTGCATATGACTTGTTTTGTTACGGTAAAAATTATGGAATATCATTTGAAACTACTAAGATAAACAATCATAGATTAATCAGATACATGTAATTTGACAATGTACCTATACAGTCAAGGTATTCTTTTTAATTGTAGTTGTTAGTATCATCTTCTACAGAGTTAAAGAAAATTCGATTAACAACATTTCATTTAGGCAATCTATATGATGAACAATCAAAGTTTAAATATATTCATATAATTTGACAATGTACCTATATGGCTGAGGTAGTCTTCTTTAACATAGTTGTTAGTATCATCTTCTACAGAGTTAAAGAAAATTTGATTAACAACATTTTGATTAGGCAGTCTATATGATCAAAACTAAGTTTTAGTTGTCTTACTAGTAGCAATTTTAATAAATACATGATGAGCATCTATTCTAAGGAAGGGAATTTTCAATCATACCTCATTTGTATCAGAAGTGTTTGATGATGGAACTAATTAGATATGAAAGTATGTACGTCCTAGAGACAATCATTATTAGGGACAAATGTACTTGAACACATTAGTATTATTAATAAGATTAATATTTATGGCATTTGCGATTATTGAATTATTATTTGATTGTTTGTAATTATTCATTAATGTGCATCCCTTGAGCTTACGTTGTCATTAATAGAGTGAGATATTGATGATAGAGAGTAACTCTAAAATAGCCTCGACTAATGATCATCGAGAATGGGATATCGATGATATGTTATAAGTCGACATGTGGTCTGCATCATATTCTTAGAGAATATAGTATGTCTCATCTGCTACTAGTAATGGTTACTAGTGATGGACACATGGATACTTTTGGAAAGTATTGGTATACCCTGCTGATAAACTATTTGGTAGACATGTCTAGAGTGGTAATAGCGTGTGGGATATAAAGGTCCTTTGACTTGAGGTCAATACGCACCTTGTTTACAAAGTAATATACTTTGACCCGGTCCTAAGCTTAAACTTCTTATAGAGGATAAGACACGGCTTGTGTTAGGTACGTTATGATGTAAATTAAGGTGGTAATTGAGCCAAGAATAGGATTCATTCCTCAATTGGATATTCGAGAGAGCACTCAACTTCTCAGTGATATTTGGTCGACCAAGTCATTGGCCAATGCAACAGACATATTTATAATATGGTCTAGTTGTCGACTAATATAGATGAGATAAAGTGATCAAGTCATTAGGATAGACACATGAAAAATCCTAATCTTGATCGAGTGTGTCGCGGATGAAAGGAATTTATCATCTCACATAAAGGTTATGTTTGTTGGATTCATGTAAACGTACTTCATATATTGAGTTCATCATACAGCGCATTCTAGGAGTTCTGTATGGAACTTAATTGGATTAGTGTCGATATATGAAGACCTATAGGGTCACACTATGTCGATTGTCTCTTCGATCTAAGGGTGTATTGAGAAAGTATTAAATATTCGATTTGGGAGCGAGATATTCAAATTGATAATAACTATGGGATAATTTCTATTAGATGGAAATTATTTAATTAAATTAAAATTAGATTTTGTATTTAATGTGCTGAATATATATATTAAATGAAAACGGGAACAAAATTTTACGTAAGGCGCCGCGGCGACCCGGCAGTGGGCCTAGTCAGACTGGCCTACCGTACCTCGGTTTTTGGGCCAGGCTTAGAGCCCAACCCTAATCTGATTTATGACCTAATTTTAACTATAAATACAGCACTCCCATTGTTAATTAAAACACACCAATTCTATAAACTAATTCTAGACTTAGAGTCTAGGATGAAACTCTCTCAAACCTCTGCCAAGATTTCCTGGCTTTCTTGATAGAGGAATACACCGTAGCATTGTGTTTGTAGTTGAAAAGAGAATAGCGTGTCCACCCTTTAGTAAAGACTCCAGATAATACAACTTGTAAGTGTTCATGTCTTATGTTACAGGTTTTTTATTATAATATAACCATACCGGAAGAAAATTGTTGGGGTAAGTAAGAACAAAATTTTAAACTTCCGTTGTGCCTTACTTATGTGTTTTGAACCCAACAAAAACCTACAGTGGTATCAGAGCCGTGGCTGGTTCAATGGTTATATAACAATTTAATAACATAATAATATGGGTTAAACACAAAATTTGATTAAAACAAGGCTTCTTGAAATCCTACATATCTTGACCGAATAATTAACTTTTTGATATCATCTTAAATTATCACTTACGCTAAATCGAGAAAGTCATTCCATTCTAACTCGGACTAAGCCAAGTGCAGATAACTGGTTCATTGCGAACATGGTGCACGACGAAGAATGAGTATGAATGGATGATGGTTGATATATGCGTTATTGATAATGGTAGGTTAGGATAGATGATCTGTGATTCGATCCCTAAAGTGGATTTAGGGCTCGAATGATTTTAGAAAAATCAACACAGAAACATTTGTTAGGATGTAGGCATCGCGGCCCTATGGTAGGGCGCCGCGGCGCTTGCTAAGGTTTCAAGGCGGCGCCGCCTTCATGGTGGAACGCCGTGGCCCTAATGCTTCAATTTAAAATTCTGGACTTACTGGATAGTAGGCGTCGTGGCTCCATGGTGGAGCGTCGCTGCCCTAATGAAATACAGAAGTCGAAAGCTTTCTTCCTTGCCAGCGCCACGGCGCTAATGCATTGCAGAAGCAGAATTTTAGTTTCTACCTCACTAGCATCGCAGCTCTAATGATTAGCGTCGCGGTCCCATCGGTCCAAAAAAAAAAATCAGAATGTTTAACCCATGATTATTATTATACAGTATATTTGATAAGTATACTGGTTATGTGCTAAATGATTGTCATTTATATTACTAGAATAATGTCCTCATATAATTGTCTGGGTAGGCGGCGCCCAGTATTTTTTAAGCCGCTTAATATCATGCTTGGGCAGGCGGTACCCAATAAGTGCTTAATAGACTTTGCGTTAAGATGTTATATTTGATATAGCATACTAGAGTTGATCTTGATTAAAACCCTGAATTAAAATGTTCCCTAAAATTTTAATACAAGTCTCATTTAAAATGAATGTGTCGTCTGTTATAATTAATTGTAGTGCAAAATCCTTTTCGGTGAGATGAGTATTTACGCCACAACATTTGCTCTAAGTCTACGAGGACTCAGACAATTTCATATATACATGTTAAATGTAGAAGTGGGTGATAAACCTTCTTGAGTATTTACGCCACAGTGTTTGCTCTATAAGGAAAAACTCACTTAGATACATAATTGCAGTCGCATAACGGGGTTGACTTGCTAGGCTGTCTTGGCGCCACAGTGTCGGACAAGCCGAGGGATGCAGATCGATTGTTTAGAACATCGGTCAAACATGAGTTACAAATTGTTTGAAATTGGTTTAGAGACCTACCAGGTTGTGCTATTAAAGTTATCAGCCACAGCAAACGCGGAGATGGCATAAACTTGGATTATGGCCCATTATGACCATATTTGATATGGGTCTATATTCTTCCATGGGGTCGAATAGTATGTTAAAATAGTGGGAGCTAATTAAACTAAAAGCCATGTTAAATAGTTAACGAATATGTTCAATTGAAATTATATTAGAGTTTAATTTCAAATTTATTTATTTCTTCAGACTATATATAGAATGTCAAACCTATCACTGAAAATATTGGTCAAAACAAACAATTTAACTGGATCAAATTACCCTGATTGGTTAAGAAATCTGCGATTGGTGTTAAGACTAGAAATAATTGAGTATGTGTTAGACATAGTGTTCCCCACAGTCCCTGCTGAAGATTCTGCTGAGTATGCCCTATTTGACAAGGTGGCTTATCAGAAACATCTAAACGATGCTACCTCCGCATAATGTGTAATATTTTCCTCCATGACCTTCGAGTTACAGAGGCAACATAAAAACATGGGCCCCAATGAAATGCTAGAACACTTGAAGAGTCTATATGACTCACAGTCTCAGACAATGGAGTATGAACTGTTGAGGGACCTTTTCAAGTGTAAGTTGAACGATGGGGGTCAAGTGTCAGCACATGTTCTGAAGATGATTGGGCTGATAGAAAGGTTGGCTTCGATTGGAATGAAGCTGCCTATAAATGTCTCTATCAACCTGATCCTGAATTCACTCCCTGGTTCATTTGAGAATTTCATTCTGAACTTCAGTATGAATGGGACCAAGGAAAGTCTTCCAGAGCTTCACAACATGTTAAATACCTTTGAATTATCTACCTCTAAAGGCAAAGTCGTGCTCATGGTGGACTATTCTAGCAAGGTCAAACCCAACGGTAAGAACATGCAGAAGAAGAAGGGTAACACAGTTGTTGCACCTACAATTATGAAACCTAGATGAGGTGTTCAAAAGAAGGCAAAGGTAGCTTCGGATGTGTGCCTCAAATGCAAGAAAAATGGGCACTGGAAGAAGGACTGCACAGCTCCAGGAGGAGGCAAAGCACTAGGTGCTCCTGGCTCTACTGGACAAGGTATGTTTGTCATTGAGATAAATATGTCTATAAATAAATCTCACTGCTGGGTATTGGATACCGCATGTGGCTCACACATTTGTAATAATGTGCAGGGTCTGATTGACAGCAGAAAGGTTGGACTTGGGAGGTAGACTTGCGCGTTAGAAATGGAGCACGAGTTGATGCTGAACATGTGGGAACTTATATACTAGATTTACCTTCAGGCTTTCATTTAGAACTAAATAATTGTTATTTTGTCCCTTCATTGATGAGGAATATTATTTATATCCCAGTGTTAGACATTGAGGGGTTTTCCTTATTTATTGCCAATGACAATTATGTACTGTCTTTTAATGGTTTTATTTGTGAAAATGCTCCGTTTGTGGATGGTTTGTATGTTCTAAACTGTAGTCGTAAAAATTTTAATGTGCAAAACAAACCAGCTAAGATAAGTAATCCAAGAAACCCCACCTACTTATGACACTGTAGACTTTGTCACATCAATGAATCAAGGATAGCAAGATTAAGAAAGTTAGACTACCTGGAACCATTTGACTTGGAGTCCTATGATAATTGTGAATCTTGCTTGAGAGGAAAAATGACCAACAAGCCACTTTCTGGGAAAGAGGTGCGAGCCAAAGAGATACTTGAGTTGGTCCATACTGATGTATGTAGGCCATTTTCAACTCAAGCTAAGGGAGGCTTCCCTTACTTCATCACTTTTACAGACGATTTCACAAGGTTTAGGCATGTGTATCTTATGAAACACAAGTCCGAAGCCTTTGAGAAATTCAAGGAGTACAAGTCAGAAGTAGAGAAGCAACTTGAAACAAGTATCAAGACCCTTTGATTAAATCCAGGAGGTTAATACTTAAGTAAAGAATTTCTGGATTACTTGAAGCTTCATGGAGTCCAATCACAATTGACACCTCCTGGAACGCCACAAATGAATGGTGTTGCTGAAAGGAGAAATTGAACCCTATTAGATATGGTTAGATCCAAGATGTGTTTCTCAGCTCTACCAACATACCTTTGGGGCTATGGATTGCAAAGCTCAATTTATATTCTGAACAGGGTTCCTTCAAAGTCAGTAGAGAAAACTCCATAAGAGATATGGAATGGCAAAAAACCAGCATAAACACATGCAACCCTGGGGGTGCCCTACATATGTAAAGAAGATTCTTACTGACAAGTTGGAATCTAAAAGTGAGAAATATTATTTTGTGGGGTATCCAAAGGAAACTAAGGGATACTATTTCTATCTTCCTAGATAACATAAGGTCATTGTATCCATAAATGCAACTTTCCTTGAAGAAGACTATGTCTACAAGGAACGGAGTTGCAATAAGATAGAACTTGAAGAAATTCAAGAACCACAAGATAACACAGAAGTTGAACCCTTGTCAAAAGACATAGATAGGGATTCAGTGGGAGTATTTGGTGAAGATTGGGTACTTAGAGTACGCCCTTCAGCTAGTGGGAGTGCTGTGAGAGATAGTGCAGAAATGCAAGACTCTCATACACAACCAATGGAAGATAATACAATGGTTGTACATCATTCCATTCAGGAAATACATGAAAATGACATTACTAAAAGCTCTCAAGGTGATGGATTGTCTAGCACGCAAAGACCTTCTCACAATCAGAAAGTAACAAATATTGAAAAGCAGAATAATCAACTCCGTAGGACCACTAGGACTCATCGTTCGCCTGAAAGACTTAATCTCTTTGTTGAAACACACAATGAGATAGATATTCCTGATGACGATGAAACTACAACCTACAACGAAGCTATGTTAGACATTGATTTGCAGAGATGGCAAGAAGCCATGAAATCTGAGATGGACTCGATGTACATCAATCAAGTTTGGAACTTGGTTGATTTGCCAACAAGGGTTATACCCATAGGATGCAAATGCATCTTCAAGAAGAAGATTGATGCATATGGCAAGGTACAGACTTATAAGGCAAGATTGGTGGCTAAAGGTTATAATCAACGGCCTGGGGTTGATTATAATAAAACCTTTTCACCTGTTGCGAAAATTAAGTCCATTCGGATTTTGCTTGGAATAGTCGCATACTATGATTATGACATTTGGAGTTGGAATATTTGCTTTGACAAAGTAGTCAAATCATTTGACTTTGTTAGAAGAAAAGAAGATCCCTGCATTTTTAGTAAGCGCAAGGAATGGAGTATTGTCTTCATTATTATATATGTAGATGACATATTAATAATGGAAGATAATAAGACTCTCATGCAATGAGTCAAGGAATGGTTATCCAGCACCTTCATGATGAAGGACTTGGGTGAAGCCTGCTACATTCTTGGAATTAGGATCTATTGAGTTAGACCTAATAGATTGTTGGGGCTGTCACAATCTATATACATAGACAAAGTTCTAAGATGATTCTCTATGGAAAACACCAAGAAGGGAAGTCTTCCTATGGGTCAAGGCATCAAGTTATCAAAGAAGGATAGTCCTTCTAATGTTGCAGAACTTGAATACATGAAAAGAATCCCATATGCTTCAGCTATAGGATCTATCATGAATGCCATGACCTATACGAGGCCAGATGTTGCCTATGCACTTATTATGACTTGCAAATTCCAGCAGAATACCGGGAAAGAACACTGGAAAGCAGTCAAGAGTATTCTTAAGTATCTTAGACGAACTAAAGAATATTTCTTAGTCTATGGTGGACAAGAGAAGCTAGTGTGTACTAGCTACACTAATGCTAGATTCTAGATAGATCTTGATGACTTCAAATCTCAATCTGGATATGCCTTCATTTTCAATGGTGGAATAGTGAGTTGGGAAAGTTCCAAGCAAGCTACAACTGCTGATTTGACAACTGAAGTTGAGTACATTGCTGGATCGGAGGCTGGTAAAAAAGTTGTCACGATATTTGAGTTCCTAAAGTAACTAGGGGTTGTTCCAAGTGCCACTTGTCCAATAACGATTTATTGTGATAACACTGGTGCAATTGCGCAATCTAAGGAAAGATCAACAAACAGAAACAAGCATGTACATAGGAAATACAACATACTCAGGGAGATGCTGGAAACTGAAGAAATAAGAATAGACTATGTTCCCACAGATGATAATCTAGCTGACCCGTTTACCAAACCATTAAGCTTAGTTAAGCATAATGGTCATTTTGAAAACTTGGGTATTAGATACATCAGAGTTTGGATCTATGCAAAGTGGTAGATTGAAAGTATGCATGTCCAAGAGAAAATCATTATTAGGGTCAAATGTACTTGAACACATTCGTATTATTAATAAGATTAATATTTATGGCATTTGCGATTATTGAATTATTATTTGATTATTTGTAATTATTCATTAATGTGTATCCCTTGAGCTTACGTTGTCATTAATAGAGTGAGATATTGATGAGAAATCATAACTCTAAAATAGCCTCGACTAATGATCATCGAGAATGGGATATCGATGATATGTTATAAGTCGACATGTGGTCTGCATCACATTCTTAGTGAATATAGTATGTCTCACCTACTACTAGTAATGGTTACTAGTGATGGACACATGGATACTTTTGGAAAGTATTGGTATACCCTGCTGATAAACTATTAGTTTTATATGTCTAGAGTGTTAATAGCGTGTGGGTGATAAAGGTCCTTTGACTTGAGGTCAATACGCACCTTGTTTACAGAGTAATGTACTTTGACCCTGTCCTAAGATTAAACTCATTATAGGATAAGACACGGCTTGTGTTGGGTACATTATGATGTAAATTAAGGTGGTAATTGAGCCAAGAATAGAATTTATTCCTGGATTGGATATTAGAGAGAGCAGTCAACTTCTCAGTGATATTAGATCGACCAAGTCATTGGCCAATGCAAGAGACATATTTAGAATATGGTCTAGTTGTCGACTAATATAGATGAGATAAAGTGATCAAGCCATTTGAATAGACACATGGCAAATCCTAAGCTTGATCGAGTGTGTCGCGAATGAAAGAAATTTATCATATCACATAAAGGTTATGTTTGCTGGATTCATCAAAACGTTCTTCATATATTGGGTTCATCGTACGATGCAGTCTAAGAGTTCTGTATGGACCTTAATTGTATTAGTGTCGATATATGAAGGCTTATAGGGTCACACTATGTCGATTGTCTCTTCGATCTAAGGTTGTATTGAGAAAGTATTAAATATTCAATTTGGGATCGAGATATTTAAATTGATAATAACTATGGGATAATTTCTATTAGATGGAAATTATTTAATTAAATCAAAATTAGATTTTAGATTTAATGTGTTGAATATATATATTAAATGAAAATGGAAAACAAAATTTAACGTAAGGAGCCGCGGCACCTGCTAGGCTGCGTCGCGGCGCCGACCCGGCAGTGGGCCCAGTCAGATTGGCCCACTGCACCTCAGTTTTTGGGCCAGGCATATAGCCCAACCCTAATCTGATTTGTGACTTAATTTTAACTATAAATACAACACTCCCATTGTAAATGAAAACACACCAATTCTATAAACTAATTCTAGACTTAGAGTCTAGGACGAAACTCTCTCAAACCTCTGCCAAGATTTCCTGGCTTTCTTGACAGAGGAATACACCGTAGCATTGTGCTTGCAGTCAAAAAGTGAATCGTGTGTCCACCCTTTAGTAAATACTCCAGATAATACAACCTGTAAGTGTTCATGTCTTATGTTACATGTTTTTTATTGTAATATAACCATATCAGAAGAAATTATTGGGGTAAGTAAGAACAAAATTTTAAACTTTCGATGTGCCTTACTTATGTGTTTTGAACCCACCAAAAACCTACAAGATATGCAATAAATATAATCGTATCAACTTTTCAGGACATAAATATTGTTCCAAGAACTAATTTATAATTTTCATAACACAACCTTATGTTGAATTTTTGTATAAGAAGTTATTTTTGAGGCTTGAACTAGTGGCCTCTCGAGTATATGACAACAATTTTTATCATCACGCCAAGTAACATTCTTCTTCCTATTTTTACTGTCCACAACAGTATCTTTCTCATTGAAATAAAGTGTAGAGAGTGTAGGTATTAGGAAGTGATGATAAAATATGAAGACCCCTCCCCTCCTTTTATAATAAAAAGTAGTCATCTCTTTTGTCCAAAACCATGTGCCTGTGCTCAAAACCATATGCTCAAGTCATTCTTTGTCCTATATGTGTTCAAAATTAACTAGTATAAGAATCCGCGCGATGGTACTAAATAATAACGTTTAAATTTATTAAAATACTCTTAACGACTATTACTATTAAAAATATCAATAATTACAAGGATAACCCCAATTAAAAGACAATAAATAATTGTGTTCATCATTTATTTTTAATTTGTTAATCTCAAATACCAGTGTTTGTTGAAATTAGAGAGGAAGATAAGCAAATTGGTTAGCTAAGTCATAAAAATAGGCAGAAAAATATTAGTGTGATATGGGTAAATGTGAAGTAGAAAATGCAAAAAGTACCGGGATTTGATTTTTGTCACTGAAACAGATCAAAAACAATAGTTAAGTATACTAAATTAGTAGCCATTTCATGTGGCTTAGATTATATGCATGTAAGAAACAACAATTTCATTCATGGTAAACGCTCACGCTTTCTTAGGGTAAGACTTTAGAAGAATTGAAAAAAATGGGGGTCTAGTGGGTGAATAAAATAAGTAACCCTGCAAAAACCAAAATATTTGTGGTTATTAAAATTGAGCTTTTTCATAGTTATATAAGTATGAAATTACAATGAATTTACATCAACATATAATATAATTTTAAGAACAATATATATAAATATGGTATCAACGAAAATAATACAATAATACCACGGAAAACAAACATCCAAACAGAGGGTAAGAATAAGAAGAAGTATGTTGATCTTCTAATTTGACATCGCTTTGTTACATCAATTGTTGATCGGGTAATTCATTTTTAAAGGATTTGCTTATATAATAGTTATCAACATCATTAAAAAAAACATTTTTTTGGATAAGAAATGATATTTGGAGCTTTGAAGAATTGGACCAACAACTTTCAGAACTTGCATAGGAAAGTCAGAAGGTGGCACTAAGAACGAGGTGGTTCCATCACCGAATTTCGCAATTCCAACATAAGTTTTTGAACTCGGATATCTCACAAACTCTATATATGAAGTAAAATCCTCTTCATTATTAAGCAAAAAGTAAACAACATTAAACCCAACAACATCTCGTACTGTTTAGTTAGCATGTATAGTCCCATTCTGGCAGAGCAATTGACATGCTAACTAAACACTATGCAAATGTTGTTCAGTTCAACATGATTTACTTCTTGCCGAATAGTGAAGAAGATTTGATGATTGAACTACTTTGTTTTTGGTGTAACCATGTGACTTCCTTAAGAAAGTGCTGAAAGTTGTTGATCCAGATCTTCAAGGCTCCAAAAGTCTTTTTTCTTCGAATGTTTGGCCGTTTTTCTAAAGATCTTGATAGTTATTATATCAGCAAAATCTTTATAAAAATTGGTTACTTACTTCACATCTGATGTAATAAAGGGAAGTTGAATTAGAAGATTAACATACATTTCTCTATTTTTGCTGTCCACAACAATATCTTTCTCATTGGAAGAAAGTGTAAAGAGTGTAGGTATTGTGAAGTAATGATAAAATATGAAGACCCCTTTCCTCCTTTTATAATAAAAAGTAGACATCTCTTTTTTCTAAAACAATGTGCTTGTGCCCAAAACCATGGGCTCAAAATCAAGTGCTCAAATTATTTGCCCTATGTTCTATATGTGTTTAAAATTAATTCCTCCGGCTTTCATATAAATGTCATCTAAATTTAAAAAATTGTTAATTAATTAAAGTAAAAATGTAGTAATATATTATCTATACTAGTTTCTCGCCACGTGCGTTGCACGTGTATGCCTAATCATGTGGTTATTAGTTATGTAAAATAATGTCGACATTATTAAAAAAATTGAATAAATAATTATATATAAAAAATAAAGTACCAACTTTTTGTGAATGATCAATGAATATCATTGTATATGACTTTTTTGTTGTGATTGAAATTATCGAATATCGTTTGAACGTACGAAGATGAACAATCAAAGTTTAATTAGATACATGTAATTTGACAATTTACCTATGTAGTCAAGGTATTCTTGTTGATTGTAGTTGTTAGTATCATCTTCTACACATTTAAAGAAAAATGGATCAACAACATTTCGTTTAGGCAATCTATAGGATGAACAATCAAAGTTTAATTATATTAATTTAATTTTAACAATGTACCTATATGGCTAAGGTAGTCTTCCTGAATGTAGTTGTTAGTATCATCTTCTACCGCGTTAAAGAAAATTTGATTAACAACATTTCGATTAGGCAATCTATGCGATCAAAATTAAGTTTTAGCTGTCCTACTAGTAGCAATTCAATAAGTACATGATGTGCATATGTTCCAAGGAAGAGAATTTTCAATCATACCTCATGTTTATCAGAAGTGTTTGATGATGGAACTAATTAGACATGCAATAGATCTAAGCATATCAACTTTTCAGGACATAAAGATTGTGTCAAGAACTGATTTATGTTTCTTCATAATAAAACCTTACCTTGAATTTTTGTATAAGAAGTTAATTTGGGGCTTAAACTTGCGACCTCTTGAGTATATGATAATAATTTTTTTCGTCACACCAAGTAACATACTTATTCCTATTTTTACTGTCCACAACTGTATCTTTCTCATTAAAAGAATGTGTAGAGACTGTACGTATGGTGAAGTGATGATAAAATATGAAGAACCCTTCTCTCGTATTATAATAAAAAGTAGTCATCTCTTTTGTCCAAAATCATGGGCTCAAAACCATGTGCCCAAATCACTCTTTATTCTATAAAAAAGGCAGACTGGTGCACTAAGCTCCCGCATGTGCGGTGTTTTAAAATTAAGTAGTATGAGAATCCGCGCGATGGTTCTATGTTTAAATTTACTAAAATATTCTTAACTACTATAACTATTAAAAATATCAATAATTACAAGGATAATCCCAATTATAAGACAGAATAAATAACTGTGTTCATCAGTTTTTTTTTTTTTTTTTACTTTTTAACCTCAAATACCAGTGTTTTTTAAAATTAGAGAGGAAAGATGAACAAATTAGTTAGCTAACTCAAAAAAATTGTCAGAATCATTAGTGTGATCTCGGTAGATGGGAAGTAGAAAATGCCAAAGTGTCAGGATTTGATTTTTGTCACTGAAATAGATCAAAATAGTTATGTATACTAAATTAGTAGGCATTTGAGGTGGCTTAGTTTATATGTGTGTACGAAACAACAA
This sequence comes from Anisodus tanguticus, assembly GCA_034509755.1. Classification (NCBI taxonomy): domain Eukaryota; kingdom Viridiplantae; phylum Streptophyta; class Magnoliopsida; order Solanales; family Solanaceae; genus Anisodus; species Anisodus tanguticus. The sequence continues at coordinate 19,241,769 of CM067546.1, read as the reverse complement.
TTTCCTTCCCGGTAAACGCTCACTCATTCTTGGAGTAAAAATTAGTGGAATTTAAAAAAATGGGATATAGTGGATGAATGAAATAAATGCCCGTGCAAAAACAAATAAATTTGGGGTTATTAAAATTGAGTTTTTTCATGGTTATATAACAACGAAATTACAAAGAATTTACATCATCATACAATATAATTTTAAGAACAATATATACAAATATGATATCAATAAAAATAATACAATAATAAACCACGGAAAACAAACATCCAAACAGGGGGTAAGAACAAGAAGAAGTATGTTAATATTCTAATTCGACATCGCTTTGTCACATCAATTGTTGATCAAGTAATTCAATTTTAAAGGATTTGCATATCTAATAGCTATCAATATCTTTAGAATAACCGCAAAATATTTGGAAAAGAAAGGATTTTTGGAGCTTTGAAGAATTGGACCAACAACTTTCAGAACTTTCGTAAGAAAATTAGAAGGTGGCACCAAGAATGAGGTGGTTCCATCACCAAATTTCACAATCCCAACATAATTTTGAACACGGATACCTTACAAACTATGTATATGAAATAAAATCCTCTTCATTATCAGGCAAAAAGTAAACAACATTGAACCCAACAATATCTCGTATTGTTTACTTAGCATGTCTAATCCAATTCTGGCAGAGCAGTTGACATGCTAACTAAACACTATGTAGATGTTGTTCAGTGCAACATCGTTTACTTCTTGCCTAATAGTGAAGAAGATTTTGCTTCATATACAGAGTTTCTAAGGTACCTGAGTTCAAAAGATCGGGGGAGGGGGGGGGGTTCCAAAGTTTGGTGATGACACTACTTTGTTCTTGGTGCCACCTTTGGACTTCCTTAAGAAAGTGCCGAAAGTTGTTGGTCCAGATTTTCAAGGCTCCAAAAGTCTTTTTTTGTTAAATTTTTTTACCCTTTTTTAAAGATCTCGATAGTTATTATATCAACAAAACCTTTAGAAAAACGGGCTACTTGCATAGCATTTGATGTGATAAAGTGATGTTGAATTATATGATTAACATACTTCTCCCTATTTTTACTGTCCACAATAGTATCTTTTTCATTGGAAGAAAGTGTACAGAATGTAGGTATTGTGAAGTGATGCTAAAATATGAAAACCCCTCTCCTCCTTTTATAATAAAAAGTAGTTATCTCTTTTGTCCAAAACCATGTCCCGGTGCCCAAAATCATGGCTCAAAATCATGTGCTCAAATCATTTGCTCTTTGTGTTATATGTGTTTAAAATTAATTCCTTCGACTTTCATCTATGAATAGACTGTGCTAAAAATTGTAATTAATAAACAACAAAAAATGTGATTTGAATTAAAAAATTTGTTAATTAATTAAAGTATGACTATAGTAATACATTGTTTATACTAATTTCTGGCCACATGTGTTGCACGTGTATGCCTAATCATGTAGTTCTTAGTTATGTAAAATAATGTCGACATTATTAAAAAAAACTTGAATAAATAATTATACATAAAAGAATAAGTAGCAACTTTTTGTGAATGATCAAGGTAGATCGTTGTATATGACTTATTTTGTTGCGGTAAAATTTATCGAATATCGTTTGAACGTACGAAGATAAAAAATCATAGTTAATTAAATACATGTAATTTGAAAATGTACCTATATATTCATGGTATTCTATATGATGAACAATAAAAGATTAATTATATTCTTGTGATTTGACAATGTACCTATATGACTAATGAAATCTTCTTTAACGTAGTTGTTAGTATCATCTTCTACAGAGTTAAAAGAAAATTTGATTAACAACATTTCGATTAGGCAATCTATACAATCAAAACTAAGTTTTAGCTGTCTTACTAGTAGAAATTCAATAAATACATGATGTGCATCTGTTCCAAGGAAGAGAATTTTCAATCATACCTCATTTGCATCAGAAGTTTTTGATGATGGAACTAAATAGATATGCAATAGATCTAAGCATATTAACTTTCAGGACATAAAGATTGTGCCAAGAACTGATTTATGCTTTTCATAACAAAATCTTATCTTGAATTTTTGTATAAGAAGTTATTTTTGTGGCTTGAACTCGTGACCTTCCGAGTATATGCCAAAAAAAGTTATTATCGTCACACCAAGTAACATACTTCTTCCTATTTTTACTGTCCACAACAGTACCATTCTCATTGAAAGAAAATGTAGAGAGTGTAGGTATTGTGATGTGATGATAAAATATGAAGACCCCTCCCCTCCTTTTAATTAAAAGTACTCATCTTTTTTGTCCAAAATCATGTGCCTGTGCTCAAAACCCTGTGCCCAAATCATTCTTTGTCCTATATGTGTTTAAAATTAACTAGTATAAGAATTCGCATGATGCTACCGTATAATAACGTTTAAATTTACTAAAATACTCTTAATTACTATAACTATTAAAAATATTAATAATTACATGGATTACTCCAATTAAAAGAAAGAATAAATAATTGTGTTCATCTGTTCTTTTTTCTTTTCATTAACGTTTTAATGTCGAATACAAGTGTTTGAATTGGAGAGGAAGATAAACAAATTGGTTAGCCAACTAATAAAAATTGGCAAACAAAAGTGTGATATGGGTAGATGGGAAATCGGAGAAAATGCCAAAGTATCAGGATTTGATTTTTGTTGCTGATAAAGATCAAAATCAATAGTTAAGTATACTAAAATAGTAGGCATTTGAGGTGGCTTAGTTTATATGTGTGTAAGAAATAACAATTTCCTTCACGGTAAATGGTTACGCTTTTTAGGGTAAAATTTGAAGGGATTGAAAATAATGGGGGTATAGTGGCTAAATGAAAAAATAACCGTGCAAAAACCAACAAATTCGTGATTATAAAAATTGAGCTTTTTTCATTGTTATATAACAACGAAATTACAATGGATTTATAAGACCATACAATATAATTTCAAGAACAATAGACACAAATATGATGTCAATTAAAACAATACAATAATGAACCACAGAAAACAACCAACAAAACAGGGGGTAAGAATAAAAAGATGTTAATCTTCTAATTCGACATCGCTTTGTCAAATCAATTGCTGATCAGGTAATCGATTTTAAATGTTTTGCTCATATAATAGCTATCAGTATCTTTGGAAAAACAACAAAATTTTGGAAACAAAACAAGATTTTTGGAGCCTTGAAGAATTGGACCAACAACGTTCCAACTTTCACAAGGAATTCAGAAGGTGGCACCAAGAACGAGGTGGTTCCATCACCAAATTGTTCCTCTATTTTACTAACAATTTGAAAGTCATTTTTCACAATATTGATAAGATGGCAGTTTCTTTGAACAAAACTCTTCCAGATTTATCAAAATTTGAGCCTTTAGATGGAAATAATTTTAAACGTTGGTCACAAAATCTTTTAATTTTATTTGAACAATTAAATGTTGATTATGTTCTGTTTGATGAATCAACTGTTGCTAATAATATTTCTAACACCACCGGTAGTACTACTGTTACCGGCAGTACCACTGCTACCGTGGTTCTTGATGATGCTGCTAAAAAGAATTTAGAAAAGGATAACAAGACTGTTAGAGCACATTTGCTGAACAATATGACTAATCCTCTATTTGATTTATAGGTTACTAATAAATTCGCTTAAGAAATTTGGGACAGATTGGAAATGAAATATGGAGCTGATGATGCAGGGAAGAATAAGTATGTTGTTAGCTAGTGGATTAAGTTCAAAAGGGTTGATAATAAACCAATTATGGAATAGGTTCACGAGTATGAGAACTTGACTGTTGATGATCTTACCGAGGGCATGAAGGTGTATGAGATTTTTCAAGCCAATGTTTTGCTTGAAAAATTATCACCATCATGGAGTGATCACCGGAACCAATTGAAGCATAAGAAGAAGAACTTGACTCTCCAGGAACTGATAAGTCTCATGAGGACTGAGGAGGCAAACCGTCTCAAAGATAAGATGGAAGCTTTTTCTCTTAATTCTTCTAAAGCTAACATTATGGAAACTTCTGCTACTGTTGTGAAAGACATGTTCAAAAGAAAACAAAAGAAAGTCCCAAAAAAGGGAAATGGAAAGAAGTAGAATCACTTTAATAAGCCAAAGATCCAAATTCAGAAGTCAAAGGGACCTTGTTTCGTTTGTGGAAAACACATGGCTGCCCAATCCTATCAAAGGCAAGGGAAAAACTCAAAATTGGAAAGATAAGGTGCTGCACAAGCTAATCTTGCTACTAGAAATGAAGTGATTTTTGTGGTTGTCGTAGAGGCGAATCTGGTGATTAACAACACAAATTGGGTGCTGGATACATGCGTTTCGAGGCATCTCTATGCCAATAAGGAGTTGTTCCACACCTTTGGGGAGTCTACTGATGGTGAGTGTCTAAATGGGTAACTCCACTACAGTTGCAGTTCTAGGTAAGGTAAAAATCCTTCTTAAGTTAACTTCTGAAAAAAACTTTAGCCTTGAACAATGTTCTGTATGTACCCTCCCTTCGTAGAAGCTTAGTTTCTGGAGCACTTCTCAACAGAGCAGGTCTTAAACATTGTTATTGAAGCTAACAAAATTATTATTTCTCGTGGATGAGACTTTGTTCGGAAGAGAGATCTTAGTTAAGGTCTGTTTGTACTGAACATTGTTCAAGAGACTATGAATAATGAATAATAATGTTTCTAGTTTTGCTTATATTGCTGAGTTTGTTTATTTATGTCATGGTAGACTAGGTCACGTTAATATTGCTTCTATTAAAAGACTTATACAAATGAAATTAATTCCTATGATAAAAATTGATGAATTTTCTAAGTGTGTTGTGTGTGTAAAAGCAAATCATTCTAAGAAACCTTTTAAATCTCTTACTAGTAGAAAAATAGAATTGCTTGAATTAGTACATTCATACTTAGCTGATTTCAAGAACATTTTAGTAAAGGTGGAAAGAAGTATTACGTTACTTTCGTTGATGACTTTTCTAGATACACTAAGGTATATCTTCTTAAGTCTAAAGATGATGCTGAAAGTATGTTCTTGAAATTCAAAGCAGAAGTAGAAAATTAATTAGACAGGAAAATCAAGAGGCTTAGATCTGATAGCGGTGGTGAATATAGTACTAATACTCTAGAGGCATTTTGTTAGAAAAATGATATTATACATGACGTTAGTGCTCCTTATACTCCCCAATAAAATGGTGTAGCATAACGTAAAAATAGAATCCTTAGGGAAATGATGAACTCTATGCTTTAAGTTCAGCTCTATCTGATAATATGCGGGGCAAGCTATTTATGAGGCATGTTATATTCTTAATATAGTCTCTCACAAGAAGTTATACAAGACTCCATATGAGTTGTAGAAAGGGTTTTCCCTTAAGTTGAAATTACTGAAAGTGTGGGAGTTTTTGGATAAGATTGGTCTACCTGATTTCAAATGGGTAAATGTAGGATCTAATATTTTTGACACTATCTTTATTGGTTATGTTCAAAATATTGGTGCTTATCGATTTATGTCTTTGAATGATTAATCTATTTATGAATCTAGAGATGTAGAATTTTTTGAGCATGTTTTTCCTTTGAAAAATGATGTGCCTAGTGATATGCAAAATAATGATTCTACATCTATGCCTGTTAATTCTCATGTTGTGCCTTATTATAACGTTGTTGATAATTAGTATGAAATTGAACTTAGAAGGACCAAAAGACATAGAATGGAGACTAACTTTGATCCTGATTTTATTAGTGTGTTTTTGACTTACAAATGTGATATCGGTGTCTTAAATGATGAAGTAGTGTCTATTTACTTAATGGAAGAAGACCCTATGACTTATGATGAAGCAATAAGGTCAATAGATGCTATGTTCTGGAAAGAGGCCATTAAAAGTGAATTAGATTTTATAGTTTCTAATCATACTTGGTACTTGCATGATTTACCTTAAGGTTCTAGCCTCATAAGTGGCAAGTGGATATTTAAGAACAAATTGAGATCTGATGGTACAATTAGTAAATATAAGGCTAGACTTGTTATTCGGGGTTTTAACCCAATGAAAGGGGTTGATTACTTTGATAGTTATTCTCCTGTGACTAAAATAGTGACCGTTAGAACTCTTATTGCCATAGCCGCTATTCATATTTTAGGGGTACGCCAAATGGATGTAAAAACAGATTTTTTAAATGGTGATTTAGAGGAAGAGATCTATATGACTCAACCTGAGGGTTTTGTGGTCCCAGGACAGGAAGATAAAGTATGTAAGTTGAGGAATTCCTTATATGGTTTAAAATAGGCACCTAAGTAGTGGTATGAAACATTTAACAATTCATTAGTGGATGATGGTTTGGTTGTTAATGCTTCAGAAACCTATGTTTATTCTACAATGATAGGATCAAGTTGTATGATTATATGTTTATATGTCGATGACATGTTAATATTTGGACCTAATATGAATGTTGTAAACGAGACTAAGATTTTTTTGTCTTCTAAATTTGAAATGAAAGACCTTGGAGAAGCAGATGTGATTTTAGGAATTAAAATCAAAAGAATTGTTAATGGGTTTTCATTGTGTCGGTCTCATTACATTGAGAAGATATTGAAAAGTTTGATTGTTTTAATGTTGCTCCAGTGATAACTCTTTTTGATCCTAGCATACACTTCTTTACACCCCATAATTTTGCGTCCTGCCGTGACGTCAATGGATAGAGAAGTACCGAGAAAAGGTATGACCTTACGGAAGAAAAATTAATGGTTACATATTAGTTATGGAAGTACCGGAGTGTCTAGAATTTAAACGGATCGAAGAAAGTACGTTTCGATAAAAATAAGAATCTGGGCAGTTTGACAGTGTAGTTGACAAACCGTCAAATACTTTGACGGATCATCATATTTCTTAAGGTGAACCATCAACCATCATGGAAGTTTGACAGTCCGCCGAGTGTACCATCGAATTATAGTGGTGCAGGATTTTGACAAGTTTATATTGGGATTTTCTAATTTGGGATTCATTTTTCCTCCATAACAAACCCTAGCACTCTCCCTAAATTCTCTCTAGCATACTCCAACATCTTCATGTCTAAATCGAAGCCTATTACGCAAGGGTAACGTGATAAAACCCATGATTAACATAGTAATCTCCTCCACACAATGTTGGACTTGGAAATACCCTTGCAAATCAGATTGCTGACTGTTTTGGGGAGATTATGAAGTATTAAGATAAGTTCTATAATATTCTATCTATGTCTATGGTTAATTGACGAGTTGGAAGACGTTATGAAAAAGTTGTCATGATCAAAACTTCGCAAAATTGTGAAATCTCTGTAATATGAATTATAGGGTTGTATTACTCTAAGTATGAGTTGAATTGGATGATAGTATTGATTGTATATGTTATGGATTATGGAACGTAAGGTTTGAGAGGTTTTTAAACTAATTCAAATGAGTTTTCCATATAAGGGAAGTTTAAAGAATTACTTATGCCTAAGAGTTGTCGAAGAACACCTAACTAAGGCTTTATAGAAATTATATTTGGATTAAATTGTGGGATTAAATTATATAAGCATCCCTTGTAAAGAAGTCTAAGAACCCAAAGTGTATACGGAAGTTGATAAGATACCTAAGCGAAGTTTTATAAATGTTAGATTCATTATTGATATTACTTCCTTATATGATATAGACGATCACTCGTGAGAGGATCGAGGACTTGTAAAACGATTGTAGAAACAAGAACCATATATTTAAGGCTATTCCTTTCTTTCAAAAGCATTAATCCAGAAAGTTTTCGTTTTCAAAAGGGACATGAATGTTCCACTCTATTATCTATAAAAAGTTTCTTGTTGACAAATATTTATTGCTTGTTCATATTCTTTTGATCCATGTCGTTGGTTACTGGACTTATCATAAGTCTTCATGAAGAAGCATTTTTTTAGAATGAATCGTCGAGTCGACCAAGAGTTGCGTCGAGGTAAAGTCTAAAGATCTATAATTTTCGAAAGAGGCCAAAGAGCCATGGTTGTCACAGTCGATTATCTGTACCCCGAGCACTCTTTGGTACTGTTATATTGTTCGTTCGCAGTTGATCTTATGCATACAATAATGAGCATACGTATAGAGGATCGGGTTGCACATTCCACAATATATTAATATGGAGGATTGGGTTCCACATTCCGCAACATACCCATATAGAGTATTGATTTGCATATTCCGCAACACATGCATGAACTAGGGTGCCTCTTGCATTGCTTACTCATACATCCACCTAAGATTAATGACATGTTATACCTCGTATTATAAGATGAAGATAGTAATACAGTAAAAGACTAGCTAGACAGGTTGTATTAAGTTTCAGAGTTTCATTTTACGCCCGGTGTCCCCCCCTCCCAAGTTGCTTATGCTTTGCCTTATAGATATTCGCTTCACATTTATTATATGCTTTTCTTTACAATTTGCAGATTCATATTGTATTCATGCTTTACATACTCAGTACATTATTTCGTACTGATGTCCCTTTTCTGGAGATGCTGCATTTTATACCCGAAGGTGTAGATAGAGATGCAGATGCTTTTCTCACAGTAGGACTCAACCCAGCTGAAGGTTGTCACACTCCTTTCCTTCAGAGTTGTGTAGTAAGCTGATAGGTATAACAGAATGTACATACGCATATAGTTTGGTATGACAGGGCCCTGTCCCGATCAGACGTTGTTATAGTACTCTTTACAGGCTTGTATATAGTTGTGTTGTATGTGACAGTCGTGAGTGGCCTTGTCGGGCTCCCTAGTAAAGTTAATGTGCTTATTTTGGGCTTGTCGACCTTTATATATATATGTATGTATGGTTTGGGCCTTTTTTCCTGAGTGCAGGTGGTTATGTCCTTATTCAGTGAAGGATATGTCAGAGGCCTAGTCAGCTCATGAGTTATTATTTATATCACAGGTATCAGGATCTGTATGCTCGAGCCTTAGGGCACCGGGTGCTGGCCACCCACCCTCCTAAAGTTAGGGTGTGATAAGGTTATATCAGAGTAAGTTAGTCCTAGAGATGTCTACAAGCCGTGCGTAGTATAGTATTGCCTATGAGTGTATTGTGTGCCACACTTATAAACATGAGGCTATAGGAAATTTAAGATGTTGCCTTTCTTGGAAATCTAGATCATGCGATAGAAGTAAATTCATAAGTCACTAAAATCTTATCTTTTCAATAATGCCGCAGTCCATGGAAAATTCTGATAGCAGGAAATGGTAAGGAATGCAGGTGAAGGTACTAGCCAAAAACCACCCGATCGTATGAATCCGAGGAACATATGAATACGAGAAATAAATGTAAGTTATTCAATAGAAAAAGACATGTCCATGGATGAGGAACTGTCATGGAGGAAGATCCATATGAGGATTCATCTATGGAAGACGACCCATCTGAGATTCTAGAGGAATCACCCTTCTGAGTGCCACTAATTCCAATGGTAGTTCCAGATCACTGGAAAGTCCGTACAATGCAGAGGCCATCAGCGCAAGGGTCATTTCCATTTAGGGTTGGGTGTGAGTTGTCATGTGTATGTAACATCACCTCTAGTTATTTTCCAAAAATAGGGTCATGTTCATATGCCCCCATAGGAAACACCTTTTGAGAGACTCAGAAGCCCATTATGATGGACATCAGTTAACCAAGGCTCGCCCCTAACAAGTAAAAGAAAGGAAGAAGTAACCAGTAAACAAACCGGAAGGTTCGGGATGAATGTAGGTGCTGATGAATTGATAATGAGAGAAGCGTCAGATTGAAGCTCCTGAGTAGCAATCAGACAAACATTAAAATGTTGAAAGTACTAGACCACGATGTCAGCATTGTGGAGAGAGGCACGATGGAACATGTCCATCTAACATTGAGTTATGTTCTGAATATGAAACTTTAGGCCATAGGTCCAGGGAGTGTCTCGAGATAATTCAGTGGTTATGCCATTAGTGTGGACTAGTACATTATGGACAATGCCTAGGTGATCTAGAGGAATGTTACTGGTGTGGAACCAGAAGCCATCGAGTGTATGAATGCCCGAGGTTGAGTCATGGAGGATATCTGATTCCAATATTACTTATAAGGTATTAAAGCTTCAGGTATATTGATAATTTTATTAACAATAGTCGTGTTTATGTCTAGGAATGGTTAGTTATTAGTGATATAAGGATTGCATCATACAAGACATTTATGAACCGTAAATTGATACTAGGAGTAGAAGGTGGTAAGTGAAATTTCTATTATGTTAAAAGATCTAAGTACGATGATTTAGGATCAGCCATTTATTGACTGCAAACGTATACAACACTCTTAGACTTTGTAGCATGAGTAATACAGGGATACCGAAGATATATAACCATGACCCTAGTAAGGGGGATTCACGAGTCCAAAGAACTAAGGGGGACTCTAAAAGAGTAATAAGGAAAATGAATTGTGAGAATGAGTTACGTAAAGTTTTGTTTAGAAGACAGTGAAAGGAAGAAAAAGGGACTCGGAAACATTTTACGTTGGTTTGTAATCGCAAATGTCTTCATAAGGATTAAACTATTCAGTAGTAACTGTGGAATGGAATGAGATTGGTCAATTCAAGGTAAGTGATATACCTTCTTCACCGAAGACAAGCAGTAGAGTTCTCGACATTAAGTGGAAATAATTTGCAATAAGGATACGATTAATAGAGACGCAACTACGAGTGATAAATGGATGCCTGGTAAACTCAAGAAAGAAGAGCTATGATAACTTAACAAAGTGAAGGAAATATATTTTACCACAGGATAGACGAGGAGACGATAATGGTAAGAAAATCGATAAAGGAACTGGAATGAGACCTCCAAGAAGCAAGAGTACTAGTGAAAGATAGTCATATAAGTAAAGAGGCAGTATCTAAGATTCCAAAGACAAGGATATAGATTATGATGCCCATAAATGATGATGTCAGAGGTACGCTAAGATGAGGGATCCTTGAAGGAATTCCAATCGGTAATACCCAAATCAATTAAATGAATGATGGATAGAGAAATATTCTAATGCCCATTTGGGGGGGGGGGGGGGGGGGGGGGGGAGCTTGAATCAATGATTAGGATCAAGTCCAATCACGATCCGAATATTGACTATGTCAAAACTTAGTCCCGCCGCGAATATCGATAAGACGTCTAAGGATATATGGATGACAATAAGATCGAGCGAAGTTCAATGAGGGTAGATGATGAGTGATGGAAAAAATGTTGACTACCGAATGAACTAAAGACTTCACAAGGAGAATAATACTATGATGACAAAGATAAGGATATCGGCACAATGAAATTTAAATAGGGGAACAAAGACAATAACATTTGATTGTAGTACGGTAAATATTAAGGAAAACTAGGGGATCAATGCCTTGTAAAAGAAAATACCTTCAGTGAAAAAGTAGTGGGGATGACTCCTATCCTGAATAATACACGGAGGTAACAGGAGCACGTCAGGTTTTTCTTTGAGGAAACAAGTGCACAAGAAATACCTAATCAATAAAAGATTGTGCATAACACATAAGAACTTCACAGTTATAACAAGTAAGTCTATGCTCTTAGCGTTAAGGAAATGCTAATTATGAAAAAATTACAAGTGTAGAGCCAGAAGAGATGGAAGACCCTCAAGGAATAAGGTTGACAAAAGAAGAAAAAAATGATAGACAGGAAAGAATGTCTTGTTTTCAGTATTCAAATTGAAAAATGGAAGGTAAAGAAATAAATCAGGTAATGATGTAGATCAAGAAAGAATACTCGAATGGGTGTTGAGTACAACCAGTAAAGGATGACCCTATCATGGGAATATACAACCTCATCAAGGAAGTATGCAAATTTGAAACATTATAAAAGGTAAGAAGTTGAGCCGAGGGTCTCCCGGAAATAGCAGCTCTACCTACCAAGGTGGAGGTAAGATCTGTGTACACTCTACCCTCCCCACACCCCATGGTGTGGGATCTCACTGGGTATGTTATTGTTGTTGTTGTTTTCTGAAAGGTAAGAAGTCCTGAGGTAATAAGCAGGATGATAATGGACCACAGAGTCATGTACTGTTAAAACGTGATCCATTAAGGGAATTACCAGAAGGAACCGCCCCAAGGAAGTAACAAGTAGCCAGCTATAATAGAAGTCTGATGATATCTCTCTTAAAGCTATAAGTAAAGTAATTATTCCTTATACTAGAGTGATGAGAAATGACAAGGCAAAGCACTCCATTTAAAGCCCATTACTAAGTATTGTGACATGAAGTAAAGGTAATAGTGGAAGCCTTATTAGGATCTGAGTATTAAGAATATTTATTAACAGTAATCAAGAAGAATTACCCTTGATATTGAATTATCACATAAGGACTATTGAGTTATCCGAAGATCATTATCAACTACCACATTATCTTTGGAAACTATTTTGGTTCAGAAATTTGCACCTAAGTGACCCACCAGACTATATCATAACAACTGAGTCTATCTATACAATTGAAGCTAATCTTGATAGCTACTACAAGCCATTATATAGTCGCTCATTTTGGCAAGCAAGCTAATGGAAGAACTAGTTGAAAGAATCTATGAATAAGCAGTATTTCCTTGTCTCATCCTAAGGCAACCAATACGGAACTCAGTTTAAGCTACCAGATAAGGGTAGAGAAAGAATGTGTGAAATTTGAAAAGAGTCTGAAACAAGGATTGATGACTACTAAAGAGATATAGTACCAAGGCAATAAACAAGGAGCTACACATGAAGAGAGAGTAGAACTATTCTTAAATCTACAAAAAATGGAATGGAATCCGAAGAAACAATATTAGACTTGAGGAATGAAATTATGGTAGACTACTTGGACTAGCAAAGAAATGGACCAAGGAATTTGGTGTAAAAAGCAGAATTCAACTCGACAAGGAAATAATATTCTATCTAACGTAATCAAGATCATGATATCGAATTTAGTTAACAAATGAAGTAGCCACAAATAGAGTGTTGTCACAACCAGAGATGCTTAGTGTTACACCTTATAGTTTTGTATGTTGAGATTTGTCGTATGTTAGTCCTCTTAGTGTTGGACATCAGGATTATCTTCGAGGTTATACGATATTAGACATGCCTATTGTTACATCCCCTACTTCCATTCAACATATACACAACTAAGTTGAGGTTGACGAATGCACATTTATGTGAGGAATGAGATTTCAGGCAAAGAAAATTGATCTGCTTGCTTACCCGTCCTACTTGCTTGAGCTATTTTCTTACACGTCCTGCTAGCTTGAGTTACTTGCTAAAAGGAAAGTCCCAAATTAGTCCACCTCAATAAATATGTGTAGGTCAGCGAAGAGGTCCCTTTTAGGGGCTGAATCAAGACCTCTCTCCTCATAATATCCAAGTAGTATAAATATAAAAGAGAGCCACAAAACTCTCTCCCAAATTTTTCTACTCCAAACCCTTAAGAAGCTGCCAATAATCTTCTTCTTCTTTCCATTCAAGTTAAAAGGGTAATCTCCATTCTTGAAGGATCTGAAGTGAATCAAGTTGACAGTCATCTAGGGAAAGATACTACCATTGTTTCATCCCTACAAGATCTGATATAGGTAAGGAAATCCTCCCTTCTTCATGTATTTGAGTTTATCTAAGTTCTAGTTAGGTTGTTTGGTGAAGAACTTGTGAAGTAGGGGCTGTAAATTGAGTGGAAGTTGTTATGGTGTTATGGGTTGTTTGGAGTAGTTTCATGTTATTATATGGCTGTCACATGTGAGTATTGTCTTGGATATGTTGTGGTAAAGCTTATTGGTGTTTTAACTAAGTTGAGGAAGTAAGAATTGATGAAGAAATAATCTAAAAATCAGTTATGAGTTGTTGTAATTGTTGGACTGTTATGACTTCGTTTTAATGTTGGGTTGTGGCTGAAAATCAGTAGGAGTAAGTGGATATGTGGTGGTTAATGATGTTAACTAGTTCTGGAAGGAGAAAAGGTGTTTTAAAACTATAGTTGTTTAATCACAAACCGAGCTTACCACTCGTTATACTATTATTTGAATTGTCGGAATTTTTCTTACGTTGTCGACGGGCTGAGTGGATGAGATTTGTCATTGATATTGTTAGTATCTTTATTTTGTGCTATTTTGAATTTGAGGAAGTGAGGAAATGTAGAGGATGTGCTGTCCGATTTTCCGTAAGAGAACTACTAGCTCAGAAATGTGTTTTGAGTCCTTCCATGGCATTAACCATAGTTCTAATACCTTGATATAGGTTGAAGTACTACAAAAAGTATGTGAAGTCGTTAGAAACAAAGGTATGTTAAGGCTACACTTCCTTCTTTTGGCATGATCGGAATGAAACTAAAGTAAATGAACAATATCCATAATGGCTCCACTCTTAGATATGTTAGAGGCTGATGTTCTTGACTTCTATATAATCATAGTGATCTTATATTATGGCTTGTTGATTCTTCAAAGTAAGTTATGTTGATGATGTTAGTTCCATAATGTTAATCGGATGTTCAATGACCTTAAGTCACACTGATAGACTCAGAGTTTCTTAGTATCATTCATGCATTATATACGTGCATATACCATTACCTCACAGGCATTATATATGTTATACTATATGACATGTATATGGGGTATGAGAAAGGTTATGACATTATATACGCATCACCACCTGATCAGCTGGTATATGATGATGATTATACCCACAAAGGCCGATATGATATGATGAGATGCCCACATAGGATTGATGGTGTTATATACACATATGTATATGTATGACCAGACATTATGTATGCATATGTACGATACTTAGGCATATTATGGCCCTTAGAGGCATTCTGTACGGGTTGATTGTTTCTTGTCTTAGGTTACCTCCATGTCTTTATTATGCTATTTTTCATGCCTTACAAACTCGGTACATTATTCATACTGACGTTCCTTTTGTTGGGGGACACTATGTTTCATGCCCGCATGCCCTGGTAGTTGGACGATGGTCTACACCAATAGGTTGCCTATTCAGCTGATATTGGAGCACTCTATTTGTTCTGGAGTTGCAGTCTAGTCTGGGTACGATATTTTTGATATGCATATGGGTATGGTGGGGCTCTATCCCGACCTTATGATGTCACATACACTAGTAGAGGCTTGTAGACAGTTATGATACAGTCAGATGTTATGTGGCCTCCTCGGCCTATGTTTTTGTTGTATAGTCATCTATGGTATTTTGTCGGCTCATACAGTCATGTCCAAAATCTATGTATATATATATATATAAATGTCCTATCGGTATTCCACCTTTTTAGCTTATTATTTTTATGAGTCAGCAGGTTACCACGTGACGAACCTCGTCGTCCATGCTTATTTACAATTATGTGGTGAATGTATGTCTAGTGGTGATCGGCAAGTAAGGTCCGGGTTCCCATCATGGCCCTACGGTTTGGGTCATGACACTTAGTTAGAATTTGTTTAAAATGGAAACAGAAAATAATATACCAGACAAAAGAATTTGTTAAGGCCAGTGAACGATTTAAACTCAGGTAATATATAAGGATATTATCAAGAAATGAAGAATAAGAATAGAGAAACAGAAGTGTGTGGATTTAAACAATCCTACTATTACCACATTCTCGACCTTGGCGATTATCATTCCATAACCCTTCATCATCATGTTATGTTTCATGCCTACGAACTCTGCTATCTCAACTCCCTCCTAAGATGGACCTTATAACCTAGGGAAGAAAGATGTGGCCCAAAGGCTAGAATACAATAGCCCAGACAAGGAACGACTGTTAGGTAATAATATGAAAGAGAGGCACAATGGTGTGAAGGTGGAGAGTATAATAACAATGCATATCAGTGTATGTTGATCAATGATAGGGCGATATAGTCCTTAATCCGCAAGAACTCTATCAAGAAAGGTCACGGTACCTAAGAAATTAATCTACTAGAATGATTCAGTTTTCCTATTAGTATTCATGCTATATAACCCATCCATTCTTATTCAGTTTATTGAAGATGAATCCCGTAACATTTATATTAGAACAAGTGTATAACGTGCATCTCTAATGTTAGCAAAAGGATATTAAGGCATGTTATGGCCAAACTCCCTTTAATTTTTTATGAGCAAAAATGGTCGTGTGAGGTCGATTGATGTTATTTTGATACTATGTTTCCCTGTGTAGCGTTGGATGTATGTTTGGGTTGCTTGACAGGTTTCATATAGTCCTGTTTATAAAGAAAACTCTGTCGAAATTTCTTGAAAACTTGAGATTTAGAATATTTTCAATATTCGCCGATGAATGTTCCTAAGGGGGTAAGGATATTACACCTCGTAGTTTCGCGTCTTGCCATGATGTCAATGGATATCGAAGTTCCAAGAAAAGGTACAACCTTACAGAAGAATAATTAAGGGTTACAACTTGGTTATGGAAGTACCGGATTGAGAAAGTATGTTTCGACGAAAATAAGAACTTGGGATGTTTGACGGTGTAGTTGACAGACCGTCAAATTTCTCAAGGTGATCTATAAACCTTCCTGGCAGTTTTACAGGAAGAATGATGGACCATCAGAAGTATGACGGTCCATCGACTATACCATCAAAATACGACGGAGAAGAATTTTGATGAGTTTATATTGGGACTTTTTAATTTGGGATTCATTTTTCCTCCATACAAAACCCTAGCACTCTCCTTAAATTATGTCTAGCATAATCTAAATCCAGCGAGGTTGATTCCACTAGGGCCGAATCACTGTATCAGGTGTCCTATTTAAATCCCCTAGGTCAGAATTCATTTCCCAAGTTAGAAACCCTCAAACCTAGTGCCGCCAGAGAGCATTTTCTAAAGTTTAAGTGCAATTTCACCTCGGAGGTAATAAATTCATTCCTTAGTGATTTGATTAATGGTGATATATCATGTTAATAAGTTGGAAAAGATGAGTTATATGTTCTTTGAGATTAAGAGAGTTACATGATTGAGTAAAGGGTATCTCTGTGTTAGATTACTTAAATTATTGTGAACTAGTGATGGAATATTTTATGTAATCATGTTGTAGAGCTTAATTTGACTGTAGAAACCTATTTAAGTTGGGGATAATTCTAGGGTTTCCAAATTGGGGATTTTGCTATATTGTCAATTGAAGGTTCAAATGTGTATATTTTTCCAATTAACTTAAGGATATGACTACCTAGTATGTATTGATAATTTTTTAGTACTAAAGTTTGAGTCTTGGAAATGTGGGCCTGGGGTTGGTACTAGTAGTCTTGCTTGTTAAGGCTTATGTCCTTGTTTATTAGGTATCCTGTATATTAATGAGTAGTATATGCATGAATAGATTCTAATTATCATGAGGCGCGAAGGAAGGGAAACGCTATCACCGAGGCTTGATTGTTGGCTCTCCTGTTTGGGTTAGAGGTAGGCTACGGTTTAGTTTTTTGAGACTTCGATAGAAGTGCGTAATTAATTATAAATATTTAGGGGTATTGGGCATGTTTGAGGGACCCACTAAAATG
The DNA here is from genome assembly GCA_034509755.1 of Anisodus tanguticus. Lineage (NCBI taxonomy): Eukaryota > Viridiplantae > Streptophyta > Magnoliopsida > Solanales > Solanaceae > Anisodus > Anisodus tanguticus. The sequence continues at coordinate 19,224,298 of CM067546.1, read as the reverse complement.
GTTGTGATGAACAGTTGAGTGGGTACCAGTGTTGAACAATTAATCTAATTCTGACTGTTGCTTATTTGGGTTTGTCGCCATTATGTGCGCTTGTCGCCATACTTGTTATCATTGTACTTATTCATCACACATGCTTTAATATGATATTTTATTGTACTTGGACAATTTGTGGTTGTGTTCTTGAAAGCATGTGATATTCATCTCTATACTTGGTTGCATCTCATTTATATCATGATTCTTGCCTTATATTGTCATTTTCATTCATAGACTCATGGTTTTGATGATATTGATATTGGAGTGGTATGATATATGCTATGTGTCCAAGGGACCAAGAAGGTAAGAACACTTGACATTATGGCAACATTGAGATGATGATGATATGTGGGGAACAAGGTTGCACGCCTACAACAATTATTATTATTATAGCCAAGAGATGGGATATTTCATAGGAGTATATGGCCATCACGGGTCCCCTATGGGTGTACAACCATAATAAAAACCTGACGTATTGTATACGGGATTAAAAAGGTACCTGGCATTTGCATTGCATTCATAACATACATATTTTACATCATTGATTTTTTGTGGAAGTATCTAATACAAAATTTGATTATTGATGACTTGATTGGATTTTGGATATGAAAGGATTGTACTTGCTCATGATATTTTCATTACTATATATTGAACTTGTCTGGCACTGTATGACTTAAGTGATTATGAAATCTTCTTAAATAAGAACCAGTCTATGAACTACGTGACTTTACTTGGTGTATTGAACTGTTAGTATAGGATTACATAGTGTCAACTTTGATGTATATAAGGAGTGGATTGTATGGTTAGGTTCGTCGGGGATGGACGAACATAAATATGGGAATCAAATAGAGGTTTGTGGAATAGGATGTTTTCCGGATAGTTTAGGTTTGTGGGAGGTGTACGGGTGCCCTTACATGGTTTGGGGCTAAGGTGTTTGAAATGATGAACTAGACATGTTGTAGGTTATGTTGGTGGTTGGTATTTGGTGGTTGGATGGTGGTAAGGTGGCTGAAACTGGTCGGGAAAGTAAGGTACGAAGGTTGAACCTAGTGAGGACGGTGGAGTAGTTGGTTGGGTTTTCAACTGTTTTTAGGAGATGTTGGTTAACGACCTTTTTGGTGTAGGTTTGGGAAGTGTTGTAGTGTAATGGGGTGAAAGGGATTAGGCAGTTTGGACAATGATTGGGCACAAAATTGATTGACAAGTTCGGGTGCGGGTAAGGTGATGTTGGCCGAGACCTTCTAATGTGTTTGTGACAAAGTAACCGGATAGAACCTTGGCTTGGTATAGTTAGATCACAAAAGTTCTAACTAGACATACACCTAGAGTTTGGACCATAAAAGGACGGAGGGTTGGACCACAAAAGGACCAAAGTTTGGACCATAAAAGGACCAACTAAGATAACAACACAAAAGTTGAATAACTTAGTAAAGTTTGAGAAAACACAAATATATTTAGTAATATTTCAATATCTCCTTTCATCAACTACATCCCTTATTTATACTTATCTAAACCTTCTAGAAGAGGTAAAAATATAGACATAAAAATGCATCTAGGCCGAATAGGAAAGGGAGAGGTTCAGCCAATTTGGGAGAAGGGAAAAGACCCAACTCTTCATGTTTTCTAGGCCACCCTTTTGTGAACTATCTCATATCGTACATACAGGCTCTGAGCGGAATATCTCTACGTCCCACAAGTCATGACCCATGGGGGACCCGCGAAGTCCATGTACCAGTCACTTCGTATCACACAGTCTGGAGATGACTCTACCACCAACCACACCGTTAGCCATTCCGCACACAGCTTAGAGATGGCTACCCAATCAATATGTCATAAGAATCAATATTATTTCTTCATTATTTATTACCAACACACCATCACAGGTACTATCAATGTATCATGGAATCACCATCACGCCAATCATATGTAATATGAATGTATCATGGAAATGAGGATGAATGCATGTATGAAATGTCAAATTCAACACTAATAATGAGATAAATAAACATAACAACATATGTAAATCAACTACCAATCTGAACTAATTCCCAAATACTGTACAAAGCCACATTCGGAACAATTTCCTTTCGGACCACATAGGTAACACCAATTATATATTCAATAGAGGTCATATGAAATATGCACATAGCAAACACCATAATAGGAAGCCTTGGATGTTTCACTTTCCCTCTTATCATTAATAATATCAAATCACAGTACACAACAATGAATCATGTAGAATGTATATGAATGATATGCATGTATCAATATCAAGTGTAAACCATAATCAATCCCAATCGTGCCACACATGGACACATATCATAATATCAATATCAAGTCAAGTATTTCCCTCTACGCATGATAATTCAAAGATAAGTGAGAGACAACTATATCACAATCACGATGTGGAAATTAAGTGCAAATCTAATGTCAACACTAAATAGTCAAGCCAATAAATCACAAGAGACAACAAGTCTACAAATTAGTCAACAATATCCAACCTAAGTAATTCATCCCAATTTCACACTTGAAGGAGTACATGGTTTCTTTGACAATAACTAACTCTACATATGCTTCACTAACCAAAATCTAAGTAGAATGTAAGTCGTAACCTACCTGGATGCCGAGCTGGAGCCACAAATAATCAAACCTTAGCCTTTCCTTTTCAGAGAGCTTCCAGATAATGAGAGTCTATCCATTATCAAATTTTAAGTTATAAATGAAAATTAACCATCCTCAAATTACTAGACTATTCTTTGAATCCAACCAACTATGAGGGAAAGGGGGAAACATGCCCATAAGGGTAAAATGATAATTTCAAAGATGGAATAAGGAAACTGACATGAAAAATGCCTATTACTATCCCCCAATTGCTAATTAGGCTATTAAAACCATCAATTCCAACATTAGGACCAAAACTCCCAATTTATGATTGAACCCTAATTATTGAAAATCGCGAACTTAGGCTTAATTAGAGATTCTAGTTGTAACTCATGCATTTATGCAATACCACTATAATGTAATCAAGTTTTACCCATAAAATTGATTAGAAAAGTCTAGAAGTCAAACACCCAATTTATATCTAGAGGGTCATCTTCTCCATTAAACCCTTACCAAATTCCACCATAAATTTCAAGCCTAGGATGTAAATAAGCAAAGAATGATGAAAGGGAACTTACCTCAAAAGCCTAGGAGAGGTATTGGGATTGATTTGGGTGAGAATTGAGGATTCTACATTAGAAAACCCAATTTAAATCCTTAACAACAACTGCACCGACGTAAAATAATGGTCCATTTGACGGACCGTCAAACGTTCTATGGTCCGTCAACCTTCTCGTAAAATTTCCAGGAAAATTGATGGTCACCTTGGGCAATTTGACGGTACATCAACTCCACCATCAAACTGCCCAGTTTCCTATTTTCGTCGGAACGTACTTCCTTCAATTCGTTTAACTCCCAAACAATCCGGTACCTCCATAAACAAGCTATAAACCATCATTATCCTTATGTAAGGTCATACCCCTCCCCGGGGCTTTGGTATCCATTGACGACACAACAGAAAGCAAAATTTATAGGATGTAACATCCTCCCCCCCCTTACAAACATTCGTCCGCGAATATTGAAAATATTCTAACTTCCAAGATTTCCAAATATTTTGGCAAAGTTTCCTTTCTACATGATTAGATAAAACATGTCAAACAACCCAAACATATATCAAATGACACACAGGGCAACACAATATTAAAATAGCATCAATTGGCCTCACACGACCCCTTATACTTGAAGAATTAAAAAGGGTTCAGCCATAACATACCTTAACATCTTCTTGTGGACATCCAAGTTACACTCATTACGTTTGATTCACAAACATGTGTTACAGAGGGTACATGGTCCAAATCGATACATCGAATAGGATAGAGGAATTATATCGCATGAATACTAGTATAGAGATAGAATCTGGATCTCTTGAGTAGATCTATTCTTAGGTTATGTGACCATTCTAATAAATTATATTTTGCGGACTAAGGACTATCTTTTTATGTCGTTTAATCAGATTACATTGATCTAGGTCATTGTATTTTGACCTTTGGGCTACATCTTCTTTTTTTTCGTGTTGTAATGTTCATCTTATGATGGATTTTAGATATTCGTACTCATAGGAACTAAGCATAAGATGATGGTGAAAGATTGTGTCATGATTGTCGCCAAAGTCGAAGATGTATAATTTGTGGAGTTATTCGTATCCATTTTTCCTATGCTTTTCTTATCTCTCCTTCATGATAGTGTCTTATACGACACATAAATTCTGAGCAGCCTACTGGTTCAAAAACTCCCTTTATCCATACATCTCTTCCCCACTCTTATTTGGAGTATTTTCTGAATAAACGTCTCCAATTGGGACTATGCTCTGCTCACTGGTTAATACTTTTTCAACTGGGTTCGATATTATTACCCTGAGTACTCATTAACAAAAAAAATTTCCCTTATCAAGTTGAATCTTGCTTCCCACACCACATCTATTAATTTGTTTCCTCGTTGATCTAAGTATTCTTTCAAAATTTGTTTTTTCGAATCTGATATAGTTACTTCCGGTTCCTTTCTTTTCATGTGACATTGATAATAGTTCTACTCTTTTGCCTGTATAATTAGTAATTTACTGATCTGACAATATGTCTCTTACTAGTCATCAATCCTTATTTCAAATTTCTTCCAAATTCTATACGTTCACCCTCGGCCTGGGTTCAGTAGGCCAACCTGAAATCTTCATTGGTCATCTTAGGACGGGATATATGGAAATTCTTAATACTCAGGGCTTCTTTTAAACTAGTCCTTGGATTAGTTGGTTGTCTTAATGAGCGATTGTACACTGTCTTGAGATAGTTTTAAAAATAAACCTTTGACAAAACTTTTGATTGTATAGCCAGACTTAGTCATTACAGTGCGTACTGATGAGTTATTTTGGCATTAATATTCCGATTAGGTAATGGACCTTAAAGATTCCTGGTTCACTCAATTATCCATATGTAATACCCATACTTCAAAAGCAATTCTTCTTTCAATGCTGCTACTTGGTACTCATAATCCTCGGATCGTTGATAAGGTTCCCATTATTTTCTCTACTACATCTCACTGTACTTCTTAATGGGGCTTTAGATGAGATTCTTTGTCTTGACGCTCCTCTATTCCCAATATAAGGAATAATTTATTTAACCTAACTTCAAAGGGGTATCACCCAGTTTCTATTATGGTTGGCCATCTGTTATATCTTTGGGGCGGTCCTTTTCAGTGACTTCTTTAGTGACTCTGGTTATTCCATAGTATATGGCCCTATGGTCCATTACCTTCCTATTCTTTACATCTGATCCTCTTGTTTCTTATAGTGTCTAGAGTTTGTATACTTATTGGGTGATGACTATGTAGTCCGAGTTATACTCATTTTTCCTTAGTCGTACCTCATATTTGCTCAAGTATCCTCTTTGGATTTATATCTTTGTCAAATACTAAAAACAAGGCATTTTCTTCTTTTCGGCGTTGTTTCTTCTTTTATTTCCCTTATTACTAGAGCATCTACTATACCCAATGACTTCGGACTCATGGTTTCCCAAAAATGATATTTCCTTCATACTAAGAGCACATATTTTCCTTGTGTAACCTCAAAATCTCTTATACTTCACATTCGACCATTCATTCATTGGGTATTTCTTGTACATCTATTTCTTCTTTAACGTACTCATGCTATCTTCCTATATCATTCATGCTAGGAGTCATCCCCTTTTATTTTTCGCTAAAGGCTTTACTTTTGCATGATGTTGATCCACTAGATTCCATTCGTACTTACCGTATTTTAGTCAACGTTGTCATCCTTGTTCCTCAATTTGTCTTCCTTTGTACTATTGTACTTATCTTTATGATCATAGTATTATTCTTCTTGTGAGGTCTCAAGTTCATTCGGCAGTTAAAATTTTTGCCACCAGCTATTCGTTTTTTTGCTTCCTCATTCTTATTCTTTAGCTTTTTTCCTTATCATTTACTTTAGACCATCTCTTCATTGCTCCGCCCTATACCCACGCCGAACTTCACTCATGCTTATTCCCACTCATATTTCTTTAAATGCCTTACCGGTATTCCCGACGAACCTAAGGCTTGGCATACTTAATTCAAGTCATAGCTAGATTCATCCTTGTTGGTAACTTCGGGCTTTCTCTCCTAAATTGGTACTAGAATTATTTTCTATCCGTTGTCCGACCACTCAACTTAGCGATTATTGTTTGGGATTTCCTTCATAGATTTCTTATATTGGTGTACTTCCGGTGTCGTCACTTATGGCCGTCAAAATCTACATCTTTAGCTCTAGAAGCTTAAATAGCACTTTTTTACCTGTACGCCTACATTTTATTGGTACCTTTGTTGCTTGGAGGTCTCACTCCAATTCCTTTGTCGATCTTCTTACTATTACAGAATCTCTGTTGATCCTCTTGTGAAATGTATTTCATTAACTTTGTCAAGTTATCATAACACTTCTTTCTTGAGTTTACCAGGCATTTGTTTATCATTTGTCGTTGCGTATCTACTGATCATATCTTCATTGCTAATTATTTCCACTTAATGTCAAGAACTCTACCGTTTGTCTTCGGTAAAGAAGGTATATCACTTGCCTTTAATTGACAACTCTCATACCGTTCAACAATTACTCCTGAATAGTTTCATCCTTATACAGGGATTTGAGATTACTGATCAACGTAAAATTTTCTGAGTCCCTTTTTTCTTCCTTTCACTGTCTTCTGAATGAAACGTTAGGTAACTCACTCTCATAATTCTTTTCCCTTATAACTCTTTTAGAGTCCCCCTTTGTTCTTTGAACTCGTGAATCTTCCTTACTCGGTTCATGGTTATATATCTTCGGCGTCCCTATAATTGTCATGCTACAGAGTCTAAGAGCGTTGGATACGTCCGTAGTCAATAAATAGCATATCCTATATTGGTGTACTTAGATCCTTAAACATAATATAAATCTCACTTACCACATTCAAATCCTAGTGTCAATTTACGGTTATGTCTTGTATGACGCAATCCGTATATCACTAATAATTGACTATTAATAGACAAACAAAACTATGATTAATAAAGTTATCAACATACCTGATTGATTACATGATTCTAGGTAACATTGGAACCGGCTACTCTTCATGACTCAAAGTAGGGCATCTATACACTTTATGGCTCCTGCTCCCACACCAAATGCATCCCTCAATATCACCTGGTCATGGCCCGCAATGCACCTGTCCACACTGATGGCATAACGACTGAAATCTCTCGGGACATTCCCTAGCCCTATGACATAAAGCTCCATATCAAGAATATAATTCAACATCGGATAAACATACTCCATTGTGTGTACTACTCCCAACATGTTCTGGTACTTGTCTGATTGCTACTCAGGAGCTTTGAATTGATACCTCTCTAAATATCAATTTTTCTGCATTTGCGTCCATCCCAAATCTTCCAGTTTATTTGCTGGTTATTTCCTCCCCACTTCTACTTCTTAGGGGTGAGCCTTGGTTAACTGATGTCCATGATAATGGGCTTCTGAGCCTCTCTAAAGGTCTATCTTGTGACGGTATCTGAGCATGACCCTGCTCTGGAAAGATAACATGAGGTGCTGTTGCATACACATGACCACTCATACCCAACCCAAATGTTGATTGTTGTGGTGATGGCCTCTGTATTGTATGGGCTTTCTTATAATTTGGCACTACTACTGGAATTGGTGGCGCACGAAAGGGTGATTCCTCATCGATCTCATATGGGTACTCTTCCATAGATTTATCCTCAGATGGATTTTCCTCCATAGATAATGCTTTGTCCATGGACGAGTCTTCTTCTATTGAATAACATACATCTCTTTTTGGAGTTCTTATATTCCTCAGATTCATTCTGGTGGGTGGTTGTTGCCTAGTACCTTCTCTCGCATTCCTATCCCATTTCCTGCTATCATAACATTCCCTGGATCTCAGCATTACTGAATAGAAAGGTCAAGAGGAAAATATAGGGATTTAGTGACTTATAACTTTGCTTCTATTGCACGATCTAGATTTTTAAGAAAGGTAACATCTTAAATGCCATGTAACCTCTTGTTTATAAGTGTGGTGCGCAAGACACCGATAGGAAATACTCTACTAGACATGAATTTTAGACATCCCTAGGACAAACCTGCTCTGATACCACTTTGTCACACCTCAACCTTAGGGGGTGTGGCCGGCGCTCGGCGCCTTAAGGACCGAGCTTACTAATGCTAATACCTGGGAGATATACCACAACTCATGGGCCGACAAGGCCTTAGACACATACTCCACTGAATACAGACATAGCCACCTACACTAAGAAAAACCCCAAACCATGCATATATATAACAAGGCCGACATGTGCATAATAAATCTACTAAAGAGTACGACAAGGACACACATACACAATTGTTTACAAGACTCTTAGAAGTATACTGACAACAACTGGTCGGGACATGGCCTCACCATACCCAACTATATACATATTCATATTCATATTTGTCATACCTATCAACTTACTATACAACTCCGAAAGAATGAAGGGTGACGACTCTAGGTGGCTCAAGTCTTACTGTGATAAATCATCTGCTACTCTATCCATACCTTTGGACATCTGATGTAGTATCTGTACATGCAGGCATGAAAGGGACATCCGTCTGAAAGATGCATTGAATATGTAAGGCCGATAACTAATATAGACAAAAGATATTTCATAAGATATAAGAGTACAGAAGTCAACCTGAAACTCATAAGAAGCCTCTGAGGGCCTACCTAACACAATCATGAAGATGTATGCATGTTTGTAAAAATCAACCTGCTCAGTGGGGCCATATAAAGTAATATCCAACCTCTCTATAGGGCTAATCATGTTATAGTACATATATATCATACCTGGCCTCCATGAGGACTCTGTCGTACCTAGCCCAATTTTGGGACTCACTAATATCAAAACCAACCGCAGTTGGGTGCATATCTATATGTCGTACCCAACCTACTATAGCGCGGATCGGTAAGAAAATAAATACATATATACGTGCAATGCATGAGCGATTCTGAGGGACTTACAGAACCAATCAGAGTGACTTAAGGTTATTATTTTCCGATTATCGTTATGTAACTTTATATGTATCATTAACTAAAAGTCATTAATGATCAGGAGAAATACAAGATTCTAGAGATTATCAAATTAGGAAAATTCTTCTGACTACAACAACAAGAGTTAGGAATTATAACAATATGGTGCGAAAGTAATCACATGTTTTAAATTTAAGAGTAGATTTCCTTCTTTGAAGGGACGTTGTTATGGTTATCCTTGTTCGTCGATCATGACAAAAGAAAAAGAGTATGCCTTAACATACCTTTTCCTTGATGGAATAATCATCATACGAGTCTTCTCTCCTCTTATGGGTGGTCATCTACATCACATAACAAGTTGACATCGATATTGAATTCAAATTCCATAGAAACTTTGCTTAAGTATCTTATCGACATCCTTAAATACTTTGGGTTCTTAGACTCCTTTACAAGGGATAGTTACATAATTGAATTCCATGGCTTAATCCAAATGCAATCTCCATAAAACCTTAATTAGGTGTCATTCGACAATTTTAGCATATATGATTCCTTAAGCTTTTCTTATATGTAAGATCTTATGTGATTCTCCTTCAACATCCTTCAAGATGAACTCTACTTAATCCATAACACACACAATTAATTCCATCACCTAATTGAACTCATACTTAAGGTAAAACATACCAACAATTCATATTTGAGAAGGTTTTTATAATTTTTGTGAAGTATTGATCATGCTACTTTTTCATAACATGCTCCAAATCAACAATTAATGACAATAATAAGTAAAGGAGGATAAAACATACCTTAACACATCATAATCCTCACAAAACAATAGGTCACTTCATTCCAAAGATTTCTGAAATCAGTTCCTCAAGAAGGTTGCAATTCCTACGATGATCACGGAGTTTCTCACACAATTCTTGCGGGTTTAGCTTTGATTTGGACTTGGGATGTTGGGGGTATGAAAGAGAGATTTTAGGAGAGGTATTGGGACTGATTTTAGCGAGAGATAAGGGTTCTACATCAGAAATCCCAATTTAAACCCATAACTACAACTGCACTAACGTAAAACGACAGTCCATTTGATGGACCGTCAAACGTTTGACACTCCATCAACCTTCCCGTCAATCCTCCAGAAAATTGATGGTCACCTTGGGAAATTTGATGTTCCATCAATGTATTTGACGGTCTGTCAACTCCACCGTCAAACTACCCAATTTTTTGTTTTCATCAAAACGTACTTAATTCGTTGCATTTAACTCACAAACACTCTAGTACCTCCATAAACAAGTTGTAAACCTTTATTATCCTTATGTATGGTAATACCCCCACCCCAGGTCTTCGATATCCATTGACAACACAGCGGAACACAAAACATACAGGGTGTAACACTAGTATCGCAAGTTTTATGCCAAAATTTGTAAATGTGAGTTCCGATTGAACATTGTAGCTTTTTTGGGACAATATAGTATCGGGGGAAGGAATTAAGGTCGATAGTCAGAAGATTGAAGTCATAAATATGCCAAAGTTTCTATTGACGTTTCACTAATGAAGTTTACCCATAAGGCAGCTAAATTTCAGTGGTTAGATGCTTATGAGAAGAGTTGATGTAAGAAATCCCACAGACTTGAACTCTCAAACTAAGCCGAGAGGTGTTGTTCTAAGAGTGAAAAAGTTGGCCCATCAATCTACACTTACATGCCTAATATGGCATGGAAAATGGAATGGAATTGGAGTTGTCACGTGATGATCTAAGAAACATGTTTTCTGTTCGGCCTTTGTATGTAGGTCTTGGCCGAAGGCCATGTTTGTTTTTCTTTTAGCTTGTCTTTATTTCCTAGCTTAGCTTTTAGTTCTTCTTAGGACATATTTAATGTAAAATTTAATAGGACAATGATGTAAGGGAAATGGATGACTAGGCCGAGAGGACAAGTTGAAAAGGACAAGAGGATGTCTAGATCGTGTGAAAGGAATTAAGGCAAGATGGCAAGGACAAGAATGATCTAGAAGTTAAGGCTTCCAAGAATAAAGTTCATGAACCAACTAGTTCATGAATTTGACTACATTGAAGGCTCCAAATTAGGCCAAAGGAAGATCAAGAGGTGGCCGAAATGTTCATCCAAGCAAGTACAAGGAATGGAAGCTTCCACACCTATTCCAAGAAGATAACATTTATGAAGAGCTCAAGTTCATAAATTCTTCTTCATGGGAACCACAAAGGCGGTGTGAAAGAATTGAATTCATCATTTGTCTCCAAGTCAAGCCCAAAACCTTTCCCATTGTACAAGCTAGGCCGAGACACCCTTGCCCCCAAGTTAACCCAAACCGGTTCCCATTTGTCCCCACTAGGCCGTGTAGTTTGTCGCTTTAATGTGTCTTCTAGAATGGTCCATTTGTTACTATTAATAGGACTCTTAGGACCTTGTAAATATAGAGAGAGTTTGATTCTATATAAATAGGTGAGTGTTTACTCACAAAACTAAGTCTTTCAACCCGGGGTTGTTGTTCTTAGTTGGTTCTCCGGGATGACCGGTTGTTCTTGTGCGACCCAAACCCCTTAGTGTAAGTTGAAGCTAGGAATGTGTGATCTAATTAAACCCAAGCTAAGTTTTATCTTTGGTGTAAGTTTGGTTAAGACTTTGTGACTTAACTAAGCCCAAGCTTCAGGAACCCCCCTTGGTGCGAGTGAACGTTGGAACTTGTGTGATCCAACCAAGCCCTAGCCTAGGGTGTATCTTAAGGTTTCCAGCCACCCTTACTTGGTTCGCATTCGGGCTTGTACTTAGCAACCCCGATCAAGTCCTTGTAGAATTGGTCACCCTCATCTTGGTGTCAATTCGGGCATTAAAACCCCTGCGTCATTATCCTTGTTCCATATCGACCGATTGTAACTTAGTTGTACGCGGACTTGCTTCTAGCATTCCGTGTCCTTTCCTCATCCAAGTTACTTATTTATTTATTCCACCACCATCCACAACATCTCACAAACATCCCCATAAAATGCCACTTCCCAAAACCACCTGCAACACCCGCAAAGACAACCAACCACACCAACGTCTCCACCGAGTCCTCTTTTAGGCCCTTCCCTGTTCAAGTTCAGTCCCGGCAACCTCCACCATAAAAACACTGCACCCCAACCACCAAAACAACCCTAAACCTGTCTATAACATATATATAAAACGCCTTGACCCATTTCCCTATACAACTACCCAAAACAGCCATCAACACTACGCTGCCCGGCCGTAACACACCTACCGAGAACCTCAAGGGTTCAGGTCAGTTCCGTGGCCTTCCCTCTATCAAACCACCTAAACCCAACGTTTAGTACAACCCTCAACACAACCGATACCATACCACGAAACTCCCAAATCCAATTCTCCCTGAATCCACCCGAAACAGCCACCCAATATCTCATTGTCGGCTAAGCCGGGAACCCGAGGACCCTCACTTTCAAGTCGTCTTTCGCGTCAACTTATTCCCTGAAAAACTCAGACCAACATACCCTAAATACCCCTAATTATATACATTAGATAGGTAATAGAGAAAGGCACTCCCGTCCCACTCCTTGACGCGATGACCATCACAAAAGAAAAACTTCGGCGGATTTTATGTGACGTTTTGGCCGAACGTGAGCAAGTCTTGAGAGATGAATTGGAAAGGCCTGCCATAAATAAAAATGCGAAGTCAAGGGTTGTATAAAATATCCCAAGACGTGAAAGTAAAGGTACCCCAAGGCCATATGTCAAAGCCACGAATGTTAAAGCAAAGGGTGGTATCACTTTTGCTAATATCTTATATCATCCCGAAAGTGAAAAGAAGAATCTAAAGGAAAAAGAGGGTAATACCCTTTTTACTAATCCGTTGTATAACCAAGAATTTGAAGAAAGAAATACAGGGAAGAAAGTATAGATTGAACAAGGGGTAGTTAAAAAAGAAAGAAATGCTACCAATGCCAAGGAGTAGGACACTTTGTAAGTGAATGTCCTAATACCTGGATCATGCTTGAAGAAGAGTTTCGAGAGTGTGGGTTTTCCTTAGCTATCATAGAACCCATACCACTTGAAGAACAAGAAGAAACCAAGAACCCCTTTCTTGATGCACAAAAGACAGAGGAAGAGCCAAAGAAGGGGAACACTATTGTGGCCGACTCAAATGAGCCCTTGGAAGTTGTGTGTGCGGACGACCTTGCAACTGGGTCACCAACGGTGGAAAGTATTGAACCTACTCTTGGTTTATTTCCAAGAAGTTCATTACTTCATCATAATACCTAATACCACCATCCGCACAAGGCTACAATCTTGATGGAGTCAAAAGAAAATGAAACATGGCACACGTGTGATAAAAGCCGAGAGGTCGACAACTCTATTATGGGGAACAAACTTCCTATGACTAGGTTGAAAGGCCTTTTTGATGGATTAAGTGGAGCCAAATTATTCATCAAGATAGATTTGAGAGGTGGATACCAACACATGAAGATCTGAGGAGGAGATTAAAGAAGGACGACTTTCAAATTCGAGCATGATTGCTATGAATGGCTTCTGATACCATTTTTGTTGTGCAACTTTCCAAGTCTTTCTGTGAGTTCCATACACAAGGTGCTACATCCGTCCATGGATTACATCGCATCTTCCGATGGCATGTATAACATTTCAGCCACGTTGTTAACTTCCCGGAGTTGGCTCAAACCATCAAATGGAAGTGTGGCAAGAGGTTTCCGTAGCGCGACTTCCTTTCCTCATCACTTCACTCAAAAATTTTGAGCCCTTACTTCCCCTATTTCAGATATTGGAGTTGAGTGTGATATTGGAGTCATCTCACTTCGAGGCCAAGAGTTTATGATTTCTTATAGTGGACGATTGGTTGATACACGACTTCCTTATTATACGTACTATGCAGAATTTTGTGTGGTGCAAGGGAAGCTATGTCTAAGGCTTGATAATTGGGTAGCACACCTACGTTATTCATCATCCGAGGGCAGGCGTCATAATCCAACTATGATGGAATCTATCCAAAGATGGTCCTACTCTCCGATTACCATTGTGGTAAATAGTGCCTTTGGTTCGGCTTCTTGTTCTCATCATGTCATACGGAATTATTGTGACCTTTCTTCCCCTACTAACGAGCTAAAAAAAATATGAATGTAAATGGTTCTGAAGAGCAACAAGACTCTTTGAATTCAAAACCATTTGGCTTATATTCGAATCCATATTTGGCAAGTTTCAAGGAAGGTTCCCAGAAGATAAAACTTCTGAGCTTATATAAAGTGGAAGTAATAAATCAACACTTGTTGTTGAAGACCTATTACCACATTTAGACGGCACTAATTTGAGGGCAAATTCTTTGAATGAAGGGCAGATTGATGTAACAAAGCCCATAGAGTTGAACTCTCGAACTAAGCTGAGAGGTGTCTTTCTAAAAATTCAAAAGATGGCCCGTCAATATCCACTTACATGCCTAATATGGCATGAAAAATAGAATGAATTGTAGTTGTCACGTGAAGATCTAAGAAATATTTTTTCTGTTTGGCCTTTGTATGTAGGTCTTGGCCGAAGACCATGTTTGTTTTTCTCTTAGCTTGTCTTTATTTCTTAGCTTTGCTTTTAGTTCTTCTTAGGACATATTTAATGTACCATGTAATAGTACAAGGTAATCAAAGACAAGGATGTAAGGGAAATGGATGACTAGGCCAAGAGGACAAGTTGGCAAGGACAAGAGGATGTCTAGATCGTGTGAAAGGAATTAAGCGAAGATGGCAAGGGCAAGAATGATATAGAAGTTAAGGCTTCCAAGAATACAATTCATGAACCAACTAGTTCATGAATTTGACTACATTGAAGGCTTTAAATCGGCCAAAGGAAGATCAAGAGTTGGCCGAAATGTTCATCCAAGCAAGTACAAGGAATGGAAGCTTCCACACTTAGTCCAAGAAGATAACATTTATGAAGAGCTCAAGTTCATGCATTCTTCTTCATAGGATCCACAAAGGGGGTATGAAAGAATTGAATTCACCCTTTGTCTGCAAGTCAAGCCCAAAACCTTTCCCATTGTACAAGCTAGGCCGAGACACTCTTGCCCCCAAATTATCCCAAACTCGTTCCCATTTGTCCCCACTAGGACGTGTTGTTTGTGGCTTTAGAGTGTCTTCTAGAATAGTCCATTTTCTACTATAAATAGGACCCTTACGACCTTGTAAGTATAGATAGAGTTTGATTATATATAAAAAGTTGAGTGTTTAATTACAAAGCTAAGTCTTTCAACCAGGGGTTGTTATTCTTAGTTGGTTCTACAAGAGGACTTTTGGTTATTGTGTGAGGCAAACCCCTTAGTGTAAGTTGAAGCTATGACTGTGTGTCCTATTTAAACCCAACTTAAGGTTTCCCTCTGGTGTAAGTTTGGTTAAGACTTTGTGACTTAACTAAGACAAAGCGTAAGGAACCCCCCCCCCTTGGTGCGAGTGAACGTTGGAATATGTGTGTTCCAACCAAGACCAAGCCTAGGGTCTATCTTAAGGTTTATAGCCACCATTACATAGTTTGCATTCAGGCTTGTACTTAGCAACCCCGATCAAGTCTTTGTAGAAATGGTCACTCTCATCTTAGTGTCGACTCGGGCATTAAAAACTGTGTGTCATTATCCTTGTTCCATATCGACCGATCATAACTTTGTTGTACTCAGACTTGCTTCTAGAATTTCGTGTCCGTTCTTCGTCCGAGTTAGTTGTTTCTTTTCGCACCACCTCCTACAACATCTCACGAATATCCCCACAAAAGGCCATTACCTACAACCACCTGCAAACACAACCAACCACACTAACATCTCCACCGAGTCTTCTTTTAGGCCCTTTACTATTCCAGTTAAGTCCCAACAACCTCCACCAACAAATTACTGCACCCCGACCACCACAACAACCCTCAACATGTCTAGCATGACAGATGTTTAATACTTATCAGGCATAGTTAGATTTCTAGGGTAAGGCCTTGGCAGAGGTTACATCTTTCAATACCTCAAGGTTAAAATAATAATAGTGAAAATCCAATAGGGTTATCTAAGCTATGCAGTAACACGTGCGTACAGATGTATATTAGATGTCATAAGGAAATGGGATGTTGATATTGGTGTGGTAATCGAGGACACAAGATATGAGAATATCTAGAGTTGGCCTACAAGAGGAAAGAGGAGATCGGGGATGTAGCCTTATGTTCGAATGCTACCCAAAGAGAATAGATGAGTGCAGGTACGCCACAAATTTTCTTATTCATCTAATTGAGGAGCTAATTTCCTATATTTTCTCGTGGAATAGGAAATTTCGATAAGATAAAATCATAAATGTAGTGGTACCCACTGAAGAGGAAATTTTTACTCCAATGGGCAGATAGAGTTACGTACGAATATTATGGATAGAAAGGATATGGAGTACTTAACACGACCTAGTATCGGAATGTATGGAATTCTTTCAGATGACTATGCTAGATAAACTCCCAATTCATGATAATATATAATCTATTGGTTGTATGAAAATCCCAAGCTTTGGAAAAGAAAAGGGGCAAGCCGAAGTAAGATTAAAAAGCAAATGTAAAGCCAAGACGGACTTTCAGAATGTTTGAAATGTTTGAGGATGTTATTTGTTTCATAGTAACTTACGTCCTTTTGGAGTGTGAGAATTTTCTATTCGTGTATAATTTAAATGGTAAACTTGGGCCCAAGGAGTTATGGGGACCCTGAAGGATTATTAATAAGGTGATGGAACTCTCGAGATCAAGGCGAGTGAAGGCTCTTTCCCGGAGATGTTCAAAGGAAGTGCGTAAGACGTCATGCCCGAACTAGTAACCCCAATTCTTCCTTAAGGATCGGACTGCTTATGAGGGCTGGAAACATGATATGTTTCTCTTATTAAAGAAAAACAAAAGAGAATACCTCAATTATGGTTAACAACTATGCGTGTGAGTGGCGACAAGGGATTGTGAATTTCTTCCAATGGGTAATAAGGACTTCTAGTTCTGTGGTGTGATTATGTGATCCGATAAGGCAAGGAAAGCTGATTGAAGACAATTTACGATAAATATTATGACATGATAGAAGATTGACCATAAATGGTAGGTTGATGTTTGGCAAGTGCAAGCGGAATGTTATGGCAAAGTAATGAGCTTGAATGATATTCCTCATAAGGACAGATGGGTGGAAAGATTTCAATGGTAAGGGTACCAACAATGAGGCTAGGATGAAGATCACAATATTATAACCACCTTGAAGATAAGGACCATAGCGAAGAAATGATACTTAGATTCTCCTAGCTAAAAGTGTAAAACCCCAATGTCCAGAAATAAAGTGCAAAGATGCATGAAGATAAGGGACCCTTAAAAGAATTTATGTCGGAAACATAAAGGTTAAACGATTAGGTGGATATTTAATAAAAGACCTAATACCGTTAAGGGGGAAGCCAGAGTGAGTAGTAAATGGAAACTGGGCTATGATTTGAACTTAGATATGTCAGACACTAGCTTAGTACCGAATACCAGCAGGACAATGGGAGATAAGTAAGTAGAAGTAATAAAGAATAAGGCCTGAGGTGGGCATGTAACAGAGGGACAAAATGATCGGCGAACCTCAAAGAGGATAAAGTACACATTATAGAAATGAGTTGAAAAGTAAAGAGGATGAAATAAGGATAAAAGTAAGTAAATAATGGTAAAGTTTGGAAGTTATCAAATTGACCAGAAACTCCATGAAAGGGATGATGTGATTAAGGTGAGTGCTAAACACGTGAGTTGTAAAAGGGAACCTGAGCCAATCTATAAAGGTGAAAGCATTAAGACAAGTTTTGTGATTGCAGTATGTCCTGCAGATCGACACCTTGTAAACTTGAATCCCTCGATGGAAAAAAAGGATAGGACGACCTTTAGTGTGAACAATACTGAGAAATAGTACCATGCTGTTAAAGGTTATATCTAGATAAGTTATATACGACATACTCGGCAAAAGAATAGTCGAATGTGGCAAGTAGCAAATCTTGAAGTTACTAGAGTCCATTATGGAGCTTTTGGTGTGAAGTTGATGTTTCTCTCTAAAGGGCACAAGTCTGGAGAAAGTGAACACAACGGACGCCTAAGAAATAAGGCTGACAAACGGGGAAGAAAAGATCAAAAAAGAAGGGGTGTCCGGCCTTCAGTACGTAAATAAAAATGAAAGTAAGATGAATGGTAAAGGAGTGATCCACATTGAGAAAAAATATTTGTGTAAAATGTTGTACGACTAAGGAAAAGTGAACCTAGTTTGGATTAGTCATTTATAGTATATCCAAATTTGAGGCGTTGTGACAAATAAGGGGTTTTGATATTATATACAACAACGCAGTTGATGATATAGTCTAGTATCACTAGTAAGAACAGGAATATGAAGATTAAAAGGGAGAATAAGGTAACCAGTAGCTAGCGTGAATAAAGGCCATGTGATAATAATTCCCTAAAGCAAAATGCGGATAAACCTATCTTGTATAGAGAATTAAAGGAACGTCGAGAAAAGTAATGTTGTAGCAATCCATCCCTCTAGAATATACGTAGAAATAGTGTAACGTGAAGTAAAGGTAATAATGCAAACCATACTAAAATTAGAGATTGACGATTGACACATAAGTAGATACACACTCGAAGCGGGAATAGTTAATTAATGATTATTGGATGGTACGGGAGTTGCTAAAAGTTTATTCCATTATCATCGTAAGCCATTCTGATCTGGAAAACATATGTATAAATGGATCGATAGTTCGCATCATGAAATCAGAACCATCTATAAGGTCCAAGATTGGCTAATAGTTCATACTTGAAAGAATATCCATTTTCCGAAAGATATCGCGGTCTATTGTACAACCACTCTCTCTCTGGAAAATGACCTTTAAGAAACCAAATTGAAAAGAACTTTTGATGTTCAGATTCAGCCCTCCTTCACCCTAATTGGCTAGCCAAAAGTAAGATTCAAATCACCGGGATTATGTTATAGTAGATTTACTAACTTAGAATGATGATAACAATTATACAAGATACTGGCATGTCAACACATAAAGCTTCATGTAGCGAATATGGACAAGACCCCTGCTGAATAACCAATAAGGAAGTGATTCGTGGTAGTAGTAGTAAGGGAGATATATTGAATTATGAGAAAGTGCATGTGTTAATAGAATGACATTTTAGAAGACTTGACGATAAGAGAAGAATTAAAATTTGAAAAGAAGAAATGACATAATCTGAGTCATTAACTATCATAATACCCGAATTTGACCAAGGAATGCAATGACAGACCGACCGACCGACCTATCCAGTTCTTATATTAGATACTAAGAGATTTATTGGGTATCCACTTCAGATTTCACCATGGTAGGGATGTGAAGGCAAAGAAAAAGTTATTGAATGGAACAATTATATCTATAAGTGTGGAAATACCACTACGGTAAGAAAGTGATGTACAAGGATTCGGGATAGAGATGGATGAAAAGAATAAAATAGGAAACGAACACAGATAACCATATTGTTCCAAAACTCCTGGTCTATGACGATCGTCGCATAACATCTTCTCATCATAAACATACTTACGCCCATACCTATAAACTTCTATCACAAATCCAATTGTACGATGAAAATTGTAAGAAAGAAATGATAGATATAGTTCCAATGTTAGGATTCAATGACTTGGGTAAATTACAGTTGTTACGGTATATACAACATTGTGAGGTCAATGATGTACCGGTAAGGTTGTGCCTATGTAATCCCATGAGACGACAGTTATGGTATCTGATTGGGCAACTGACTAAGATAGTTCTATGTATAAAAGAAACTCTTACAAAGCTGCCGAAGGGTAAAAGAATCACTATCCCCATGTAATAATGCCTAAATGTTTATAGATGATTGTTCTTAAGGGGGGAAGGATGTTATGCCTCGCAAATTGGAATATCGAATATACCTTATATTAAGAAGCCTAATGTTACACCTCATATTTTGGACGTCGACATCATCGTATTAGTAGCCAACACAGGTTCGGAGAGGGTGAGATCCCTCCAAGAAGCTAACAAATGTTTATGGGGGTGTTGGATATGTCCCAGAAGAGTTTAAGACTTATTGGATCAATGGAAGTCGATTGGATGTTATTTTGTTATTTTGTAACCCTGTGTCGCATTAGTTGTATGTTTGGGCTATTTATCAGGTTTCAGATAGTCATATTTACAGAGGAAACTCTCCCAATTATTTTTTAAAGCGTAAAAGTTAGAATTTTGAAGTTAATGACCTTTACATTCGAGGATGGATGTTCCTAAGAGGGGAAGAATGTTACACCCCATACTTTGTACGTCATCTTTATCATGGGTTGACTAACCTAAGCTTAGTAAAGATGAGATCCCTTCACTAGGTTAACAAAGGTTTAGATGAATTATTGCAAGAAAGGCCCTGAACATAGCTTTTCAACTAAAGTGGTTAAATGAAGAACCGAAGGTGTCAATGATATATCATTGACCCAAGGCTAAGGGCAGAGAATGGCATGGGATTTGGAGCGAATTAGGAAACATCACTTAATTGTCTTAAGGAGACAACCTTTATTCGACCTTTGTATTGGTCTTCGCCGAGACCATGCTTTAATTTATTGTCTTTAAATTCCTAGATTAGTTACTAGTATTCTTAGGAAACATTAAAACTATGTAATAACCCCTAGTTTCCCTTAGGACACAATCAATGTTTTGTAAGGGGTGATTAGGCCGAGAAGGGTGATTTGGCTGAGAGTGACAAGATGGCAAGGACAATTGATGACTTGGCCGACAAGAGACTTCCAAGAAGACAATTCATGAACCAACTAGTTCATGGACTTAGTTGCCTAGAAGATGACAAGGTTGGCCTATGGGAGAAGAGGAGTTGGCTGAAATAACTCACATGTGCAAGGAATGGAAGCTTCCAACCACATCCCAAGAAGATGAGATTTTTGGAGAACCAAATTCATGTGCTCTTCTACTTAGAATCCACAAAGGGGTGTGAAAGACATTGAGTTCATCCTTGCCTCCAAGAAAAGCCAAGACCTTTCCCAGTTTTCTCACAATGTACGAGAACCTCCTTGCCCAACAAGAAAACTCGAACCCTTCCCCATTTGTTCCCATTCGGCCGAGAGGTTGTGTATTTTGTGTCCTTTAGTTTGTCTTCTAGAAAGGTCCACATACTACTATAAATAGGATCCTTAGGATGTTGTACAAATACAAGTTGTTATTGAAATATAAAATTTAGTTTTACTCATTCTCTAAAGTATTCAACTTGTGTGTTGTCTACCTTAGATTGGTCCTTGTATGGGCCTTGGTTTTTGTGTTAACAATCCTCCTTTCGGTGTAAGCTTGGTTAAGACTTGTGTGATTTTGCTAATCCAAAACTTGAGGAACCCCCTCGGTGCAAGTTGACATTGGATTTTGTGTGATCCAACCGAAACCAAACCAAGGGTCTACCTTAAGGTTGTCGGCCACCCTCACTTGGTTTGTATTTGGGCTTGTACTTAGCAACCCCGATCAAGTCCTTGTCCAATTGACCACCCTTATCTTGGTGTCGACTCGAGTATTAAAAACCTCATATCTCTATCCTTTTTATATCGATCATATCTGACTTAAGCAATATCGAACGAACCAACACTTAACCAATTCAACCATCCTTCACCCGAGATTGAAACTTGCAACTCGTGTGCCATCCTTCCCCAACCCACTATATGCTGACCACCCCCACCACCCACAATACCTCACAAACATCCACTACAAAATCCACCAACCTAAACCACACGTAGACAACCGTCTAAGCCCAACAACCACAAAGAGTCCGCTAAAACAATCTTAATCGGAACCTCACTGTTTCATTTCATTTTTGCCACCTTACCACCACCAAACAACTGAACTCCAACCAAAAATACAACCCTTAACGTACCCAAAACACCTAAGTCCGACTCTCCCTAAAACTACCCGAAACAGCCCTATAATACTACCTTGCCCGGTAGAAACACCCCACCCGAGAACCCCACTTTGAGTCGGGTTGACCCGTACACAACCTAGCCCCGACTGACTTACACACTTACACCCCTCCTTACGTACATCGCGAGTGTTAAGTACGTTTCATAAGAACCCGGTGCTAAATGAATTGAAGGAAGTAAGTTTGTTGAAATTCTGGGAGAACTATGCAAAGTTTTTGGTAGAATTTTTTGCCATATCTTTGGGGTATATCTTTTAGAATTTAAGGAATTATGGAGTCCATATCTAATATAAATTCAAGTTTGTATAGTTTACTTTCAAATGCATTAAATCATTAGTCAATCGGTGATTTGTACAAAACGTAATGTGCATTATAAGAAAAAACATTTCGGCAGATGTAGAATGTGTCCGCAAACTGTGTTTGCAGCGCCACATTTAGGTCTCATTCTTGATGTTTTTGGGGTGCCCACTGACAATATAATGTGATGGACTTGTGCTGCAGCAAGTGGTGACTTGCGACCGCAAGTGCCAACGCCAAATCAAAGTGAAGAGGAGGTTCCAATGGTTTATAACTTGATCCAAGGCTTCTCATTCACTCTTAATACCCCAAAACACATACTCCACCTCTATAAAGTCCTCCTAAAGGTTCATAATCCATTAATGAACACTCCTCCAACCATTCAAGGTGATTTCCTCCTTTAAGGATCAAGAATACACCAGAATCTTCGTTAACTAGCTTGGCAATGTTGCGGACTACTTTAAGATTGATTTAAAGGTTGTCTTAGAGTTCTTTTTGGATTCTTAAGGTAAGGTTTCATAGCTTCTATATGTCCTTTAGCTTCCCCTAATTTGGCTTGATTGATTGATGGATGTAACTTGGGAATTTTGGGGGTTTAGTGAATATGCTATTAGAGAAACATCTTTGGTGATGTGAATGTTATGACAACTTGTTGTTTGGTATTGTTGGTTGCGATTAAGAGTAACTATAGATATTGATTCATGTTGGTAAGGTGGTGAAGTTGATGAAGTGAATTAGGGATGATAATGGTGTTAAATTGAATAAGGATCCATGGTAGGGTAATCATAGAACTCCATGTATGCAAGTTGTACGATGAAATTCCTAAATGAAATACCTTGTTCGATGTGAGTTCGATATTAATAAAAATTCCTCATTTAATGTAGAAAATCCTTTACACGATGTGTGAGGCTCCTCGGAACAAAGTCAGCTTCATCGATGAGGTATGTAGGGTAAACTTTCTTTCTTGGCATGACTCAATATATCATTTCTTTGAATAGAATTCCCTCTACCAAAATTGAGTAGCGAAAATCCTTCCTTGACAAATTGATCCTAATCATTGGATATTTCTATTCCGTAGCATCTTTTGAAATCTATATTATCCAAATTTATTTTTATTGAGATTCTTGAATGTAGTGCCAATAACAATAGTTGGAGGATAACCTTGATAGGTCACTCCATCTCTGCTTATGGTATCCGTTGAAGTCTGCCTTGCATTGTACTTATATATACGTAGCCATTTTCTTACCGAGCTGCACTATTGTCCTCCAGGTACGACACCTATTTGTGCACACCATTTCAATTGGTTTTGATATTACTAAGTCCCAGATCTGGGCTAGGTACGACTGAGTCCTCATCTAGCCCGGGTACGATATATATATATATATATATAAAATTTATGATATAAACTTCCCCACAGAGCAGCTTGATTTACATACATGCATAAATATATTCATACTTACGATAGGGTATGCCTTTAGAGGCTTCTTAGGAATTTCAGGTTTACTTATGTATTTATATCTCTTACGTTTTATCTTCTGTTTACATTGTTATATACCTTACATATTTAGTACATATTTCGTACTGATGCCACATCTCTGGGGCACATTATTCATTCCCGCAGGTACAGATAGACAAATCAGTTCTCCTCCTCAGTAGGTTGTCGGTTCATCTCTGATCAATGCACCTATCTGTCTCGAAATTTCTGTACAGGAGTCCTTAGGTACGGTGATATATATTTTTAGCATTTTGGGTAAGGTGGGGCCCTATCCTGAACTGTTGGTATATTGTATCAGTCATTGAGGTTTGCAGACTTGTGTATAATGGGTTTATGTATGTCCTGGCCTTGTCGGCCCCCTTTTTGATGTATATACAAAGGGCTTTGAGTTGGTAAGTGGTTCGGGTCTTGGTGATATTCGGGTTATCACAAAATTAGGCAAGGAACGTGGGGTTTCTCGAGTTCTCAGTAAGCCAAGATGTGGGGTGTTTGGCGATGGTGTCGAGTAAATGGAGAAGGAGTCGGGTAAAGGCATTTTTTGTGGTAGTCACGACTGGTATGAGGATTGGGATGGTGGTTGGGGTTTTTTAGTTTAGTGGTGGTAGGGCAAATATGTTTCCGGAATCATTAGGGCTTTCGGGGCTGTTCTAGCTCTTTCCTGCCTACGTTTTCTTTTTGCTCCCTTTCTTATGAACTTCTTCTTTGCGGTCGCGGCACAAGCCGAAATAGTGGGGTTCTAGATTTCTCGAGTGGGATGGACATTGGGATGGTTGAAAGCCGATTTGGGTGGAACGACTTTAAGGTGTGTTTAGGAGATTTGGGAATGTGTCTTGGGAGTCTTTTAAGATGGGATGGTGGTGGTGGTTTTGTGTTTTGGTGGTGCTAAGGTTACGGAAACAACTTGAGACAGTGAGGGACCGGGGGTGGGATTGGTAGGGACGTTGGTGTGTTGGATGGTGTTTGCATGGATTTATGGTTAGTTTCGGATGGAGGCCTTTTGAGAGGATGTTAATGAGGTGTTGTGGAAGATGGAAGAGTGGGGAAACAAGTAATTTGAAGAAGAAATGTATACAGATTGTTGGAAACAATCGAAGACACAAACCAAGTCTCAATTCGGTCGATATGTGGTTCTTGGATGGTAACACGAGGAGTTAATTGCTCGTGTGGTCTCCAAGGATGTTGTGATCAATTTCACAAGGACTAGGTTGAGGTTTTCTTCCCGCAATGATCAACACTAACCTAGCAAGAGTAATCGAAACCTTAGAAAAGATAGGTAGATCTCCCTGAGAACCAAGTGACCCTTCCGGAGGATCAACTAAGAACTTACAATCCCGGATTGAAAGACTAAGCAAATATATTCAACAACTTCTACTCTATTTGCATATCCTAAGGGTCCTATTTATAGTACAACATGGACTATTCTAGAAGAAAAACAAAAGGACACAAATACAAGGCCATTCGGCTGAAATGTGAATAGCGGAAAGGGATTGGGTTGGCTTGGCGACCAAGTTGGTCCTCGGCCATTGTGAGCATAATTTCAAAGAGTTTGGCCTTTCTTGGAGGCAAGGGTAAACCCAAACTTATTCACACTTCTATTTTAGTAACCGAGTAGAAGGGGAAATGGATTTGGCCTCTCTAGACTCCATCTTCTTGGAACCATTTTAGAAGCTTCAATTCCTTCCACCGAGGTGATGAATCTCAGCCAACCTTTAATATCCCTTGACCGAAGTTGACTTGTAATTGCATGGTCGTCTTGGAAGCTTCTTGTTCTTGCCACCTTGTCGTCCAAATCAACCCTTGTCTATGCCATGGTGTATTCTCGGCCACCTCACCACTTGTATGTGCCATCTTGGCTTGAACATGGCCTTGTCCCTTTTTGGAGGACCTCTCGGTTTGTCCTCTTATTACACGGTCATTACATATGTCCTAATGAAAACTAATAGCTAAGCTACGAGCTAAAGGAAAACAACAAGCTAAAAGAAAAACAAGCATGGTCTTCGGCCAAGACCTACATACAAGCCGAATATAAACATGTTCTTGATTCTTTACGTAATAGGTCCAATTCCATTCAATTTTCCATGCCATAATAAGCATATTACCATAGGTTGATCGACCATCTTTGGAATTTCGAGCTTATCACCTCGAGGATCAAATTGGGACCTTGGGTCCACAAGGATTTTTACATCACTTTCGTTTGTAGTGTACTCTAGTTGTGGTCTTTTCAGCCTTAGTTCTCTGTATATATATCATGCTTGGACTTTTCTGCGTTGAAGTTGTCACCTATTCTTATGTTATGCAGTATTGTGGAGGCCTTGTCGGCCCAAGTCTTGTGTTACCGGTTCCCAATACTACAAGAGTTCGCCCAAGCCTTCGGGTGATGGGTGCCGGCCACCCCCCGAAGGTTAGGGTGTAATATAATCTGGCGTCCTTATCACAGTGAGACGCCGTTCGTGGGTGAACTCGAGAACATGTCCTCACTTTTGGTGAGAGATTAAAACAAATAAGTTTAGACCTTAGACCGACTCACATACGCACGATAAGGAATGAAAGAATGGAAGTTTCTTAAATGTCCAATAGCCTCTCAAAGATAGATACAGAACTCTTCATACCGATCTGTAAGACTCTACTTAACATCACTCTTGTACTCATGAGACCAATGAACCTAGTGCTTTGATACTAATTTTTTCACAACCAAAAGTCCCATCGTGCCGTGAGGGTACCTACCCTAACCCATAGGTGAACCACTAATCATACAAGACATAATTATATAAATATAAATGCGGAAGTAGTAAATAGCAACAGAAGTGCTGACAAAGTCTTGAGACTTTAAACATAAACCTTAGAAGCTTCCCCAAAACCTAGTTGTCATGACTATAGAGCTACTAATTGAAATACAAGTCTGAAACTTTAAATACAATCACAATCTGAGATACAAGACAGAGAAGTAAAATAACAAGATGAAGAGTTCCAGTGTCGAGATGGAATCTACGGCTCACCTTGGACTCCTAAGATGAATCTCTGAGATCTGCGTCAAGCTCCTCCGTTGGCGTCCAGCTCAGTCCCTACACATAGAGTGAGTACAGAAAAAATGTGTACCTAGCAGTATTATCGACCAACTTTAACTATAGAGGTGGTGAGGGTTGGTACTCCCAATACTTCTCTTCTTGCTTGGTTAGTGAAATTATACAATTTCTAAGTGATTCAACCATTTGTGTAAAGATTATACAACCACACCAAGTCATAACGTTTTTAATTTTACCTCAATTAGGATACATATAGTAATAAAATTCCAAATTTTGCCAAATCAGCATCTAAGTCCTCAAAGATTACATATTTTCATTAATTAAATAATGTATACTCAGAAAGGTCAAACCCTTTCATGAATAAAGGCACAATCACTATCAAGATTCAATGTTTTATCAAAACAAACAAGATTACCATTAAAGGTTCAATATTTTAGTTCTTATACTAAACACATAAAGATCTCATCTCTATATTATTTCTAACAATCCATGTCATAAAGATCGCATCTTTATTAGCATTTCTAGCAATCAAGGTCATAAAGATCCAATCTTTGTATCATCACCATACCGTCTAGTAATTCCATCTTACGTCAAGTATAAGTTACAAGGTGCCAGCATTTATTTCCTTAAAATCACATGATCATAAAGTCTACATCTTTACATCATCAAGTACACATAGCAATAATTACACGTCAAGAAATATGAATGAAATACTATGCAGATGATATGTATGCAATGCAATGTCTATATGTCCTGGCATACACACACTGCTGCAGTAGTTGTCATGTGACCCATGGTGGACTCATAAGGTCAATATACCCATCTGATCCAATCAGATACCTACTCTGTGGTTGTAGTGTCATCATCAGTCATCACTCCCGTATTATGCAGTATATCCAATAATCGGCATCCCAAACCTCTTTCATCAGTATCTCAACAGTTCAAATGTGAAATATGACATTTATGAATGTAATGGATATGAGTACACCATGCAATAATACAAACAGTATTTTCAATTCTTTTTGAAGTATTTAGATGATATGTAGAGTGATAAATACATGACAAGTCAAATCAATGATAAGTGTCATGGTCCCTTTTCAGGGATCATAGTGGCACCTACATAATCCCATCAGTAGGCGAACCACTCCTAATTATTCACATTATATGACATAAGTAAAAGTGGAAGAAATACAAATACTGCATAAGCTATCTCATAATATAATGCAGAAGGAAATAATAAGTCTGATACATCCAAAACAACCCCCAAGTGATCTAGTATGTGGGTACAAGAGCACTAGAAAATCCAATACAAGTTTGAGAAAATGGGCACGCAGGCCAAACCAATACATAGTCTAAACATGTTTCTCAAATATGAAATAAAGATTGTGATAGAGAGGGAGCATCCAAGGGTATATCAGAGATAGAATCCTCACCCCGAATACTGAGAATCATCTGCTAGAACTCAGCCACGTGGTCTCGAGCTAGTGGTCAGATCTGTATTTGCATAAAGAAAATATGCAGCACGTGTAGCATGAGTACACAATGTACCCCCATAGACATCAACAGACGATATGGAAAAAGAGATAAATTCAAATTTGCAACCGAATAATCCAATAATAATCAGTTCAATAATCCAAGAAAGGTCACACAGTGCACAAATAAATTCACAGAGTTCACAAATTTACTTATTTCACTAAGTGTCCATAATCACTTATGTTTCCAAGTTGAAACCAAATAAATCGATAATAATCAGTTTAATAATCACATAGTCCATAGAACAATTCACAACGTTCACACATTTCCTTATTTCACTAAGTGTCCATAATCACTTACATTTCCAGTTTCCAAGAGTTCAACAATATTTCAAGTAGAAAGTATAATCCTTTCATATCCAAAACCTAGTCAAGTCAATAATCACTTCAAATACAAGGCCATACATAAATAATTAATGAAATGGAATAAGTATGTATGATATGACTGCAATGCATATGTCATTTACATTATCATCAAGTATACAATGGTCAAGTTTTTATTATGATCCGTACATCCATGGGGGACTCGTGAAGTCCATATACCCCTCCACTCAGAAATAACTCATCGGATCATAAAGCCCAGCTCTTGTCTATAATAATATCCTATTGTAGGCGTGCAACTCCATTCCCTACGTATCAATATCATCTCAGTATTGCCATAATCTCATCAGTGCTCTTACCTTCCTGGCCCCTTGAGCCCATATCATATCCATACCACTCTCATATCAATATCACATAACTATAAGTGTATGAATACTAATGACAATATAAGGCAAGATAGAATGATACAATGAGATGCAACCAAACAATAGATGAAATATCACATGCATTCAAGAATTCAATACACATATACAATACAAGCACAATCCAAAATATCATATCAAAAGCATGTGTGATGAGTAAACATATCAAGAAACTATGGTGACAGGCCCACATATGGCGACAAGCCCAAGTAAATCAGAAATCAGAACCAACACGAGGTTGATTCCCAAAACCCCATTATCACAGTTCAACACTAGTACCTATTGAATCGTTCATCATAATCATTTGAGATGGACCTCCAAACATGCCCAATATCACTCCATATTTATAACTGATTACACACTTCTATCAAAGTCTCAAAAAGCTAAACCGTAGCATACCTCTGTGCTAAACAGGTGCGCTAACAATTAAGGCTAAGTGAGAGACTTTCCCTTCCTTCACGCCTCATGAAAATCGAAGTCTATTCATACATATAGTACTCGTTAATATAAGACTTACATAACAATAAGGACATAACCTTAAAAAGCAAGATTACAAATATCGACCATGGGCCCACTTCACCAAGACTCGAACTTTAATACCAAAAAACCATTAATACATACTAGATAATTATATCCCTAAGTTAATTGAAAATATATACACATTTGAACCCTCAATTGAATAATAATTAAAAAGCCCCAATTTGAAACCCTCGAAATTTTCCCCAACTGGAATAGGCTTTTACAACAAAATTAAGCATTATAAAATGATCATCTAATCATATTCATCATTAATTTATATTAATGCAATTAGACTAATCAATAAACCATCATTAATCAATAACATAACTCTCTTATTCTTACAAGAATGCATAACTCATCTTCCCCAACTTATATTCAAACCATATAACCATTATTAAAGAACTAAGAAGCACAAACTTAATTCACTAAGGATGAAATTGCTCTTAGACCTCTGGAAATACTCTTTGGCGGCTCTAGGCTCGAGACTTGCTATTTGGGGAAAAGAATTCTGACCTAATGGAATAAATAGGACACCTAAATAGTGATTCTGCCTCAAAGGAATTGACTCTACTGGAGAGAACCCGCTACGACGGACAAGACCCCTCTGAGGCAGTGTCACTTGACACCACACCTCAGCGCCATAGCGAACATGACTCCGCGACGGTGAACTCCCCCGGCGGACAGACCCTCTGCCCCCAGAAAAACTCACCATCTTAAGACTCTACTTCAGTGAGAGGGTCTCTCACCGAGGCAGACATTGGTGTCGCCGACGCAGACACCAGAAAGCAAAAAATAGAAAATAACCCAAACTCCTATCCGACACCTGAATTGTTACACTACGTAGTTTCACATTCCATCGTGTCATCAATGGATATAAAATATCCGGGAAGAGTTATGACCTTACTGAAGGGTAACAAAAGTTTACAAATTGTTTATGGAAGTACCAGAGTGTTTGGAAGCTAAACGGATCGGAGAAAATACATTTCAATTAAAAAACGGTGTAATTTGACGGGGAGGTTTACGGACCATCAAACATGTTAAAGGTACCATGAAAATGCATCTTGAACCATCAATATTCAAAAAAACCTGATTTGAAGAACTGATTTGACGGACCATCAAATGGACCATTCTTTTGCGGCGGTGCTTATAATTCTCGGGTTTAAATTGAGTCCTTCAACTTGGAAGCCTTATTTCCTCCCCAAACAAGTCTAGAATACCCTCCCAATCCATCCCTATCATACACTAACATCCTAATACAAAATGAACTCCATAATCCGCAAGAATTACGTGAGAAATCCTGTTATTATAGTAAGAATTGACATCTCCTTGAAGAGTTGATTTTAGAAAACCTTGAAGGCAAGATAACCTACTATTTTAGAGAATATTATGATGTATTGAGGTAATTTTTACCCTCCTCTACTTATGCTTATGATTAATTGATGATATGAAACAATTTATGAAAGGATTTTCATAATCAAAACACTGTAAACTTATGAAATCATTGTAGTATGAGTTGTTTCACTCTAGGTATGAATGTAATTGAATAACTGGATTGATCATGTATGTTATGTATTAAGAAAAAGATGGTTTGAAGGATTGTGAGACTGAATCACATAAGGCTTTTCGTATAAGAAAAGCTTAAAGAATCATGTATGCTTAAAATTGTCGAAGAACACCTACATGAGATTTCTATGGAAATTGTGTTTGGAAAATCACGCGATCAAATTACATAAGTATCCCTTGTAAAGGAATCTATAAACCCGAGGTGTTCAAAGTTGTCGATAAGATACCTACATGAATTGTTTTTTGAAATTTGGATTAAATATTGATATCAACTATTATGTGATGTAGATGACCATCTGTAAGAAGAGCGAGGACTTGTAGAACAAATGTAGTGACAAGAACCAGGTATAAGAGGAGTTAAAGGTTGTCTTAGAGTGCTTTTTGGATTCTTAAGGTAAGGTTTCATACCTTCTATATGTCCTTTAGCTTCCCCTAATTTGTCTTGATTGATTGATGGATGTAACTTGGGAATTTTGGGGGTTTAGTGAATATGCTATTAGAGAAACATCTTTGGTGATGTGAATGTTATGACAACTTGTTGTATGGTATTGTTGGTTGTGATTAAGGGTAACTATTGATATTGAGTCATGTTGGTAAGGTGGTGAAGTTGAGGAAGTGAATTAGGGATGATAATGGTGTTAAATTGAATAAGGATCCATGGTAGGGTAATCATAGAACTCCATGTACGCAAGTTGTACGATGAAATTCCTAAATGAAATACCTTGTTCGATGTGAGTTTGATATTAATAAAAATTCCTCTTTTGATGTAGAAAATCATTTACATGATGTGTGAGGCTCCTCGGAACAAAGTCAGCTTCATCGACGAGGTATGTAGGGTAAACTTTCTTTCTTGGCATGACTCAATATATCATTTCTTTGAATAGAATTCCCTCTACCAAAATTGAGTAGCGAAAATCCTTCCTTGACAAATTGATCCTAATCATTGGATATTTCTAATCCGTAGCATCTTTCAAAACCTATATGATCCAAATTTATTTTTATTGAGATTCTTGAACGTAGTGCCAATAACAATAGTTGGAGGATAACCTTGATAGGTCACTCCAGCTTTGCTTATGGTATCCGTTGAAGTCTGCCTTGCATTGTACTTATATATACGTAGACATTTTCTTATCAAGCCGCACTATTTTCCTCCAGGTACGACACTTATTTGTGCACACCATTGCAATTGGTTTTGATATTACTAAGTCCCAGATCTGGGCTAGGTACGAATGAGTCCTCATCGAGGCCGGGTATGATATATATATATATATATAAATTTGATGATATGCATCTTGATTTACATACATGCATATATATATTCATACTTACGATAGGGTATGCCCTCAGAGGCTTCTTAGGAGTTTCAGGTTTACTTCTGTATTTATATCTCTTACGTTTTATCTTCTATTTACATTGTTATATACCTTACGTATTAAGTACATCTTCATATTGATGCCACATCTCTGGGGCACATTATTTATTCCCACAGGTACAGATAGACAAAGCAGTTCTCCTTCTCAGTAGGTTGTCGGTTCAGCTCTGATCATTTCACTTATCTGTCTCGAAATTGCTGTACAGGAGTCCTTAGGTACGGTCATATATATTTTTAGCATTTTGGGTACGGTGGGGCCCTATCCTGAACTGTAGGTATATTGTATCAGTCATTGAGGTTTGCAGACTTATGTGTAATGGGTTTGTGTATGTCCTGGCCTTGTCGGCCCCCTTTTTGATATATATGCAAAGGGCTTTGAGTTGGTAAGTGGTTCGAGTCTTGGTGATATTCGGGTTAACCCAAAATTAGGCAAGGAAGGTGGGGTTTCTCGGGTTCTCGGTAAGCCAAAATGTGGGGTGTTTGGCGATGGTGTCGGGTAAATGGAGAAGGAGTCGGGTAAAGGCATTTTTTGTGGTGGTCACGACTAGTATGAGGATTGGGATGGTGGTTGGGTTTTTTTTATTTTAGTGGTGGTAGGGTCGCGGCACAAGCCAAAATAGTGGGGTTCTGGATTTCTCGAGTGGGATGGACATTGGGATGGTTGAAAGCCGATTTGGGTGGAACGGCTTGAAGGTGTGTTTAGGAGATTTGGGAATGTGTCTCGGGAGTCTTTCAGGATGGGATGGTAGTGGTGGTTTGGTGGTGCTAAGGTTGTGGAAACAACTTGAGATAGTGAGGGACCGAGGGGTGGGATTGGTAGGGACATTGGTGTGTTGGATGGTGTTTGCACGGAGTTATGGTTGGTTTCGGATGGAGGCATTTTGAGAGGATGTTATTGGGGTGTTGTGGAAGATGGAAGAGTGGGGAAACAAGTAATCGGACGATGAAATATATACAGATTGTTGGAAATAATCCAAGACACAAACCAAGTCTCAATTCGGTCGATATGTGGTTCTTGGATGGTAACACGAGGAGTTAATTGCTCGTGTGGTCTCCAAGGATGTTGTGATAAATTTCACAAGAACTAGGTTGAGGTTTTCTTCCCGCAATGATCAACACTAACCTAGCAAGAGTGATCGAAACCTTAGAAAAGATAGGTAGTTCTCCCAGAGAACCAAGTGACCCTTCCAGAGGATCAACTAAGAACTTACAATTCCGGATTGAAAGACTTAGCAAATATATTCAACAACTTCTACTGTATTTACATATCCTAAGGGTCCTATTTATAGTACAACATGGACTATTCTAGAAGAAACACAAATACAAGGCCATTCGGCTGAAATGTGAACAACAGAAAGGGATTGGGTTGGCTTGGCGACCAAGATGTTCCTCGGCCATTGTGAGCATAATTTCAAAGAGTTTGGCCTTTCTTGGAGGCAAGGGTAAACCCAAACTTCTTCACACTTCTATTTTAGTAACCGAGTAAAAGGGGAAATGGATTTGGCTTCTCTAGACTTCATCTTCTTGGAACCATTTTAGAAGCTTCAATTCCTTCCACCGAGGTGATGAATCTCGGCCAACCTTTAATATCCCTTAACCGAAGCTGACTTGTAATTGCATGGTCGTCTTGGAAGCTTCTTGTTCTTGCCACCTTGTCATCCAAATCAACCCTTGTCTATGCCATAGTGTATTCTCAGCCACCTCACCACTTGTATGTGTCATCTTGGCATGAACATGGCTTTGACCCTTTTTGGAGGACCTCTCGGTTTGTCCTCTTATTACACGGTCATTAAATTTGTCCTAATGAAAACTAATAGCTAAGCTAAGAGCTAAAGGAAAACAACAAGCTAAAAGAAAAACAAACATGGTCTTCGGTCAAGACCTACATACAAGCCGAATATAAACATGTTCTTGATTCTTTACGTAATAGGTCCAATTCTATTCAAGTTTCCATGCCATAATAAGCATATTACCATAGGTTGATCGACCTTCTTTGGAATTCCGAGCTTATCACCTCGAGGATCAAATTGGGACCTTGGGTCCACAGGGATTTTTACATCACTTTTGTTTGTAGTGTACTCTTGTTGTGGTCTTGTCAGCCTTGGTTCTCTGTATATATATCATGCTGGGACTTTTCTGCATTCAATTTGTCACCTATTCTTTTGTTATACAGTATTGTGGAGGCCTTTTCGGCCCAAGTCTTGTGTTACCGATTCCCAATACTACAGGAGTTTGCCCAAGCCTTCGGGTGATGGGTTCCGGCCACACCCCCAAAGGTTAGGGTGTAATATAATCTGGCGTCCTTATCACAGTGAGACGCCGCTCGTGGGTAAACCCGAAAACATGTCCTCACTTTTGGTGAGAGATTGAAACAAATAAGTTTAGACCTTAGACCGACTCACATATGAATGATAAGGAATGAAAGAATGGAAGTTTCTTAAATGTCCAATAGCCTCTCAAAGATAGATACAGAACTCTTCATACCGATCTGTAAGACTCTACTAGACATCGCTCTTGTACTCATGAGACCAATGAACCTAGTGCTCTGATACTAATTTTTCACAACCAAAATTCCCATCGTGCCGTGAGGGTACCTACCCTAACCAATAGGTGAACCACTAATCATACAAGACATAATCATATAAATGTAAATGCAGAAGAAGTAAATAGCAACTGAAGTGCTGACAAAGTCTTGACACTTTAAACATAAACCTTAGAAACTTCCCCCAAAACCTGGCTATCATGACTATAGAGCTACTAATTGAAATACAAGTCTGAAACTTTAAATACAATCACAATCTGAGATACAAGACAGAGAAGTAAAATAACAAGATGAAGAGTTCCAGAGCCGAGATGGAATCTACAGCTCACCTTGGACTCCTGAGATGAATCTCCAAGCTCTGCGTCAAGCTCCTCCGCTGGCGTCTAGCTCAGTCCATGAACATAGACAAATGTAGAGTGAGTACAGAAAAAATGTGTACCCAGCAGTATCATCGACCAACTTTAACTATAAAGGTGGTGAGGGTTGGTACTCCCAATACTTCTCTTCTTGCTTGGTTAGTCAAATTATACAATTTCTAAGTGATTCAACCATTTACGTAAATATTCTACAACCACACCAAGTCATAACGTTTTTAATTTTACCTCAATTAGAATACATATAGTAATAAAATTCCAAATTTTGCCAAATCAGCATCTAAGTCCTCAAAGATTACATATTTTCATTAATTAAATAATGTATACTCAGAAAGGTCAAACCCTTTCATGAATAAAGGCACAATCACTATCAAGATTCAATGATTTATAAAAACAAACAAGATTACCATTAAAGGTTCAATATTTTAGTTCTTATACTAAACACATAAAGATCTCATCTCTATATTATTTCTAACAATCCAAGTCATAAAGATCCCATCTTTATTAGCATTTCTAGCAATCAAGGTCATAAAGATCCAATCTTTGTATCATCATCATACCGTCTAGTATTTCCATCTTACGTCAAGTATAAGTTACAAGGTGCCAGCATTTATTTCCTTATAATCACATGATCATAAAGTCTACAACTTTACATCATCGAGTACACATAGCAATAATTACACATCTAGAAACATGAATGAAACACTATGCAGATGATATGTATGCAATGCAATGACCATATGTCCTGGCATACACACACTGCTGCAATAGTTGTCATGTGACCCATGGTTGACTCATGAGGTCAATATACCCATCTGATCCAATCAGATACCTGCTCTGTGGTTGTAGTGTCATCATCAGTCATCACTCTCGTATTATGCAGTATATCCAATAATCGGCATCCCAAGCCTCTTTCATCAGTATCTCAACAGGTCAAATATGAAATATGACATTTATGAATGTAATGGATATGAGTACACCATGCAATAATACAATCAGTATTATCAATTCTTTTTGAAGTATTTAGATGATATGTAGAGTGATAAATACATGACAAGTCAAATCAATGATAAGTGTCACAGTCCCTTTTCAGGGATCATAGTGGCACCTACATAATCCCATCAGTAGGCGAACCACTCCTAATTATTCACATTATATGACATAAGTAAAAGTGGAAGAAATATAAATACTGCATAAGCTGTCTCATAATATAATGCAGAAGGAAATAATAAGTCTGATACATCCAAAACAACCCCCAAGTGATCTAGTATGTGGGTACAAGAGCACTAGAAAATCCAATACAAGTCTGAGAAAATGGGCACGCAGGCCAAACCAATACATAGTCTAAACATGTTTCTCAAATATGAAATAAAGATTATGATAGAGAGGGAGCATCCAAGGGTATATCAGAGATAGAATCCTCACCCTGAATACTGAGAATCATCTACTAGAACTGAGCCATGTGGTCTCGAGCTAGTGGTCAGATCTGTATTTGCATAAAGAAAATATGCAGCACGTGTAGCATCAGTACACAATGTTCCCCCGTAGACATCATAGGATGAGATCAACAGAAGATATGGAAAAAAGAGATAAATACAAAGTTGCAACCGAATAATCCAATAATAATCAGTTCAATAATCCAAAAAAGGTCACACAGTGCACAGATAAATTCACAGAGTTCACAAATTTTCTTATTTCACTAAGTGTCCATAATGACTTATGTTTCCAAGTTGAAACCGAATTAATCGAAAATAATTAGTTCAATAATCACATAGTCCATAGAACAATTCACAGAGTTCACAGATTTCCTTATTTCACTAAGTGTCCGTAATCACTTACATTTCCAGTTTCCAAGAGTTCAACAATATTTCAAGTAGAAAGTATAATCCTTTCATATCCAAAACCTAGTCAAGTCAATAATCACTTCAAATACAAGGTCATACATAAATAATTAATGAAATGGAATAAGTATGTATGATATGACTGCATTGCATATGCCATGTACCATTATCAACAAGTATTCAATGGTCAAGTTTTTATTATGATCCGTACATCCATGGGGGACTCATGAAGTCCATATACCCCTCCACTCAGAAATAACTCATCGAATCATAAAGCCCAGCTCTTGTCTATAATAATATCCTATTGTAGGCGTGCAACTCCATTCCCTACGTATCAATATCATCTCAGTATTTCCATAACCTCATCAGTGCTCTTACCTTCCCGACCCCTTGAGCCCATATCATATCCATACCACTCTCATATCAATATCACATAACTATGAGTGTATGAATACTAATGACAATATAAGGCAAGATAGAATGATACAATGAGATGCAACCAAACAATAGATGAAATATCACATGCATTCAAGAATTCAATACACATATACAATACAAGCACAATTCAAAATATGATATCAAAAGCATGTGTGATGAGTAAACATATCAAGCAACTATGGTGACAGGCCCACATATGGCGACAAGCCCAAGTAAATCAGCGATCGAAACCAACACGAGGTTGATTCCCAAAACCCCATTATCACAGTTCAACACTGGTACCTATTGAATCGTTCATCACAATCATTTGAGATGGACCTCCAAACATGCCTAATACCACTCCATATTTATAACTGATTACATACTTCTATCAATGTCTCAAAAAGCTAAATCGTAGCATACCTCTCTGCTAAACAGGTGCGCTAATATTCAAGGCTAAGTGATAGACTTTCCCTTCCTTCACGCCTCATGAAAATCGAAGTCAATTCATGCATATAGTACTCGTTAATATAAGACTTACATAACAATAAGGACATAACCTTAAAAAGCAAGATTACAAATATCGACCATGGGCCCACTTCACCAAGACTCGAACTTTAATACCAAAAAACCATTAATACATACTAGATAATTATATCCCTAAGTTAATTGAAAATCTATACACATTTGAACCCTCAATTGAACAATAATAAAAAAAAACCAATCTGAAACCCTAGAAATTTTCCCCAATTGGAATAGGCTTTTACAACAAAATTAAGCACTATAACATGATCATCTAATCATATTAATCATTAATTTATATTAATACAATTATACCAATCAATAAACTATCATTAATCAATAACATAACTCTCTTATTCTTACAAGAATGCACAACTCATCTTCCCCAACTTATATTCAAATCATATAACCATTATTAAAGAAATAAGAAGCACAAACTTAATTCGCCAAGGAATAATCACTTATTCCAAGGATGAAATTGCTCTTAGACCTCTGGAAATACTCTTTGGCGGCTATAGGCTCGAGACTTCCTATTTGGGGAAAAGAATTCTGACCTAATGGAATAAATAGGACACTTAAATAGTGATTCTGCCTCAAAGGAATTGTCTCTACTGGAGCGAACCCGCTATGACGGACAAGACCCCTCAGAGGCAGTGTCACTTGACACCACACCTCAGCGCCATAACGAACATGACTCTGCGATAGTGAACTCCCCATGGCGGACAGACCCTCTGCCCCCACAAAAACTCACCATATTAAGACTCTGCTTTGGTGAGACACCCTCTCACTGAGGCAGACATTGGTGTCGCCAAGGCAGACACCAGAAAGCAAAAAATAGAAAACAACCCAAACTTCTATCCGACACCTGAATTGTTTGTTACACTTCGTAGTTTCACATTCCATCATGTCATCAATGGATATAAAATATTCGGAAAGAGGTACGACCTTACTGAAGGGTAACAAAAGTTTACAAATTGTTTATGGAAGTACCGGAGTGTTTGGAAGCTAAACGGATCGGAGAAAATACATTTCGATTAAAAAACTGTGTAATTTGACGGGGAGGTTTACGGACCATCAAACATGTTAAAGGTACCATGAAAATGCATCTTGAACCATCAATATTCAAAAAAACCTGATTTGAAGAACTGATTTGACGGACCATCAAATGGACCATTCTTTTGCGGCGGTGCTTATAATTCTCGGGTTTAAATTGAGTCCTTCAACTTGGAAGCCTTATTTCCTCCCCAAACAAGTCTAGAATCCCCTCCCAATCCATCCCTATCATACACTAACATCCTAATACAAAATGAACTCCATAATCCGCAAGAATTACGTGAGAAATCCCGTTATTATAGTAAGAATTGACATCTCCTTGAAGAGTTGATTTTGGAAAACCTTGAAGGCAAGATAACCTACTATTTTAGAGAATATTATGATGTATTGAGGTAATTTTTACCCTCCTCTACTTATGCTTATGATTAATTGATGATATGAAACAATTTATGAAAGGATTTTCATAATCAAAACACTGTAAACTTATGAAATCATTGTAGTATGAGTTGTTTCACTCTAGGTATGAATGTAATTGAATAATTGGATTGATTATGTATGTTATGTATTAAGAAAAAGATGGTTTGAAGGATTGTGAGACTGATTCACATAAGGCTTTTCGTATAAGAAAAGCTTAAAGAATCATGTATGCTTAAAATTGTCGAAGAACACCTACATGAGCTTTCTATGGAAATTGTGTTTGGAAAATCACGCGATCAAATTACATAAGTATCCCTTGTAAAGGAATCTATAAACCCGAGGTGTTCAAAGTTGTCGATAAGATACCTACATGAATTGGTTTTTGAAATTTGGATTAAATATTGATATCAACTTTTATGTGATATAGACGACCATCTATAAGAGGAGCGAGGACTTGTAGAACAATTGTAGTGACAAGAATCAGGTATGTTAAGGCATACTCTTTTATTCTTTTGGCATGATCCACGACTAAGAATAAGTTTCAACTTGTGCTTCATTTATAGCCTTGTAATTATTTATAGTTTCAGACTTGCATATTCAGTACATCTTTCATAATAATGTACTTTTTTGTGGATACCGTGTTCATGCCCATAGGTATAGATAGAGATACGGATGCTTTCCTCACAATAGGACTCGACTCAGCTAGAGGTTGTCATACTCCTTTCTTCCAGAGCTGTGTAGTGAGTTGATAGGTATGATGGATATACATATGTATATAGTGGGTACGGTAGGGCCTATCCCGACCGGTGTTGTGATTATACTCTTTAGAGCCTTGTAAACAATCATGTTGTGTATTATAGAGTTCTGTGGCATTGTCGCCCTCTTCAGTAGACTTGTTGCTTTTATGTCAGCCTTGTTGTATATCTCTGTATAGGTTGGGCCTTTTCTTCATGCAGGGAATTATGTATTTGTTCAGAGAATCTCTATTAGAGGTCTTATCGGCCTATATGTTGTTGAGAATGTCATAGGTATTAGAGTTGGTATGCTCGAGCCTTAGGGGATCGGGTGCCAGCCACCCTTCCTCACGGTTGGCATGTAACAAGCACACACTCATTGCTATGGATTCCCTTGTAGGCCAGAGGCTGAGGCATCTGATGTGGTTATCATAGGTATCATCTTAGTCTGTCATCGGTCTACCTTAATGATATTTGATCCGGGGTCTACATTCTCTTAAGTGTCTGCCTACTTTTCTGCTGATATGGATATGTGGTGTGATATGATTGATGTCCCTATTTGTTTGTCTAGATCAGTTAGTGATTCTGTAGTCAATTGCAAGTCTGTCAGCATTATTTGGTTACCTTTATGGGTTACGACACTTGGGTAGATTTGGTTATCTTAGAAATGGTTGATTTTGATATTATTCTGGGGAAGGATTGGTTATCACTATATCACGTGATTCTAGACTATCATGCTAAGACAGTCACCTTAGCTATGCCTGGTCTTCTGAGGCTAGAGTGGATGGGTGCTCCCAGCCCTACTCAATATTCATTTAGATTTATTGGGTATGTCGACAGATAGGGATATTGACTTCTGTATTGACCTCGAGCCGAGTATTCAACCTATTTTTATTCCTCTGTACAATATGGCTCCAGCGAAGCTAAAATAGTTGACGGAGCAGCTTCAGGACTTGTTGAGTAAGGGCTTTATTTGATTGAGTGTATCTCCTTGCAGTTCTTTCGTATTGTTCGTAAAGAAGATGGATGAAACCATGCATATGTGCATTGATTACAGGTAGTTGAACAAGGTCACCATTAGAAACAAGTATCAAATTCCTCATTTTGATGATTTGTTCGACCAATTTCAGGGCGCTTCACTATTTTGAAGATTTACTTGAGGTTTGGACATCACTAGTTGAAGATTCGGGTTGAGCATGTTACCAAGATGACTTTCTTATGCTCTTTGGGCTTACTAATGCCCCTGTAACATTCATGGACTTAATGAATGGTATATGTAAGTCGTATTTGGATTCTTTTGTGATTGTATTCATTGATGACATCTTGATCTAATTGACGAGTTAGAAGGACCATGAGCAGCATTTTAGACTAGTCATTGGGATTTTGAAGGAGAAGAAATTGTACGCTATGTTCTGGAAGTGTGAGTTTTTTTTTTAGTTCTGTGGCATTATTGGGACACGTGGTGTCTAAGAAGGTTATTATAGTTGATCCTAAGAAGATAGAGGAAGTCATGGACTAGCCTAGACCAACTTTTATGATAGAGATTTAGAGCTTTGTGGGTCTTGCTAGCTACTATCACTGGTTCATCAAGGGATTCTCTTCTATTGCTTCTCATCACGTTTGACTTAGAAGGAGGTGCCTTTCCAGTGGTCTGACAAGTGTGAGTAGAGCTTTAAAAATCTTAATTCTCTTTTGACCACATCCCTGATTTTGTTCGTTCCAGTAGAGGGGAAGTACTTTACTGTATATTATGATTCTTTGAGGATTCGGTTGGGTTGTGTGTTGATGTAGGAGGGTAAGGTTATTTCTTATGCATCGAGGCAGTTGAAGGAGCATGAGAAAAATTACCCTGCTCATGACCTAACATTGGCTTCTATTGTGTTTGCTTTGAAGATTTGGAGGCATTATATTTATGGAGTTCATTGTGAGGTGTATACCGATCACCAAAGCCTTCAGCACATGTTTAATCAGAGGGATTAGAATTCTAGGCAGCATCGGTGGATGGAGTTGTTGAAAGATTATGACATTACTATTTTGTATCATCTAGGCAAGGCCAATGTGGTGGCAGATGCCCTAAGTCGTAAGTCAGTCAATATCGGGAGTTTAGCTCATTTTATTTCTTCTAAGCGTCTTCTGGCATTGGAGGTCTAGTATTTAGCCAATCATTTTGTGAGGCTTGATATTTTGAATCTATGTAGGATTCTGGCTTTTGTTGAGGCGAGGTCATCTCTTTTGGATCAGATTCTGACCCACGAGTATGATAACGAGAAGTTGTACAAAATCAGAGATAAGGTGATGAGTGGTGAAGCCGAGGCTATGATTTATGGCAAGGGGTTTTTGAGGATCAAGAGTAGAGTGTGTATTTATCGTGTTGGTAATTTTGACGAGATAGATCATGAGAAGTTAATCTTTATTTACAAAAGTTGGCTAAGATCTATATTCCTGAGATTTTTCATCTTTATGGTGTACCTATTTCTATCATATCAGATCGAGGTACTCATTTTACTTCATATTTTTGGCAGACTTTAGAGAAGGAGTTGGGCACTCGCTTGGATCTCTGTACAATTTTTCACCCTCAGACAGACGGTTAGTACAAGCAGACTATTTAGGTATTGGAGGATATGTTATGAGCCTGCCTGATAGATTTTGGTGGTCATTGGGACTAGGTCTTACTCTTGGCAGACTTTTTGTACAACAATAGTTATCACTTGAGTATTGATATGGCAGCGTTCGAAGCCTTGTATTTTAGGAGATGTCATTCTCCTATTTGTTGGTTTGATTCATTTGAGGTTTGGCTTTAGGGTACCGATTTGTTGAGGGATTCCTTAAAGAAGTTGAATGTGATTCAGGATAAGCTCCTGCTAGGTCAGAGTAGACAGAAGGAGTATGCGGATTGGAAGGTCCGAGATATAGAGTTTATGGTTGGTGACAGGGTTGTACTGAAGGTCTCAGCTATGAAGGGTGTGATAAGATTCGGCAATAGAAGGAAGTTGAGTCCAAGGTATATCGAACATTTTGATATTCTTTAGAGGGTTGGAGATATGGAATATGAGTTGGCTTTTATACCAGGTCTTTCAGGCATCTATCTCATTTTTCATGTGTCTATGCTGAAAAAGTATCATGCTGATGGTTCTTATATTATCCAATGGGACTATGTATTATTGATCAGAATTTGGTGTTTGAGGAGGAGCCTGTGGCTATTTTGGACAGGTACGTGAGAAAATTGAGGTCTAAGGAGATAGCTTTTGTGAAGGTACTTTGGAAGAATTTTTCTATTGAGAAGGTGACTTGGGAGAAAGAGTCTAGCATGTGGAGCAGATATCCTGACTTGTTTACTACTTCTGCTACATTTCCCGTTTCATTCCTCTCTGTTTGAGGATGAACGTTTGTTTAATTGGTATCTGCTATATCGACCTATTTGGTCTTTTTTAGCTAAAGACCCTTATTTTACTATTTTACACTTTCCGTAGACTCTATATGGGGTTTTTGATACGAGGGGATGCGTGGCACGTATCCCGAGGTCCATTTATATGTAGCTCAGATGAAAAACAAAAATAAGAGTCTTAGAGTTGGATAGTTTGACTTAAGGTTGACTTCTCAGTATATGGTTACCCTATTTATGATATTTTGATATTGGGTTATTTTGGGCGATTCATTAGAAAAATATGTCTTAACTCAG
The DNA here is from genome assembly GCA_034509755.1 of Anisodus tanguticus. Lineage (NCBI taxonomy): Eukaryota > Viridiplantae > Streptophyta > Magnoliopsida > Solanales > Solanaceae > Anisodus > Anisodus tanguticus. The sequence goes on along the minus strand of CM067546.1, from coordinate 19,180,034 downwards.
TTAAATGGAAATTCTGAGGGCGTGACTGAGTTCGTAGCACTGTTTACCTTTGGAGAGCATGTCTAGTCTGTTTCTTGGGTGTCTCGGGAGTGTTTCGGGTGTTTGATGGAAGTTTGAGTAGAAATCCATTTTTTGGTATCTGGTGTCCTCCCCATCTTTTGAGTTGTCCGCTCCTGCGTGTCTACCTCTTCAGAGGTTGGCTAGCAGAAGGGAGTCTCCTAATTTTGTTAATTTTCTTCCTCGGCGAAGGTTTTTACAAAGGGGTGAATGCTCCTCTGCATGGTTTTGTCCAATTTTGCACTAAGGCGAGGAGTCAAGTGATCGCGCCTCAATGAGCCCTTTTTCCGCCGGAGCAGACCGCGCCTGCGAAGTAAATTCAGCAAGAGCGGAATAGCTGAGTAGAGAAACATAATAAATGCCTTAGGTCGAATCACGTCCCGAAAATATCATTACGTCGGTTCTATAGTTGTCTAAGGGGGATTCTTGAGGTTTTTGGCTAAGTTCTTCATTTGAGGTAAGATTCTTCACCCTTTGTGGTTATAATTCATATTCTATGTCTCTAATGGTGGTATAGAATGTATGTGAATTGGGGAAGATGAGTTCTAATGTTCATATTAGATTAAGAGAGGTTGACTCTTTGATTTAAGAGTGTAATATGATTTAATCTTCCTTAATATGGTGAATAAGTATGGATTTATGGTAGAAGATCATGTTGCAACATTTTATTTGAATATAGAAACTCTTTTTGATTTGGGAGAAATTTTAGGGTTTATCAAATTGGAGCTTTTCTTAAATTGTGCAATTAAATGTCCCAATGAGCTTAGGTTCCTAATTAACTTAAGAATATGATTATCTAGTATGTGTTTATGCTTTTGGGTAATAAAGTTTGAATTTTTATACCATGGGCCCAGGGTAGGTTTTGCAAGTCTTGGTATGTTTATGGACTAAGTCCTTGTATTATTGTCAGGACCCCTTTTTAGGGAATTATAATGGCACCTACACATTTTCACCGGTAGACGAACCACTTCCCATATAAATAAAACAACATGAAAGAAATGCAAAAATATAATCAAAACGTCAATACAACCCCTAAAATCTGATCTATGATACAAGAGCACTAATACAGAATACAAGTCTGAAAGACAAAGGCATCAAGTGCCAAAATTGAGTACATAACGGAAAGGTCATACATGTCTCTCGAATACAATAAAAGACGAGTAAAAATAAGAGTATCCAAGGCATGCTAAATGGAAGCATCCTCACCCCAAACCTTTAAAGTCTGCCCTCTTGGACTCACACTCGAGCTCATGACCTGATACAATGATATGTATCTGCATCAAGAAAAGATGCAACAAGTGTAGGATGAGTACACAACGTACCCCATAGACATCATATGCCGACAACGACAGAAGATACGTAACAGAGATAAATATCAAGTTGACACTAGATAAGCATATACTATACAGTTCAATAACTCATATAAGTCACATTGTACACATATCAATTCATTGATTCATGAAGTCACATTGTTCACATAAAGTTTCAATCACAGTCAAGTACAATCAATCCATTCACATATACAGGGACCTCAATATCATAGTACCCACCCACTAGTACTCTCTTGTCCAAGTCATATTCAAGCTTAAACTCACATAAACAACTTATCACATTAAATAAACATGTCAACACTTACATCACAACAACCACTTTAGAATGCTTCCAAGAGTATTACACCTAGATGAACATGATGACGTTAACTCCTTTATTAACCTTATCCTTTACACTTAGTTAAGTCTCTATATAGTTACGCTTTGACACAGATAGATCGTTCCACATCTACCTTTCTAATAGTGACACTTATCATAGGTTCCTTACTAGACTCGTTACCCAGTCATACGATCAATTACCAGACAACAGATAAATGCACATAATTTCCTGGACCTAAACAATAGTCATGGCATAACCACCATTTCCGACCAGAGTAGAAGTTGTTATCAAAAACTTTATTCTTACAATTATGAAACCCAAAAAACCATACACGAGGAAGCAAGCTACACACGATAACTAAAATCAATTTAACAACCTCAAACATTTATTCAAGTGTTCATAGAGACATGCTCAATCATAGAGACTATTCTAGTCTAATACAATCAATTCAATCAAAGTAAATCAGGGTTTCACCCAAGTTCCAATAACCACCCATATCACATTACTAAACAACAATTGATAAATGTATCGATGTATGTATGATATGAATGTAATGCATATGCTTGGTACCATTCTCATACAGGTATAAAGTATGTCAAGATTTTATTATGATCCGTACACCCATGGGGGACCCGCAAAATCCACATATCGCTCCTAGCGACCCGAAATTCCACACACGAATCTACTAAAGCCCCTGACTCATTTATTTGAATAATATAATTTTATAGACGTACAACTCCATTCCCGCGTATCAATATTTATTTCAGGGTGCAACCCGAGCCATCCATATCATCATCATCTCAATGTTGCCATAATCTCATAAGAGTTCTTACCCTTCCGGCCTCTTGGGCCCACAACATATTTATACCAGTCTCATATCAATATCACAGAACCATGAGTGTATGAATGAAAATGACAATATAAGGTAAGATATCATATGAAAGTATGTGCGATGAATAAACACAACAATATCAAATATGGCGACGAGCCCACATAATGACGACAAGCCCAAATAACATTAGTTGGAATCAGCATAAGGTTGATCCCCCAAATCACCTATCATCACAGTTCAACACCGGTACCTACTCAAACGTTAATCACAACCATTTAATTGGGACCACCAAACACGCCCAATACCACTCAAAATTTATAACTACTACGTACTTCTATCGGATTCTTGAAAAACTAAACCGTAGCCTACCTCAATGTTGAGCAAGAGCCATGAACTCCTGGACCAAAAGTTTTCCTGAGAGAATAGCGGGCGGTCCTAGTTCAAGCAAGCATATGAAGCTCCTATGTTACTACACACATTCAATCAACACATAAGGACCAATTCTACATTACACATAATTCTAATGATACCAAACATGTATTGAAAGGATCTCAGGGACAAAAGTAAATCTAAAACCTCGTCCTGGATTCCAAGGATCAAAATGGTAATTTTATTAATAAAATAAGTTCTATATTATCAAAATATCATTCTATGGGTTCATACGAATCTAACAACACCCATATTGCTATACTTTAGTCTGAAACCCAGAAAGTGACTCCAGGCCCACAAGCGAAAATTTTGAAATTTAAGTTAGAAACACGTTACCCATAATCTAAATAGTCATAATCCAAGGTTTCATGAAATTCTAACCCCAATTGAGCCCTCAAATTTATGGCTTTTTCAAAACCCTCTTTGTGTCAAAAATCATACATCGAATTTTTGCAAAGTTCGGATTGAAATCGAAATTTATGTTAGAAATAGTTTACCGAAGGTTTAAACAAGCCAAAAACCTAGAATTTACTCAAATCCAACAATAAATAATTGAAGAAAACTTAAATTTCAACGTAGGGTTTAAAAATCCAAATTTTACCCAACCAAACACGGATAAAATCGATAACCAATTGGAATAATCTTAATGAAATATCAAAATAAAGGTTTGGATACTTACCCCCATAGTTGAGACGGGAACAATGCCGCAAAAAGCACCTCAATCGAAGCTCTATAACTCAAGTTATGTGTAAATTACTAAACTGACGTAGTCTTATTTTTTAATACACAGTCATTTTCGCTCCGGCGGACCAATTTCTACCCTAGTGGATCAGCTCCGTCACCCGGAAGTTCGCCATGGCGGACACCAGAAACCAACATTTATTTCCGAAATTAAAATGGGCATAAATCCCTCATACGCTGTCAGAATTCGACGATTCAAGTTGCTATGGATCAAAATTTTCAATACTCATCTATTCCAATAATCAAAACTCAATTCCAAAATCACATGAATATAATGTTCTACTGAAGTGTCAAAGGCGAGCGACTTATGACATTGAATTAAACACCTAAATTTGACCAAACAAAGTCCAAATCCAATTCCAAAAATTTTTACAAGTCACAAATGATCATATGAAGTTGCTCGAACTCTCAACACACCCAAACGGATTCATCTTGACCCAATGTTGATTGTGGTCAACTCCAAATCATCTCAAAAGCTAATTTATCAATCAACCACCTTAATCACATCTAAACCTCTCGAGAACCAAACCAATGACTCGACTAAGTCATAATTCACATTTTTGAGCTAATGAAATTGACAAAACTTTGAAAATGACACATTTGCCCCTAATGTTGACTTTGGTCAATCTTCTTCATTTCTTAACTTAAGGATTTCCAAATTATTCTTTTCCTTAAATAAAAATCCTTTGAAAGTCTCGAAAATCACTCCACCCATCTTCACAAGTCGAGTACACTCTAACGATGCTAGGAGAAGGGTCAACAGGGGTAAAAGGATAAAATGCCTAAACGACCAAACATTTTATTACAATTATGTGGTAGGTTTATATTATTAAATAGTATATGTGTGTTAGAATTGGATTATCACGAGGTGCTCCGGAAGGGAAGGGTTACGTGGAAGGTTGACTGTTTGACCCAGAGGTAGGCTACAGTTTCCCTTCACTAGACTTCGATAGAAGTATGTATTAGTTATAAATATTGAGCGGTATTGGGCGTGTTTGGGGGTCACACTCAAACGGTTGTGATGAATGTTTAAGTGAGTACCGGTGTCGAACTGTTATGATGGTGACATGGGGATTCAGCCTTAAGCTGATTCCGACTACTGATTGATTGGGCTTATCACCATTATGTGGGCTCATCGTCATACTTGTTATCGTTGTGATTATTCATCAAACATGTTTTCTATATGATGCACTGGTTGTAATTGAATTATTGTATTGAATTTTTGAAAGCATGTGATATTCAACTCTATATTTGGTTGCATCTCATTACATATTGATTTCTTGCCTTAAATTGTCATTTGCATTAATAACCTCATGGTTCTGATGATATTAATAGCAGAGTGATATGAAAGTGGTGTGGGTCCAATAGATCGAGAAGGTAAGAAAACTTATGATATTATTTGCAATATTGAGATGATGATGATACACAGGGGAATGGGTTCCACGCCTGCAACAGTTATTCAGCCAAGAGCTGGGCTCCGTTGTGAAATTCCGGAGGTGTATATAGACTTTGCAGGTCCCCCATGAGTGTGCAATTCATACAATTTAAACTCCTATATATGGGAAATGAAAAAGGTACCTGGCATATGCATTACATACAAATAATACATACATCATTCATTGATTATTTTTTGATGGTTTAAGTGTTGGACTGTTATTGATGGCTTGATTAAATTCCTGAATAATGAAGGACTGTTAATTGATCGGTTAATACTTGGATGTTATCATTGAAAACTTTGGAATTGGGTAATTTATATGACTGTGGAACTCTTGTATGAACAAAGTAACTATGTTGATTTATATGAACTCTTCCATGGACTATGTGACTTATTTGGGTTATTGAACTATTTAGAATTGGACTAATTAGTGTCAACTTGATATTTATCTCTTTTCTATGTCTGTCATCATTGTCGGCCTATAATACCTACGGGGGTACATTGTGTACTCGTACTATACTTGTTGCATTCTTTTTGGATGCAGATACAACCCCTTCTACCAGTTCGGGACCTCAAGCGTGAGTCCGAGTTGATTGACTTGCAGCATTCAGGGTGAGGATGCTATTCTATGGCATGTCTTGGATGCTCTATCTCTTGCATTGTCTTTATTTGTTCTCTAGAGACATGTTTCAGACACTTAGACTATGATTTTCAGTACATGGCTTATGTTGCCTTCTTTTATTCAGACGTGTATCCGTATTAGTGCTCTTGTATTGTTGAGCAGATCATTGGGGATTGTATTTGATCGTTAGACTTATGTTCAGCATTTTGATATTATGATTGACAGTTAGTTAAGTATTTTATTATATTTTCGTATTTATTCTTATATCATGATTTATGAAATTGAGAGTGATTCGTCTACCGGTAGAAAAGTGTAGGTGACACCACGATTTCTAAAAGGGATCGTGACACCTCTCCTCCTTTTTATAATGAAAAGTAGTCATCTCTTTTATCCAAAAACACGTGCTTGTGCCCAAAACCATGTGCTCAAATCATTGGCTCTTTGTTTTATGTGTTTAAAATTAATTTCTCTGACTTTCATCTATGACTAGACTATGCTATAAATTATAATTAATAAACAACAAAAAATTTGATTTGGGTAAAAAAATTATTAATTAATTGAAGTAGGATTGTAGTAATATATTTTTTATATTAGTTTCTCGGGATGTGTCTTGCACGTGTATGCGTAATCATGTAGTTCTTAGTTATGTAAAATAATGTCGACATTATTAAAAAAAAACTTGAATAAATAATTGTACATAAAAGAATAAGTAGCAACGTTTTGTGAATGATCAAGGTATATCGTTGCTTATGACTTGTTTTGTTACGATAAAAATTATGGAATATCATTTGAACCTACTAAGATAAACAATCATATATTAATCAGATACATGTAATTCGACAATGTACCTATACAGTCAAGGTATTCTTTTTAATTGTAGTTGTTAGTATCATCTTCTATAGAGTTAAAGAAAATTCGATTAACAACATTTCATTTAGGCAATCTATATGATGAACAATCAAAGTTTAAATATATTCATATAATTTGACAATGTACCTATATGGCTGAGGTAGTCTTCTTTAACATAGTTGTTAGTATCATCTTCTATACAGTTAAAGAAAATTTGATTAACAACATTCTGATTAGGCAGTCTATATGATCAAAACTAAGTTTTAGCTGTCTTACTAGTGGCAATTTTAATAAATACATGATGAGCATCTATTCTAAGGAAGAGAATTTTCAATGATACCTCATTTGTATCAGAAGTGTTTGATGATGGAACTAATTAGCTATGAAAGTATGTATGTCCTAGAGACAATCATTATTAGGGACAAATGTACTTGAACACATTCGTATTATTAATAAAATTAATATTTATGGCATTTGCGATTTTTGAATTATTATTTGATTATTTGTAATTATTCATTAATGTGCATCTCTTGAGCTTACGTTGTCATTAATAGAGTGAGATATTGATGATAGAGAGTAACTCTAAAATAGCCTCGACTAATGATCATCGAGAATGGGATATCGATGATATGTTATAAGTCGACATGTGGTCTGCATCACATTCTTAGAGAATATAGTATGTCTCACCTGCTACTAGTAATGGTTACAAGTGATGGACACATGGATACTTTTGGAAAGTATTGGTATACCCTGCTGATAAACTATTTGTTAGACATGTCTAGAGTGTTAATAGCGTGTGGGATATAAAGGTCCTTTGACTTGAGGTCAATACGCACCTTGTTTACAAAGTAATATACTTTGACCCTGTCCTAAGCTTAAACTTCTTATAGGATAAGACACGGCTTGTGTTAGGTACGTTATGATGTAAATTAAGGTGGTAATTGAGCCAAGAATAGGATTCATTCCTCGATTGGATATTCGAGAGAGCACTCAACTTCTCAGTGATATTTGGTCGACCAAGTCATTGGCCAATGCAACAGACATATTTAGAATATGGTCTAGTTGTCGACTAATACAGATGAGATAAAGTGATCAAGTCATTTGGATAGACACATGGAAAATCCTAAGCTTGATCGAGTGTGTCGCGAATGAAAGGAATTTATCATCTGACATAAAGGTTATGTTTGTTGGATCCATGTAAACGTACTTCATATATTGAGTTCGTCATACAGCGCATTCTAGGAGTTCCATATGGACCTCAATTGCGTTAGTGTCAATATATGAAGACCTATAGGGTCACACTATGTTGGTTGTCTTTTCGATCTAAGGGTGTATTGAGAAAGTATTAAATATTCGATTTGGGAGTGAGATATTTAAATTGATAGTAACTATGGGATAATTTCTATTAGATGGAAATTATTTAATTAAATTAAAATTAGATTTTGGATTTAATGTGCTGAATATATATATTAAATGAAAACGGGAACAAAATTTTACATAAGGCGCCGCGGCGCCGACCCGGCAGTGGGCCTAGTCAGACTGGCCCACTGCACCTCGGTTTTGGGCCAGGCTTAGAGCCCAACCCTAATATGATTTGTGACCTAATTTTAACTATAAATACAACACTCCCATTGTTAATAAAAACACACTAATTCTATAAACTAATTCTAGACTTAGAGTCTAGGACGAAACTCTCTCAAACCTCTGCCATGATTTTCTGGCTTTCTTGACAGAGGAATACACCGTAGCATTGTGCTTGCAGTTGAAAAGGGAATCGCGTGTCCACCCTTTAGTAAAGACTCCAGATAATACAACTTGTAAGTGTTCATGTCTTATGTTACAGGTTTTTAATTATAATATAACCATACCAGAAGAAATTGTTGGGGTAAGTAAGAACAAAATTTTAAACTTCCGTTGTGCCTTACTTATGTGTTTGGAACCCAACAAAAACCTACAGTGGTATCAGAGCTGTGGCTGGTTCAATGGTTATATAATAATTGAATAACGTAATAATATGGGTTAAACACAAAATTTGATTAAAACAAGGCTTCTTGAAATCCTACATATCTTGACCTAATAATTAACTTTTTGATTTCATCCTAAATTATCACCTACGCAAAATCGAGAAAGTCATTCCATTCTAACTCGGACTAAGCCAAGTGCAGATAACTGGTTCATTGCGAACATGGTGCACGACGAAGAATGAGTATGAATGGATGATTGTCGATATATGCGTTATTGATAATGGTAGGTGAGGATAAATGATATGTGATTCGATCCCTAAAGTGGATTTAGGGCTCGAACGATTTTAGAAAAATCAACACAGAAACATATGTTAGGATGTCGGCGTCACGGCCCTATGGTAGGGCGCCGCGGCGCTTGCTAAGGATTCAAGGCGGCGCCGCCTCCATGGTGGAGCGCTGCGGCCCTAATGCTTCAATTTTAAAATTTTGGACTTACTGGATAGTAGGAGTCGCGGCTCTATGGTGGAGCGTCGCTGCCCTAATGAATTACAGAAGTCGAAAGCTTTCTGGCTTGCCAGCGCCGCGGCGCTAATGCATTGCAGAAGCAGAATTTTAGTTTCTGGCTCACTGGCGTCGCAGCTCTAATGATTAGCGCCGCGGCCCCATCGGTCCAAAAAAAAATCAGAATGTAACCCATGATTATTATTATATATTATATTTGATAAGTATACTGTTTATGTGCTAAATGATTGTCATTTATATTACTAGAATAATGTCCGCATATAATTGTATGGGTAGGCGGCGCCCAGTATTTGTTAAACCGCTTAATATCATGCTTGGGCAGGCGGTACCCAATAAGTGCTTAATAGACTTTGCGTTAAGATGTTATATTTGATATAGCATACTAGAGTTGATCTTGATTAAAATCCTGAATTAAAATGTTCCCTAAAATTTTAATACAAGTCTCATTTAAAATGAATGCGTCGTCTGTTATAATTAATTGTAGTGCAAAATCCTTTTCGGCGAGATGAGTAGTTATGCCACAACATTTGCTCTAAGTCTACGAGGACTCAGACTCTTTCATATATACATGTTAAATGTAGAAGTGGGTGATAAACCTTCTTGAGTATTTACACCACAATGTTTTCTCTATAAGGAAAAACTCACTTAGATACATAATTGCAGTCGCATAACGGGGTTGACTTGCTAGGCTATCTTGGCGCCACAGTGTCGGACAAGCCGAGGGATGCAGATCGATTGTTTAGAACATTCGGTCAAACATGAGTTACAAATTGTTTGAAATTGGTTTAGAGACCTACCAGGTTGTGCTATTAAAGTTATCAGCCACAGCAAACGCGGAGATGGCATGAACTTGGATCATGGCCCATTATGACCATATTTGATATGAGTTTGTATTCTTCCATGGGGTCGAAGAGTATGTTAAAATAGTGGGAGCTAATTAAAATAAAAGTCATGCTAATTAGTTAACGAATGTGTTCAATAGAAATTATATTAGAGTTTAATTTCAAGTTTATCTATTTATTCAGACTATATATAGAATGTCGAATCTATCACTGAAAATGTTGGTCAAAACAAACAAGTTAACTGGATCAAATTACCCTAATTGGTTAAGAAATCTGTGATTGGTGTTATGACTAGAAATAATTGAGTATGTGTTAGACATAGTGTTCCCCACAGTCCCTGTTGAAGATTCTGTTGAGTATGCCCTATTTGACAAGGTGTCTTATCAGAAATATCTAGACGATGCTACCTCAACACAATGTGTAATGTTGTCCTCAATGACCTTGGAGTTACAGAGGCAACATAAAAACATGGGCCCCAACGAAATGCTAGAACACTTGAAGAGTCTCTATGACTCACAGTCTCAGACAATGAAGTATGAACTGTTGAGGGACCTTTTCAAGTGTAAGCTGAATGATGGGGGTCAAGTGTCAGCACATGTTCTAAAGATGATTGGGCTGATAGAAAGGTTATCTTCGATTGGAACGAAGCTGCCTATAAATGTCTCTGTCAACCTGATCCTGAATTCACTCCCTAGTTCATTTGAGAATTTCATTGTGAACTTCACTATGAATGGGACCAAGGAAAGTCTTCCAGAGCTTCATAACATGTTAAAGACCTTTGAATTATCTACCTCTAAAGGCAAAGTCGTGCTCATGGTGGGCTATTCTAGCAAGGTCAAACCCAACAGTAAGAACATGCAGAAGAAGAAGGGTAACACAGTTGTTGCACCTACAGTTATGAAACCTAGAGGAGGTGTTCAGAAGAAGGAAAAGGTAGCTTCGGATGTGTACCTCAAATGCAAGAAGAATGGGCACTAGAAGAATGACTGCACAACTCCAGGAGGAGGCAAAGCACTAGGTGCTCCTGGCTCTACTGGACAAGGTATGTTTGTCATTGAGATAATTATGTCTATAAATAACTCTCACTCCTGGGTATTGGATACCGCATGTGGCTCACACATTTGTAATAATGTGCAGGGTCTGATTGACAGCAGAAAGGTTGTACTTGGGAGGTAGTCATGAAATTTTTAATGTGCAAAACAAACCAGCTAAGATAAGTAATCTAAGAAACCTCACCTACTTATGACATTGTAGACTTTGTTACATCAATGAATCAAGGATAGCAAGATTAAGAAAGTTACACTACCTGGAACCATTTGACTTGGAGTCCTATGATAACTGTGAATCTTGATTGGGAGGAAAGATGACCAACAAGCCACTTTCTGGGAAAGGGGTGCGAGCCAAAGAGATACTTGAGTTGGTCCATACTGATGTATGTGGACCATTTTCAACTCAAGCTAAGGGAGGCTTCCCTTACTTCATCACTTTTACAGACGATTTCACAAGGTTTAGGCATGTGTATCTTATGAAACAGAAGTCCGAAGCCTTTGAGAAATTCAAGGAGTACAAGTCAGAAGTAGAGAAGCAACTTGAAACAAGTATCAAGACCCTTTGATCAGATGAGGAGGTGAATACTTAAGTAAAGAATTTCTGGATTTCTTGAAGCTTCATGGAGTCCAATCACAATGGACACCTCCTAGAACGCCACAAATGAATGGTGTTGCTGAAAGGAGAAATCGAACCCTATTAGATATGGTTAGATCCATGATGTGTTTCTCAGCTCTACCAACATACCTTTGGGGCTATGCATTGCAAAGCTCAATTTATATTCTAAACAGGGTTCCTTCAAAGTCAGTAGAGAAAACTCCATATGAGATATGGAATGGCAAAAAACCAGCATAAACATATGCGACCCTGGGGGTGCCCTACATATGTAAAGAAGATTCTTATTGACAAGTTGGAATCTAAAAGTGAGAAATATTATTTTGTGGGGTATCAAAAGGAAACTAAGGAATACTATTTCTATCTTCTTGGATAACATAAGGTCATTGTATCCATAAATGCAACTTTCCTTGAAGAAGACTATGTCTACAAGGAACGGAGCTGCAATAAGATAGAACTTGAAGAAATTCAAGAACCACAAGATAACACAGAAGTTGAACCCTTGTCAAAAGACATAGATAGGGATTCAGTGGGAGTATTTTTGTGAAGATTGGGTACTTAGAGTACGCCCTTCAGCCAGTGGGACTGTTGTGAGAGATAGTGCAGAAATGGAAGACTCTCATACACAACCAATGGAAGATGATACAATAGTTGTACATCATTCCATTAAGGAAATACATGAAAATGACATTACTAAAAGCTCTCAAGGTGATGGATTGTCTAGCACACAAAGACCTTCTCACAATTAGAATGCAACAACTATTGAAATGCAGAATAATCAACTCCGTAGGACTACTAGGACTCATCGTTCGCCTGAAAGACTTAATATCCTTGTTGAAACACACAATGAGATAGATATTCCTGATGATGATGAACCAACAACCTACAACGAAGCTATGTTAGATATTGATTCGCAGAGATGGCAAGAAGCCATGAAATCTGAGATGGACTCGATGTACATCAATCAAGTTTGGAACTTCGTTGATTTGCCAACAAGGGTTATACCCATAGGATGCAAATGGGTCTTCAAGAAGAAGATTGATGCTTATGGCAAGGTACAGACTTATAAGGCAAGATTGATGGCTAAAGGTTATAATCAACGGCCTGGGGTTGATTATAATAAAACCTTTTCACCTGTTGCAAAAATTAAGTCTATTCGGATTTTTCTTGGAATAGTCGCATACTATGATTATGACATTTGGAGTTGGAATATTTGCTTTGACAAAGTAGTCAAATCATTTGACTTTGTTAGAAGAAAAGAAGATCCCTGCATTTATAGTAAGCGCAAGGAATGGAGTATTGTCTTTATTGTTATATATGTAGATGACATATTAATAATGGAAGATAATAAGACTCTCATGCAATGAGTCAAGGAATGGTTATCTAGCACCTTCATGATGAAGGACTTGGGTGAAGCTTGCTACATTCTTGGAATTAGGATCTATTGAGTTAGACCTAATAGATTGTTGGGGCTGTCACAATCTATATACATAAACAAAGTGCTAAGACGATTCTCTATGGAAAACACTAAGAAGGGAAGTCTTCATATGGGTCAAGGCATCAAGTTATCAAAGAAGGATAGTCCTTCTAATGTTGCAGAACTTGAATACATGAAAAAAATCCCATATGCTTCAGCTATAGGATCTATCATGAATGCCATGACCTATACGAGGCGAGATGTGGCCTATGCACTTATTATGACTTGCAAATTTCAGCAGAATACCGGGAATGAACACTGGAAAGCAGTCAAGAGTATTCTTAAGTATCTTAGACAAACTAAATAATATTTCTTAGTCTATGGTGGACAAGAGAAGCTAGTGTGTACTAGCTACACTAATGCTAGATAGATCTTGATGACTTCAAATCTCAATCTGGATATGCCTTCATTTTCAATGGTGGAATAGTGAGTTGGAAAAGTTCCAAGCAAGCTACAACTGCTGATTTGACAATTGAAGTCGAGTACATTGCTAGATCGGAAGCTAGCAAAGAAGTTGTCGCGATATTTGAGTTCCTAAAGTAACTAGGGGTTGTTCCAAGTGCCACTTGTCCAATAATGATTTATTGTGATAACACTGGTGCGATTGCGCAAGCTAAGGAACCAAGATCAACAAACAGAAACAAGCATGTATAGAGGAAATACAACATCCTCAGGGAGATGCTGGAAACTGAAGAAATAAGATTAGACAATGTTCCCACAAATGATAATCTAGCTGACTCGTTTACTAAACCATTAAGCTTAGTTAAGCATAATGGTCATTTTGAAAACTTGGGTATAAGATACATCGGAGTTTGGCTCTTTGCCAAGTGGTAGATTGAAAGTATGCATGTCCTAGAGAAAATCATTATTAGGGACAAATGTACTTGAACACATTCATATTATTAATAAGATTAATATTTATGGCATTTGCGATTATTGAATTATTATTTGATTGTTTGTAATTATTCATTAATGTGCATCCCTTGAGCTTACGTTGTCATTAATAGAGTAAGATATTGATGATAAAGCATAACTCTAAAATAGCCTCAACTAATGATCATCGAGAATGGGATATCGATGATATGTTATAAGTCGACATGTGGTCTGCATCACATTCTTAGAGAATCTAGTATGTCTCACCTGCTACTAGTAATGGTTACTAGTGATGGACACATAGATACTTTTGGAAAATATTGGTATACCCTGCTGATAAACTATTTTTTAGATATGTCTAGAGTGTTAATAGCGTGTGGGATATAAAGGCCCTTTGGCGTGAGGTCAATACGCACCTTGTTTACAGAGTAATGTACTTTGACCCTATTCTAAGCTTAAACTCATTATAGGATAAGACACGGCTTGTGTTGGGTACATTATGATGTAAATTAAGGTGGTAATTGAGCCAATAATAGGATTTATTCCTGGATTGGATATTAGAGAGAGCACTCAACTTCTCAGTGATATTAGGTCGACCAATTCATTGTCCAATGCAAGAGACATATTAAGAATATGGTCTAGTTATCGACTAATATAGATGAGATAAAGTGATCAAGCCATTTGGATAGACACATGGCAAATCCTAAGCTTGATCGAGTGTGTCGCGAATGAAAGAAATTTTTCATATCACATTAAGGTTATGTTTACTGGATTCATGTAAACGTTCCTCATATATTGAGTTCATCGTACGATGCAGTCTAAGAGTTCTGTATGGACCTTAATTGGATTAGTGTCGATATATGAAGGCTAATAGGGTCACACTATGTCGATTGTCTCTTCGATCTAAGGTTGTATTGAGAAAGTATTAAATATTCATTTTGGGATCGAGATATTTAAATTGATAATAATTATGGGATAATTTCTATTAGATGAAAATTATTTAATTAAATCAAAATTAAATTTTGGATTTAATGTGCTCAATATATATATTAAATGAAAATGGGAAAAAAATTTACGTAAGGCGCCGCGGCACCTGCTAGGCTGCGTCGCGGCGCCGACCCTGTAGTGGGCCCAGTCAGACTGGCCCACTGCACCTCGGTTTTTGGGCCATTCTTACAACCCAACCCTAATCTGATTTGTGACTTAATTTTAACTATAAATACAACACTCCCATTGTTAATTAAAACACACCAATTCTATAAACTAATTCTAGACTTAGAGTCTAGGACGAAACTCTCTCAAACCTCTGCCAAGATTTCCTGGCTTTCTTGACAGAGGAATACACCGTAGCATTGTGCTTGCAGTCGAAAAGGGAATCGTGTGTCCACCCTTTAGTAAAGACTCCAGATAATACAACTTGTAAGTGTTCATGTCTTATGTTACAGGTTTTTGATTATAATATAACCATACCAGAAGAAATTGTTGGGGTAAGTAAGAACAAAATTTTAAACTTCCGTTGTGCCTTACTTATGTGTTTTGAACCCAACAAAAACCTACAAGATATACAATGGATATAATCATATCAACTTTTCAGGACATAAATATTGTTCCAAGAACTAATTTATAATTTTCATAACAAAATCGTATCTTGAATTTTTGTATAAGATGTTATTTTTGTGGCTTGAACTCGTGACCTCCCGAGTATATGTCAAAAAAAGTTATTATCGTCACACCAAGTAACATACTTCTTCCTATTTTTACTGTCCACAACAGTATCTTTCTCATTGAAATAGTGTAGAGAGTGTAGGTATTAGGAAGTGATGATAAAATATGAAGACCCCTCCCCTCCTTTTATAATAAAAAGTAGTCATCTCTTTTGTCCAAAACCACGTGCTTGTGCTCAAAACCATATGCTCAAGTCATTCTTTATCCTATATGTGTTCAAAATTAACTAGTATAAGAATCCGCGCGATGGTACTATATAATAACGTTTAAATTTACTAAACTACTCTTAACGACTATTACTATTAAAAATATCAATAATTACAAGGATAACCCCAATTAAAAGACAATAAATAATTGTGTTCATCATTTATTTTTAATTTGTTAATCTCAAATACCAGTGTTTGTTGAAATTAGAGAGGAAGATAAGCAAATTGGTTAGCTAAGTCATAAAAATAGGCAGAAAAATATTAGTGTGATATGGGTAAATGTGAAGTAGAAAATGCAAAAGTACCAGGATTTGATTTTTGTCACTGAAACAGATCAAAAACAATAGTTAAGTATACTAAATTAGTAGCCATTTCATGTGGCTTAGTTTATATGCATATAAGAAACAACAATTTCATTCATGGTAAACGCTCAAGCTTTCTTAGGGTAAGACTTTAGAAGAATTGAAAAAAATGGGGGTCTAGTTGGTGAATAAAATAAGTAACCCTGCAAAAACCAAAATATTTGTGGCTATTAAAATTGAACTTTTTCATAGTTATATAAGTATGAAATTACAATGGATTTATATCAACATACAATATAATTTTAAGAACCGTATATATAAATATGGTATCAACGAAAATAATACAATAATACCATGGAAAACAAACATCCAAACAGAGGGTAAGAATAAGAAGAAGTATGTTAATCTTCTAATTTGACATCGCTTTGTTACATCAATTGTTGATCAGGTAATTCATTTTTAAAGGATTTGCTTATATAATAGTTATCAACATCATTAAAAAAACAATTTTTTTGGATAAGAAAGGATATTTGGAGCTTTGAAGAATTGGACCAACTTTCAGAACTTTCGTAGGAAAGTCAGAAGGTGGCACTAAGAACGAGGTGGTTCCATTACCGAATTTCGCAATTCCAACATAAGTTTTTGAACTCGGATATCTCACAAACTCTATATATGAAATAAAATCTTCTTCATTATTAGGCAAAAACTAAACAACATTAAACCCAACAACATCTCATACTGTTTAGTTTGCATGTATAGTCCCATTCTGGCAGAGCAATTGACATGCTAACTAAATACTATGCAAGTGTTGTTCAGTTCAACATGATTTACTTCTTGCAATAGTGAAAAAGATTTGGTGATTGAACTACTTTGTTCTTGGTGTAACCATGTGACTTCCTTAAGAAAGTGCTGAAAGTTGTTGATCCAGATCTTCAAGGCTCCAAAAGTGTTTTTTCTTCGAATGTTTGGCCGTTTTTCTAAAGATCTTGATAGTTATTATATCAGCAAAATCTTTATAAAAACTAGTTACTTACTTCACATCTGATGTAATAAAGGGAAGTTGAATTAGAAGATTAACATACATTTCTCTATTTTTGTTGTCCACAACAGTATCTTTCTCATTGGAAGAAAGTGTAAAGAGTGTAGGTATTGTGAAGTAATGATAAAATATGAAGACCCCTTTCCTCCTTTTATAATAAAAAGTAGACATCTCTTTTTTCTAAAACAATGTGCTTGTGCCCAAAACCACGGGCTCAAAATCATGTGCTCAAATTATTTGCCCTATGATCTATATGTGTTTAAAATTAATTCCTCCGGCTTTCATATAAATGTGATTTAAATTTAAAAAATTGTTAATTAATTAAAGTAAAAATGTAGTAATATATTATCTTTACTAGTTTCTCGCCACGTGCGTTGCGCGTGTATGCCTAATCATGTGGTTATTAGTTATGTAAAATAATGTCGACATTATTAAAAAAATTGAATAAATAATTATATATAAAAGAATAAAGTACCAACTTTTTGTGAATGATCAATGAATATCAATGTGTATGACTTTTTTGTAGTGATTGAAATTATCGAATATTGTTTGAACGTACGAAGATGAACAATAAAAGTTTAATTAGATACATGTAATTTGACAATTTACCTATGTAGTCAAGGTATTCTTGTTGATTGTAGTTGTTAGTATCATCTTTTACACAATTAAAGAAAACTGGATCAACAACATTTCGTTTAGGCAATCTATAGGATGAACAATCAAAGTTTAATTATATTCATTTAATTTTAACAATGTACCTATATGGCCAAGGTAGTCTTCCTGAACGTAATTGTTAGTATCATCTTCTACCCCGTTAAAGAAAATTTGATTAACAACATTTCGATTAGGCAATCTATACGATCAAAATTAAGTTTTAGCTGTCTTACTAGTAGCAATTTAATAAGTACATGATGTGCATATGTTCCAAGGAAGAGAATTTTCAATCATACCTCATTTTTATCAGAAGTGTTTGATGATGGAACTAATTAGACATGCAATAGATCTAAGCATATCAACTTTTCAGGACATAAAGATTGTGTCAAGAAATGATTTATGTTTTTTCATAATAAAACCTTACCTTGAATTTTTGTATAAGAAGTTAATTTGGGGCTTAAACTTGCGACCTCTTGAGTATATGATAATAATTTTTTTCGTCACACCAAGTATCATACTTCTTCCTATTTTTATTGTCCACAACTGTATCTTTCTCATTAAAAGAATGTGTAGAGACTGTACATATGGTGAAGTGATGATAAAATATGAAGAAACCTTCTCTCGTATTATAATAAAAAGTAGTCATCTCTTTTGTCCAAAATCATGGGCTCAAAACCATGTGCCCAATCACTATTTATTCTATAAAAAAGGCAGATTGGTGCACTAAGCTCTCGCATGTGCGGTGTGTTTAAATTAAGTAGTATGAGAATCTGCACGATTGTTCTATGTTTAAATTTACTAAAATATTCTTAACTACTATAACTATTAAAATTATCAATAATACAAGGATAATCCCAATTATAAGACAGAATAAATAACTGTGTTCATCAGTTCTTTTTTTCTTTTTAACTTTTTAACCTCAAATACCAGTGTTTTTTAAAATTAGAGAGGAAGATGAACAAATTAGTTAGCTAACTCATAAAAATTGTCAGAAAATCATTAGTGTGATCTGGGTAGATGGGAAGTAGAAAATGCCAAAGTGTCAGGATTTGATTTTTGTCACTGAAATAGATCAAAATAGTTATGTATACTAAATTAGTAGGCATTTGAGGTGGCTTAGTTTATATGTGTGTACGAAACAATAATTTCCTTCGCGGTAAACGCTCACTCATTCTTGAAGTAAAAATTAGTGGAATTTAAAAAAAATGGGATATAGTGGATGAATGAAATAAGTGCCCGTGCAAAATCAAATAAATTTGTGGTTATTAAAATTGAGTTTTTTCATGGTTATATAACAACGAAATTACAACGGATTTACATCATCATACAATATAATTTTAAGAACAATATATACAAATATGATATCAACAAAAATAATACAATAATAAACCACGGAAAACAAACATCCAAATAGGGGGTAAGAACAAGAAGAAGTATGTTAGTGTTCTAATTCGACAACGCTTTGTAGTAATTCAATTTTAAAGGATTTGCATATCTAATAGCTATCAATATCTTTAGAATAACGGCAAAACATTTGGAAAAGAAAGGACTTTTGGAGCTTTGAAGAATTGGACCAACAACTTTCAGAACTTTCGTAAGGAAATCAGAAGGTGGCACCAAGAACGAGGTGGTTCCATCACCAAATTTCACAATCCCAACATAATTTTGAACTCGGATACCTTACAAACTATGTATATGAAATAAAATCCTCTTCATTATCAGGCAAAAAGTAAACAACATTGAACCCAACAATATCTCGTATTGTTTACTTAGCATGTCTAATCCAATTCTGGCAGAGCAGTTGACATGCTAACTAAACACTATGTAGATGTTGTTTAGTTCAACATCGTTTACTTCTTGCCTAATAGTGAAGAAGATTTTGCTTCATATACAGAGTTTCTGAGGTACCTGGGTTCAAAAGATCGGGGGGGGGGGGAGGGGGGGGGAGGTTCCAAAGTTTGGTGATGAAACTACTTTGTTCTTGGTGCCACCTTTGGACTTCCTTAAGAAAGTGCCGAAAGTTGTTGGTCCAGATTTTCAAGGCTCCAAAAGTCTTTTTTTGTTAATTTTTTTTACCCTTTTTTAAAGATCTCGATAGTTATTATATCAACAAAACCTTTAGAAAAACGGGCTACTTGCATAGCATTTGATGTGATAAAGTGATGTTGAATTATATGATTAACATACTTCTCCCTATTTTTACTGTCCACAATAGTATCTTTTTCATTGGAAGAAAGTGTACAGAATGTAGGTATTGTGAAGTGATGCTAAAATATGAAAACCCCTCTCCTCCTTTTATAATAAAAAGTAGTTATCTCTTTTGTCCAAAACCATGTCCCGGTGCCCAAAATCATGTGCTCAAATCATTTGCTCTTTGTTTTATATGTGTTTAAAATTAATTCCTTCGACTCTCATCTATGAATAGACTGTGCTAAAAATTGTAATTAATAAACAACAAAAAATGTGATTTGAATTAAAAAATTTGTTAATTAATTAAAGTATGACTATAGTAATACATTGTTTATACAAATTTCTGGACACATGTGTTGCACGTGTATGCCTAATCATGTAGTTCTTAGTTATGTAAAATAATGTCGACATTATTAAAAAAACTTGAATAAATAATTATACATAAAAGAATAAGTAGCAACTTTTTGTGAATGATCAACGTAGATCGTTGTATATGACTTGTTTTGTTGTGGTAAAATTTATCGAATATCATTTGAACGTACGAAAATAAACAATCATAGTTTAATTAAATACATGTAATTTGAAAATGTACCTATATATTCATGGAATTCTTTTTTTATTGTAGTTGTTAGTATCATCTTCTAAGAGTTAAAGAAAATTGGATTAACAGCATTTTGTTTAGACAATCTATATGATGAACAATAAAAGATTAATTATATTCTTGTGATTTGAAAATGTACCTATATGACTAAGGTAATCTTCTTTAACGTAGTTGTTAGTATCATCTTCTACAGAGTTAAAAGAAAATTTAATTAACAACATTTCGATTAGGCAATCTATACAATCAAAACTAAGTTTTAGCTGTCTTACTAGAAGAAATTCAATAAATACATGATGTGCATCTGTTCCAAGGAAGAGAATTTTCAATCGTACCTCATTTGTATCAGAAGTTTTTGATGATGGAACTAATTAGATATGCAATAGATCTAAGCATATCAACTTTCAGGACATAAAGATTGTGCCAAGAACTGATTTATGCTTTTCATAACAAAATCTTATCTTGAATTTTTGTATAAGATGTTATTTTTGTGGCTTGAACTCGTGACCTCCCGAGTATATATCAAAAAAAGTTATTATCGTCACACCAAGTAACATACTTCTTCCTATTTTTACTGTCCACAACAGTATCATTCTCATTGAAAGAAAATGTAGAGAGTGTAGGTATTGTGATGTGATGATAAAATATGAAGACCCCTCCCCTCCTTTTAATTAAAAGTACTCATCTTTTTTGTCCAAAATCATGTGCATGTGCTCAAAACCATGTGCCCAAATTATTCTTTGTCCTATAGGTGTTTAAAATT
Organism: Anisodus tanguticus; assembly: GCA_034509755.1. Taxonomy (NCBI): domain Eukaryota; kingdom Viridiplantae; phylum Streptophyta; class Magnoliopsida; order Solanales; family Solanaceae; genus Anisodus; species Anisodus tanguticus. The sequence continues at coordinate 19,158,602 of CM067546.1, read as the reverse complement.
AACTAGTATAAGAATTCGCATGATGCTACTGTATAATAACGTTTAAATTTACTAAAATACTCTTAACTATTATAACTATTAAAAATATTAATAATTACATGGATTACACCAATAAAAAGAAAGAAAAAATAATTGTGTTCATCTGTTCTTTTTTCTTTTCATTAACGTTTTAATGTCGAATACAAGTGTTTGAATTGGAGAGGAAGATAAACAAATTGGTTAGCCAACTAATAAAAATTGGCAAACAAAAGTGTGATATGGGTAGATGGGAAATCGGAGAAAATGCCAAAGTATCAGGATTTGATTTTTCTTGCTGATAAAGATCAAAATCAATAGTTAAGTATACTAAAATAGTAGGCATTTGAGGTGGCTTAGTTTATGTGTGTAAGAAATAACAATTTCCTTCACGGTAAATGGTTACGCTTTTTTACGGAAAAATTAAAGGGGTTGAAAATAATGGGGGTATAGTGGCTAAATGAAAAAATAACCATGCAAAAACTAACAAATTCGTGATTATAAAAATTGACCTTTTTTCATTGTTATATAACAACGAAATTACAATGGATTTATAAGACCATACAATATAATTTCAAGAACAATAGATACAAATATAATGTCAATTAAAACAATACAATAATGAACCACAGAAAACAACCAACACAACAGGGGGTAAGAATAAAAAGATGTTAATCTTCTAATTTGACATAGCTTTGTCAAATCAATTGCTGATCAGGTAATCGATTTTAAATGTTTTGCTTATATAATAGCTATCAGTATCTTTGGAAAAACAACAAAATTTTGGAAACAAAACAGGATTTTTGGAGCCTTGAAGAATTGGACCAACAACGTTCCAACTTTCACAAGGAATTCAGAAGGTGGCACCAAGAACGAGGTGGTTCCATCACCAAATTGTTCCTCTATTTTACTAACAATTTGAAAGCAATTTTTCACAATATTGATAAGATGGCAGTTTCTTTGAACAAAACTCTTCCAGATTTATCAAAATTTGAGCCTTTAGATGGAAATAATTTTAAACGTTGGTCTCAAAATCTTTTAATTTTATTTGAACAATTAAATGTTGATTATGTTCTGCTTGATGAATCAACTTTTGCTAATAATATTTCTAACACCACCGGTAGTACTATCATACGGCAAGCAGCGTTACTCGCTACCGTGGTTCTTGATGATGCTGCTAAAAAGAATTTTGAAAAGGATAACAAGACTGTTAGAGCACATTTGCTGAACAATATGGCTAATCCTCTATTTGATTCATAGGTTACTTATAAATCTGCTAAAGAAATTTGGGACAGTTTGGAAAAGAAATATGGAGCTGATGATGCAGGGAAGAATAAGTATGTTGTTAGCTAGTGGATTTAGTTCAAAAGGGTTGATAATAAACCAATTATGGAACAGGTTCACGAGTATGAGAACTTGACTGCTGATGATCTTACCGAGGGCATGAAGGTGTATGAGATTTTTCAGGCCAATGTTTTGCTTGAAAAATTCTCACCATCATGGAGTGATTACCGAAACCAATTGAAGCATAAGAAGAAGAACTTGACTCTTCAGGAACTGATAAGTCTCATGAGGACTGAGGAGGCAAATCGTCTCAAAGATAAGATGGAAGCTTTTTCTCTTAATTCTTCTAAAGCTAACATTGTGGAAACATCTGCTACTGTTGTGAAAGACATGTTCAAAGGAAAACAAAAGAAAGTCCCGAAAAAGGGAAATGGAAAGAAGTAGAATCACTTTAATAAGCCAAAGAGGCAAATTCAGAAGTCAAAGGGACCTTGTTTCGTTTGTGGAAAACACAGGGCTGCCCAGTGCTATCAAAGGTAAGGGAAAAACTCAAAACCGGATGGATAAGGTGCTGCACAAGCTAATCTTGCTACTAGAAATGAAGTGATTTTTGTGGTAGTCGTAGAGGCGAATCTGGTGGTTAACAACACAAATTGGGTGCTGGATACATGCGCTTCGAGGCATCTCTGCGCCAATAAGGAGTTGTTCCACACCTTTGGGGAGTCTATTGATGGTGAGTGTGTCTAAATGGGTAACTCCACTACCGTTGCAGTTCTAGGTAAGGTAAAAATCCTTCTTAAGTTAACTTCTGAAAAAAACTTTAGCCTTGAACAATGTTCTGGATGTACCCTCCCTTCGTAGAAACTTAGTTTCTAGAGCACTTCTCAACAAAGCAGGTCTTAAACATTGTTATTGAAGCTGATAAAATTATTATTTCTCGTGGATGAGACTTTGTTCGGAAGAGAGATCTTAGTTAAGGTCTGTTTGTACTGAACATTGTTCAAGAGACTATGAATAATGAATAATAATGTTTCTAGTTTTGCTTATATTGCTGAGTTTGTTTATTTATGTCATAGTAGACTAGGTCACGTTAATATTGCTTCTATTAAAAGACTTATAAAAATGAAATTAATTCTTATGATAAAAATTGATGAATTTTCTAAGTGTGTTGTGTGTGTAAAAGCAAAGCATGCTAAGAAACCTTTTAAATCTCTTACTAGTAGAAAAATAGAATTGCTTGAATTAGTACATTCATACTTAGCTGATTTCAAGAACATTGTTAGTAAAGGTGGAAAGAAGTATTACATTACTTTCGTTGATGACTTTTCTAGATACACTAAGGTATATCTTCTTAAGTCTAAAGATGATGCTGAAAGTATGTTCTTGAAATTCAAAGCAGAAGTAGAAAATTAATTAGATAGGAAAATCAAGAGGCTTAGATCTGATAGCGGTGGTGAATATAGTACTAATACTCTAGAGGAATTTTGTTAGAAAAATGATATTATACATGAGGTTAGTGCTCCCTATTTAAGAGGCATGTTATATTCTTAATATAGTCTCTCACAAGAAGTTATACAAGACTCCATATAAGTTGTAGAAAGGGTTTTCCCTTAACTTGAAATTACTGAAAGTGTGGGGTTTTTTTGGATAAGGTTGGTCTACCTGATTTCATGTTGTGCCTTATTATAATGATGTGCCTAGTGAATGCAAAATAATTATTCTACATCTATGCCTGTTAATTCTCATGTTGTGCCTTATTATAACGTTGTTGATAATGAGTATGAAATTGAACTTAGAAGGACCAAAAGAAGTAGAATGGAGACTAACTTTGGTCCTGATTTTATTAGTGTGTTTTGACTTACAAATGTGATATATGTGTCTTAAATGATGAAGTATTGTCTATTTACTTAATGGAAGAAGGCCCTATGACTTATGATAAAGCAATAAGGTCAATAGATGCTATGTTTTGGAAAGAGGCCATTAAAAGTGAATTAGATTTTATAGTTTCTAATCATACTTGGTACTTGCATGATTTACCTTAAGGTTCTAGACTCATAAGTGGCAAGTGGATATTTAAGAACAAATTGAGATCTGATGGTACAATTAGTAAATATAAGGCTAGACTTGGTATTAGGGGTTTTAACCCAATGAAAGGGGTTGATTACTTTGATAGTTATTCTTCTGTGACTAAAATAGCGACCGTTAGAACTCTTATTGCCGTAGCCGCTATTCATATTTTAGTGGTACACCAAATGGATGTTAAAACGGCCTTTTTAAATGGTGATTTATAGGAAGAGATCTATATGACTCAACCTGAGAGTTTTTTGGTCCCAGGACAGGAAGATAAAGTATGTAAGTTGAGGAATTCTTTATATGGTTTAAAATAGGCACCTAAGCAGTGGTATGAAACATTTAACAATTCATTAGTGGATGATGGTTTGATTGTTAATGCTTCAGAAACCTATGTTTATTCTACAATGATAGGATCAAGTTGTATGATTATATTTTTATATGTCGATGACATGTTAATATTTGGACCTAATATGAATGTTGTAAACGAGAATAAGATTTTTTTGTCTTCTAAATTTGGAATGAAAGACCTTGGAGAAGCAGAAGTGATTTTAGGAATTAAAATCAAAAGAATTGTTAATGGTTTTTTGTTGTGTCGGTCTCATTACATTGAGAAGATATTGAAAAAGTTTGATTGTTTTAATGTTGCTCCATGGATAACTCTTTTTGATCCTAGCATACACTTCTTTACACCCCATAGTTTTGCGTCCTGCCGTGACGTCAATGGATAGAGAAGTATCGAGAAAAGGTATGACCTTACGGAAGAAAAATTAACTGTTACATCTTAGTTATAGAAGTAACGGAGTGTCTAAAATTTAAACGGATCGAAGAAAGTACGTTTCGATAAAAATAAGAATCTGGGCAGTTTGACAGTGTAGTTGACAAACCGTCAAATACTTTGACGGATCATCATATTTCTTAAGGTGAGCCATCAACCATCATGGAAGTTTGACGGTTCGCCGAGTGTACCATCGAATTACAGTGGTGCAGGATTTTGACAAGTTTATATTGGGACTTTCTAGTTCGGGATTCATTTTTCCTCCATACCAAACCCTAGCACTCTCCCTAAATTCTCTCTAGCATACTCCAACATCTCCATGTCGAAATCGAAGCCTATTACGCAAGGGTAACGTGATAAAACCCAAGATTAACGTAGTAATCTCCTCCACACAATGTTGGACTTGGAAATACCCTTGCAAATCACATTGCTGACTGTTTTGGAGAGATTATGAAGTATTAAGGTAAGTTCTATAATATTCTATCTATGTCTATGGTTAATTGATGAGTTGGAACACGTTATGAAAAATTTGTCATGATCAAAACTTCGCAAAATTGTGAAATCTCCGTAATATGAATTATAGGGTTGTGTTACTCTAAGTATGAGTTGAATTGGATGATAGTATTGATTGTATATGTTATGGATTATGGAACGTAAGGTTTGAGAGGTTGTTAAACTAATTCAAATGAGTTTTCCATATAAGGGAAGTTTAAAGAATTACTTATGCTTAAGAGTTGTCGAAGAACACCTAACTAAGGTTTTATAGAAATTATATTTGGATTAAACCGTGGGATTAAATTATATAAGCATCCCTTGTAAAGAAGTCTAAGAACCCGAAGTGTATACGGAAGTCGATAAGATACCTAAGCGAAGTTTTATAAAAGTTAGATTCATTATTGATATTACTTCCTTATATGATATAGAAGATCACTCGTGAGAGGATCGAGGACTTGTAAAACGATTGTAGAAACAAGAACCATATATTTAAGGCTATTCGTTTCTTTCAAAAGCATTAATACAGAAAGTTTTCATTTTCATAAGGGACATGAATGTTCCACTCTATTATCTAGAAATAGTTTCTTATTGACAAATATTTATTGCTTGTTCATATTTTTTTGATCCATGTCGTTGGTTACTGGACTTATCATAAGTCTTCCTGAAGAAGCATTTTTTTTAGAATGAATCGTCGAGTCGACCAAGAGTTGCGTCGAGGTAAAGTCTAAATATGTATAATTTCCAAAAGAGGCCAAAGAGCCATGGTTGTCACAGTCTATTATCCGCACCCCGAGCACTATTTGGTACTGTTATATTGTTCATTCGCAGATGATCTCATGCATACAATAATGAGCATACATATATAGGATCGGGTTGCACGTTCCACAACATATTAATATGGAGGATTGGGTTCCACATTCCGCAACATACCCATATAGAGTATTGATTTGCATATTCCGCAACACATGCATGAACTAGAGTGCCTCTTGCATTGCCTACTCATACATTCACCTAAGATTAATGACATGTTATACCTCATATTATAAGATGAGGATAGTAATACAATAAAAGACTAGCCAGACAGGTTGTATTAAGTTTCAGAGTTTCATTATACGCCTGGTGTCCCCCCCCCCAAGTTGCTTATGCTTTTCCTTATAGCTATTCGCTTCACATTTATTATATGCTTTTCCTTACAATTTGCAGATTTATATTGTATTCATGCTTTACATACTCAGTACATTATTTCGTATTGATGTCCCTTTTCTGGAGACGCTGCATTTTATACCCGAAGGTGTAGATAGAGATGCAAATGCTTTTCTCACAGTAGGACTCAACCCAGCTGAAGGTTGTCACACTCCTTTCCTTCGGAGTTGTGTAGTGAGCTGATAGATATGACTGAATGTACATACGCATATAGTTTGGTCTGACAGGGCCCTGTCCCGATCAGACGTTGTTATAGTACTCTTTATAGGCTTGTATATAGTTGTGTTGTTGTGACAGTCGTGAGTGGCCTTGTCGGGCTCCCCAGTGAAGTTAATGTGCTTATATTGGGCTTGTCGACCTTTATATATATATATATATATATATATATATATATATATATATATATGTACGGTTTGGGCCTTTTTTCCTGAGTGCAGGTGGTTATGTCCTTATTCAGTGAAGGATATATCAGAGGCCTAGTCAGCTCATGAGTTATTATTTATATCACAGGTATCAGGATCTGCATGCTCGAGCCTTAGGGCACCGGGTGCTGGCCACCCTCCCTCCTAAAGTTAGGGAGTGATAAGGTTATATCAGAGGAAGTTAGTCCTATATATGTCTACAAGCCGTGCGTAGTATAGTATAGCTTATGAGTGTATTATGTGCCACACATATAAACATGAGGCTATAGGAAATTTAAGATGTTACCTTTCTTGGAAATCTAGATCGTGCAATAGAAGTAAATTCATAAGTCACTAAATTCCTATCTTTTCAATAATGCCGCAGTCCATGGAAAGTTCTGATAGCAGGAAATGGTAAGGAATGCAGGTGAAGGTACTAGCTGAAAACCACCCGATCGTATGAATGCGAGGAACATATGAATACGAGAAAGAAATGTAAGTTATTCAATAGAAAAAGACATGTCCATGGACGAGGAACTGTCATGGAGGAAGATCCATCTGAGGATTCATCTATGGAAGACGACCCATCTGAGATTCTAGAGGAATCACCCTTCTGAGTGCCACTAATTCCAATGGTAGTTCCAGATTACAGGAAAGTTCATACAATGCAGAGGCCATCAGCGCAAGGGTCATTTCCATTTAGGGTTGGGTGTTAGTTGTCATGCGTATGTAACATCACCTCTAGGTATTTTCCAAAAATAGGGTCATGTTCAGATGCCCCCATAGGAAACACCTTTAGAGAGACTCAGAAGCCCATTATCATGGACATCAGTTAACCAAGGCTCGCCCCTAACAAGTAAAAGAAAGGAAGAAGTAACCAGTAAACAAACTGGAAGGTTCGGGATGGATGTAGGTACTGAAAAATTGATAATGAGAGAAGCGTCAGATTGAAGCTCCCGAGTAGCAATCAGACAAACACTAAAATGTTAAAAGTAGTAGACCACGATGTCAGCAATGTGGAGAGAGGCACGATGGAACATGTCCATCCAACATTGAGTTATGTTATGAATATGAAACTTTAGGCCATAGGGCCAGGGAGTGTCTCGAGATAATTAAGTGGTTATGCCATTAGTGTGGACTAGTACACTATGGACAATTCCTAGGTGATCTAGAGGAATGTTACTGGTGCGGAACCATAAGCCATCGAGTGTATGAATGCCCGAGGTTGAGTCATGGAGGATATTTGATTCCAATATTACTTATAAGGTATTGAAGCTTCAGGTATATTGATAATTTTATTAACAATAGTCGTGTTTATGTCTGGAATGGTTAGTTATTAGTAATATAAGGATTGCATCATACAAGACATTTATGAACCGTAAATTGATACTAGGAGTTGAAGGTGGTAAGTGAAATTTATATTATGTTGAAAGATCTAAGTACGATGATTTAGGATCAACCATTTATTGACTACAAACGTATACAACACTCTTAGACTCTGTAGCATGAGTAATACAGGGATACCGAAGACATATAACCATGACCCGAGTAAGGGGGATTCACGAGTCCAAAGAACTAAGCGGGACTCTAAAAGAGTAATAAGGAAAATGAATTGTGAGAATGAGTTACGTAAAGTTTTGTTTAGAAGACAGTGAAAGGAAGAAAAAGGGACTCGGAAACATTTTACGTTGGTTTGTAATCGCAAATCTCTTCATAAGGATTAAACTATTCAGAAGTAACTGTTGAATGGAATGAAATTGGTCAATTCAAGGTAAGCGATATACCTTCTTCGCCGAAGACAAGCGGTAGAGTTCTCGACATTAAGTGGAAATAATTAGCAATAAGGATATGATTAATAGAGACGCAACTACGAGTGATAAATGGATGCCTGGTAAACTCAAGAAAGAAGAGCTATGATAACTTAACAAAGTTAAGGAACATATTTTACCAGAGGATAGACGGGGAGACGGTAATGGTAAGAAAATCGATAAAGGAACTGGAATGAGACCTCCAAGAAGCAAGAGTACTAGTGAAAGATAGGCATATAAGTAAAGAGGTAGTATCTAAGATTCCAAAGACAAGGATATAGATTATGATGCCCATAAATGATGATGTCAGAGGTACGCTAAGATGAGGGATCCTTGAAGGAATTCCAATCAGTAATACCCAAATCAATTAAATGAATGATGGATAGAGAAAGATTCTAATGCCCATTTGGGGGGGGGGGGGGAGCTTGAATCAACGATTAGGATCAAGTCCAATCACAATCCGAATATTGAATATGTCAAAACTTAGTCCCGCCGCAAATATTGATAAGACGTCTAAGGATATATGGATGACAATAAGATCGAGCGAAGTTCAATGAGGGTAGATAATGAGTGATGGAAAAAATGTTGACTACCGAATGAACTAAAGACTTCACAAGGAGAATAATACTATGATGACAAAGTTAAGGATATCAGCACAATGAAAATTAAATAGGGGAACAAAGACGATAACATTGATTGCAGTACGGTAAATATTAAGGAAAACTAGGGGATCAATGCGTTGTAAAAGAAAATGCCTTCAGTGAAAAAGTAGTGGGGATGGCTCCTATCCTGAATAATACACGGAGGTAACAGGAGCACGTCAGGATTTGCTTTGAGGAAACAAGTGCACAAGAAATACCTAATCAATAAAAGATTGTGCATAACACATAAAAACTTCGCAGTTATAACAAGTAAGTCTATGCTCTTAGCGTTAAGGAGATGCTAATTATGAAAAAATTACAAGTGTAGAGCCAGAAGAGATGGCAGACCCTCAAGGAATAAGGTTGATAGAAGAAGAAAAAATGATAGACAGGAAAGAATGTCTTGTTTTCAGTATTCAAATTGAAAATTGGAAGGTAAAGAAATAAATCAGATAAAGATGCAGATCAAGAAAGAATACTCGAATGGGTGTTGAGTACAACCAGTGAAGGATGACCCTATCGTGGGAATATACAACCTCATCAAGGAAGTATGCAAATTTGAAACATTATAAAAGGTAAGAAGTTAAGCCGAGGGTCTCTCGGAAATAGCAGCTCTACCTACCAAGGTGGAGGTAAAGTCTGTGTACACTCTACCCTCTCCAGACCCCATGGTGTGGGATCTCACTGGGTATGTTATTGTTGTTGTTGTTGTATGAAAGGTAAGAAGTCCTGAGGTAATAAGCAGGATGATAATGGACCACAGAGTCATGTACTCTTAAAATGTGATCCATTAAGGGAATTACCAGAAGGAACCGCCCCAAGGAAGTAACAAGTAGCCAGCTATAATAGAAGTCGGATGATACCTCTCTTAAAGCTATAAGTAAAGTAATTCTTCCTTAAACTAGAGTGATGAGAAATGACAAGGCAAAGCACTCCATTTAAATCCCATTACTAAGTATTGTGACATGAAGTAAAGGTAATAGTGGAAGCCTTATTAGGATATGAGTATTAAGAATATTTATTAACAGCAGTCAAGAAGAATTACCCTTGATATTGAATTATCACATAAGGACTATTGAGTTATCCAAAGATCATTATCAACTACCACATTATCTTTGGAAACTATTTTGGTTCGGAAATTTGCACCTAAGTGACTCACCAGACTATATCATAACAACTGAGTCTATCTATAAAATTGAAGCTAATCTTGAAGGCTACTACAAGCCATTATATAGTTGCTCATTTTGGCAAGCAAGCTAATGGAAGAACTAGTTGAAAGAAGCTATGAATAGGCAGTATTTCCTTGTCTCATCCTAAGGCAACCAATACGGAACTCAGTTTAAGCTACCAGATAAGGGTAGAGAAAGAATGTGTGAAATTCGAAAAGAGTCTGAAACAAGGATTGATGACTACTAAAGAGATATATTTCCAAGGCAATAAACAAGGAGCTACACATGAAGAGAGAGTAGAACTATTCTTAAATCTACAAAAAAATGGAATGGAATCCGAAGAAACAATATTAGACTTGAGGAATGAAATTACGGTAGACTACTTGGACTAGCAAATAAATGGACCAAGGAATTTGGTGTAAAAAGCAGAATTCAACTCGACAAGGAAATAATATTCTATCTAGCGTAATCAAGATCATGATATCGAATTTAGTTAACAAAGGAAGTAGCCACAAATAGAGTGTTGTCACAACCAAAGACGCTTAGTGTTAGACCTCGTAGTTTTGTATGTTGAGATTTGTCGTATGTTAGTCCTCTTAGTATTGGACATCAGGATTATCTTCAAGGTTATATGATATTAGACATGCCTATTGTTACATCCCGTACTTCCATTCAATATATACACGACTAAGTTGAGGTTGACGAATGCACATATATGTGAGGAATGAGATTTCAGGCAAAGAAAATTGATCTTCTTGCTTCCCGTCCTACTTCCTTGAGCTATTTTCTTACATGTCCTGCTAGCTTGAGATACTTAACACATGTCGTGATTATTAAACGAGAACAAGACACGTGTATAAGTTAACAAGGTCAGCATGTGACACCTATCAATTAACCGAGCAGGTGACAAGTAGGTGTGTCACCTACTTGCTAAAAGGAAAGGCCCAAATTAGTCCACCTCAATAAATATGTGTAGGTCAGCGAAGAGGTCCCTTTTAGGGGCTGAATCAAGACCTCTCTCCTCATAATATCCAAGTAGTATAAATATAAAGAGAGCCACGAAACTCTCTCCCAAATTGTTCTACTCCAAACCCTTAAGAAGCTGCCAATAATCTTCTTCTTCTTTCAATTCAAGTTAAAGGGTAATCTCCATTCTTGAAGGATCTGAAGTGAATCAAGTTGACAGTCATCAAGGGAAAGATACTACCATTGTTTCATCCCTACAAGATCTGATATAGGTAAGGAAATCCTCCGTTCTTCATGTATTTGAGTTTATCTAAGTTCTAGCTAGGTTGTTTGGTGAAGAACTTGTGAAGTAGGGGCTGGAAATTGAGTGGAAGTTGTTATGGTGTTATGGGTTGTTTGGAGTAGTTTCATGTTATTATATGGCTGTCACATGTGAGTATTGGCTTGGATATGTTGTGGTAAATCTTATTGGTGTTTTAACTTAGTTGAGGAAGTAAGAATTGATGAAGAAATAATCTGAAAATCAGTTTTGAGTTGTTGTAATTGTTGGACTGTTATGACTTCATTTTAATGTTGGGTTGTGGCTGAAAATCAGTAGGAGTAAGTGGATATGTGGTGGTTAATGATGTTAACTGGTTCTGGAAGGAGAAAAGGTGTTTTAAAACTATAGTTGTTTAATCACAAATCGAGTTTACCGTTCGTTATACTATTATTTGAATTGTAGGAATTTTTCTTACGTTGTTGACGGGCTGAGTGGATGAGATTTGTCATTGATATTGTTAATATCTTTATTTTGTGCTATTTTGAATTTGGGGAAGTGAGGAAATGTAGAGGATGTGCTGTCCGATTTTCCGTAAGAGAACTACTAGCTTAGAAATGCGTTTTGAGTCCTTCCATGGCATTAACCATAGTTCTAATACCTTGATATAGGTTGAAGTACTACAAAAAGTATGTGAAGTTGTTAGAAACAAAGGTATGTTAAGGCTACTCTTCCTTCTTTTGGCATGATCGGAATGAAACTAAAGTAAATGAACAATATCCATAATGGCTCCACTCTTAGATATGTTAGAGGCTGATGTTCTTGACTTCTATATAATGATAATGATCTTATATTATGTCTTGTTGATTCTTCAAAGTAAGTTATATTGATGATGTTAGTTCCATAATATTAATCGGAGGTTCAATGACTTTACGTCACACTGATAGACTCAGAGTCTCTTAGTATCATTCATGCTTTATATACGTGCATATACTATCACCTCATAAGCATTATATATGCTATACTATATGATATGTATATGGGGTATGAGAAAGGTTATGGCGTTATATACGCACCACCACCTGATCAGCTGGTATATGAAGATGATTATGCCCACAGAGGCCGATATGATATGATGAGATGCCCACATAGGCTTGATGGTGTTATATACATATATGTATATGTATGACCAGGCATTATGTATGTATATGTACGATACTTAGGCATATTATGGCCCTTAGAGGCATTCTGTACGTGCCTTACATGTCTTTATTATGCTATTTTTCATGCCTTACAAACTCGGTACATTATTCATACTGATGTTCCTTTTGTTGGGGGACACTACGTTTCATGCCCGCATGCTCAGGTAGTTGGACGATGGTCTGCACCAATAGGTTGCCTATTCAGCTGATATTGGAGCACTCTACTTGTTCTGGAGTTGCAGTCTAGTCTGGGTACGATATTTTTGATATGCATATGGGTATGGTGGGGCTCTATCCCAACCTTATGATGTCACATACACTAGTAGAGGCTTGTAGACAGTTATGATACAGTCAGATGTTATGTGGCCTCCTCAGCCTATGTTTTTGTTGTATAGTCATCTATGGTATCTTTGTCGGCTCATACAGTCATGTCCAAAATCTATGTATATATATATATAGAAATGCCCTATTGGTATTCCACCTTTTTAGCTTATTATTTTTATGAGTCAGCAGGTTACCACGCGACGACCCTCGTCGCCCATGCTTATTTACAATTATGTGGTGAATGTATGTCTAGTGGTGATCGGCAAGTAAGGTCCGAGTTCCCATCATGGACCTAAGGTTTGGGTCATGACACATAGTTAGAATTTGTTTAAAATGGAAACGAAAAATAATATACCAGACAAAATAATTTGTTAAGGCCAGTGAACGATTTAAACTCAGGTAATATATAAGGATATTATCAAGAAATGAAGAATAAGAACAGAGAAACAGAAGTGTGTGGATTTAAACAATCCTACTATTACCACGTTCTCGACCTTGGTGATTATCATTCCATAACCCTTCATCATCGTGTTATGTTTCATGCCTACGAACACTGCTATCTCAACTCCCTTCTAAGATAGACCTTATAACCTAGGGAAGAAAGATGTGGCGCAAAGGCTAGAATACAATAGCCTAGACAAGGTACGACCGTTAGGTAATAATATGAAAGAGAGGCACAATGGTGTGAAGGTGGAGAGTATAATAACAATGCATATCAGTGTATGTTGATCAATGATAGGGCGATATAGTCCTTAATCCGCAAGAACTCTATGAAGAAAGGTCACGGTACCTAAGAAATTACTCTACTAGAATGATTCAGTTTTCCTATTAGTATTCATGCTATATAACCCATCCATTCTTATTTAGTTTATTGAAGATGAATCCCGTAACATTTATATTAGAACAAGTGTATCACGTGCATCTCTAATGATAGAAAAAGGATATTAAGGCATGTTATGGCCAAACTCCCTTTAATTTTTTATGAGAAAAATGGTCGTGTGAGGTTTATTGTTGTTATTTTGATATTATGTTGCCCTGTGTAGCGTTGGATGTATGTTTGGGTTCCTTGACAGGTTTCAGATAGTCCTGTTTATAAAGAAAACTCTGTCGAAATTTCTTGAAAACTTGAGATTTAGAATATTTTCAATATTCACCGATAAATATTCCTAAGGGGTAAGGATATTACACCCCGTAGTTTCGCGTCTTGCCATGATGTCAATGGATACCGAAGTCCCAAGAAAAGGTACGACCTTACGGAAGAATAATTAAGGGTTACAACTTGGTTATGGAAGTACCGGATTGTCCCGGAGTTAAACGGATTGAAGAAAGTATGTTTCGACGAAAATAAGAACTTGGGCTGTTTGACGGTGTAGTTGACAGACCGTCAAATTTCTCAAGGTGATCCATAAACCTTCCTAGCAGTGTTACAGGAAGAATGATGGACCATCAGAAGTTTGACGGTCCATCGACTATACCATCAAAATATGGCGGAGAAGAATTTTGATGAGTTTATATTGGGACTTTTTAATTTGGGATTCATTTTTCCTCCATACAAAACCCTAGCACTCTCCTTAAATTATCTCTAGCATAATCTAAATCCAGCGGGGTTGATTCCACTACGGCAGAATCACTGTATCAAGTGTCCTATTTAAATCCCCTAGGTCAAAATTCATTTCCCAAGTTAGAAACCCTCAAACCTAGTGCCGCCAGAGATCATTTTCTAAAGTTTAAGTGCAATTTCAACTCGGAGGTAAGAAATTCATTCCTTAGTGATTTGATTAATGGTGATATATCATGTTTATAAGTTGGAAAAGATGAGTTATACGTTCTTTGAGATTAAGAGAGTTATATGATTGAGTAAAGGGTGTCTCTGTGTTAGATTACTTAAATTATTGTGAACTAGTGATGGAATATGTTATGTAATCATGTTGTAGAGCTTAATTTGACTGTAGAAACCTATTTAAGTTGGGGATAATTCTAGGGTTTCCAAATTGGGGATTTTGCTATATTGTCAATTGAAGGTTCAAATGTGTATATTTTTCCAATTAACCTAAGGATATGACTACCTAGTATGTATTGATAATTTTTTAGTACTAAAGTTTGAGTGTTGGAAATGTGGGCCTGGGGTTGGTACTAGTAGTCTTGCTTGTTAAGGCTTATGTCCTTCTTTATTAGGTATCCTGTATATTAATGAGTAGTATATGCATGAATAGATTCTAATTATCATGAGGCGCGAAGGAAGGGCAACGCTATCACCGAGGCTTGATTGTTTGGCACTCCTGTTTGGGCTAGAGGTAGGCTACGGTTTAGTTTTTTGAGACTTCGATAGAAGTGCGTAATAAATTATAAATATTTAGGGGTATTGGGCATGTTTGAGGGACCCATTAAAATGGTTGTGATGAACAGTTGAGTGGGTACCAGTGTTGAACAGTTAAGCTAATTCCGACTGTTGCTTATTTGGGTTTGTCGCCATTATGTGCGCTTGTCGCCATACTTGTTATCATTGTACTTATTCATCACACATGCTTTAATATGATATTTTATTGTACTTGGACAATTTGTGGTTGTGTTCTTGAAAGCATGTGATATTCAACTCTATACTTGGTTGCATCTCATTTATATCATGATTCTTGCCTTATATTGTCATTTTCATTCATAGACTCATGGTTTTGATGATATTGATATTGGAGTGGTATGATATATGCTATGTGTCCAAGGGACCAAGAAGGTAAGAACACTTGAGATTATGGCAACATTGAGATGATGATGATATGTGGGGAACAGGGTTGCACGCCTACAAAAATTATTATTATTATAGCCAAGAGATGGGATATTTCATAGGAGTATATGGCCATCACGAGTCCCCTATGGGTGTACGACCATAATAAAAACTTGACGTATTGTATACGGGATGAAAAAGGTACATGGCATTTGCATTGCATTCATAACATACATATTTTACATCATTGATTTTTTTGTGGACGTATCCAATACAAAATTTGATTATTGATGACTTGATTGGATTTTTTATATGAAAGGATTGTACTTGCTCATGATATTTTCATTACTATATATTGAACTTGTCTGGCACTGTATGACTTAAGTGATTATGAAATCTTCTTAAATAAGAACCAGTCTATGAACTACGTGACTTTACTTGGTGTATTGAACTGTTAGTATAGGATTACATAGTGTCAATTTTGATGTATATAAGGAGCGGATTGTATGGTTAGGTTGGTCGGGGATGGACGAACATAAATATGGGAATCAAATAGAGGTTTGTGGAATAGGATGGTTTCCGGATAGTTTAGGTTTGTGGGAAATGTACGGGTGACCTTACATGGTTTGGGGTTAAGGTGTTTGGAAATGATGAACTAGACATGTTGTAGGTTATGTTGGTGGTTGGTATTTGGTGGTTGGATGGGGGTAAGGTGGCTGAAACTGGTTGGGACAGTAAAGTACGAAGGTTGAACCCAGTGAGGACGGTGGAGTAGTTGGTTGGATTTTCGACTGTTTTTAGGAGATGTTAGTTAACGACCTTTTTGGTGTAGGTTGGGGAAGTGTTGTAGTGTAATGGGGTGAAAGGGATTAGGCAGTTTGGACAATGATTGGGCACAAAATTGATTGACAAGTTCGGGTGCGGGTAAGGTGATGTAGGCCGAGACCTTCTAATGTGTTTGTGACAAAGTAACCGGATAGAACCTTGGCTTGGTATAGTTAGATCACAAAAGTTCTAACTAGACATACACCTAGGGTTTGGACCATAAAAGGACGGAGGGTTGGACCACAAAAGGACCAAAGTTTGGACTCAAAACTCAAATATATTTCGTAATATTTCAATATCTCCTTTCATCAACTACATGCATTATTCATACTTATCTAAACCTTCTAGAAGAGGTAAAAATATAGACATAAAAATGCATCTAGGCCGAATGGGAAAGGGAGAGGTTCAGCCAATTTGGGAGAAGGGAAAAGACCCAACTCTTCATGTTTTCTAGGCCACCCTTTTGTGTCGTCCATGTAGATAAGTGCATGAACTACCTAGTTCATGAATTACCTCATTGGGGAACGTCAGAAGCTTCTCCTTTTAGATGGTTCTCGGCTTGTTCATCTTATCTTATTACATGGCATAGTAATTAAGCTATAAGGAGATCTAGTAATTAAGCTAGGAATTAAAACAAGCTAAAAGATGGTCTCGACCAAGGCCTACATAAAAGCCGGAAAAAATGTTTCCTTCTTGGATCTTTAAGTCTTGTCTTCAACTCCACTCCACATTAAGAATGTCACCAAAGGACGGTTGGCAATCTTTGGCACTCCTAGAAAATCACCTCGCGGCTCATGTTGGAAACTTAAGTTTACAGCCTTCTTTTCATCATACTCCCCTTCTTTAATAGAATTTGCCCTCAAATTCTTATCATCTATATATGGTGATAAGTCTCCAACATTAAACATTGAACTAATACCTCCATATTTATCCGAAAGTTCTACCTTGTAGGCGCTTTCCCCGTACATGGCCAATATCTTAAAAGGACCATCCGCCCTTGGCATTATCTTATTCTTTGTCATGTTGGGAAATCTTTCCTTCCTTAGCTGTAGCCAAACCAAATCTCCGGGTTGGAATTGTGTTATAGTCCTTCACTTGTTCGCATCCATTTTGTACTTGGTATTGGCCTTCTGAATTTATGCTCATATTTGATCATGTAACTTCTTGAAGGCCTCAATTTGATCTTTAGCCGTGAAGCTTAGGATTTCTTTCTTTTGGATTGGAACTAGATCAATAAGTAAAAATGGGTTAATGCCATAAACAATTTCAAATAGAGCTTTACCCATTGTATGAGATTGACTCCGATTATGAGCAAATTCCGCATGTGCCAACTTGATGTCCCAATCCTTGGTGGTCTTGCTTACCAATCCTCTTAATAGTGGGCCAATAGTTCTATTAGTTACTTCCATTTGTCCATCCATTTGAGGATGATGGGAAGTACTAAATAGCAACTTGGTACCATGAAGTCTCCATAGTGTTTTCCAGAAACAACTTAGGAACTTCACATAGCTATCAGATACAATAGTCTTAGGAACGCCATGCAATCTTACCACTTCCTTTAAATACAAGTCTGCAATATGTGTTGCATCATTGGTCTTGTGACAAGCAATGAAGTGAGACATCTTCGAGAATCTATCCACAAGTACCATGATAGAGTTATTGCCCCATTTCTTTCTTGGTAAGCCGAGGATGAAATCCAAGATCACACATTCCCATGGTCGCTCCGGAACCGGTAAAAGAGTATATAATCCTTTGTGGAAGAAACCTTTAGACTTTTGACAAGTGGAACACCTACTTACCACTCCATTTACATCTTTATCCATCAGTGTCTAATAAAAGTGTTCTTGTAGAATCTCTAAAGTCTTCACTACCCAAAAATGTCCAGTTAGTCCACCTGAATGCACTTCATGTACAAGTAATTCCCTCATGGAACATTTGGGCAAACACAATTTGTTCCCTTTGAAAATGAAACCTTCTACTATAGAGTACGAACTATGAACTCCACTATTACATTGTATCATTACGTCTTTGAACTCGGGATCTCGTTCATAGAATTCCTTTAGCACATCAAATCCACAAGTTTTTGTTCAAGTACGGTCAACATTACGTGCCTCCGGGAAAGTGCATCCGCCACTATGTTGGACTTGCCATCTTTATGTCTTGTAGAGAATGTGAACGTTTGCAAGTATGCTACCCACTTAGCATGCCTTGGATTTAAATTTATTTGCCCATGTAAATACTTCAAGGATTCATGATCTGAATATAAGACAAAAGGTTTTGGCCTCAAATAATGTTCGCATTGGACAAAGGGTCCCACAATAGCATAAAACTCCTTGTCATAAGTAGAATAATTGAGTCGTGCACCACCCATATTTTCACTAAAGAAAGCAATAGGCATGTCTTAAATCAAGACAACACCAACCCCACTAGCATCACATTCAACTCCAAATAGTTTCTTAAAGTTCGGAATAACTAGAACTGGTGCTTCACATAACCTTCCCTTCATGGTTTCAAAAGCTCTTTGTTCTCTTTGGGACCATTTAAACTCACCCTTTTTCATAAGTTCGGTGATAGGGGCAACAAGGGTACTAAATTCTCGAATGAAACAATGATAAAAAGAAGCCAAACCATGGAAACTTTTTACCTCACTTACATTCGTAGGCTCAGGCCAACTCCGGATAGCTTCCTCCTTAGATGAATCCATATCAATGCCCTCGGATGATACTATGTATCCTAAGAATTGGATACTAGTAATCATAAAAGCACACTTCTCTAACTTGCCATACAACTTTACTTATCTTAACTTCTCAAATAAAGCTTCTAAATGCAACAACTGAGATTCCCTATCTTGATTATAAATTAAGATATCAATTCAATATCGAGTTAAGGGATGTAATTCAGGCGAAGGTGTTGTTGTCTTCACTCCAGTTGAATAATATAATGTCAGCCAAGATGGTCGTGGTTTTAATTCTATATCGAGTTAGGGGATGTAATTCCGGTGAAGGTGTCGCAGTCTTCACTCTAGTTGAATGATGTAATGACAACCAAGATGGCTGCGGTTTTCATTCTATATCGAGTCAGGTTATGTAATTCCGGCAAAGGTGTCGCGGTCTTCACTCTAGTTGAATGATTTAATGCCAACCAAGATGGTCGTCATTTTCATTCTATATCAAGTCAGGTTATGTAATTCCGACAAAGGTGGAATGGTCTTCACTCTAGATAAATGATGTAATGCCAGTCAAGAGGGTCGTGGTTTTCTTTCTATATCGAGTAAGGTGATGTAATTCTAGTGAAGGTGTTGTTGTCTTCACTCCAGTTGAATAATGTAATGCAGCCAAGATGGTTGTGGTTTTATTTCTATATTGAGTAAGGTGATGTAATTCTAGTGAATGTGTTGTTGTCTTCACTCCAGTTGAATAATGTAATGCCAACCAAGATGGTCCTGGTTTTCATTCTATATCAAGTTAGGTCATGTATTTTCGGTGAAGGTGCCGCAGTCTTTACTCTAGTTGAATGATGTATTGCCAGCCATGATGGTCGTGGTTTTCATTCTATATTGAGTTAGGTTATGTAACTCCAGCGAAACTACTGTGGTCTTCACTCCGGTTGAATGATGTAATGTATGCCAAGATGGTCATGGTTTCGTTTTATATCGAGTTAAGGGATGTAATTCCGGTGAAGGTGTTATGGTCGTCACTCCAGTTGAATGATGTAATGCCATATATGATGTACGTGGTTTTCACTCTATATCGAGTTTGGGGATGTTATTTTGGCGAAGTTATCACAGTTTTCACTCCAGTTGAAAGATATAATGCCAGCCAAGATGTTCATGGTTTTCTTTCTATATTGAGTAAGGTTATGTAATTCCAGTGAATGTGTTGTTATCTTCACTCTAGTTGAATAATATAATGCCAGCCAAGATGGTCATATTTTTCATTTTATATCGAGTTAGGGATGTAATTCTGGAGAATGTGTCACGGATGTAATGCCAACCAAGATGGTTGTGGTTTTCATTCTATATCGAGTCAGGTTATGTAATTCTAGTGAAGGTGTCGCAGTCTTCACTCTAGTCGAATGATGTACTGCCAGCCATGATGGTCATGGTTTTCATTCTATATCGAGTTAGGTGATGTTACTACAGTGAAGCTACTTTGGTCTTCACTCCAGTGGAATGATGTAATGCAAGCTAAGATGGTCGTGGTTTTCTTTTTATATCAAGTTAATGGATGTAATTTTGGCGAAGGTGTTGCGGTCGTCACTCTAGTTGAATGATGTAATTGCATCCATGATGGACGTGGTTTTCATTCTATATCGAGTTTGGGGATGTAATTTCGGCGAAGTAGCCGCAATCTTCACTCTAGTTGATTGATGTAATGCCAGCCAAGATGGTCGGGCTTTTCATTCTATATCGAGTCAGGTTATGTAATTCTAGGAAAGTTTTCATAGTCTTCACTCCAGTTGAATGATGTAATACCAACCAAGATGGTTGTGGTTTTCATTCTATATCGAGTCAAGTTAAGTAATTCTGGCAAAGGTGTCATAGTCTTCATTCTAGTTGAATGATGTAATGCAAGCTAAGATGGTTGTTGTTTTACTTAATATCTAGTAAGGTGATGTAATTCCAGTGAAGGTGTTATTGTCTTCACTCCAGTTGAATGATGTAATGGCATCCATGATGGACATGGTTTTCATTCTATATCGAGTTTTGGGATGTAATTTTGGCGATGTAGATGCAATCTTCACTCCAGTTGAATAATGTAATGCCAGCCATGATGGTGGTGGTTTTAATTCAATATCGAGTTAGGGGATGTAATTCCGGCGAAGGTCCAATTGAATGATGTAATGACATCCATGATGGTCGTGGTTTTCATTTTATATCGAGTTTGGTGATGTAATTCTGGTGAAGGTGTCGCAGTTTTCACTCCAGTTGATTGATGTAACGACAGTCAAGATGGTTGTGGTTTTCATTCTATATCGAGTTAGGTTATGTAATTCCGGCAGAGGTATTACAGTCTTCACTGCAGTTGAAAGAAGTAATGTCAGCTAAGATGTTCATGGTTTTCTTTCTATATTTAATAAGGTGATGTAATTCCAGTGAAGGTGTTATTGTATTCATTCCAGTTGCATAATGTAATGCCATCCAAATGGTCGTGGTTTTTATTCTATATCGAATTAGGGGATGTAATTCCAACGACAGTATTGTGGTCATCACTCAAGTTCAATGACGTATTTCCAGCCAAGATGGTCGTGGTTTGCATTCTATATCAAGTCGGGTGATGTAATTATGACAAAGGTGTCACAGTATTTCCTCTAGTTGAATGATGTAATGGTAGCAAAAATGGTTTTGGTTTTCTTTTTATATCGACTCAAGTGTTGTATTTATTGTGAAGCTACTCCGGTCTTCACTCTAGTTGAATGATGTAATGCAAGCCAAGATGGTCGTGGTTTTCTTTTTATATCGAGTTAAGGGATGTAATTCTGGCGAAGGTGTTCTTGTCGTCACTCCAGTTGAATGATTTAATGCAATCCATGATGGATGTGGTTTTCATTCTATATCTAGTCAGGTTATGTAATTCCAGCAAAGTTGCCACAGTCTTCACTCCAGTTAAATGATGTAATTCCAGCCAAGATGGTTGCGGCTTTCTTTCTATATCGAGTAAGGTGATGTAATTCCAGTGAAGGTGTTGTTGTATTCAGTCCAGTTGAATTATTTCATGCCAGCTAAGATGGTTGTGGTTTTATTTCTACATCGAGTAAGGTGATGTAATTCTAGTGAAGGTGTTGCTGTCTTCACTCAAGTTAAATAATGTAATGCCAGACAAAATGGTCATGGTTTTTATTCTATATTGAGTTAGGGTATGTAATTTCGATGACAGTATTGTGGTCATCACTCCAGTTCAATGACATATTTCTAGCCAAGATGGTCGTGGTTTCCATTCTATATCAAGTCGGGTGATGTAATTCTGACAAAGGTGTTGCGGTTTTTACTCTAGTTGATTGATGTAATGGTTGGCAAAATGGTCGTGGTTTTTTTTATATCAACTCAGGTGATGTATTTATTGTGAAGCTACGACAGTCTTTACTCCAGTTGAATGATGTAATGCAAGTCAAGATGGTCGTGGTTTTCTTCTTATATCGAGTTAAGGGATGTGATTCGGGAGAAGGTGTTTTTGTCGTCACTCCAGTTGAATGACATAATGCCATCCATGATGGACGTGGTTTTCATTCTATATCGAGTCAGGTTAGGTAATTCCAACAAAATTGTCACAGTCTTCACTCCAGTTGAATGATGTAATGCCTACCAAGATGGTCGTGGTTTTCTTTCTATATTGAGTTAGGGGATGTAATTTCGGTAAAGGTGTCGCAGTCTTCACTCCAGTTGAATGATGTAACGACAGCCAAGATAGTTGTGGTTTTCATTCTATATCGAGTCAGGTTATGTAATTCCGACAGAGGTATCACAGTCTTCAGTCTAGTTGAAAGACGTAATGCTAGCCAAGATGTTCATGGTTTTCTTTCTATATTGAGTAAAGTGATGTAATTCCAGTGAAGGTATTGTTGTATTCACTCTAGTTGAATAATGTAATGCCATCCAAGATGGTCGTGGTTTTCATTCTATATTGAGTTAGGGATATAATTTCGACGACAGTATTATGGTCATCACTCAAGTTCAATGACATATTTCCTGCCAAGATGGTTGTGGTTTTCATTCTATGTCAAGTCAGGTGTTGAGATCATCACTCCAGTTGAATTATGTAATGTCATCCATGATGGACGTGGTTTCATTCTATATCAAGTCAGGTTATATTTGTCATAGTCTTCACTCAAGTTGAATGATCTAATGCCAGCCAAGATGGTCGTGGTTTTCTTTCTATATCGAGTAAGGTGATGTATTTCCAATGAAGGTGTTATTGTCTTCACTCAAGTTTAATAATGTAATGCCAGCCAAGATGGTTGTGATTTAATTTCTATATCAAGTAAGGTGATGTAATTCCAGTGAAGGTGTTGTTGTCTTCTCTCTAGTTGAATAATATAAGCCAGCCAAGATGATCGTGGTTTCCATTCTATATCAAGTCGGGGGATCTAAGTCCAGCGAAGGTCTCACAGTCTTCACTCCAGTTGAATGATATAATGCCATCCAATATGGTCGTGGTTTTCATTCTATATCAAGTAAGGTGATGTAAATCTAGTGAAGGTGTTGTTGTCATCACTCCAATTGAATAATGTAATGCCATCCATGATGGTCATGGTTTTAATTCAATATCGAGTTAAGGGATGTCATTCCGGGGAAGGTGTCACATTCTTTACTCCAGTTCAATGACATATTTCCAACCAAGGTGGTCATGGTTTCCATTCTATATCTAGTTGGGTGATGTAATTCCGACAAAGGTGTCATGGTTTTTACACTAGTTGAATGATGTAATGGTAGGCAAAATAGTCGTGGTTTTCTTTTTATTTTGATTGATGACATGTATTTATTGTGAAGCTACGATGGTCATCACTCCAGTAAAATGATGTAATATAAGCCAAGATGGTCGTGGTTTTCTTTTTATTTCGAGTTAAGGGATGTAATTCCGGCGCAGGTGTTGCTGTCGTCACTCCAGTTGAATGATGTAATACCATCCATGATGGACGTGGTTTTCATTCTATATCGAGTCAGGTTATGTAATTCCAGCAAAGTTGTCATAATCTTCACTCTTGTTGAATGATGTAATTCCAGCCAAAATGGTAGTGGTTTTCTTTCTATATCGAGTAAGGTGAAGTAATTCCAGTGAAGGTGTTGTTGTCTTCACTTCTGTTGAATAATGAATGCCAGACAAAATGATAATAGTTTTCATTCTATATCAAGTTAGGGTATGTAATTCTGATGACAATATTGCGGTCATCACTCCAGTTCAATGACGTATGTCCAGTCAAGATGGTCATGGTTTCCAATCTATATCAAGTCGGGTGATGTAATTCTGAAAAAGGTGTTGCGGATTTTACTCTAGTTGAATGATGTAATGGTGGGCAAAATGGTCGTGGTTTTCTTTTTATATCAACTCAGGTGATGTAATTTTGGCGAAGGTATTGCTGTCGTCACTTCAGTTGAATGACGTAATGGCATCCATGATGGATGTGGTTTTCATTCTATATCGAGTCAGGTTATGTAATTCCAGCAAAGTTGCCACAGCCTTCACTCCAGTTAAATGATGTAATTCCAGCCAAGATGGTTGTGGTTTTCTTTCTATATCGAGCAAGGTGATGTAATTCCAGTGAAGGTGTTGTTGTATTCACTCCAGTTGAAAGACGTAATGCCAACCAAGATTTTCATGGTTTTTTTTCTATATTGAGTAAGGTGATGTAATTCTAATGAATGTGTTGCTGTCTTCACTCCAGTTGAATAATTTAATGCCAGACAAAATGGTCGTGGTTTTTTATTCTATATTGAGTTAGGGTATGTAATTCCGACAACAGTATTGCGGTCATCACTCCAGTTCAATGACGTATTTCCAGCCAAAATGGTCGTGGTTTCCATTCTATATCAAGTCGGGTGATGTAATTACGACAAATGTGTCACGGTTTTTACTCTAGTTGAATGGTGTAATTGTAGTAAAAATGGTTATGGTTTTATTTTTATATCGACTCAGGTGTTGTATTAATTGTGAAGCTACTCCGGTCTTCATTCCAGTTGAATGATGTAATGCATGCCAAGATGTTGTATTGTTGTTCTGGCGAAGGTGTTCTTGTCGTCACTCCCGTTGAATGATTTAATGCAATTCATGATGGACGTGGTTTTCATTCTATATCGAGTCAGGTTATGTATTTCCAGCAAAGTTGCCACAGTCTTCACTCTAGTTAAATGATGTAATTCCAGCCAAGATGGTTGTGGTTTTCTTTCTTTTTCGAGCAAGGTGATGTCATTCCATTGAAGGTGTTGTTGTATTCACTCCAGTTGAAAGATGTAATGCCAACCAAGATTTTCATGGTTTTCTTTCTATATTGAGTAAGGTGATGTAATTCTAGTGAATGTGTTGATGTTTTCACTCCATTTGAATAATGTAATGCCAGACAAAATGGTTGTGGTATTTATTCTATATTGAGTTAGGGTATGAAATTCCGATGACAGTATTGCGGTCATCACTCCAATTCAATGACGTATTTCCAGCCAAGATGGTCATGGGTTACCATTCTATATCAAGTCAGGTGATGTAATTATGACAAATGTGTCACGGTCTTTATTCCAGTTGAATGATGTAATGCATGCCAAGATTGTCGTGGTTTTCTTTTTATATCGAGTTAAGGGATGTAATTCTGGCGAAGGTGTTGTTGTCGTCACTCCAGTTGAATGATGTAATGCAATCCATGATGGACATGGTTTTCATTCTATATCGAGTCAAGTTATGTAATTTAGCAAAGTTGTCACAGTCTTCACTCCAGTTGAATGATGTAATGCCAGCCAAGATAGTCGTGGTTTTCTTTCTATATTGAGTTAGGGGATGTAATTCCGGTGAAGGTGTCGCAGTCTTCACTCCAGTTGAATGATGTTACGACAGCCAAGATAGTTGTGGTTTTCATTCTATATCGATTCATGTTATGTAATTCCGACAAAGGTATCACAGTCTTCACTCCAGTTGAAAGATGTAATGCCAGCCAAGATGTTCATCGCTTTCTTTCTATATTGAGTAAGGTGATGTAATTCCAGTGAAGGTGTTGTTGTATTCACTCTAGTTGAATATTCTAATGACATCTAAGATGGTCGTGGTTTTCATTCTATATCGAGTTAGGGGATGTAATTTCGACGACAGTATTATGGTCATCACTCAAGTTCAATGATGAATTTCTAGACAAGATGGTCGTGGTTTTCATTCTATATCATGTCAGGTGATGTAATTCTGGGAAAGGTGTCACGGTCTTTACTCCCGTTAAATGATGTAATGCAAGCCAAGATGGTCGTGGTTTTCTTTTTATATCGTGTTAAGGGATGTAATTTTGACGAAGGTGTTGTGGTCATCACTCCAGTTGAATTATGTATTGTCATCCATGATGGACATGGTTTCATTCTATATCGAGTCACATTATGTAATTCCAGCAAATTCGCCATAGTCTTCACTCAAGTTGAATGATGTAATTCCAGCGAAGGTCTCGCGGTCTTCACTCCAGTTGAATGATATAATGCCAACCAATATGGTCGTGGTTTTCATTCTATGTAGAGTAAGGTGATGTAATTCTAGTGAAGGTGTTGTTGTCTTCACTCCAATTGAATAATGTAATGCTAGCCATGATGGTCATGGTTTTAATTCAATATCAAGATAAGGGATGTTATTCCAGCGAAGGTGTTACGGTCGTCACTCCAGTTGAATGATGTAATGCCATCCATGATGGTTGTGGTTTTCATTCTCTATCGAGTTTGGGGATGTAATTCCGGTGAAGGTGTCGCAGTCTTTACTCCAGTTCAATGACATATTTCCAGCCAAGGTGGTCGTAGTTTCCATTCTATATCCAGTTGGGTGATGTAATTCCGACAAAGGTGGCGTGGTTTTTACACTAGTTGAATGATGTAATGGTGGGCAAAATGGTCGTGGTTTTCTTTTTATATCGATTGATGACATGTATTTATTGTGAAGCTACGATGGTCTTCACTCCAGTTAAATGATGTAATATAAGCCAAGATGGTTGTGGTTTTCTTTATATTTTGAGTTAAGGGATGTATTTCTGGCGAAGGTGTTGCTGTCGTCACTCCAGTTGAATGATATAATACCATCCATGATGGACGTGGCTTTCATTCTATATCGAGTCAGGTTATGTAATTCCAGCAAAGTTGTCATAATCTTCACTCTTGTTGAATGATGTATTTCCAGCCAAAATGGTAGTGGTTTTCTTTCTATATCGAGTAAGGTGAAATAATTCCAGTGAAGGTGTTGTTGTCTTCACTCCAGTTGAATAATATAATGCCAGCCAAGTTGGTAGTGGTTTTCATTCTTTATCGAGTTAGGGGATGTAATTCTGGAAAAGCTGTCGCGATCTTCACTCCAGTTGAATGATTTAATGCCAACCAAGACGGTCGTTGTTTTCATTCTATAACGAGTCAGGTTATGTAATTCCAGCAAAAGTATCATGATCTTCACTCCAGTTCAAAGATGTAATGCCAGCCAAAATGTTCGTGGTTTTCTTTCTATATTGAGTTAGGTGATATAATAACAGTGAAGGTGTTGTTGTATTCACTCCAGTTGAATAATGTAATGCCATCCAAGATGGTCGTGGTTTTATTCTATATCGAGTTATGGGATGTAATTCCGACGACAATATTGCGTTCATCACTCAAGTTCAATGACGTATTTCCAGCCAAGATTGTCGTGGTTTCCATTCTATATCGATTCATGTGATGTAATTCCGGCCAAGGTGTCGCGGACTTTACTCCAGTTGAATGATGTAATTCCAGCCAAGATGGTCATGGTTTTCATTCTATATCGAGTCAGGTGATGTAACTCTAGGAAAGGTGTCGCGGTCTTTACTTTAGTTGAATGATGTAATGGTAGCCAAAATGGTTGAAGTTTTCTTTTTATATCGAGTCAGGTGATGTATTTATTATGAAGCTACTGCGGTCTTCACTCCAGTTGAATGATGTAATGCAAGTCAAGATAGTCGTTATTTTCTTTTTATATCGAGTTAAGGGATATAATTCCGGCGAAGGTGTAGCGGTTGTCACTCCAATTGAATGATGTAATGCCATCCATGATGGATGTGGTTTTCATTCTATATAGAGTCAGGTTATGTAAATCCAGCAAAGTTGTCATAGTCTTCACTCAAGTTGAATGATGTAATGCCAGCCATGATGGTCGTGGTTTTCTTTCTATATCGAGTAAGGTGATGTAATTCCAGTGAAGGTGTTGTCGTCTTCACTCCAGTTGAATAATGTAATGCCAGCTAAGATGGTTGTTGTTTCATTTCTATATCGAGTAAGGTGATGTAATTCCAGTGAAGGTGTTGTTGTCTTCACTCCAGTTGAATAATATAATGCCAACCAAGATGGTCATGGTTTTCATTCTATATCGAGTCAGCTTATATAATTCCGTAAAAGGAATCACTGTATTCACTCCAATTGAATGATGCAATGCCAGCCAATATGGTCATGGTTTTCTTTCTATATCGAGTAAGGTGATGTAATTATAGTGAAGGTGTTGTTGTCTTCACTCCAATTGAATTATGTAATGACAGCGATAATGGTCGTGGTTTTAATTCATTATCGAGTTAAGGGATGTAATTCCGGCGAAGGTGTTATGGTCGTCACTCCAGTTGAATTATGTAATGCCATCCATGATGGTCGTGGTTTTCATTCTATATCAAGTTTGGGTATGTCATTTCGGTGAAGGTGTCGCAGTCTTCACTCCAGTTGAATTATGTAATGACAGCCAAGATGGTTGTGGTTTTCATTCTATATCGTGTTAGGTTGTGTAATTCCGACATAGGTATCACAGTCATCACTCTAGTTGAAAGATGTAATGCCAACCAAGATGTTCATTGTTTTCTTTCTATATTGAGTAAGATGATGTAATTCCAGTGAATGTGTTGCTGTCTTCACTCCAGTTGAATAATGTTATGCCAGACAAAATGGTCATAGATTTCATTATATATCGAGTTAGGGTAAGTAACTCTGATGACAGTATTGCGGTCATCACTCCAGTTTAATGACATATTTCCAGCCAAGATGGTCATGGTTTCCATTATAAATCAAGTCGGGTGATGTAATTCCGACAAAGGTGTCACAGTTTTTACTCTAGTTGAATGATGTAATGGTAGGCAAAATGGTCATGGTTTTCTTTTTATATCAACTCAGCTGATGTATTTATTGTGAAGCTACGACAGTCTTCACTCCTGTTGAATGATGTAATGCAAGCCAAGATGGTTGTGGTTTTCTTTCTAAATCGAGTAAGCTGATGTAATTCCAGTGAAGGTGTTATTGTATTCACACTAGTTGAATAATGTAATGCCAGCTAAGATGGTTGTCGTTTTATTTCTATATCATGTAAGGTGATGTAATTCTAGTGAAGGTGTTGCTGTCTTCACTCTAGTTGAATAATGTAATGCCAGAAAAAATGGTCATAGTTTTTTTCTATTTCGAGTTAGGGTATGTAATTCTAATGACAGTATGTCATCACTCCAGTTGAATGACGTATTTCTAGCCAAGATGGTCATGGTTTCCATTCTATATCAAGTCGGGTGATGTAATTACGACAAAGCTGTCACGAATTTTACTCTAGTTGAATGATGTAATGGTAGAAAAAATGGTTATGGTTTTCTTTTTATATCGACTCAGGTGTTGTATTTATTGTGAAGCTACTCCGGTCTTCACTCCGGTTGACTGATGTAATGCAGGCCAAGATGGTCGTGGTTTTCTTTTTATATCGAGTTAAAGGATGTAATTCTAGCAAAAGGTGTTGCTATCGTCACTCCAGTTGTATGATGTAATGCCATCCATGATGGACGTGGTTTTATTCTATATCGAGTTAGGTTATCTAATTCCAGCAAAGTTGTCACAGTCTTCACTCAAGATGAATGATGTAATGCCAGCCAAGATGGTCGTGGTTTTCTTTCTATATCGAGTTAGGGGATGTATTTCCGGTGAATGTGTCGCAGTTTTCACTCCAGTGGAACGATGTAACGACAGCCAAGATGGTTGTGGTTTTCATTCTATATCGAGTCAGGTTATGTAATTCCGGCAGAGGTATCACTGTCTTCACTCCAGTTGAAAGATGTAATGCTGGCCAAGATGTTTATGGTTCTCTTTCTATATTGAGTAAGGTGATGTAATTCCCGTGATGGTGTTGTTGTATTCACTCTAGTTGAATACTGTAATGCCATCTAAGATGGTCATGGTTTTCATTCTCTATCGAGGTAGGGGATGTAATTTCAACGTCAGTATTGCGGTCATCACTCAAGTTCAATGACGTATTTCCAGCCAAGATGGTCGTGGTTTTTATTCTACATCGAGTCAGGTGATGTAATTTCGGGAAAGGTGTCACGGTCTTTACTCCAGTTAAATGATGTAATGCAAGCCAAGATGGTCGTGGTTTTCTTTTTATATCGAGTCAAGAGATGTAATTCCGGCGAAGGTGTTGCGGTCATCACCCCAGTTGAATGATATAATGTCATTCATGATGGACGTGGTTTTCATTCTATATCGAGTCAGGATATGGAATTCCAGCAAAGTTGTCACAGTATTCACTTAAGTTGAATGATATAATGCCAGCCAAAATGGTCATGGTTTTCTTTCTATATCGAGTAAGGTGATGTAATTCCAGTGAAGGTGTTGTTGTCTTCACTCAAGTATAATAATGTAATGCCAGCCAAGATGGTTGTCATTTAATTTCTATATCGAGTAAGGTGATATAATTCCAGTGTAGGTGTTGATGTCTTCTCTCTATTTGAATAATATAATGCCTGCCAAGATGATCGTGGTTTTCATTCTATATCGAGTTAGGGGATGTAATTCCGGCGAAGGTCTCGCGGTCTTCACTCCAGTTGAATGATTTAATGCCAACCAATATAGTCGTGGTTTTCATTCTATATCGAGTAAGGTGTTGTTGTCTTCACTCTAATTGAATAATGTAATGCCAGCTATGATGGTCGTGGTTTTAATTCAATATCGAGTTAAGGGTTGTAATTCCTGTGAAGGTGTTACGGTCGTCACTCCAGTTGAATGATGTAATGTCATCCATGATGGTCGTGGTTTTCATTCTCTATCGAGTTTGGGGATGTAATTACGGTGAAGGTGTCGCAGTCTTTACTCCAGTTGAATGATGTAATGAAAGCCATGATGGACGTGGTTTCATTCTATATCTAGTCAGTTTATGTTATTCTAGCAAAGGTGTCAAGTCTTCACTGAAGTTGAATGATGTAATGCCAGCTAAGATGGTCGTGGTTTTCTTTCTATATCGAGTTACGGGATGTAATTCTGGTGAAGGTGTCGCAGTCTTCACTCCAGTTGAATGATTTAATGCCAACCAAGATGGTCATGGTTTTCTTCTATAATGTGTCGGGTTATGTAATTCCAGCAAAAGTTTTAACGATCTTCACTCCAGTTGAAAGATGTAATGCCAGCCAAAATGTTTTTGGTTTTCTTTCGATTTTGAGTAAGGTGATGTAATTCCTGTGAAGGTGTTGTTATATTCACTCTAGTTGAATAATGTAATGCCATCCAAGATGGTCGTGCTTTTCATTCTATATCGAGTTATGGGATGTAATTCCGACGACAGAATTGTGGTCATCACTCCAGTTTAATGACGTATTTCCAGCCAAGATGGTCGCGGTTTCCATTCTATATCGAGTCAGGTGATATAATTCCGACAAAGGTGTCGCGGTCTTTACTCCAGTTGAATTATGTAAAGCCAGCCAAGATAGTAGTTGTTTTCATTCTATATCGAGTCAGGTGATGTAATTCTGGGAAAGGTGTCGCGGTCTTTACTCTAGTTGAATGATGTAATGGTAGCCAAAATGGTCGTAGTTTTCTTTTTATATCGAGTCAGGTGATGTATTTATTATGAAGCTACTACGGTCTTCACTCCAATTGAATGATGTAATGCAAGCCAAGATGGTCGTGGTTTTCTTTTTATATCGAGTTAAGGGATGTAATTACGGTGAAGGTGTATCGGTTGTCATTCCAATTGAATGATGTAATGCTATACATGATGGACATGGTTTTCATTCTATATCGAGTTAGGTTATGTAATTCCAGCAAAGTTGTCATAGTCTTCACTCAAGTTGAACGATGTAATGCCAGCCATGATGGTCGTGGTTTTCTTTTTTATATCGAGTAAGGTGATGTAATTCTAGTGAAGGTGTTGTTGTCTTCACTCCAGTTGAATAATGTAATTCCAGCCAAGATGGTTGTGGTTTAATTTCTATATCGAGTAAGGTGATGTAATTACAGTGAGGGTGTTGCTGTCTTCACTCCAGTTGAATAATATAATGCCAGCCAATATGGTCGTGGTTTTCATTCTATATCGAGTTAGGGGATGTAATTCCGTGTAGGTGTTGCGGTCTTCACTCTAGTTGAATGATTTATTTCTAACTAAGATGGTCATGGTTTTAATTCTATATCGAGTAAGGTGATGTAATTCTAGTGAAGGTGTTGTTGTCTTCACTCTAAATGAATAATGTAATGCCAGCCATGATGGTCGTGGTTTTTATTCAATATCGACTTAAGGGATGTAATTCCAGCGTAGGTCTTACGGTCATCACTACAGTTGGATGATGTAATTCCATCCATGATGGTCTTGGTTTTAATTCTCTATCGAGTTTGGGGATGTCATTTTGGCGAAGGTGTCGCAATCTTTACTCAAGTTGAATGATGTAATGACAGTGAAGATGGTTGTGGTTTTCATTCTATATCGACTCAGGTTATGTAATTCCGGCAAAGGTATCACGGTCTTCACTCTAGTTCAATGACGTATTTCCAGCCAAGGTGGTCGTGGTTTCCATTCTATATCCATTCGGGTGATGTAATTCCGACAAAGGTGTCATGTTATTACTCTTGTAGAATGATGTAATGGTAGGCAAAATGGTCGTAGTTTTATTTTTATATCGACTGAGGTCATGTATTTATTGTGAAGCTACGACGGTCTTCACTCCAGTTAAATGATGTAATACAAGTCAAGATGGTCGTGGTTTTCTTTTTATTTCGAGTTAGGGGATGTAATTCCGGCGAAGGTGTTGCTGTCGCCGTTCCAGTTGAATGATGTAATACCATCCATGATGGACGTGGTTTTCATTCTATATCGAGTCAGGTTATGTAATTCCAGCGAAGTTGTCACAATCTTCACTCCAGTTGAATGATGTAATGCAAGCCAAGATGGTCGTTGTTTTCTTTTTATATCGAGTTAAGGGATGTAATTCAGGCGAAGGTGTTGTTGTCGTCACTCCAGTTGAATGATGTAATGCCATCCATGATGGATATGGTTTCATTCTACATCGAGTCGGGTTATGTAATTCCAGCAAATTTGTCACAGTCTTCACTCAAGTTGAATGATGTAATGCCAGCCAAAATGGTCGTGGTTTTCTTTATATATCGAGTTAGGGGATGTATTTCTAGTGAAGGTGTCGCAGTCTTCACTCCAGTTGAGTGATTTAATGCGAACCAAGATAGTCGTGGTTTTCATTCTATAACTATGTAATTCTAGCAAAGGTGTCTCGATCTTCACTCCAGTTGAAAGATGTAATTCCAGCCAAAATGTTCATGGTTTTCTTTCTATAATGAGTAAGGTGATGTAATTCCAGTAAAGGTGTTGTTGTATTCACTCTAGTAGAATAATGTAATGCCATCCAAGATGGTCGTGGTTTTCATTCTATATCGAGTTATGGGATGTAATACCGATGACAGTATTGTGGTCGTCACTCAAGTTCAATGACGTATTTCCAGCCAAGATGGTCGTGGTTTCCATTCTATATCGAGTCAGGTGATGTAATTTCGGCAAAGGTGTCGCGGTCTTTACTCCAGTTGAATGATGTAAAGCCAGCCAAGATGGTAGAGGTTTTCATTCTAAATCGAGTCAGGTGATGTAATTCTGGGAAAGGTGTCGCGGTCTTTACTCTAGTTGAATGATGTAATGACAGCCAAGATGGTTGTGGTTTTCATTCTATATTGACTCAGGTTATGTAATTTCAGCAAAGGTATCATGGTCATCACTCTAGTTCAATGACGTATTTCCAGCGAAGGTGGTCGTGGTTTCCATTCTATATCCATTCGGGTGATGTAATTCCGACAAAGGTGTCATGGTTTTTACTCTTGTAGAATGATGTAATGGTAGGCAAAATGGTCGTAGTTTTCTTTTTATATCGACTGAGGTGATGTATTTATGGTGAAGCTACGACGGTCTTCACTCCAGTTAAATGATGTAATACAAGTCAAGATGGTCGTGGTTTTCTTTTTATTGCGAGTTAAGGGATGTAATTGCGGCGAAGGTACTGCTGTCGCCATTCCAGTTGAATGATGTAATACCATCCATGATGGACGTGGTTTTCATTCTATATCGAGTCAGGTTATGTAATTCCAGTAAAGTTGTCACAATCTTCACTACAGTTGAATGATGTAATGCAAGCCAAGATGGTCGTGCTTTACTTTTTATATCGAGTTAAGGAATGTAATTCGGGCGAAGGTGTTCTGTCGTCACTCCAGTTGAATGATGTAATGCCATACATGATGGACGTGGTTTCATTCTACATCGAGTCAGGTTATGTAATTCCAGTAAAGTTGTCACAGTCTTCACTCAAGTTGAAAGATGTAATGCCAACCAAAATGGTCGTGGTTTTCTTTATATATCGAGTTAGGGGATGTATTTCTGGTGAAGGTGTCGCAGTCTTCACTCCAGTTGAATGATTTAATGCGAACCAAGATGGCCGTGGTTTTCATTCTATAACTATGTAATTCTAGCAAAGGTATCACAATCTTCACTCCAGTTGAAAGATGTAATTCCAGCCAAAATGTTCGTGGTTTTCTTTCTATATTGAGTAAGGTGATGTAATTCCAGTAAAGGTGTTGTTGTATTCACTCTAGTTGAATAATGTAATTCCATCCAAGATGGTCGTGGTTTTAATTCTATATCGAGTTATGGGATGTAATTCCGATGACAGTATTGTGGTCGTCACTCAAGTTCAATGACGTATTTCCAGCCAAGATGGTCGTGGTTTCCATTCTATATCGAGTCAGGCCATGTAATTTCGGCAAAGGTGTCGCGGTCTTTACTCCAGTTGAATGATGTAAAGCCAGCCAAGATGGTAGAGGTTTTCATTCTAAATCCATTCAAGTGATGTAATTCTGTGAAAGGTGTCGCGGTCTTTACTCTAGTTGAATGATGTAATGGTAGCCAAAACGGTCGTAGTTTTCTTTTTATATCAAGTCAGGTGATGTATTTATTATGAAGCTACTGCGGTCTTCACTCCAATTGAATGATGTAATGCAAGCCAAGTGGGTCGTGGTTTTCTTTTTATATCGAGGTAAGGTGTGTAATTCCGGCGAACGTGTAGCGGTTGTCACTCCAATTGAATGATTTAATGCCATCCATGATGGACATAGTTTTCATTCTATATCGAGTCAGGTTTTGTAATTCCAACAAAGTTGTCACAATCTTCACTCCAGTAGAATGATGTAACGCAAGCCAAGATGGTCGTGGTTTTCTTTTTATATCGAGTTAAGGGATGTAATTCGGGCGAAGGTGTTGCTGTCGTCACTCCAGTTGAATGATGTAATGCCATCCATGATGGATGTTCTTTCATTCTAAATTGAGTCAAGTTATGTAATTCCAGCAAAGTTGTCGCAGTCTTCACTCAAGTTGAATGATGTAATAGTAGCAAAAATGGTTGTGGTTTTGTTTTTATATCGACTCAGGTGTGGTATTTATTGTGAAGCTATTGCGGTCTTCACTCTAGTTGAATGATGTAACGCAAGCCAAGATGGTCGTGGTTTTCTTTTTATATCGTGTTAAGGGATGTAATTCTAGCGAAGGTGTTGTTGTCGTCACTCCAGTTGAATGATTTAATACCGACCAATATGGTCGGGGTTTTCATTCTATATCGAGTAAGGTGATGTAATTCTAGTGAAAGTGTTATTGACTTCACTCTAATTGAATAATGTAATGCCAGCCATGATGGTCTTTGGTTTTAATTCAATAACGAGTTAAGGGATGAAATTCCAGGAAGGTGTTACGGTCGTCACTCAAGTTGAAAGATGTAATTCCATCCATGATGATCGTGGTTTTTATTATCTATCGAGTTTGGTGTTGCTGTATTCACTCTAGTTGAATAATATAATGCCAGCCAAGATTGTCGTGGTTTTCATTCTATATCGAGTTAGCTTTTGTAATTCTGGAAAAGGCTTCACGGTCTTCACTCTAATTGAATGATGCAAAGCCAGCCAAAATGGTCATGGTTTTCTTTCTATATCGTGTAAGGTGATGTAATTCTAGTGAATGTGTTATTGTCTTCACTCCAATTGAATAATGTAATGCCAGCCATGATGGTCGTGGTTTTAATTTATTATCGAGTTAAGGGATGTAATTCGGGCGAAGGTGTTACGATCGTCACTCTAGTTGAGTGATGTAATGCCATCCATGATAATCGTCGTTTTCATTGTATATCGAGTTTGGGGATGTAATTTCGGTGAAGCAGTCACAGTCTTCACTACAGTTGAATGATGTAATGAGAGCCAAGATGGTTATGGTTTTCATTCTATATCGTGTCAGGTTGTGTAATTCCAACAAAGGTATCACAGTCTTCACTCAATTTGAAAGATGTAATGCCAACCAAGATGTTTGTGGTTTTCTTTCTATATTGAGTAAGGTGATGTAATTCTAGTGAACGTGTTGTTGTTTTCACTACAGTTGAATAATGTAATGCAAGACAAAATGGTCATAGTTTTCATTCTATATCGAGTTAGGGTATGTTATTCTGATGACAGTATTGCGGTCATCACTCCAATTTAATGACGTATTTCCTGCCAAGATGGTCGTGGTTTGCATTCTATATCAAGTCGGGTGATGTAATACCGACAAAGGTGTCATGGTTTTTACTTTAGTTGAATGATGTAATGTTAGGAAAAATGGTCGTGGTTTTCTTTTTATATCGACACAGGTGATGTGTTTACTGTGAAGCTACGGCAGTCTTCACTCCAGTTGAATAGTACAATGCCAGCCAAGATGGTCATGGTTTTCATTCTATATCGAGTTAGGGGATGTAATTCCGGCGAGGGTGTCACGGTCTTCACTCCAGTTGAATGATTTAATGCCAACCAATATGGTCGTGGTTTTCATTTTATATCGAGTAAGGTGATGTAATTCTAGTGAAGGTGTTGCTGTCTTCACTCCAGTTGAATAATGTAGTGCCAGACAAAATGTTCGTAGTTTTCATTCTATATCGAGTTAGGGTATGTAATTCTGATGATAGTATCGCGGTCATCACTCCAGTTTAATAATGTATTTCCAGCCAAGATGGTCATGGTTTCCATTCTATATCAAGTCGGGTGATGTAATTCCGACAAAGGTGTGGCGGTTTTTACTCTAGTTGAATGATGTAATGGTAGGCAATATGGTTGTGGTTTTCTTTTTATATCGACTCAGGTGATGTGTTTATTGTGAAGCTACGACGATCTTCACACTAGTTGAATGATGTAATACAAGCCAAAATGATCGTGGTTTTCTATTTATATCGATTTAAGGGATGTAATTCTAGCGAAGGTGTTGGTGTCGTCACTCCAATTGAATGACGTAATGCCATCCATGATGGACGTGGTTTTCATTCTATATCGAGTTAGGTTATGTAATTCTAGCAAGGTTGTCACAGTCTTCACTCAAGTTGAATGAGGTAATGCCAGCCAAGATGGTCATGGTTTTCTTTCTATATCGAGTAAGGTGATGTAATTCCAGTAAAGGTGTTGTTGTCTTCACTCAAGTTTAATAATGTAATGCCAGCCAAAACGGTTATGGTTTAATTTTTATATCGAGTAAGGTGATGTAATTCCAGTGAAGGTGTTGTTGTCTTCACTCCAGTTGAATAGTACAATGTCAGCCAAGATGGTCATGGTTTTCATTCTATATCAAGTTAGGGGATGTAATTCCGGCGAGGGTGTCACGGTCTTCACTTCAGTTGAATGATTTAAGGCCAACCAATATGGTCGTGGTTTTCATTCTATATCGAGTAAGGTGATGTAATTCTAGTGAAGGTGTTGCTGTCTTCACTCTAGTTGAATAATGTAATGCCAGAAAAAATGGTCGTAGTTTTCATTCTATATCGAGTTAGGGTATGTAATTCTGATGATAGTATTGCGTTCATCACTCCAGTTTAATAATGTATTTCCAGCCAAGATGGTCATGGTTTCCATTCAATATCAAGTCGGGTGATGTAATTCCGACAAAGGTGTCGAGGTTTTTACTCTAGTTGAATGATGTAATGGTAGGCAAAATGGTCGTGGTTTTCTTTTTATATCGACTCAGGTGATGTGTTTATTGTGAATCTACGACGGTCTTCACTCCAGTTGAATGATGTAATGCAAGCCAAGATGGTTGTGGTTTTCTTTTTATATAGAGTTAAGGGATGTAATTCTGGCGAAGGTGTTGATGTCGTCACTCCAGATGAATGACATAATGACATCCATGATGGACGTGGTTTTCATTTTACATCGAGTCAGGTTATGTAATTCCAGCAATGTTGTCATTGTCTTCATTCCAGTTAAATAATGTAATACCAGCTAAGATAGTCGTAGTTTTCTTTCTATATCGAGTAAGGTGATGTAATTCCAGTAAAGGTGTTGTTGTCTTCACTCAAGTTTAATAATGTAATGCCAGCCAAAACGGTTATGTTTTAATTTCTATATCGAGTAAGGTGATGTAATTCTAGTGAAAGTGTTGATGTCTTCTCTCTATTTGAATAATAAAATGCCAGCCAAGATGATCGTGGTTTTCATTCTATATCGAGTTAGGGGATGTAATTTCGGCGAAGGTCTCGCAGTCTTCACTCCTGTTGAATGATTAGATGACAACCAATGTAGTCGTGGTTTTCATTCTATATCAAGTCGGGTGATGTAATTACAATAAAGGTGTTGCAGTTTTTACTCTAGTTGAATGATGTAGTGGTAGCAAAAATGGTTGTGGTTTTCTTTTTATATCGACTCAGTTGTTGTTTTTATTATGAAGCTACTGCGGTCTTCACTCTAGTTGAATAATGTAATGCAAGCTAAGATGGTTGTGGTTTTCTTTTTATATCGATTTACGGGATGTATTTCTAGCGAAGGTGTTGCTGTCGCCACTCCAGTTGAATGATGTAATGTCATCCACGATGGACGTGGTTTACATTATATAACGAGTTAGGTTATGTAATTCCAGCAAGGTTGTCACAGTCTTCACTCAAGTTGAATGATGTAATGCCAGCCATGACGGTTATGGTTTAATTTCTATATGGAGTAAGGTGATGTAATTCCAGTGAAGGTGTTGTTGTCTTCACTCCAGTTGAATAGTACAATATCAGCCAAGATGGTCATGGTTTTCATTCTATATCGAGTTAGGGGATGAAATTCCAGTAGAGGTGTTGTTGTCTTCACTCATGTTTAATAATGTAATGCCAGCCAAAACGGTTATGGTTTAATTTCTATATTGAGTAAGGTTATGTAATTCCAGTGAAGGTGTTGTTGTCTTCACTTCAGTTGAATAGTATAATGCCAGCCAAGATGGTCATGGTTTTCATTCTATATCGAGTTAGGGGATTTAATTCCGGCGAGGATGTTGCGGTCTTCACTCCAGTTGAATGATTTAATGCCAACCATTATAGTCGTGGTTTTCATTCTATATCGAGTAAGGTGATGTAATTCTAGTGAAGGTGTTGTTGTCTTCACTCCAGTTGAATAATGTAATGCCAGACAAAGTGTTCGTAGTTTTCATTCTATATCGAGTTAGGGTATGTAATTCTGATAATAGTATTGCGGTCATCACTCCAGTTTAATAATGTATTTCCAGCCAAGATGGTCATGGTTTCCATTCTATATCAAGTCTGGTGATATAATTCTGACAAAAGTGTCGAGGTTTTTACTCTAGTTGAATGATGTAATGGTAGGAAATATGGTCGTGGTTTTCTTTTTATATCGACTCAGGTGATGTGTTTATTGTGAAGCTACGACTTCTTCACTCCAGTTGAATGATGTAATGCAAGCCAAGATTATCGTGGTTTTCTTTTTATATCGAGTTAAGGGATGTAATTCTGGCGAAGGTGTTGATGTCGTCACTCCAGTTGAATGACGTAATGCCATCCATGATGGATGTGGTTTTCATTTTATATCGAGTCAGGTTATGTAATTCCAGCAAAGTTGTCACAGTCTTCACTCTAGTAAAATAATGTAATGCCAGCCAAGACGGTCGTAGTTTTCTTTCTATATCGATTAAGGTGATGTAATTCCAGTGAAGGTGTTGTTGTATTCACTCCAGTTGAATAATGTAATGTCAACCAAGATTGTTGTGGTTTTATTTCTATAGTGAGTAAGGTGATGTAATTCCAGTGAAGGTGTTGTTGTCTTCACTCCAGTTGAATAGTACAATGCCAGCCAAGATGGTCATGGTTTTCATTCTATATCGAGTTAGGGCATGTAATTCCAGTAGAGGTGTTGTTGTCTTCACTCAAGTTTAATAATGTAATGCCAGCCAAGACGGTTATGGTTTAATTTCTATATTGAGCAAGGTGATGTAAGTCCAGTGAAGGTGTTGTTGTCTTCACTCCAGTTGAATAGTATAATGCCAGCCAAGATGGTCATGGTTTTCATTCTATATCGAGTTAGGGGATTTAATTATGGCGAGGGTGTTGCGGTCTTCACTCTAGTTGAATGATTTAATGCCAACCAATATGGTCGTGGTTTTCATTCTATATCGAGTAAGTTATGTAATTCTAGTGAAGGTGTTGCTGTCTTCACTCCAGTCGAATAATGTAATGCCAGACAAAATGTTCGTCGTTTTCATTCTATATCAAGTTAGGGTATGTAATTCTGATGATAGTATTGTGGTCATCACTCCAGTTTAATAATGTATTTCCAGCCAAGATGGTCATGGTTTCCATTCTATATCAAGTCGGGTGATGTAATTCCGACAAAGGTGTCGAGGTTTTTACTCTAGTTGAATGATGTAATGGTAGGCAATAAGGTCGTGGTTTTCTTTTTATATCGACTCAGGTGATGTGTTTATTGTGAAGCTACGACAGTCTTCACACTAGTTGAATGATGTAATGCAAGCCAATATGATCATGGTTTTCTTTTTATATCGAGTTAAGGGATGTAATTCTGGTGAAGGAGTTGATGTCGTCACTCCAGTTGAATGACGTAATGCCATCCATGATGGATGTGGTTTTCATTTTATATCGAGTCAGGTTATGTAATTCCAGCAAAGTTGTCACGGTCTTCACTCCGGTTAAATAATGTAATGCCAGACAAAATGGTCGTGGGTTTTATTCTCTATCGGTTTAGGGTATGTAATTCCGACGACAGTATTGCGGTCATCACTCCAGTTCAATAACAATTTTCCAGCCAAGGTGGTCGTGGGATCCATTCTATATCAAGTCGGGCCATGTAATTACGATAAAGGTGTTGCGGTTTTTACACTAGTTGAATTATGTAATGGTAGCAAAAATGTTTATGGTTTTCTTTTTATATCGACTCAGGTGTGGTATTTATTGTGAAGCTACTGCAGCGATCTTCACTCTAGTTGAATGATGTAATGCAAGCCAAGATGGTCGTGGTTTTCTTTTTATATCGAATTACGGGATGTAATTCCGGCGAAGGTGTTGCGGTCTTCACTCCAGTTGAATGATTTAATGCCAACCAATATGGTCGTGGTTTTCATTCTATATCGAGTAAGGTGATGTAATTCTAGTGAAGATGTTGCTTTCTTCACTCCAGTTGAATAATGTAATGCCAGACAAAATATTCGTAGTTTTCATTCTATATCGAGTTAGGGTATGTAATTTCGATGATAGTATTGCGGTCATCACTCCGGTTTAATAATGTATTTCCAGCCAAGATGGTCATGGTTTCCATTCTATATCAAGTACGGTGATGTAATTCCGACAAAGGTGTCGAGGTTTTTACTCTAGTTGAATGATGTAATGGTAGGAAATATGGTCGTGGTTTTCTTTTTATATCGACTCAGGTGATGTGTTTATTGTGAAGCTACGACTTCTTCACTCCAGTTGAATGATGTAATGCAAGCCAAGATTATCGTGGTTTTCTTTTTATATCGAGTTAAGGGATGTAATTCTGGCGAAGGTGTTGATGTCGTCACTCCAGTTGAATGACGTAATGCCATCCATGATGGACGTTGTTTTCATTTTATATCGAGTCAGGTTATGTAATTCCAGCAAAGTTGTCACAGTCTTCACTCTAGTAAAATAATGTAATGCCAGCCAAGACGGTCGTAGTTTTCTTTCTATATCGATTAAGGTGATGTAATTCCAGTGAAGGTGTTGTTGTATTCACTCCAGTTGAATAATGTAATGTCAACCAAGATTGTTGTGGTTTTATTTCTATAGTGAGTAAGGTGATGTAATTCCAGTGAAGGTGTTGTTGTCTTCACTCCAGTTGAATAGTACAATGCCAGCCAAGATGGTCATGGTTTTCATTCTATATCGAGTTAGGGCATGTAATTCCAAAGTAGAGGTGTTGTTGTCTTCACTCAAGTTTAATAATGTAATGCCGGCCAAGACGGTTATGGTTTAATTTCTATATTGAGCAAGGTGATGTAAGTCCAGTGAAGGTGTTGTTGTCTTCACTCCAGTTGAATAGTATAATGCCAGCCAAGATGGTCATGGTTTTCATTCTATATCGAGTTAGGGGATTTAATTATGGCGAGGGTGTTGCGGTCTTCACTCTAGTTGAATGATTTAATGCCAACCAATATGGTCGTGGTTTTCATTCTATATCGAGTAAGTTATGTAATTCTAGTGAAGGTGTTCTTTGTCTTCACTCCCGTCGAATAATGTAATGCCAGACAAAATGTTCGTCGTTTTCATTCTATATCAAGTTAGGGTATGTAATTCTGATGATAGTATTGTGGTCATCACTCCAGTTTAATAATGTATTTCCAGCCAAGATGGTCATGGTTTCCATTCTATATCAAGTCGGGTGATGTAATTCCGACAAAGGTGTCGAGGTTTTTACTCTAGT
Source organism: Anisodus tanguticus (assembly GCA_034509755.1). Lineage (NCBI taxonomy): Eukaryota > Viridiplantae > Streptophyta > Magnoliopsida > Solanales > Solanaceae > Anisodus > Anisodus tanguticus. Next base: position 19,115,781 of record CM067546.1, on the reverse strand, counting down.
TGAATGATGTAATGGTAGGCAATAAGGTCGTGGTTTTCTTTTTATATCGACTCAGGTGATGTGTTTATTGTGAAGCTACGACAGTCTTCACACTAGTTGAATGATGTAATGCAAGCCAATATGATCATGGTTTTCTTTTTATATCGAGTTAAGGGATGTAATTCTGGTGAAGGAGTTGATGTCGTCACTCCAGTTGAATGACGTAATGCCATCCATGATGGATGTGGTTTTCATTTTATATCGAGTCGAGGTTATGTAATTCCAAAGCAAAGTTGTCACAGTCTTCACTCCGGTTAAATAATGTAATGCCGGACAAAATGGTCGTGGGTTTTATTCTCTATCGGTTTAGGGTATGTAATTCCGACGACAGTATTGCGGTCATCACTCCAGTTCAATAACAATTTTCCAGCCAAGGTGGTCGTGGGATCCATTCTATATCAAGTCGGGCCATGTAATTACGATAAAGGTGTTGCGGTTTTTACACTAGTTGAATTATGTAATGGTAGCAAAAATGTTTATGGTTTTCTTTTTATATCGACTCAGGTGTGGTATTTATTGTGAAGCTACTGCAGTCTTCACTCTAGTTGAATGATGTAATGCAAGCCAAGATGGTCGTGGTTTTCTTTTTATATCGAATTACGGGATGTAATTCCGGCGAAGGTGTTGCGGTCTTCACTCCAGTTGAATGATTTAATGCCAACCAATATGGTCGTGGTTTTCATTCTATATCGAGTAAGGTGATGTAATTCTAGTGAAGATGTTGCTTTCTTCACTCCAGTTGAATAATGTAATGCCAGACAAAATGTTCGTAGTTTTCATTCTATATCGAGTTAGGGTATGTAATTCTGATGATAGTATTGCGGTCATCACTCCAGTTTAATAATGTATTTCCAGCCAAGATGGTCATGGTTTCCATTCTATATCAAGTCGGGTGATGTAATTCCGACAAAGGTGTCGAGGTTTTTACTCTAGTTGAATGATGTAATGGTAGGAAATATGGTCGTGGTTTTCTTTTTATATCGACTCAGGTGATGTGTTTATTGTGAAGCTACGACTTCTTCACTCCAGTTGAATGATGTAATGCAAGCCAAGATTATCGTGGTTTTCTTTTTATATCGAGTTAAGGGATGTAATTCTGGCGAAGGTGTTGATGTCGTCACTCCAGTTGAATGACGTAATGCCATCCATGATGGACGTTGTTTTCATTTTATATCGAGTCAGGTTATGTAATTCCAGCAAAGTTGTCACAGTCTTCACTCTAGTAAAATAATGTAATGCCAGCCAAGACGGTCGTAGTTTTCTTTCTATATCGATTAAGGTGATGTAATTCCAGTGAAGGTGTTGTTGTATTCACTCCAGTTGAATAATGTAATGTCAACCAAGATTGTTGTGGTTTTATTTCTATAGTGAGTAAGGTGATGTAATTCCAGTGAAGGTGTTGTTGTCTTCACTCCAGTTGAATAGTACAATGCCAGCCAAGATGGTCATGGTTTTCATTCTATATCGAGTTAGGGCATGTAATTCCAGTAGAGGTGTTGTTGTCTTCACTCAAGTTTAATAATGTAATGCCAGCCAAGACGGTTATGGTTTAATTTCTATATTGAGTAAGGTGATGTAAGTCCAGTGAAGGTGTTGTTGTCTTCACTCCAGTTGAATAGTATAATGCCAGCCAAGATGGTCATGGTTTTCATTCTATATCGAGTTAGGGGATTTAATTATGGCGAGGGTGTTGCGGTCTTCACTCTAGTTGAATGATTTAATGCCAACCAATATGGTTGTGGTTTTCATTCTATATCGAGTAAGTTATGTAATTCTAGTGAAGGTGTTCTTTGTCTTCACTCCAGTCGAATAATGTAATGCCAGACAAAATGTTCGTCGTTTTCATTCTATATCAAGTTAGGGTATGTAATTCTGATGATAGTATTGTGGTCATCACTCCAGTTTAATAATGTATTTCCAGCCAAGATGGTCATGGTTTCCATTCTATATCAAGTCGGGTGATGTAATTCCGACAAAGGAGTCGAGGTTTTTACTCTAGTTGAATGATGTAATGGTAGGCAATAAGGTCGTGGTTTTCTTTTTATATCGACTCAGGTGATGTGTTTATTGTGAAGCTACGACAGTCTTCACACTAGTTGAATGATGTAATGCAAGCCAATATGATCATGGTTTTCTTTTTATATCGAGTTAAGGGATGTAATTCTGGTGAAGGAGTTGATGTCGTCACTCCAGTTGAATGACGTAATGCCATCCATGATGGATGTGGTTTTCATTTTATATCGAGTCAGGTTATGTAATTCCAGCAAAGTTGTCACAGTCTTCACTCCAGTTAAATAATGTAATGCCAGACAAAATGGTCGTGGGTTTTATTCTCTATCGGTTTAGGGTATGTAATTCCGACGACAGTATTGCGGTCATCACTCCAGTTCAATAACAATTTTCTAGCCAAGGTGGTCGTGGGATCCATTCTATATCAAGTCGGGCCATGTAATTACGATAAAGGTGTTGCGGTTTTTACACTAGTTGAATTATGTAATGGTAGCAAAAATGTTTATGGTTTTCTTTTTATATCGACTCAGGTGTGGTATTTATTGTGAAGCTACTGCAGTCTTCACTCTAGTTGAATGATGTAATGCAAGCCAAGATGGTCGTGGTTTTCTTTTTATATCGAATTACGGGATGTAATTCTGGCGAAGGTGTTGCTGTCGTCACTCCAGTAGAATGATTTAATGCCAACCAATATGGTCGTGGTTTTCATTCTATATCGAGTAAGGTGATGTAATTCTAGTGAAGATGTTGCTTTCTTCACTCCAGTTGAATAATGTAATGCCAGACAAAATGTTCGTAGTTTTCTATCTATATCGAGTTAGGGTATGTAATTCTGATGATAGTATTGCGGTCATCACTCCAGTTTAATAATGTATTTCCAGCCAAGATGGTCATGGTTTCCATTCTATATCAAGTCGGGTGATGTAATTCCGACAAAGGTGTCGAGGTTTTTACTCTAGTTGAATGATGTAATGGTAGGAAATATGGTCGTGGTTTTCTTTTTATATCGACTCAGGTGATGTGTTTATTGTGAAGCTACGACGGTCTTCACTCTAGTTGAATGATGTAATGCAAGCCAATATGATCGTGGTTTTCTTTTTATATCGAGTTAAGGGATGTAATTCTGGGGAATGTGTTGATGTCGTCAGTCCAGTTGAATGACTTAATGCCATCCATGATGGACGAGGTTTTCATTCTATATCGTGTCAGGTTATGTATATCCAGCAAAGTTGTCACAGTCTTCACTCCTGTAAAATAATGTAATGCCAGCCAAGATGGTCGTAGTTTTATTTTTATATCGAGTAAGGTGATGTAATTCCAGTGAAGGTGTTGTTGTATTCACTCCAGTTGAATAATGTAATGCCAACCAAGATAGTTGTGGTTTTATTTCTATAGTGAGTAAGGTGATGTAATTCCAGTGAAGGGGTTGCTGTCTTCACTCTAGTTGAATAATGTAATGCCAGACAAAATGGTCGTGGTTTGTATTATGTATCGATTTAGGGTATGTAATTCCGATGACAGTATTGCGGTCATCACTCCAGTTCAATAACATATTTCCAGCCAAGGTGGTCGTGGGATCCATTCTATATCAAGCCGGGCGATGTAATTACGATAAAAGTGTCGCGGTTTTTACACTAGTTGAATTATGTAATGGTAGCAAAAATGGTTAAGGTTTTCTTTTTATATTGACTCAGGTGTGGTATTTATTGTGAAGCTACTGCAGTCTTCACTCTAGTTGAATGATGTAATGTAAGCCAAGATGGTCGTGGTTTTCTTTTTATATCGAATTAAGGGATGTAATTCTGGCGAAGGTGTTGCTATCGTCACTCCAGTTGAATGATTTAATGCCAACCAATATGGTCGTGGTTTTCATTCTATATCGAGTAAGGTGATGTAATTCTAGTGAAGGTGTTGCTGTCTTCACTCCAGTTGAATAATGTAATGCCAGACAAAATGTTCATAGTTTTCATTGTATATCGAGTTAGAGGATGTAATTCTGATGATAGTATTGCGGTCATCACTCCAGTTTAATAATGTATTTCCAGCCAAGATGGTCATGGTTTCCATTCTATATTAAGTCGGGTGATGTAATTCCGACAAAGGTCTCGAGGTTTTTACTCTAGTTGAATGATGTAATGGTAGGCAATAAGGTCGTGGTTTTCTTTTTATATCGACTCAGGTGATGTGTTTATTGTGAAGCTACGACAGTCTTCACTCTAGTTGAATGATGTAATGCAAGCCAAGATGATCGTGGTTTTCTTTTTATATCGAGTTAAGGGATGTAATTCTGGCGAAGGTGTTGATGTCGTCACTCCAGTTGAATGACGTAATGCCATCCATGATAGACGTGGTTTAAATTTTATATCGAGTCAGGTTATGTAATTCCAGCAAAGTTGTCACAGTATTCACTCCAGTTAAATAATGTATTGCCAGACTAAATGGTCGTGGTTTTTATTCTTTATCGATTTAGGGTATGTAATTCTGACGACAGTATTGCGGTCATCACTCCAGTTCAATAACGTATTTCCTGCCAAGGTGGTCGTGGGATCCATTCTATATCAAGTCGGGCGATGTAATTACGATAAAGGTCATGGTTTCCATTTAATAATAAGTCGGGTGATGTAAGTCCGACAAAGGTGTCGCGGTTTTTACTCTAGTTAAATGATGTAATGGTAGGAAAAATGGTCATGGTTTTCTTTTTATATCAACTCAGGTGATGTGTTTATTGTGAAGTTACGGCGGTCTTCACTCCAGTTGAATGATGTAATGCAAGCCAAGATGGTCGTGTTTTTCTTTTTATATCGAGTTAAGGGATGTAATTCTGGGGAATGTGTTGATGTCGTCACTCCATTTGAATGACTTAATGCCATCCATGATGGACATGGTTTTCATTCTAAATCGAGTCAGGTTATGTAATTCCAGCTAAGTTGTCACAGTCTTCACTCCAGTAAAATAATGTAATGCCAACCAAGGTGGTCGTAGTTTTCTTTCTATATCGAGTAAGGCGATGTAATTCCAGTGAAGGTGTTGTTGTATTCACTCCAGTTGAATAATGTAATGCCAGCCAAGATTGTTGTGGTTTTATTTCTATAGTGAGTAAGGTGATGTAATTCCAGTGAAGGTGTTGCTGTCTTCACTCCAGTGGAATAATGTAATGCCAGCCAAGATTGTTGTAGTTTTATTTCTATAGTGAGTAAGGTGATGTAATTCCAGTGAAGGTGTTCTTTGTCTTCACTCCAGTTGAATAATGTAATGCCCGACAAAATGGTCATGGTTTTTATTCTTTATCGATTTAGGGTATGTATTTCCGACGATAGTATTGCGGTCATCACACAGTTCAATAACGTATTTCCAACCAAGGTCGTCGTGGGTTCCATTCTATATCAAGTCGGGCGATGTAATAACGATAAAGGTGTCACGGTTTTTACACTAGTTGAATTATATAATGGTAGCAAAAATGGTTATGGTTTTCTTTTTATATTGACTCAGGTGTGGAATTTATTATGAAACTACTGCGGTCTTCACTCTAGTTGAATGATGTAATGCAAGCCAAGATGGTCGTGGTTTTTTTTTATATCGAGTTAAGGGATGTAATTCTGGCGAAGGTGTTGCTGTCGTCACTCCAGTTGAATGATGTAATGTCATCCATGATGGACAAGGTTTTCATTCTATATCGAGTACGGTGATGTATTTCCAGTGATGGTGTTGCTGTCTTCACTCCAATTGAATAATTTAATGCCAACCAAGATGGTTGTGGTTTTCATTCTATATCGAGTTAGGGGATGTAACTCCGGTGAAGGTGTCACGGTCTTCACTGTAGTAGAATGATTTAATGCCAACCAAGATGGTCATGGTTTTCATTCTATATCGAATCAGCTTATGTAATTTCGGAAAAGGCGTCACGGTCTTCAGTCCAATTAAATTATTCAATGCCAGCCAAGATGGTCATGGTTTTCTTTCTATATCGAGTAAGGTGATGTAATTCTAGTGAAGGTGTTTTTTCTTCAATCCAATTGAATTATGTAATGCCAACCATAATGGTCGTGGTTTTAATTCATTATCGAGTTATGGGATGTAATTCCGTTGAAGGTGTTACGGTCGTCACTCCGTTTGAATGATCAAATGCCATCTATGATAGTCGTTGTTTTCATTCTATATCGAGTTTGGGGATGTAATTTCGGTGAAGGTGTGGCAGTCTTCACTCCAGTTGAATGATGTAATTACAGCCAAGATGGTTGTGGTTTTCATTCTATATCGAGTTAGGGGATGTAACTCCGGTGAAGGTGTCGCGGTCTTCACTGTAGAAGAATGATTTAATGCCAACCAAGATGGTCATGGTTTTCATTCTATATCGAATCAGCTTATGTAATTTCGGAAAAGGCGTCACGGTCTTCAGTCCAATTAAATAATGCAATGCCAGCCAAGATGGTCATGGTTTTCTTTCTATATCGAGTAAGGTGATGTAATTCTAGTGAAGGTGTTGTTTCTTCATTCCAATTGAATTATGTAATGCCAGCCATAATGGTCGTGGTTTTAATTCATTATCGAGTTATGAGATGTAATTCCGTTGAAGGTGTTACGGTCGTCACTCTGGTTCAATGATGTAATGCCATCCATGACTGTCGTCATTTTCATTCTATATCGAGTTTGCGGATGTAATTTCGGTGAAAGTGTCACAGTCTTCACACCAGTTGAATGATGTAATGACAGCCAAGATGGTTGTGGTTTTCATTCTATATCGAGTTAGGGGATGTAACTCCGGTGAAGGTGTCGCGGTCTTCACTGTAGTAGAATGATTTAATGCCAACCAAGATGGTCATGGTTTTCATTCTATATCGAATCAGCTTATGTAATTTCGGAAAAGGCGTCACGGTCTTCAGTCCAATTAAATTATGCAATGCCAGCCAAGATGGTCATGGTTTTCTTTCTATATCGAGTAAGGTGATGTAATTCTAGTGAAGGTGTTGTTTCTTCATTCCAATTGAATTATGTAATGCCAGCCATAATGGTCGTGATTTTAATTCATTATCGAGTTATGAGATGTAATTCCGTTGAAGGTGTTACGGTCGTCACTCTGGTTGAATGATGTAATGCCATCCATGACAGTCGTCATTTTCATTCTATATCGAGTTTGCGGATGTAATTTCGGTGAAAGTGTCACAGTCTTCACACCAGTTGAATGATGTAATGACAGCCAAGATGGTTGTGGTTTTCATTCTATATCGAGTTAGGGGATGTAACTCCGGTGAAGGTGTCGCGGTCTTCACTGTAGTAGAATGATTTAATGCCAACCAAGATGGTCATAGTTTTCATTATATATCGAATCAGCTTATGTAATTTCGGAAAAGGCGTCACGGTCTTCAGTCAATTAAATTATGCAATGCCAGCCAAGATGGTCATGGTTTTCTTTCTATATCGAGTAAGGTGATGTAATTCTAGTGAAGGTGTTGCTGTCTTCACTCCAGTGGAATAATGTAATGCCAGCCAAGATTGTTGTAGTTTTATTTCTATAGTGAGTAAGGTGATGTAATTCCAGTGAAGGTGTTGCTGTCTTCACTCCAGTTGAATAATGTAATGCCCGACAAAATGGTCATGGTTTTTATTCTTTATCGATTTAGGGTATGTATTTCCGACGATAGTATTGCGGTCATCACACAGTTCAATAACGTATTTCCAACCAAGGTCGTCGTGGGTTCCATTCTATATCAAGTCGGGCGATGTAATAACGATAAAGGTGTCACGGTTTTTACACTAGTTGAATTATATAATGGTAGCAAAAATGGTTATGGTTTTCTTTTTATATTGACTCGGTGTGGTATTATGAAACTCTTGCGGTCTTCACTCTAGTTGAATGATGTAATGCAAGCCAAGATGGTCGTGGTTTTTTTTTTTTTATATCGAGTTAAGGGATGTAATTCGGCGAAGGTGTTCTTTGTCGTCACTCCGGTTGGACAAGGTTTTCATTCTTTTCGGTGATGTATTTCCGGTGATTCAATTGAATAATTTAATGCCAACCAAGATGGTTGTGGTTTATATCGAGTTAGGGGAGTAACTCCGGTGAAGGTGTCACGGTCTTCAACGTAGTAGAATGATTTAATGCCAACCAAGATGGTCATGGTTTTCATTCTATATCGAATCGGCTTATGTAATTTCGGAAAAGGCGTCACGGTCTTCAGTCCAATTAAATTATTCAATGCCGACCAAGATGGTCATGGTTTTCTTTCTATATCGAGTAAGGTGATGTGTGAAGGTGTTTTTTCTTCAATCAATTGAATTATGTAATGCCAACCATAATGGTCGTGGTTTTAATTCATTATCGAGTTATTTTTTCATCAAATCCAGTTGAATTATCCGGTTAATAGCAAGATGGTTGTGGTCTATGGTTTGTAACTCCGGTGAAGGTGTCACGGTCTTATTGACTGTAGAAGTGATTTAATGCCAACCAATTGGTCATGGTTTTCAGTTATCGAATCGGCTTATGTAATTTCGGAAAACGTCACGGTTGAATGGTCATGATGTCTAGTGAAGGTGTTGTTTCTTCATTCCAATTGAATTATGTAGATGCCAACCATAATGGTCGTGGTTTTAATTCATTATCGAGTTATGAGACACTCCGGTTGAATGATGTAATGCCATCCATGATAGTCGTCATTTTCATTCTATATCGAGTTTGCGGATGTAATTTCGGTGAAAGTGTCACGGTCTTCACACCGGTTGAATGATGTAATGACAGCCAAGATGGTTGTGGTTTTCATTCTATATCGAGTTAGGGGATGTAACTCCGGTGAAGGTGTCGCGGTCTTCTTGTAGTAGAATGATTTAATGCCAACCAAGATGGTCATGGTTTTCATTCTATATCGAATCGACTTATGTAATTTCGGAAAAGGCGTCACGGTCTTCGGTCAATTAAATTATGCAATGCCGACCAAGATGGTCATGGTTTTCTTTCTATATCGAGTAAGGTGATGTAATTCTAGTGAAGGTGTTGTTTCTTCATTCCAATTGAATTATGTAATGCCAGCCATAATGGTCGTGATTTTAATTCATTATCGAGTTATGAGATGTAATTCCGTTGAAGGTGTTACGGTCGTCACTCTGGTTGAATGATGTAATGCCATCCATGACAGTCGTCATTTTCATTCTATATCGAGTTTGCGGATGTAATTTCGGTGAAAGTGTCACAGTCTTCACACCAGTTGAATGATGTAATGACAGCCAAGATGGTTGTGGTTTTCATTCTATATCGAGTTAGGGGATGTAACTCCGGTGAAGGTGTCGCGGTCTTCTTGTAGTAGAATGATTTAATGCCAACCAAGATGGTCATAGTTTTCATTATATATCGAATCAGCTTATGTAATTTCGGAAAAGGCGTCACGGTCTTCGGTCTAATTAAATTATGCAATGCCAGCCAAGATGGTCATGGTTTTCTTTCTATATCGAGTAAGGTGATGTAATTCTAGTGAAGGTGTTGTTTCTTCATTCCAATTGAATTATGTAATGCCAGCCATAATGGTCGTGGTTTTAATTCATTATCGAGTTATGAGATGTAATTCCATTGAAGGTGTTACGGTCGTCACTCTGGTTGAATGATGTAATGCCATCCATGACAGTCGTCATTTTCATTCTATATCGAGTTTGCGGATGTAATTTCGGTGAAAGTGTCACAGTCTTCACACCAGTTAAATGATGTAATAACAGCCAAGATGGTTGTGGTTTTCATTCTATATCGAGTTAGGGGATGTAACTCCGGTGAAGGTGTCGCGGTCTTCACTGTAGTAGAATGATTTAATGCCAACCAAGATGGTCATGGTTTTCATTATATATCGAATCAGCTTATGTAATTTCGGAAAAGGCGTCACGGTCTTCAGTCCAATTAAATTATGCAATGCCAGCCAAGATGGTCATGGTTTTCTTTCTATATCGAGTAAGGTGATGTAATTCTAGTGAAGCTGTTGTTTCTTCATTCCAATTGAATTATGTAATGCCAGCCATAATGGTCGTGGTTTTAATTCATTATCGAGTTATGAGATGTAATTCCGTTGAAGGTGTTACGGTCGTCACTCTGGTTGAATGATGTAATGCCATCCATGACAGTCGTCATTTTCATTCTATATCGAGTTTGCGGATGTAATTTCGGTGAAAGTGTCACAAGTCTTCACACCGGTTGAATGATGTAATGACGGCCAAGATGGTTGTGGTTTTCATTCTATATCGAGTCGGGTTGTGTAATTCTGACAAAGGTATAACAGTCTTCACTCTAGTTGAAAGATACAATGCCAACCAAGATGTTCGGGGTTTTCTTTCTATATTGAGTAATGTGATGTAATTCTTGTGAAGGTGTTTATGTATTCACTCCAGTTGAATAATGTAATGCCAGAAAAAATGGTCGTACTTTTAATTCTATATCAAGTTAGGGTATGTATTTCTGATAATAGTATTGCGGTCATTACTCCAGTTAAATGACGTATGGCCATCCAAGATGGTCATGGTTTCCATTCTATATCAAGTCGGGTGATGTAATTCTGACAAAGGTGTCGCGGTTTTTATTCTAGTTGAATGATGTAATGGTAGGAAAAATGGTAGTGGATTTCTTTTTATATCGACATAGGTGATGTTTTTATTGTGAAGCTACGGCGGTCTTCACTCCAGTTGAATGATGTAATGCAAGCCAAGATGGTCATGGTTTTATTTTTATATCGAGTTAAGGGATGTAATTTTGGCGAAGGTGTTGCTTTCGTCACTCCAGTTGAATGACGTAATGCCATCCATGATGGACGTAGTTTTCATTCTATATCGAGTCAGGTTATGTAATTCCAGCAAAGTTGGTCTTCACTCTAGTTAAATGATGTAATGTCAGCCATGATGGTCATGGTTTTCTTTCTATATCCAGTAAGTTGATGTAATTCCAGTGAAGGTGTAGTTGTATTCACCTCTGTTGAATAATGTAATGTCAGCCAAGATAGTTGTGGTTTTATCTCTATATCAAGTAAGGTGATGTAATTTCAGTGAAGGTGTTGTTGTCTTCACTCTAGTTGAATAATGTAATGCCAGCCAAGATGGTTGTGGTTTAATATCTATATCGAGTACGGTGATGTATTTCCAGTGATGGTGTTGCTGTCTTCACTCCAGTTGAATAATATAATGCCAGCCAAGATGGTTGTGGTTTTCCTTCTATATCGAGTTAGGGGATTTAATTTCGGTGAAGGTGTCGCGGTCTTCACTCTAGTATAATGATTTAATGCCAACCAAGATGGTCATGGTTTTCATTCTATATCGAGTCAGTTTATGTAATTTCGGAAAAGGAGTCACGGTCTTCACACCAATTAAATTATGCAATCCCAGCCAAGATGGTCATGGTTTTCTTTCTATATCGAGTAAGGTGATGTAATTCTAGTGAAGGTGTTGTTTCTTTATTCTAATTGAATTATGTAATTCCAGCCATAATGGTCATGGTTTTAATACAATATCGAGTTACGGGATGTATTTCCGTTGAAGGTGTTATGGTCGTCACTCCGGTTGAATGATGTAATGCCATTCATGATAGTCATCGTTTTCATTCTATATCGGTCTTCACTCTAGTTGAATGATGTAATGACAGCCAAGACGGTTGTGATTTTCATTCTATATCGAGTCAGGTTGTGTAATTCCGACAAAGGTATCACAGTCTTCACTCCAGTTGAAAGATGTAATGCCAACCAAGATGTTCATGGTTTTCTTTCTATATTGAGTAAGGTGATGTAATTCTATTGAAGGTGTTGCTGTATTCACTCCAGTTGAATAATGTAATGCCAGACAAAATGGTTGTACTTTTCATTCTATATCAAGTTAGGGTATCTATTTCTGATGAAAGTATTGCGGTCATCACTCCAGTTTAGTGACGTATTTCCAGCCAAGATGGTCATGGTTTCCATTTTATAATAAGTCGGGTGATGTAAGTCCGACAAAGGTGTCGCGGTTTTTACTCTAGTTAAATGATGTAATGGTAGGAAAAATGGTCATGGTTTTCTTTTTATATCAACTCAGGTGATGTGTTTATTGTGAAGTTACGGCGGTCTTCACTCCAGTTGAATGATGTAATGCAAGCCAAGATGGTCGTGTTTTTCTTTTTATATCGAGTTAAGGGATGTAATTCTGGGGAATGTGTTGATGTCGTCACTCCATTTGAATGACTTAATGCCATCCATGATGGACATGGTTTTCATTCTATATCGAGTCAGGTTATGTAATTCCAACAAAGTTGTCACAATCTTTTTTCCAGTAAAATAATGTAATGCCAGCCAAGATGGTCATAGTTTTCTTTCTATATCCAGTAAGGTGATGTAATTCCAGTGAAGGTGTTGTTGTATTCACTCCAGTTGAATAATGTAATGCCAGCCAAGATAGTTGTGGTTTTATCTCTATATCGAGTAAGGTTATGTAATTTCAGTGTAGGTGTTGTTGTCTTCACTCTAGTTGAATAATGTAATGCCAGCCAAGATGGTTGTGGTTTAATATCTATATCGAGTACGGTGATGTATTTCCAGTGATGGTGTTGCTGTCTTCACTCCAGTTGAATAATATAATGCCAGCCAAGATGGTTGTGGTTTTCATTCTATATCGAGTTAGGGATGTAATTTCGGTGAAGGTGTCGCGGTCTTCACTCAAGTTAAATGATGTAATGGTATCAAAAAAGGTTGTGGTTTTATTTTTATATCGACTCAAGTGTGGTATTCATTGTGAAGCTACTGCGTTCTTCACTCTAGTTGAATGATGTAATGCAAACCATGATGGTTGTGGTTTTCTTTTTATATCGAGTTAAGGGATGTAATACTGGCGAAGGTGTTGATGTCGTTACTCCAGGTGAATGACGTAATGCCATCCATGATGGACGTAGTTTTCATTCTATATCGAGTAAGGTTATGTCATTCCAGCAAAGTTGTCACAGTCTTCACTCCAGTTAAATGATGTAATGTCAGGCATTGTGGTTATGGTTTTCTTTCTAGATCGAGTAAGGTGATGTAATTCCAGTGAAGGTGTTGTTGTATTCACGCCAGTTGAATAATCTAATGCCAACCAAGATAGTTGTGGTTTTATTTCTATATCGAGTAAGGTGATGTATTTTCAGTGAAGGTGTTGTTGTCTTCACTCCAGTTGAATAATGTAATGCCAGCCAAGATGGTTGTGGTTTAATTTCTATATCGTGTACGGTGATGTAATTCCAGTGATGGTGTTATTGTCTTCACTCCAGTTGAATAATAAAATGCGAGCCAAGATGGTTGTGGTTTTCATTCTATATCGAGTTAGGGGATGTAATTTCGGTGAAGGTGTCGCGGTCTTCACTCTAATAGAATGATTTAATGCCAACCAAGATGGTCGTGGTTTTTATTCTATATCGATTCAACTTATGTAATTTCGAAAAAGGCATCACGGTCTTCACTCCAATTAAATTATGTAATGCCAGCCAAGATGGTCATGGTTTTCTTTCTATATCGTGTAAGGTGATGTAATTCTAGTGAAGGTGTTTTTTTATTCACTCCAGCTGAATAATGTAATGCCAGCCAAGATAGTTGTGGTTTTATCTCTATATCGAGTACGGTGATGTAATTTCAGTGAAGGTGTTGTTGTCTTCACTCCAGTTGAATAATGTAATGCCAGCCAAGATAGTTGTGGTTTGATATCTATATCGAGTACGGTGATTTATTTCCAGTGATGGTATTGCTGTCTTCACTCCAGTTGAATAATATAATGCCAGGCAAGATGGTTGTGGTTTTCATTCTATATCGAGTTAGCGGATGTAATTCCGGTGAAGGTGTCGCGGTCTTCACTCTAGTACAATGATTTAATGCCAACTAAGATGGTCATGGTTTTCATTCTATATCAAGTCAGCTTATGTAATTACGGAAAAGGCGTCACGGTCTTCATTTCAATTAAATTATGGAATGCCAGCCAAGATGGTCATGGTTTTCTTTCTATATCGAGTAATGTGATGTAATTCTAGTGAAGGTGTTTTTTATTTATTCCAATTGAAATATGTAATGCCAGCCATAATGGTCGTGGTTTTAATTCATTATCGAGTTATGGGATGTAATTCCGTTGAAGGTGTTATGGTCGTCACTCCGGTTGAATGATGTAATGCCATCCATGATAGTCGTCGTTTTCATTCTATATCGAGTTTGGGGATGTAGTTTCGGTGAAGGTGTCGTAGTCTTCACTCCAGTTGAATGATGTAATGACAGCCAAGACGGTTGTGGTTTTCATTCTATATCGAGTCAGGTTGTGTAATTCCGACAAAGGTATCACAGTCTTCACTCCGGTTGAAAGATGTAATGCCAACCAAGATGTTTGTGGTTTTCTTTCTATATTGAGTAAGGTGATGTAATTCTAGTGAATGTGTTGTTGTATTCACTCCAGTTGAATAATGTAATGCCAGACAAAATGGTCGTACTTTTCATTCTATATCAAGTTAGTTTATGTATTTCTGTTGATAGTATTGCGGTCATCACTCCAGTTTAATGACATATTTCTTGCCAAGATGGTCATGGTTTCCATTCTATATCAAGTCGGGTGATGTAATTCCGACAAAGGTGTCGCGGTTTTTACTCTAGTTGAATGATGTAATAGTAGGCAAAATGGTCATGGTTTTCTTTTTATATCGACTCAGGTGATGTGTTTATTGTGAAGCTACGACAGTCTTCACTCCAGTTGAATGATGTAATGCAAGCCAAGATGGTCATGGTTTCTTTTTATATCGAGTTAAGGGATGTAATTTGGGCGAAGGTGTTGCTGTCGTCACTCCAGTTGAATGACGTAATGCCATCCATGATGGACGTAGTTTTCATTCTATATCGAGTCAGGTTATGTAATTCCACAAAAGTTGGTCTTCACTCTAGTTAAATGATGTATTGTCAGCCATGATGGTCATGGTTTTCTTTCTATACCGAGTAAGATGATGTAATTTCAGTGAAGGTGTTGTTGTCTTCACTCTAGTTGAATAATGTAGATGGTTGTCATTTAATATCTATATCGAGTACGGTGATGTAATTCCAGTGATGGTGTTGCTGTCTTCATTCTAGTTGAATAATATAATGCCAGCCAAGATGGTTGTGGTTTTCATTCTATATCGAGAAGGGGGATGTAATTCCGGTGAAGGTGTCGCGGTCTTCACTCTAGTAGAATGATTTAATTCCAACCAAGATGGATGTAGTTTTCATTCTATATCGAGTCAGGTTATGTAATTCCAGCAAAGTTGGTCTTCACTCTAGTAAAATGATAAAATGTCAGCCATGATGGTCATGGTTTTCTTTCTATATCGAGTAAGGTGATGTAATTCCAGTGAAGGTGTTGTTGTATTCACTCTAGTTGAATAATGTAATGCCAGCCAAGATAGTTGTGGTTTTATCTCTATATCGAGTAAGGTGATGTAGTTTCAATGAAGGTGTTGTTGTCTTCATTCCAGTTCAATAATGTATTGACAGTCAAGATGGTTGTGGTTTAATATCTATATCGAGTACGGTGATATATTTCCAGTGATGGTGTGGCTGTCTTCACACCAGTTGAATAAGATAATGCCAACAAAGATGGTTGTGGTTTTCATTCTATATCGAGTTAGGCGATGTAATTCCGGTAAAGGAGTCGCGGTCTTCACTCTAGTATAATGATTTAATGCCAACCAAGAAGGTCGTGGTTTTCATTCTATATCGAGTCAGCTTATGTAATTTCGGAAAATGCGTCATTGTCTTCACTCCTATTAAATTATGCAATGCCAGCCAAGATGGTCATGGTTTTCTTTCTATATCGAGTAAGGTGATGTAATTCTAGTGAAGGTCTTGTTCCTTAATTCCAATTGAATTATGTATTACCAGCCATAATGGTCGTGGTTTTAATTCATTATCGAGTTATGAGATGTAATTCCGTTGAAGGTGTTATGGTCGTCACTCCGATTGAATGATGTAATGCCATCCATGATAGTTGTCGTTTTCATTCTATATTGAGTTTGGGGATGTAAATTCGGTGAAGGTGTCGCAGTCTTCACTCCAGTTGAATGATGTAATGACAGCCAAGACGGTTGTAGTTTTTATTCTTTATCGAGTCAGGTTGTGTAATTACGACAAAGGTATAACAGTCTTCACTCCAGTTGAAAGAGGTAATGCCAACAAAGATGTGCGTGGTTTTCTTTCTATATTGAGTAAGGTGATGTAATTCTAGTGAAGGTGTTGCTGTATTCACTTCAGTTGAATAATGTAATGCTAGAAAAAATGGTCGTACTTTTCATTCTATATCAAGTTAGGGTAAGTATTTCTGATGATAGTATTAAGGTCATCACTCCAGTTTAATGACGTATTTCCAGCCAAGATGGTCATGGTTTCCATTCTATATCAAGCCGGGTGATGTAATTCCGACAAAGGTGTCGCGGTTTTTACTCTAGTTGAATGATGTAATGGTAGGCAAAATGGTCATAGTTTACTTTTTATATCGACTCAGGTGATGTGTTTATTGTGAAGCTACGGCGGTCTTCACTCCAGTTGAATGATGTAATGCAAGCCAAGACGGTCATGGTTTTCTTTTTATATCGAGTTAAGGGATGTAATTTTGGCGAAGGTGTTGCTGTCGTCACTCCAGTTGAATGACGTAATGCCATCCATGATGGATGTAGTTTTCATTCTATATCGAGTCGTTATGTAATTCCAAAGTAAAGTTGGTCTTCACTCTAGTTAAATGATGTAATGTCACCATGATGGTCATGGTTTTCTTTCTATATCGAGTAAGGTGATGTAATTTCAGTGAAGGTGTTGTTGTCTTCACTCCAGTTGAATAATGTAATGCCAGCCAAGATGGTTGTGGTTTAATATCTATATCGACTACGGTGATGTAATTCCAGTGATGGTGTTGCTGTCTTCACTCTAGTTGAATAATATAGTGCCAGCCAAGATGGTTGTGGTTTTCATTCTATATCAAGTTAGGGGATGTAATTCTGGTGAAGGTGTCGCGGTCTTCACTCTAGTAGAATGATTTAATCCCAACCAAGATGGACATAGTTTTCATTCTATATCGAGTCCGGTTATGTAATTCCAGTAAAGTTGGTCTTCACTCTAGTTAAATGATGTAATGTCAGCCATGATGGTCATGGTTTTCTTTCTATATCGAGTAAGGTGATGTAATTCCAGTGAAGGTGTTGTTGTATTCACTCCAGTTGAATAATGTAATGCCAGCCAAGATAGTTGTGGTTTTATCTCTATATCAAGTAAGGTGATGTAGTTTCAGTGAAGGTGTTGTTGTCTTCATTCCAGTTGAATAATGTAATGCCAGCCAAGATGGTTGTGTTTTAATATCTATATCGAGTAAGGTGATGTATTTCCAGTTATGGTGTTGCTGTATTCACTCCAGTTGATTAATGTAATGCCAGCCAAGATGGTTGTGATTTTCATTCTATATCGAGTTAGGGGATGTAATTCCGGTGAAGGTGTCGCGGTCTTCACTCTAGTATAATGATTTAATGCCAACCAAGATGGTCGTGGTTTTCATTCTATATCAAGTCAGCTTATGTAATTTCGGAAAAGGCGTCACTATCTTCACTCCCATTAAATTATGCAATGCCAGCCAAGATGGTCATGGTTTTCTTTCTATATCGAGTAAGGTGATGTAATTCTAGTGAAGGTGTTGTTTCTTTATTCCAATTGAATTATGTAATGCCAACCATAATGGTCGTGGTTTTAATTCATTATCGAGTTATGGGATGTAATTCCGTTGAAGGTGTTACGGTCGTCACTCCGGTTGAATGATGTAATGTCATCCATGATAGTCGTCGTTTTCATTCTATATCGAGTTTGGGGATGTAATTTCGGTGAAGGTGTCGCAGTCTTCACTCCAGTTGAATGATGTAATTACAACCAAGACGGTTGTGGTTTTCATTCTTTTTTGAGTCAGGTTGTGTAATTCCGACAAAGGTATAACAGTCTTCACTCCAGTTGAAAGATGTAATGCTAAGCAAGATGTTCGTGGTTTTGTTTCTAAATTTAGTAAGGTGATGTAATTCTAGTGAAGGTGTTGCTGTATTCTCTCCAGTTGAATAATGTAATGCTAGACAAAATGGTCGTACTTTTCATTCTATATCAAGTTAGGGTATGTATTTCTGATGATAGTATTGCGGTTATCACTCCAGTTTAATGACGTATTTCTAGCCAAGATGGTCATGGTTTCCATTCTATATCAAGCGGGGTGATGTAATTCCGACAAAGGTGTCACAATTTTTACTCTAGTTGAATGATGTAATGGTAGTCAAAATGGTCATGGCTTACTTTTTATATCGACTCAGGTGATGTGTTTATTGTGAAGCTACGACGGTCTTCACTCCAGTTGAATGATGTAATGCAAGCCAAGATGGTCATGGTTTTCTTTTTATATCGAGTTAAGGGATGTAATTTTGGCGAAGGTGTTGCTGTCGTCACTCCAGTTGAATGACGTAATGCCATCCATGATGGACGTAGTTTTCATTCTATATCGAGTCAGGTTATGTAATTCCAGCAAAGTTGGTCTTCACTCTAGTTAAATGATGTATTGTCAGCCATGATGGTCATGGTTTTCATTCTATACCGAGTAAGATGATGTAATTTCAGTGAAGGTGTTGTTGTCTTCACTCCAGTTGAATAATGTAGATGGTTGTCATTTAATATCTATATTGAGTACGGTGATGTAATTCCAGTGATGGTGTTGCTGTCTTCACTCTAGTTGAATAATATAATGCCAGCCAAGATGGTTGTGGTTTTCATTCTATATCGAGAAGGGGGATGTAATTCCGGTGAAGGTGTCGCGGTCTTCACTCTAGTAGAATGATTTAATTCCAACCAAGATGGATGTAGTTTTCATTCTATATCGAGTCAGGTTATGTAATTCCAGCAAAGTTGGTCTTCACTCTAGTTAAATGATATAATGTCAGCCATGATGGTCATGGTTTTCTTTCTATATCCAGTAAGGTGATGTAATTCCAGTGAAGGTGTTGTTGTATTCACTCTAGTTGAATAATGTAATGCCAGCCAAGATAGTTGTGGTTTTATCTCTATATCGAGTAAGGTGATGTAGTTTCAATGAAGGTGTTGTTGTCTTCATTCCAGTTCAATAATGTATTGACAGCCAAGATGGTTGTGGTTTAATATCTATATCGAGTACGGTGATATATTTCCAATGATGGTGTTGCTGTCTTCACTCCAGTTGAATAAGATAATGCCAACAAAGATGGTTGTGGTTTTCATTCTATATCGAGTTAGGCGATGTAATTCTGGTAAAGGAGTCGCGGTCTTCACTCTAGTATAATGATTTAATGCCAACCAAGAAGGTCGTGGTTTTCATTCAATATCGAGTCAGCTTATGTAATTTCGTAAAAGGCATCACGGTCTTCACTCCAATTAAATTATGTAATGCCAGCCAAGATGGTCATGGTTTTCTTTCTATATCGTGTAAGGTGATGTAATTCTAGTGAAGGTGTTGTTTTATTCACTCCTGCTGAATAATGTAATGCCAGCCAAGATAGTTGTAGTTTTATCTCTATATCGAGTACGGTGATGTAATTTCAGTGAAGGTGTTGTTGTCTTCACTCCAGTTGAATAATGTAATGCCAGCCAAGATAGTTGTGGTTTGATATCTATATCGAGTACGGTGATTTATTTCCAGTGATGGTATTGCTGTCTTCACTCCAGTTGAATAATATAATGCCAGGCAAGATGGTTGTGGTTTTCTTTCTATATCGAGTAAGGTGATGTAATTCTAGTGAAGGTGTTGTTTCTTCATTCCAATTGAATTTTGTAATGCCATCCATAATGGTCGTGGTTTTAATTCATTATCGAGTTATGGGATGTAATTCCGTTAAAGGTGTTACGGTCGTCACTCCGGTTGAATGATGAAATGCCATCCATGATAGTCGTTGTTTTCATTCTATGTCGAGTTTGGGGATGTAATTTTGGTGAAGGTGTCGTAGACTTCACTCCAGTTGAATGATGTAATTACAGCCAAGATGGTTGTGGTTTTCATTCTATATCGAGCCAGGTTGTGTAATTCTGACAAAGGTATCACAGTCTTCACACCAGTTGAAAGATGTAATGCCAACCAAGATGTTCGTGGTTTTCTTTCTATATTGAGTAAGGTGATGTAATTCTAGTGAAGGTGTTGTTCTATTCACTCCAGTTGAATAATGTAATGCTTGACAAAATGGTCGTACTTTTCATTCTATATCAAGTTCGGTATGTATTTCTGATGATAGTATTAAGGTCATCACTCCAGTTTTATGACCTATTTCCAGCCAAGATGGTCATGGTTCCCATTCTATATGAAGTCGGGTGATGTAATTCCGACAAAGGTGTCGCGGTTTTTACTCTAGTTGAATGATGTAATGGTAGGCAAAACGGTCATGGTTTTCTTTTTCAATCTACTCAGGTGATGTGTTTATTGTGAAGCTACGGCGGTCTTCACTCCAGTTGAATGATGTAATGCAAGCCAAGATGGTCATGGTTTTCCTTTTATATCTAGTTAAGGGATGTAATTGTGGCGAAGGTGTTGCTGTCGTCACTCCAGTTGAATGACGTAATGCCATCCATGATGGACATAGTTTTGATTCTATATCGAGTCAGGTTATGTAATTCCAGCAAAGTTGGTCTTCACTCTAGTTAAATGATGTAATGTCAGACATGATGGTCATGGTTTTCTTTCTATATCGAGTAAGGTTATGTAATTTCAGTGAAGGTGTTGTTGTCTTCACTACAGTTGAATAATGTAATGCTAGCCAAGATGGTTGTGGTTTAATATCTATATCGAGTACGGTGATGTAATTCCAGTGATGGTGTTGCTGTCTTCACTCCAGTTGAATAATATAATGCCAGCCAAGATGGTTGTGGTTTTCATTATATATCGAGTTAGGGGATGTAATTCCGGTGAAGGTGTCACGATCTTTACCGTAGTAGAATGATTTAATGCCAACCAAGATGGTCATGGTTTTCATTCTATATCGAATCAGCTTATGTAATTTCGCAAAAGGCGTCACGGTCTACAGTCCAATTAAATTATGCAATGCCAGCCAAGATGGTCATGGTTTTCTTTCTATATCGAGTAAGGTGATGTAATTATAGTGAAGGTGTTGTTTCTTCATTCCAATTGAATTATGTCATGCCAACCATAATGGTCGTGGTTTTAATTCATTATCTAGTTATGGGATGTAATTCCGTTGAAGGTGTTACGGTCGTCACTCCGGTTGAATAATGTAATGCCATCCATGATAGTCGTTGTTTTCATTCTATATCGAGTTTGGGGATGTAATTTCGATGAAGGTGTCGCAGTCTTCACTCCAGTTGAATGATGTAATTACAGCCAAGATGGTTGTGGTTTTCATTCTATATCGAGTCAGGTTGTGTAATTCTGACGAAGGTATCACAATATTTACTCCAGTTGAAAGATGTAATGCCAACCAAGATGTTCGTGGTTTTCTTTCTATATTGAGTTAGGTGATGTAATTCTAGTGAAAATGTTCTTGTATTCACTCCAGTTGAATAATGTAATGCCTGACAAAATGGTCGTACTTTTCATTCTATATCAAGTTAGGGTATGTATTTCTGATGATAGTATTAAGGTCATCACTCCAGTTTAATGACGTATTTCCAGCCAAGATGGTCATGGTTTCCATTCTATATGAAGTCGGGTGATGTAATTCCGACAAAGGTGTTGCGGTTTTTACTCTAGTTGAATGATGTAATGGTAGGCAAAATCATCATGGTTTTCTTTTTCCATCTACTCAGGTGATGTCTTTATTGTGAAGCTACGGCGGTCTTGACTCCAGTTGAATGATGTAATGCAAGCCAAGATGGTCATGGTTTTCTTTTTATATCGAGTTAAGGGATGTAATTTTGGCGAAGGTGTTGCTGTCGTCACTCCAGTTGAATGACGTAATGCCATCCATGATGGACGTAGTTTTCATTCTATATCGAGTCAGGTTATGTAATCCCAGCAAAGTTGGTCATCACTCTAGTTAAAGGATGTAATGTCAGCCATGATGGTCATGGTTTTCTTTCTATATCGAGTAAGGTGATGTAATTCCAGTGAAGGTGTTGTTGTATTCACTCTAGTTGAATAATGTAATGCCAGCCAAGATAGTTGTGGTTTTATCTCTATATCGAGTAAGGTGATGTAGTTTCAATGAAGGTGTTGTTGTCTTCATTCCAGTTCAATAATGTATTGACAGCCAAGATGGTTGTGGTTTAATATCTATATCGAGTACGGTGATATATTTCCAGTGATGGTGTTGCTGTCTTCACTCCAGTTGAATAAGATAATGCCAACAAAGATGGTTGTGGTTTTCATTCTATATCGAGTTAGGCGATGTAATTCCGGTAAAGGAGTCGCGGTCTTCACTCTAGTATAATGATTTAATGCCAACCAAGAAGGTCGTGGTTTTCATTCTATATCGAGTCAGCTTATGTAATTTCGGAAAATGCGTCACTGTCTTCACTCCTATTAAATTATGCAATGCCAGCCAAGATGGTCATGGTTTTCTTTCTATATCGAGTAAGGTGATGTAATTCTAGTGAAGGTCTTGTTCCTTAATTCCAATTGAATTATGTATTACCAGCCATAATGGTCGTGGTTTTAATTCATTATCGAGTTATGAGATGTAATTCCGTTGAAGGTGTTATGGTCGTCACTCCGATTGAATGATGTAATGCCATCCATGATAGTCGTCGTTTTCATTCTATATTGAGTTTGGGGATGTAAATTCGGTGAAGGTGTCGCAGTCTTCACTCCAGTTGAATGATGTAATGACAGCCAAGACGGTTGTAGTTTTCATTCTTTATCGAGTCAGGTTGTGTAATTACGACAAAGGTATAACAGTCTTCACTCCAGTTGAAAGAGGTAATGCCAACAAAGATGTTCGTGGTTTTCTTTCTATATTGAGTAAGGTGATGTAATTCTAGTGAAGGTGTTGCTGTATTCACTTCAGTTGAATAATGTAATGCTAGAAAAAATGGTCGTACTTTTCATTCTATATCAAGTTAGGGTAAGTATTTCTGATGATAGTATTAAGGTCATCACTCCAGTTTAATGACGTATTTCCAGCCAAGATGGTCATGGTTTCCATTCTATATCAAGCCGGGTGATGTAATTCCGACAAAGGTGTCGCGGTTTTTACTCTAGTTGAATGATGTAATGGTAGGCAAAATGGTCATAGTTTACTTTTTATATCGACTCAGGTGATGTGTTTATTGTGAAGCTACGGCGGTCTTCACTCCAGTTGAATGATGTAATGCAAGCCAAGACGGTCATGGTTTTCTTTTTATATCGAGTTAAGGGATGTAATTTTGGCGAAGGTGTTGCTGTCGTCACTCCAGTTGAATGACGTAATGCCATCCATGATGGATGTAGTTTTCATTCTATATCGAGTCAGGTTATGTAATTCCAGTAAAGTTGGTCTTCACTCTAGTTAAATGATGTAATGTCAGCCATGATGGTCATGGTTTTCTTTCTATATCGAGTAAGGTGATGTAATTTCAGTGAAGGTGTTGTTGTCTTCACTCCAGTTGAATAATGTAATGCCAGCCAAGATGGTTGTGGTTTAATATCTATATCGACTACGGTGATGTAATTCCAGTGATGGTGTTGCTGTCTTCACTCTAATTGAATAATATAGTGCCAGCCAAGATGGTTGTGGTTTTCATTCTATATCAAGTTAGGGGATGTAATTCTGGTGAAGGTGTCGCGGTCTTCACTCTAGTAGAATGATTTAATCCCAACCAAGATGGACATAGTTTTCATTCTATATCGAGTCCGGTTATGTAATTCCAGTAAAGTTGGTCTTCACTCTAGTTAAATGATGTAATGTCAGCCATGATGGTCATGGTTTTCTTTCTATATCGAGTAAGGTGATGTAATTCCAGTGAAGGTGTTGTTGTATTCACTCCAGTTGAATAATGTAATGCCAGCCAAGATAGTTGTGGTTTTATCTCTATATCAAGTAAGGTGATGTAGTTTCAGTGAAGGTGTTGTTGTCTTCATTCCAGTTGAATAATGTAATGCTAGCCAAGATGGTTGTGGTTTAATATCTATATCGAGTACGGTGATGTAATTCCAGTGATGGTGTTGCTGTCTTCACTCCAGTTGAATAATATAATGCCAGCCAAGATGGTTGTGGTTTTCATTATATATCGAGTTAGGGGATGTAATTCCGGTGAAGGTGTCACGATCTTTACTGTAGTAGAATGATTTAATGCCAACCAAGATGGTCATGGTTTTCATTCTATATCGAATCAGCTTATGTAATTTCGCAAAAGGCGTCACGGTCTACAGTCCAATTAAATTATGCAATGCCAGCCAAGATGGTCATGGTTTTCTTTCTATATCGAGTAAGGTGATGTAATTCTAGTGAAGGTGTTGTTTCTTTATTCCAATTGAATTATGTAATGCCAACCATAATGGTCGTGGTTTTAATTCATTATCGAGTTATGGGATGTAATTCCGTTGAAGGTGTTACGGTCGTCACTCCGGTTGAATGATGTAATGTCATCCATGATAGTCGTCGTTTTCATTCTATATCGAGTTTGGGGATGTAATTTCGGTGAAGGTGTCGCAGTCTTCACTCCAGTTGAATGATGTAATTACAACCAAGACGGTTGTGGTTTTCATTCTTTTTTGAGTCAGGTTGTGTAATTCTGAGAAAGGTATAACAGTCTTCACTCCAGTTGAAAGATGTAATGCCAAGCAAGATGTTCGTGGTTTTCTTTCTATATTGAGTAAGGTGATGTAATTCTAGTGAGGGTGTTGTTGTATTCACTCCAGTTGAATAATGTAATGCCTGACAAAATGGTCGTACTTTTCATTCTATATCAAGTTAGGGTATGTATTTCTGATGATACTATTAAGGTCATCACTCCAGTTTAATGACGTATTTCCAGCCAAGATGGTCATGGTTTCCATTCTATATGAAGTTGGGTGATGTAATTCCGACAAAGGTGTCGCGGTTTTTACTCTAGTTGAATGATGTAATGGTAGGCAAAATGGTCATGGTTTTCTTTTTCCATCTACTCAGGTGATGTGTTTATTGTGAAGCTACGGCGGTCTTCACTCCAGTTGAATGATGTAATGCAAGCCAAGATGGTCATGGTTTTCTTTTTATATCGAGTTAAGGGATGTAATTTTGGCGAAGGTGTTGCTGTCGTCACTCCAGTTGAATGACGTACTGCCATCCATGATGGACGTAGTTTTCATTCTATATCGAGTCAGGTTATGTAATTCCAGCGAAGTTGTCACAGTCTTCACTCCAATTAAATTATGTATGTCAGCCGTAATGGTCATGGTTTTCTTTCTATATCGAGTAAGGTGATGTAATGCCAGTGAAGGTGTTGTTGTCTTCACTCCAGTTGAATAATGTAATGCCAGCCAAGATAGTTGTGGCTTTATTTTTGTATCGAGTACGGTGATGTATTTCCAGTGATGGTGTTATTGTCTACACTCCAGTTGAATAATGTAACGCCAGCCAAGATGGTCGTTGTTTAATTTCTATATCGAGTTCGGGGATGTAATTCCGGTGAAGGTGTCATAGTCTTCACTCTAGTATAATGATATAATGCCAGCCAAGATGGTCGTAGTTTAATTTCTATATCAAGTAAAGTGATGCAATTCCGCTGAAGGTGTCGTTGTATTCACTCCAGTTCAATAATGTATTGCCAACCAAGATGGTCGTGGTTTAATTTCTATATCGAGTAAGGTGATGTAATTCCAGTGATGGTGTTGTTGTCTTCACTCCAATGAATAGTATAATACCAGCCAAAATGGTCGTGGTTTTCATTCTATATCGAGTTAGGGGATGTAATTCCGGTGAAGGTGTAGTGGTCTTCACTCTAATTGAATGATTTAATGCCAACCAATATGGTCGTGGTTTTCATTCTATATCGAGTAAGGTGATGTAATTGTAGTGAAGGTGTTATTGTCTTCACTCCAATTGAATAATGTAATGCCAGCCATGATGGTCGTGGTTTTAATTCAATATCGAGTAAAGGGATGAAATTCCATAAAGGTGTTACGGTCGTCACTCCAGTTGAATGATGTAATGCCATCCATGATGGTCGTGGTTTTCCTTCTCTATTGAGTTTGGGGATGTAATTCCGGTGAAGGTGTCACAGTCTTTACTCCAGTTGAATGATGTAATGACAGCCAGGATGGTTGTGGTTTTCATTCTATATCGAGTCAGGTTATGTAATTCCGGCAAAGGTATCACGATCTTCACTCCAGTTGAATGATGTAATGCAGGCCAAGATGGTCGTGGTTTTCTTTTTATATCGAGTTAAAGGATGTAATTTTGGCGAAGGTGTAGCGGTTGTCACTCCAATTGAATGATGTAATGCCATCCATGATGGACGTGATTTTCCTTCTTTATCGAGTTAGGTTATGTAATTCCAGGAAGTTGTCATAGTCTTCACTCTAGTTAAATGATGTAATGTCAGCCATGATGGTCATGGTTTTCTTTCTAGATCGACTAAGGTGATGTAATTCCAGTGAAGGTGCTATTGTATTCACTCCAGTTGAATAATCTAATGCCAGCCAAGATAGTTGTGGTTTTATTTCTTTATCGAATAAGGTGATGAAATTTCAGTGAAGGTGTTGTTGTCTTCACTGCAGTTGAATAATGTAATGCCAGCCAAGATGGTTGTGGTTTAATATCTATATCGAGTACGGTGATGTAATTCCAGTGATGGTGTTGCTGTCTTCACTCCAGTTTAATTATATAATGCCAGCCAAGATGGTTGTGGTTTTCATGCTATATCGAGTTAGGGGATGTAATTCCGGTGAAGGTGTCGCGGTCTTCACTCTAGTAGAATGATTTAATGCCAACCAAGATGGTCGTGCTTTTCATTCTATATCGAGTCAACTTATGTAATTTCGGAAAAGGCGTCACGGTCTTCACTCCAACTAAATTAAGCAATGCCAGCCAAGATGGTCATGGTTTTCTTTCTATATCATGTAAGGTGATGTAATTCTAGCGAAGGTGTTGTTTTCTTCATTCCAATTGAATTATGTAATGCCAGCCATAATGGTCGTGGTTTTAATTCATTATCGAGTTATGGGATGTAATTCCAGCGAAGGTGTTACGGTCATCTCTCCGGTTGAATTATGTAATGTCATCCATGATAGTCGTCCTTTTCATTCTATATCGAGTTTGGGGATGTAATTTCGGTGAAGGTGTAGCAGTCTTCACTCTAGTTGAATGATGCAGTACCAACCAATATGGTCGTGGTTTTCATTCTATATCGAGTAAGGTGATGTCATTCTAGTGAAGGTGTTGCCGTCTTCACTACAGTTGAATAATATAATGCCAGACAAAATGGTCATAGTTTTCATTCTATATCGAGTTAGGGTATGTAATTCTGATGACAGTATTGCGGTCATCACTCTAGTTTAATGACGTATTTCCTGCCAAGATGGTCATGGTTTCCATTCTATATCAACTCGGGTAATGTAATTTCGACAAAGGTGTCGCAGTTTTTACTATAGTTGAATGATGTAATGGTAGGAAAAATGGTGGTGGATTTCTTTTTATATCAACTCAGGTGATGTTTTTATTGTGAAGCTACAACGGTCTTCACTCCAGTTGAATGATGTAATGCAAGCCAAGATGGTCATGGTTTTCTTTTTATATCGAGGTAATGGATGTAATTCTGGCGAAGGTGTTGCTGTCGTCACTCCAATTGAATGACGTAATGCCATCCATTATAGACGTAGTTTTCATTCAATATCGAGTCAGGTTATGTAATTCCAGCAAAGTTGTCACAGTCTTCACTCCAGTTAAATTATGTAATGTAAGCCATAAGGGTCATGGTTTTCTTTCTATATCGAGTAAGGTGATGTAATTTCAGTGAAGGTGTTGTTGTATTCACTCCAGTTGAATAATGTAATGCCAGCCAAGATAGTTGTGGTTTTATTTTTTTATCGAGTAAGGTGATGTAATTTTAGTGTAGGTGTTATTGTCTTCACTCCAGTTGAATAATGTAATGCCAGCCAAGATGGTTGTGGTTTAATAAGTATATCGAGTACGGTGATGTATTTCCAGTGATGGAGTTGCTGTCTTCACTCCAGTTGAATAATATAATGCCAGCCAAGATGGTTGTGGTTTTCATTCTATATCGAGTTAGGGAATGTAATTAAGGTGAAGGTGTCGCAGTCTTCACTCTAGTATAATGATTTAATGCCAACCAAGATGGTCATGGTTGAATTTCTATATTGAGTAAGGTAATGCAATTCCACTGAATGTGTTGCTGTCTTCACTCCAGATGAATAGTATAATGCCAGCTGAAATGGTCATGCTTTTCATTCTATATCGAGTTAGGGAATGTAATTAAGGTGAAGGTGTCGCAGTCTTCACTCTAGTATAATGATTTAATGCCAACCAAGATGGTCATGGTTGAATTTCTATATTGAGTAAGGTAATGCAATTCCATTGAATGTGTTGCTGTCTTCACTCCAGTTGAATAGTATAATGGCAGCTAAAATGGTCATGCTTTTCATTCTATATCGAGTTAGGGGATGTAATTCCGGCGAAGGTGTCGCGGTCTTCACTCTAGTTGAATGATTTAATGCCAACCAATATAGTCGTGGTTTTCATTCTATATCAAGTAAGGTGATGTAATTCTAGTGAAGGTGGTATTGTCTTCACTCCAATTGAATAATGTAATGCCAGCCATGATGGTCGTTGTTTTAATTCAATATCGAGTAAAGGGATGAAATTCCAGAAAGGTGTTACGGTCATCACTCCAGTTGAATGATGTAATGCCATTCATGATGGTCGTGGTTTTCATTCTCTATCAAATTTGGTGATGTATTTCCAGCGAAGGTGTCGCAGTCTTTACTCCATTTGAATGATGTAATGACAGCCAAGATGGTTGTGGTTTTCATTCTATATCGAGTCAGGTTATGTAATTCCGGCAAAGGTATCACGATCTTCACTCCAATTGAATGATGTAATGCAAGCCAAGATGGTCGTGGTTTTCTTTTTATATCGAGTTAAGGGATGTAATTCTGGAGAAGGTGTAGCGGTTGTCACTCCAATTGAATGATGTAATTCCATCCATGATGGATGTGGTTTTCATTCTATATCGAGTTAGGCTATGTAATTCAAGCAAAGTTGTCATAGTCTTCACTCAAGTTGAATTATGTAATGCCAGCCAAAATGGTCGTGGTTTTCTTTCTATATTGAGTAAGGTGATGTAATTCCAATGACGGTGCTGTTGTCTTCACTCCAGTTGAATAATGTAATGCCAGCCATGATGGTTGTGGTTTAATTTCTACATCGAGTAAAGTGATGTAATTCCAGTGAAGCTGTTGCTGTCTTCACTCTAGTTGAATAATATAATGCCAGCCTAGATGGTCGTAGTTTTCATTCTATATTGAGTTAGCTTTTGTAATTCCGGCAAAGGTGTCCCGGTCTTCACTTCAATTGAATGATGCACAGCCTGCGAAGATGGGCATGGTTTACTTTCTATATCGTGTAAGGTGATGTAATTCTATTGAAGGTGTTATTGTCTTCACTCCAATTGAATAATGTAATGCCAGGCATGATGGTCCTGGTTTTAATTTATTATCGAGTTAAGCGATGTAATTCCGGCGAAGATGTTACGGTCGTCACTCTAGTTGAGTTATGTAATGCCATCTATGATTGTCATCGTTTTCATTCTATATCAAGCTTGGGGATGTAATTTCGGTGAAGGTGTCACAGTCTTCACTCAAGTTAAATGATGTAATGACAACCAAGATGGTTGTGGTTTTCATTCTATCTCGAATCAGGTTGTGTAATTTCGACAAAGGTATCACAGTCTTCACTCCAGTTGAAAGACGTAATGCAATCCAAGATTTTCATGGTTTTCTTTCTATATAGAGTAAGGTGATGTAAATCAAGTGAAGGTGTTGCTGTCTTCACTCCAGTTGAATAATGTAATGCCAGACAAAATGGTCGTAGTTTTCATTCTTTATCGAGTTAGGGTATGTAATTCTGATGACAGTATTGCGGTCATCACTCCAGTTTAATGACGTATTTCCTGCCAAGATGGTCGTGGTTTCTGTTCTATATCAAGTCGGGCGGTGTAATTATGATAAATGTGTCACAGTTTTTACTCTAGTTGAATGATGTAATGGTAGCAAAAATGGTTGTGGTTTTCTTTTTATATCGACTCAGGTGTGGTATTTATTGTGAAGCTACTGCGGGCTATACTCTAGTTGAATGATGTAATGCAAGCCAAGATGGTCGTGGTTTCCTTTTTATATCGAGTTAAGGGATGTAATTCTGGCGAAGGTGTTGCTGTCATCACTCCAGTTGAATGATGTAATGTCATCCATGATGGATGTAGTTTTCATTCTATATCGAGTTAGGTTATGTAATTCCGGCAAGGTTGTCACAGTCTTCACTCAAGTTGAATGATATAATGCCAGCCAAGATGGTCAAGGTTTTCTTTCTATATCGAGTAAAGTGATGTAATTCCAGTGAAGGTGTTGTCGTCTTCACTCAAGTTTAATAATGTAATGCAGGCCAAGGGCGTCATGGTTTTCTTTTTATATTGAGGTAATGGATGTAATTTTGGTGAAGGTGTTGATGTCGTCACTCCTGTTGAATGACGTAATGCCATCCATGATGGACGTAGTTTTCATTCAATATCGAGTCAGGTTATGTAATTCCAGCAAAGTTGTCACAGTCTTCACTCCAGTTAAATTATGTAATGTCAGCCATAATGGTCATGGTTTTCTTTCTATATCGAGTAAGGTGATGTAATTTCAGTGAAGGTGTTATTGTCTTCACTCCAGTTGAATAAAGTACTGCCAGCAAGATGGTTGTGGTTTAATATCTATATCGAGTACGGTGATGTATGTCCAGTGATGGTGTTGCAGTCTTTACTCCAGTTGAATAATATAATGCCAGCCAAGATGGTTGTGGTTTTCATTCTATATCGAGTTAGGGGATGTAATTTCGGTGAAGGTGTCGCAGTCTTCACTCTAGTATAATGATTTAATGCCAACCAAGATGGTCGTGGATTTCATTCTATATTGAGTCAGCTTATGTAATTTCAGAAAAGGCGTCACGGTCATCACTACAATTAAATTATGCAATGCCAGCCAAGATGGTCATGGTTTTCTTTCTATATCGAGTAAGGTGATGCATTTAGAGTGAAGGTGTTGTTTTCTTCATTCCAATTGAATTATGTAATGCTAGCCATAATGGTCGTGGTTTTAATTCATTATCGAGTTATGGGATGAAATTCCGGTGAAGGTGTTATGCTCGTTACTACGGTTGAATGATGTAATGCCATTCATGATAGTCGTTGTTTTCATTCTATATCGAGTTTGGGGATGTAATTTCGATGAAGGTGTCGCAGTCTGCACTCCAGTTGAATGAAGTAATGACAACCAAGATGGTTGTGGTTTTCATTCTATATCGAGTCAGGTTGTGTAATCCGGACAAAGGTATCATAGTCTTCACTCCAGTTGAAAGATGTAATGCCAACCAAGATGTTCGTGGTTTTCTTTCTATATTGAGTAAGGTGATGTAATTCTAGTGAAGGTGTTACTGTCTTCACTACATTTGAATAATGTAATGCCAGACCAAATGGTCGTAGTTTTAATTCTATATCGAGTTAGCTTTTGTAATTTTGGCAAAGGCGTCACGGTCTTCACTCCCATTGAATGATGCAAAGCCAGCTAAGATGGTCATGGTTTTCTTTCTATATCGTGTAAGGTGATGTAATTCTAGTGAAAGTGTTATTGTCTTCACTCCAATTGAATAATGTAATGCCAGCCATGATGGTCGTGCTTTTAATTTATTATCGAGTTAAGGGATGTATTTCCGGTGAAGGTGTTGCAGTCGTTACTCCAGTTGAGTGATGTAATTCCATCCATGATAGTCTTCGTTTTCATTTTATATCGAGTTTGGGGATGTAATTTCGTTGAAGGTGTCGCAGTCTTCACTCCAGTTGAAAGATGTAATGATAGCCAAGATGGTTGTGGTTTTCATTCTATATCGAATCAGGTTGTGTTATTCCGAAAGCGGTATCACAGTCTTCACTCCAGTTGAAAGATGTAATGTAGACCAAAATTTTCATGGTTTTCTTTCTATATAAAGTAAGGTGATGTAATTCTAGTGAAGGTGTTGCTATCTTCATTCCTGTTGAATAATGTAATGCTAGAAAAAATGGTCATAGTTTTCATTCTATATCGAGTTAGGGTATGTAATTCTGATGACAGGATTGCGGTCATCACTCAAGTTTAATGACGTATTTCTAGCCAAGATGGTCGTGGTTTCTGTTCTATATCAAGTCGGGCGGTGTAATTATGATAAATGTGTCACAGTTTTTACTCTAGTTGAATGATGTAATGGTAGCAAAAATGGTTGTGGTTTTCTTTTTATATCGACTCAGGTGTGGTATTTATTGTGAAGCTACTGCGGGCTATACTCTAGTTGAATGATGTAATGCAAGCCAAGATGGTCGTGGTTTCCTTTTTATATCGAGTTAAGGGATGTAATTCTGGCGAAGGTGTTGCTGTCATCACTCCAGTTGAATGATGTAATGTCATCCATGATGGATGTAGTTTTCATTCTATATCGAGTTAGGTTATGTAATTCCGGCAAGGTTGTCACAGTCTTCACTCAAGTTGAATGATGTAATGCCAGCCAAGATGGTCAAGGTTTTCTTTCTATATCGAGTAAAGTGATGTAATTCCAGTGAAGGTGTTGTCGTCTTCACTCAAGTTTAATAATGTAATGCCAGCCAAGATGGTTGTGCTTTAATTTCTATATCGAGTAAGGTGATGTAATTCTAGTGAAGGTGTTATTGTCTTCACTCCAATTGAATAATGTAATGCCATCCATAATGGTCTTTGGTTTTAATTCAATATCGAGTTAGGGGATGAAATTCCACGAAGGTGTTACGGTCGTCACTCCAGTTGAATGATGTAATGCAATCCATGATGGTTGTGGTTTTCATTCTCTATCGAGTTTGGGGATGTAATTCCGGCAAAGGTGTCGCAGACTTTACTCCAGTTGAATGATGTAATGACAGCCAAGATGGTTGTGGTTTTCATTCTATATCAAGTCAGGTTGTGTAATTCCGGCAAAGGTATCACAATCTTCACTCCAGTTGAAAGATGTAATGCAAACCAAGATTTTCGTGGTTTTCTTTCTATATAGAGTAAGGTGATGTAATTCTAGTGAAGGTGTTGCTGTCTTCACTCCAGTTGAATAATGTAATGCCAGACAAAATGGTCGTAGTTTTCATTCTATATCGAGTTAGGGTATGTAATTCTGATGACAGTATTGCGGTCATCACTCCAGTTTAATGAAGTATTTCCAGCTAAGATGGTTATGATTTCCATTCTATATCAAGTCGGGCGATGTATTTATGATAAAGGTGTCGCGGTTTTTACTCTAGTTGAATGATGTAATGGTAGAAAAAGGTTGTGGTTTTCTTTTTATATCGACTCAGGTGTGGTATTTATTGTGGAGCTACGGCGGTCTTCACCCTAGTTAAATGATGTAATGCAAGCCAATATGGTCGTGGTTTTCTTTTTATATCGAGTTAAGGGATGTAATTCTGGCGAAGGTGTTGCTGTCGTCACTCCAGTTGAATGAAGTAATGTCATCCATGATAGACGTGGTTTTCATTCTCTATCGATTTGGGGATGTAATTTCGGAGAAGGTGTCACAGTCTTTACTCCAGTTGAATGATGTAATGCCAGCCAAGATGGTAGTGTTTTCTATCTATATAGAGTAAGGTGATGTAATTCCAGAGAAGGTGTGATTGTCTTCACTCCAGTTGAATAATGTAATGCCAGCCAAGATGGTTGTGGTTTAATTTCTACATCGAGTAAGGTGATGTAATTCCAGTGAAGGTGTTGCTGTCTTCACTCTAGTTGAATAATATAATGCCAGGCAAGATGGTCGTGGTTTTCATTCTATATCGAGTTAGCTTTTGTAATTCTGGCGAAGATGTTGTTGTCGTCACTCCAGTTGAATGATTTAATGCCAACCAATATGGTCATGGTTTACTTTCTATATCGTGTAAGGTGATCTAATTCTAGTGAAGGTGTTATAGTCTTCACTCCAATTGAATAATGTAATTCCAACTATGATGGTCGTGGTTTTAATTTATTATCGAGTTAAGGGATGTAATTCCGGCGAAGGTGTTATGGTCATCACTCCAGTTGAGTAATGTAATGCCATCCATGATAGTCATCGTTTTCATTCTATATCGAGTTTGGGGAGTTTATTTCACTGAAGGTGTCGCAGTCTTCACACCAGTTGAATGATGTAATGACAGCCAAGATGGTTGTGGTTTTCATTCTATATCGAGTCAGGTTATGTAATTCCGGCAAAGGTATCATGGTCTTCACTCCAGTTGAATGATGTAATGCAAGCCAAGATGGTCACGGTTTTCTTTTTATATCGAGTTAAGGGATGTAATTCTGGCGAAGGTGTAGTGGTTGTCACTCCAATTGAATGATGTAATGCCATGCATGATGGACGTGGTTTTCATTCTATATCGAGTTAGGTTATGTAATTCCAGCAAAGTTGTCATAGTCTTCACTCAAGTTGAATGATGTAATGCCAGCCAAGATGGTAGTGGTTTTCTATCTATATCGAGTAACGTGATGTAATTCCAGAGAAGGTGTTGTTGTCTTCACTCCTGTTGAATAATGTAATGCCAGCCAAGATGGTTGTGGTTTAATTTCTACATCGAGTAAGGTGATGTAATTCCGGTGAAGGTGTTGCTGTCTTCACTCATGTTGAATAATATAATGTCAGCCAAGATGGTCGTGGTTTTCATTCTATATCGAGTTAGCTTTTGTAATTTCGGCAAAGCCGTCACGGTCTTCACTCTAATTGAATGATGCAAAGCCAGCCAAGATGGTCATGGTTTTCTTTCTAGATCATGTAAGGTGATGTAATTCTAGTGAATGTGTTATAGTCTTCACTCCAATTGAATAAGGTAATGCCAGCCATGATGGTCGTGGTTTTAATTTATTATCGAGTTAAGGGATGAAATTCCGTCGAAGGTGTTATGGTCATCACTCTAGTTGAGTGAAGTAATTCCATCCATAATAGCCATCATTTTCATTCTATATCGAGTTTGGGGAGTTAATTTCGGTGAAGGTGTCGCAGTCTTCACTCCCGGTTGAATGATGTAATGACAACCAAGATGGTTGTGGTTTTCATTCTATATCGAATCAGGTTGTGTAATTCCGACAAAGGTATCACAGTCTCCACTCCAGTTGAAAGATGTAATGCACATCAAGATTTTCGTGGTTTTCTTTCTATACAAAGTAAGGTGATGTAATTCTAGTGAAGGTGTTGCTGTCTTCACTCCTGTTGAATAATGTAATGCCACACAAAATGGTCGTAGTTTTCATTTTATATCGAGTTATGCTATGTAATTCTGATGACAGTATTGCGGTCATTACTCCAGTTTAATGACGTATTTCCAGCCAAGATGGTCGTGGTTTCCATTCTATATCAAGTCGGGCGATGTAATTACGATAAAGGTGTTGCATTTTTTACCCTAGTTGAAAGATGTAATGGTAGCAAAAATTGTTGTGGTTTTATTTTTATATCGACTCAGGTGTGGTATTTATTGTGAAGCTACTGTGGGCTATACTCTAGTTGAATGATGTAATACAGGCCAAGATAGTCGTAGTTTTCTTTTTATATCGAGTTAAGGGATGTAATTATGGCGAAGGTGTAGTGGTTGTCACTCCAATTGAATGATGTAATGCCATGCATGATGGACGTGGTTTTCATTCTATATCGAGTTAGGTTATGTAATTCCAGCAAAGTTGTCATAGTCTTCACTCAAGTTGAATGATGTAATGCCAGCCAAGATGGTAGTGGTTTTCTATCTATATCGAGTAACGTGATGTAATTCCAGAGAAGGTGTTGTTGTCTTCACTCCTGTTGAATAATGTAATGCCAGCCAAGATGGTTGTGGTTTAATTTCTACATCGAGTAAGGTGATGTAATTCCGGTGAAGGTGTTGCTGTCTTCACTCATGTTGAATAATATAATGTCAGCCAAGATGGTCGTGGTTTTCATTCTATATCGAGTTAGCTTTTGTAATTTCGGCAAAGCCGTCACGGTCTTCACTCTAATTGAATGATGCAAAGCCAGCCAAGATGGTCATGGTTTTCTTTCTAGATCATGTAAGGTGATGTAATTCTAGTGAATGTGTTATAGTCTTCACTCCAATTGAATAAGGTAATGCCAGCCATGATGGTCGTGGTTTTAATTTATTATCGAGTTAAGGGATGAAATTCCGTCGAAGGTGTTATGGTCATCACTCTAGTTGAGTGAAGTAATTCCATCCATAATAGCCATCATTTTCATTCTATATCGAGTTTGGGGAGTTAATTTCGGTGAAGGTGTCGCAGTCTTCACTCCAGTTGAATGATGTAATGACAACCAAGATGGTTGTGGTTTTCATTCTATATCGAATCAGGTTGTGTAATTCCGACAAAGGTATCACAGTCTCCACTCCAGTTGAAAGATGTAATGCACATCAAGATTTTCGTGGTTTTCTTTCTATACAAAGTAAGGTGATGTAATTCTAGTGAAGGTGTTGCTGTCTTCACTCCTGTTGAATAATGTAATGCCACACAAAATGGTCGTAGTTTTCATTTTATATCGAGTTATGCTATGTAATTCTGATGACAGTATTGCGGTCATTACTCCAGTTTAATGACGTATTTCCAGCCAAGATGGTCGTGGTTTCCATTCTATATCAAGTCGGGCGATGTAATTACGATAAAGGTGTTGCATTTTTTACCCTAGTTGAAAGATGTAATGGTAGCAAAAATTGTTGTGGTTTTATTTTTATATCGACTCAGGTGTGGTATTTATTGTGAAGCTACTGTGGGCTATACTCTAGTTGAATGATGTAATACAGGCCAAGATAGTCGTAGTTTTCTTTTTATATCGAGTTAAGGGATGTAATTATGGCGAAGGTGTTGCTGTCGTCACTCCAGTTGAATGATGTAATGTCATCCATGATGAATGTGGTTTTCATTCTATATTGAGTAAGGTGATGTAATTCTAGTGAAGGTGTTATTGTCTTCACTCCAATTGAATAATGTAATGCCAGCCATGATGGTCTTTGGTTTTAATTCCATATAGAGTTATGGGATGAAATTCCAGGAAGGTGTTACGGTCGTCACTCCAGTTGAATGATGTACTGCCATCCATGATGGTCGTGTTTTCATTCTCTATTGAGTTTGGGGATGTAATTCCGGCGAAGGTGTCGCAGTCTTTACTCCAGTTGAATAATGTAATGACAGCCAAGATGGTTGTAGTTTTCATTCTATATCGAGTCAGGTTATGTAATTATGGAAAATGTATCAGGATCTTCACCCCATTTGAATGATGTAATGCAAGCCAAGATGGTCGTGGTTTTATTTTTATATCGAGTTAAGGGATGTAATTCTGGCGAAGGTGTAGCGGTTGTCACTCCAATTGAATGATGTAATGCCATCCATGATGGTCGGGGTTTTCATTCTATATCGAGTAAGTTGATGTAATTCTAGTGAGGGTGTTATTGTCTTCACTCCAATTGAACCATTTAATGCCAGCCATGATGGTCTTTGGTTTTAATTCCATATCTTGTTAAGGGATGAAATTCCAGAAAGGTGTTTCGGTCGTCACTCCAGTTGAATGATGTAATTCCATCCATGATGGTCGTGGTTTTCATTCTCTATCGAGTTTGGGGATGTAATTCCGGCGAAGGTGTCGCAGTCTTTACTCCAGTTGAATGATGTAATGACAGCCAAGATGGTTGTTGTTTACATTTTATATCTAGTAAGGTTATGTAATTCCGGCAAAGGTATCACGATCTTCACTCCAGTTGAATGATGTAATGCAAACCAAGATTTTCGTGGTTTTCTTTCTATATAGAGTAAGGACATGTAATTCTAGTGAAGGTGTTGCTGTCTACACTCCAGTTGAATAATGTAATGCCAGACAAAATGGTAGTAGTTTTCATTCTATATCGAGTTAGGGTATGTAATTCTGATGACAGTATTGCGGTCATCACTCCAGTTTAATGAAGTATTTCCAGCCAAGATGGTTGTGGTTTCCATTCTATATCAAGTCGGGCGATTCATTTATGATAAAGGTGTCACAGTTTTTACTCTAGTTGAATGATGTAATGGTCGGGGTTTTCATTCTATATCGAGTAAGTTGATGTAATTCTAGTGAGGGTGTTATTGTCTTCACTCCAATTGAACCATTTAATGCCAGCCATGATGGTCTTTGGTTTTAATTCCATATCTTGTTAAGGGATGAAATTCCAGAAAGGTGTTTCGGTAGTCACTCCAGTTGAATGATGTAATGCCATCCATGATGGTCGTGGTTTTCATTCTCTATCGAGTTTGGGGATGTAATTTCGGTGAAGGTGTCGCAGTCTTCTCTCCAGTTGAATGATGTAATGACAACCAAGATGGTTGTTGTTTTCATTTTATATCGAGTCAGGTTATGTAATTCTGGCAAAGGTATCACGATCTTCACTCCAGTTGAATGATGTAATGCAAGCCAAGATGGTCGTGGTTTTCTTTTTATATCGACTTAAGGGATGTAATTCTGGCGAAGGTGTAGCGGTTGTAAATCCAATGGAATGATGTAATGCCATCCATGATGGATGTGGTTTTCATTATATATCAAATCAGGTTGTGTAATTCCAACAAAGGTATCACAGTCTTCACTCCAGTTGAAAGATGTAATGCAGACCAAGATTTTCGTGGTTTTCTTTCTATATAAAGTAAGGTGATGTATTTCTAGTGAAGGTGTTGCTGTCTTCACTCCAGTTGAATAATGTAATGCCAGACAAAATGGTCATAGTTTTCATTCTATATCGAGTTAGGGTATGTAATTCTGATGACAGTATTGCGGTCATCACTCCAGTTTAATGACGTATATCTAGCCAAGATGGTCGTGGTTTCCATTCTATATCAAGTCGGGCGATGTAATTAAGATAAAGGTTTCGCGGTTTTTACTCTAGTTGAATGATGTAATGGTAGCAAAAATGGTTGTGGTTTTCTTTTTATATCGACTCAGGTGTGGTATTTATTGTGAAGCTACTGCGGTCTTCACTCTAGTTGAGTGATGTAATGCAAGCCAAGATGGTCGTGGTTTTCTTTTTATATCGAGTTAAGGGATGTAATTTTGGCGAAGGTGTTGATGTCGTCACTCCAGTTGAATGATTTAATGCCAACCAATATGGTCGGGGTTTTCATTCTATATCGAGTAAGTTGATGTAATTCTAGTGAAGGTGTTATTGTCTTCACTCCAATTGAATAATGTAATGCCAGCCATGATGGTCTTTGGTTTTATTTCAATATCGAGTTAAGGGATGAAATTCCATGAAGGTGTTACGGTCGTCAGTCCAGTTGAATGATGTAATGCCATCCATAATAGTCATTGTTTTCATTCTATATCGAGTTTGTGGATGTAATTTCGGTGAAGGTGTCACAGTTTTCACTCCAATTGAATGATCTAATGACAGCCAAGATGGTTGTTGTTTTAATTTTATATCGAGTCAGGTTATGTAATTCTGGCAAAGGTATCACGATCTTCACGACAGTTGAATGACGTAATGCAAGACAAGATGGTCGTGGTTTTCTTTTTATATCGAGTTAAGGGATGTAATTCTGGCGAAGGTGTAGCGGTTGTCACTCCAATTGAATGATGTAATGCCATCCATGATGGACGTGGTTTTCATTCTATATCGAGTTAGGTTATGTAAATCCAGCAAAGTTTTCATAGTCTTCACTCAAGTTGAATGATGTAAAGCCAGCTAAGATGGTCGTGGTTTTCTTTCTATATCGAGTAAGGTGATGTAATTCCAGTGAAGGTGTTGTTGTCTTCACTCCAGTTGAATAATGTAATGTCAGCCAAGATGGTTGTGGTTTAATTTCTACATCGAGCAAGGTGATGTAATTCCAGTGAAGGTGTTGCTGTCTTCACTCTAGTTGAATAATATAATGCCAGCCAAGAAGGTCGTGGTTTTCATTCTATATCGAGTTAGCTTTTGTAATTCCTGCAAAGGCGTCATGGTCTTCACTCCAATTGAATGATGCAAAGCCAGCCAAGATGGTCATGGTTTTCTTTCTATATCGTTTAAGCTGATGTAATTCTAGTGAAGGTCTTATTGTCGTCACTTCAATTGAATAATGTAATGCCAGCCACGATGGTCGTGGTTTTAATTTATTATCGAGTTAAGGGATGTAATTCTGGCTAAGGTTTTACGGTCGTCACTCCAGTTGAGTGATGTAATGCCATCCATAATAGTCATTGTTTTCACTCTATATCGAGTTTGGGGATGTAATTTCGGTAAAGGTGTCGCACCCTTCACTCCAGTTGAATGATGTAATGACAGCCAAGATGGTTGTGGTTTTCATTCTATATCGAATCAGGTTGTGTAATTCCGACAAAGGTATCACAGTCGTCACTCCAGTTGAAAGATGTAATGCAAACCAAGATTTTCGTGGTTTTCTTTCTATATAGAGTAAGGTGAGGTAATTCTAGTGAAGGTGTTGCTGTCTTCACTCCATTGAATAATGTAATGCCAGACAAAATGGTCATAGTTTTCATTCTATATCGAGTTAGGGTATGTAATTCTGATGACAGTATTGCGGTCATCACTTCAGTTTAATGATGTATTTCCAGCCAAGATGGTTGTGGTTTCCATTCTATATCAAGTCGGGCGATTCATTTATGATAAAGGTGTCACGGTTTTTACTCTAGTTGAATGATGTAATGGTAGCAAAAAGGTTGTGGTTTTCTTTTTATATCGACTCAGGTGTGGTATTTATTGTGAAGCTACTGCGGTCTTCACTCTAGTTGAATGATGTAATGCTAGCCAAGATGGTCGTGGTTTTCTTTTTATATCGAGTTAAGGGATGTAATTCTGGCGAAGGTGTTGATGTCGTCACTCCAGTTGAATGATTTAATGCCAACCAATATGGTCGGGGTTTTCATTCTATATCGATTAAGGTGATGTAATTCTATTGAAGGTGTTACTGTCTTCACTCCAATTGAATAATGTAATGCCATCCATGATGGTCTTTGGTTTTAATTCAATATCGAGTTAAGGGATGAAATTCCAGGAAGGTGTTACGGTTGTCACTCCAGTTGAATGATGTAATGCCATCCATGATGGTCGTGGTTTTCATTCTCTATCAAGTTTGGGGATGTAATTCCGGTGAAGGTGTCACAGTCTTTACTCCAGTTGAATGATATAATGACAGCCAAGATGGTAGTTGTTTTCATTTTATATCGAGTCAGGTTATGTAATTCCGGCAAAGGTATTACGATCTTCACTCCAGTTGAATGATGTAATGCAAGCCAAGATGGTCGTGGTTTTCTTTTTATATCGAGTTAATGGATGTAATTCTGGCAAAGGTGTAGCGGTTGTCACTCCAATTGAATGATGTAATGCCATCCATGATGGACGTGGTTTTCATTCTATATCGAGTTCGGTTATGTAATTCCAGCAAAGTTGTCATAGTCTTCATTCAAGTTGAATGATGTAATGCCAGCCAAGATGGTCGTGGTTTTCTTTCTATTTCGAGAAAGGTGATGTAATTCCAGTGAAGGTGTTGTTGTCTTCACTCCAGTTGAATAATGTAATGTCAGCCAAGATGGTTGTGGTTTAATTTCTACATCGAGCAAGGTGATGTAATTCCAGTGAAGGTGTTGCTGTCTTCACTCTAGTTGAATAATATAATGCAAGCCAAGATGGTCGTGGTTTTCATTCTATATCGAGTTAGCTTTTGTCATTCCTGCAAAGGCGTCACGGTCTTCACTCCAATTGAATGATGGAAAGCCAGCCAAGATGGTCATGGTTTTCTTTCTATATCGTGTAAGCTGATGTAATTCTAGTGAAGGTCTTATTGTCTTCACTCCAATTGAATAATGTAAGGCCAGCCATTATGGTCGTGGTTTTAATTTATTATCGAGTTAAGGGATGTAATTCCGACGAAGGTGTTACGGTCGTCACTCCAGTTGAGTGATGTAATGCCATCCATAATAGTCATTGTTTTCATTCTATATCGAGTTTGGGGATGTAATTTCGGTGAAGGTTTCGCAGTGTTCACTACAATTGAATGATGTAATGACAGCCAAGATGGTTGTGGTTTTCATTCTATATCGAATCAGGTTGTGTATTTCCGACAAAGGTATCACAGTCTTCACTCCAGTTGAAAGATGTAATGCAAACCAAGATTTTCGAGGTATTCTTTCTATATAGAGTAAGGTGATGTAATTCTAGTGAATGTGTTGTTGTCTTCACCCCAGCTGAATAATGTAATGCAAGACAAAATGGTCATAGTTTTCATTCTATATCGAGTTATGGTATGTAATTCTGATGACAGTATTGCGGTCATCACTCCAGTTTAATGTTGTATTTCCAGCCAAGATGGTCGTGGTTTCCATTCTATATCAAGTCGAGCGATGTAATTACAGTAAAGGTGTCGCGGTTTTTACTCTTGTTGAATGATGTAATGGTAGCAAAAATGGTTGTCGTTTTCTTTTTATATCGACTCAGGTGTGGTATTTATTGTGAAGCTACTGCGGTCTTCACTCTAGTTGAATGATGTAATGCAAGCCAAGATGGTCGTGGTTTTCTATTTACATCGAGTTAAGGGCTGTAATTCTGGCGAAGGTGTGGATGTCGTCACTCCAGTTGAATGATTTAATGCCAACCAATATGGTCGGGGTTTTCATTCTTTATCGAGTAAGGTGATGTAATTCTAGTGAAGGTGTTATTGTCTTCACTCTAATTGAATAATGTAATGCCAGCGATGATGGTCTTTGGTTTTAATTCAATATCGAGTTAAGGGATGAAATTCCAGGAAGGTGTTAAGGTCGTCAGTCCAGTTGAATGATGTAATGCCATCCATGATGGTCGTGGTTTTCATTCTCTATCGAGTTTGGGGATGTAATTCCGGTGAAGGTGTCGCAGTGTTTACTCCAGTTGAATGATGTAATGACAGCCAAGATGGTTGTTGTTTTCACTTTATATCGAGTCGAGGTTATGTAATTCGGCAAAGGTATTACGAATTTCACTCCAGTTGAATGATGTAATGCAAGCCAAGATGGTCGTGGTTTTCTTTTTATATCGAGTTAAGGGATGTAATTCTGGCGAAGGTGTAGCGGTTGTCACTCCAATTGAATGATGTAATGCCATCCATGATGGACGTGGTTTTCATTCTATATCAAGTTAGGTTATGTAATTCCAGCAAAATTGTCATAGTCTTCACTCAAGTAGAATGATGTAATGCCAGCCAAGATGGTCGTGGTTTTCTTTCTATTTCGAGAAAGGTGATGTAATTCCAGTGAAGGTGTTGTTGTCTTCACTCCAGTTGAATAATGTAATGTCAGCCATGATGGTTGTGGTTTAATTTCTAAATCGAGCAAGGTGATGTAATTCCAGTGAAGGTGTTGCTGTCTTCACTCTAGTTGAATAATATAATGCAAGCCAAGATGGTCGTGGTTTTCTTTCTATATCGAGTTAGCTTTTGTCATTCCTGCAAAGGCGTCACAGTCTTCACTCCAATTGAATGATGCAAACCCAGCCAAGATGGTCATGGTTTTCTTTCTATATCGTGTAAGCTGATGTAATTCTAGTGAAGGTCTTATTTTCTTCACTCCAATTGAATAATGTAAGGCCAGCCATGATGGTCGTGGTTTTAATTTATTATCGAGTTACGGGATGTAATTCCGACGAAGGTGTTACGGTCGTCACTCCAGTTGAGTGATGTAATGCCATCCATAATAGTCATTGTTTTCATTCTATATCGAGTTTGGGGATGTAATTTCGGTGAAGGTTTCGCAGTCATCACTCCAGTTGAATGATGTAATGACAGCCAAGATGGTTGTGGTTTTCATTCTATATCGAATCAGGTTGTGTAATTCCGACAAAGGTATCACAGTCTTCACTCCAGTTGAAAGATGTAATGCAAACCAAGATTTTCGTGGTTTTCTTTCTATATAGAGTAAGGTGATGTAATTCTAGTGAATGTGTTGCTGTCTTCACTCCAGCTGAATAATGTAATGCAAGACAAAATGGTCATAGTTTTCATTCTATAT
This sequence comes from Anisodus tanguticus, assembly GCA_034509755.1. Taxonomy (NCBI): domain Eukaryota; kingdom Viridiplantae; phylum Streptophyta; class Magnoliopsida; order Solanales; family Solanaceae; genus Anisodus; species Anisodus tanguticus. The sequence continues at coordinate 19,071,620 of CM067546.1, read as the reverse complement.
CGAGTTATGGTATGTAATTCGATGACGATATTGCGGTCATCACTCCGGTTTAATGTTGTATTTCCAGCCAAGATGGTCGTGGTTTCCATTCTATATCAAGTCGGGCGATGTAATTACAATAAAGGTGTCGCGGTTTTTACTCTAGTTGAATGATGTAATGGTAGCAAAAATGGTTGTGGTTTTCTTTTTATATCGACTCGGGTGTGGTATTTATTGTGAAGCTACTTGCGGTCTTCACTCTAGTTGAATGATGTAATGCAAGCCAAGATGGTCGTGGTTTTCTTTTTATATCGAGTTAAGGGCTGTAATTACGGCGAAGGTGTTGATGTCGTCACTCCAGTTGAATGATTTAATGCCAACCAATATGGTCGGGGTTTTCATTCTTTATCGAGTAAGGTGATGTAATTCTAGTGAAGGTGTTATTGTCTTCACTCCAATTGAATAATGTAATGCCAGCCATGATGGTCTTTGGTTTTAATTCAAGATCGAGTTAAGGGATGAAATTCCAGGAAGGTGTTAAGGTCGTCAGTCCAGTTGAATGATGTAATGCCATCCATGATGGTCGTGGTTTTCATTCTCTATCGAGTTTGGGGATGTAATTCCGGTGAAGGTGTCGCAGTGTTTACTCCAGTGGAATGATGTAATGACAGCCAAGATGGTTGTTGTTTTCACTTTATATCGAGTCAGGTTATGTAATTCCGGCAAAGGTATTACGAATTTCACTCCGAGTTGAATGATGTAATGCAAGCCAAGATGGTCGTGGTTTTCTTTTTATATCGATTTAAGGGATGTAATTCTGGCGAAGGTGTAGCGGTTGTCACTCCAATTGAATGATGTAATGCCATCCATGATGGACGTGGTTTTCATTCTATATCAAGTTAGGTTATGTAATTCCAGCAAAGTTGTCATAGTCTTCACTCAAGTAGAATGATGTAATGCCAGCCAAGATGGTCGTGGTTTTCTTTCTATTTCGAGAAAGGTGATGTAATTCCAGTGAAGGTGTTGTTGTCTTCACTCCAGTTGAATAATGTAATGTCAGCCAAGATGGTTGTGGTTTAATTTCTACATCGAGCAAGGTGATGTAATTCCATAGAAGGTGTTGCTGTCTTCACTCAAGTTGAATAATATAATGCAAGCCAAGATGGTCGTGGTTTTCATTCTATATCGAGTTAGCTTTTGTAATTCCTGCGAAGGCTTCACTGTCTTCACTCCAATTGAATGATGCAAACCCAGCCAAGATGGTCATGGTTTTCTTTCTATATCGTGTAAGCTGATGTAATTCTAGTGAAGGTCTTATTTTCTTTACTCCAATTGAATAATGTAAGGCCAGCCATGATGGTCGTGGTTTTAATTTATTATGGAGTTAAGGGATGTAATTCCGACGAAGGTGTTACGGTCGTCACTCCAGTTGAGTGATGTAATGCCATCCATAATAGTCATTGTTTTCATTCTATATCGAGTTTGGGGATGTAATTTCGGTGAAGGTTTCGCAGTCATCACTCCAGTTGAATGATGTAATGACAGCCAAGATGGTTGTGGTTTTCATTCTATATCGAATCAGGTTGTGTAATTCCGACAAAGGTATCACAGTCTTCACTCCAGTTGAAAGATGTAATGCAAACCAAGATTTTCGTGGTTTTCTTTCTATATAGAGTAAGGTGATGTAATTCTAGTGAATGTGTTGCTGTCTTCACTCCAGCTGAATAATGTAATGCAAGACAAAATGGTCATAGTTTTCATTCTATATCGAGTTATGGTATGTAATTCTGATGACAGTATTGCGGTCATCACTCCAGTTTAATGCTGTATTTCCAGCCAAGATGGTCGTGGTTTCCATTCTATATCAAGTCGGGCGATGTAATTACAATAAAGGTGTCGCGGTTTTTACTCTAGTTGAATGATGTAATGGTAGCAAAAATGGTTGTGGTTTTCTTTTTATATCGACTCAGGTGTGGTATTTATTGTGAAGCTACTGCGGTCTTCACTCTAGTTGAATGATGTAATGCAAGCCAAGATGGTCATGGTTTTCTTTTTATATCGAGTTAAGGGCTGTAATTCTGGCGAAGGTGTTGATGTCGTCACTCCAGTTGAATGATTTAATGCCAACCAATATGGTCGGGGTTTTCATTCTTTATCGAGTAAGGTGATGTAATTCTAGTGAAGGTGTTATTGTCTTCACTCCAATTGAATAATGTAATGCCAGCCATGATGGTCTTTGGTTTTAATTCAAGATCGAGTTAAGGGATGAAATTCCAGGAAGGTGTTAAGGTCGTCAGTCCAGTTGAATGATGTAATGCCATCCATGATGGTCGTGGTTTTCATTCTCTATCGAGTTTGGGGATGTAATTCCGGTGAAGGTGTCGCAGTGTTTACTCCAGTGGAATGATGTAATGACAGCCAAGATGGTTGTTGTTTTCACTTTATATCGAGTCAGGTTATGTAATTCGGCAAAGGTATTACGAATTTCACTCCAGTTGAATGATGTAATGCAAGCCAAGATGGTCGTGGTTTTCTTTTTATATCGAGTTAAGGGATGTAATTCTGGCGAAGGTGTAGCGGTTTTCACTCCAATTGAATGATGTAATGCCATCCATGATGGACGTGGTTTTCATTCTATATCAAGTTAGGTTATGTAATTCCAGCAAAGTTGTCATAGTCTTCACTCAAGTAGAATGATGTAATGCCAGCCAAGATGGTCGTGGTTTTCTTTCTATTTCGAGAAAGGTGATGTAATTCCGGTGAAGGTGTTGTTGTCTTCACTCCGGTTGAATAATGTAATGTCACCAAGATGGTTGTGGTTTAATTTCTACATCGAGCAAGGTGATGTAATTCCATAGAAGGTGTTCTTTGTCTTCACTCAAGTTGAATAATATAATGCAAGCCAAGATGGTCGTGGTTTTCATTCTATATCGAGTTAGCTTTTGTAATTCCTGCGAAGGCTTCACTGTCTTCACTCCAATTGAATGATGCAAACCCAGCCAAGATGGTCATGGTTTTCTTTCTATATCGTGTAAGCTGATGTAATTCTAGTGAAGGTCTTATTTTCTTCACTCCAATTGAATAATGTAAGGCCAGCCATGATGGTCGTGGTTTTAATTTATTATGGAGTTAAGGGATGTAATTCCGACGAAGGTGTTACGGTCGTCACTCCAGTTGAGTGATGTAATGCCATCCATAATAGTCATTGTTTTCATTCTATATCGAGTTTGGGGATGTAATTTCGGTGAAGGTTTCGCAGTCATCACTCCAGTTGAATGATGTAATGACAGCCAAGATGGTTGTGGTTTTCATTCTATATCGAATCAGGTTGTGTAATTCCGACAAAGGTATCACAGTCTTCACTCCAGTTGAAAGATGTAATGCAAACCAAGATTTTCGTGGTTTTCTTTCTATATAGAGTAAGGTGATGTAATTCTAGTGAATGTGTTGCTGTCTTCACTCCAGCTGAATAATGTAATGCAAGACAAAATGGTCATAGTTTTCATTCTATATCGAGTTATGGTATGTAATTCTGATGACAGTATTGCGGTCATCACTCCGGTTTAATCTTTGTATTTCCAGCCAAGATGGTCGTGGTTTCCATTCTATATCAAGTCGGGCGATGTAATTACAATAAAGGTGTCGCGGTTTTTACTCTAGTTGAATGATGTAATGGTAGCAAAAATGGTTGTGGTTTTCTTTTTATATCGACTCAGGTGTGGTATTTATTGTGAAGCTACTGCGGTCTTCACTCTAGTTGAATGATGTAATGCAAGCCAAGATGGTCGTGGTTTTCTTTTTATATCGAGTTAAGGGCTGTAATTCTGGCGAAGGTGTTGATGTCGTCACTCCAGTTGAATGATTTAATGCCAACCAATATGGTCGGGGTTTTCATTCTTTATCGAGTAAGGTGATGTAATTCTAGTGAAGGTGTTATTGTCTTCACTCCAATTGAATAATGTAATGCCAGCCATGATGGTCTTTGGTTTTAATTCAAGATCGAGTTAAGGGATGAAATTCCAGGAAGGTGTTAAGGTCGTCAGTCCAGTTGAATGATGTAATGCCATCCATGATGGTCGTGGTTTTCATTCTCTATCGAGTTTGGGGATGTAATTCCGGTGAAGGTGTCGCGGTGTTTACTCCGGTGGAATGATGTAATGACGCCAAGATGGTTGTTGTTTTCACTTTATATCGAGTCGAGTTATGTAATTCGGCAAAGGTATTACGAATTTCACTCCAGTTGAATGATGTAATGCAAGCCAAGATGGTCGTGGTTTTCTTTTTATATCGAGTTAAGGGATGTAATTCTGGCGAAGGTGTAGCGGTTTTCACTCCAATTGAATGATGTAATGCCATCCATGATGGACGTGGTTTTCATTCTATATCAAGTTAGGTTATGTAATTCCAGCAAAGTTGTCATAGTCTTCACTCAAGTAGAATGATGTAATGCCAGCCAAGATGGTCGTGGTTTTCTTTCTATTTCGAGAAAGGTGATGTAATTCCAGTGAAGGTGTTGTTGTCTTCACTCCAGTTGAATAATGTAATGTCAGCCAAGATGGTTGTGGTTTAATTTCTACATCGAGCAAGGTGATGTAATTCCATAGAAGGTGTTGCTGTCTTCACTCAAGTTGAATAATATAATGCAAGCCAAGATGGTCGTGGTTTTCATTCTATATCGAGTTAGCTTTTGTAATTCCTGCGAAGGCTTCACTGTCTTCACTCCAATTGAATGATGCAAACCCAGCCAAGATGGTCATGGTTTTCTTTCTATATCGTGTAAGCTGATGTAATTCTAGTGAAGGTCTTATTTTCTTCACTCCAATTGAATAATGTAAGGCCACCATGATGGTCGTGGTTTTAATTTATTATGGAGTTAAGGGATGTAATTCCGACGAAGGTGTTACGGTCGTCACTCCAGTTGAGTGATGTAATGCCATCCATAATAGTCATTGTTTTCATTCTATATCGAGTTTGGGGATGTAATTTCGGTGAAGGTTTCGCAGTCATCACTCCGGTTGAATGATGTAATGACCAAGATGGTTGTGGTTTTCATTCTATATCGAATCGGGTTGTGTAATTCCGACAAAGGTATCACGGTCTTCACTCCGGTTGAAAGATGTAATGCAAACCAAGATTTTCGTGGTTTTCTTTCTATATAGAGTAAGGTGATGTAATTCTAGTGAATGTGTTCTTGTCTTCACTCCGAATTTGAATAATGTAATGCAAGACAAAATGGTCATAGTTTTCATTCTATATCGAGTTATGGTATGTAATTCGATGACGTATTGCGGTCATCACTCCGGTTTAATCTTTGTATTTCCGGCCAAGATGGTCGTGGTTTCCATTCTATATCAAGTCGGGCGATGTAATTACAATAAAGGTGTCGCGGTTTTTACTCTAGTTGAATGATGTAATGGTAGCAAAAATGGTTGTGGTTTTCTTTTTATATCGACTCAGGTGTGGTATTTATTGTGAAGCTACTTTGCGGTCTTCACTCTAGTTGAATGATGTAATGCAAGCCAAGATGGTCGTGGTTTTCTTTTTATATCGAGTTAAGGGCTGTAATTCTGGCGAAGGTGTTGATGTCGTCACTCCAGTTGAATGATTTAATGCCAACCAATATGGTCGGGGTTTTCATTCTTTATCGAGTAAGGTGATGTAATTCTAGTGAAGGTGTTATTGTCTTCACTCCAATTGAATAATGTAATGCCAGCCATGATGGTCTTTGGTTTTAATTCAAGATCGAGTTAAGGGATGAAATTCCAGGAAGGTGTTAAGGTCGTCAGTCCAGTTGAATGATGTAATGCCATCCATGATGGTCGTGGTTTTCATTCTCTATCGAGTTTGGGGATGTAATTCCGGTGAAGGTGTCGCAGTGTTTACTCCGGTGGAATGATGTAATGACGACCAAGATGGTTGTTGTTTTCACTTTATATCGAGTCGAGTTATGTAATTCCGGCAAAGGTATTACGAATTTCACTCCAGTTGAATGATGTAATGCAAGCCAAGATGGTCGTGGTTTTCTTTTTATATCGAGTTAAGGGATGTAATTCTGGCGAAGGTGTAGCGGTTGTCACTCCAATTGAATGATGTAATGCCATCCATGATGGACGTGGTTTTCATTCTATATCAAGTTAGGTTATGTAATTCCAGCAAAGTTGTCATAGTCTTCACTCAAGTAGAATGATGTAATGCCAGCCAAGATGGTCGTGGTTTTCTTTCTATTTCGAGAAAGGTGATGTAATTCCAGTGAAGGTGTTGTTGTCTTCACTCCAGTTGAATAATGTAATGTCAGCCAATATGGTTGTGGTTTAATTTCTACATCGAGCAAGGTGATGTAATTCCATAGAAGGTGTTGCTGTCTTCACTCAAGTTGAATAATATAATGCAAGCCAAGATGGTCGTGGTTTTCATTCTATATCGAGTTAGCTTTTGTAATTCCTGCGAAGGCTTCACTGTCTTCACTCCAATTGAATGATGCAAACCCAGCCAAGATGGTCATGGTTTTCTTTCTATATCGTGTAAGCTGATGTAATTCTAGTGAAGGTCTTATTTTCTTCACTCCAATTGAATAATGTAAGGCCAGCCATGATGGTCGTGGTTTTAATTTATTATGGAGTTAAGGGATGTAATTCCGACGAAGGTGTTACGGTCGTCACTCCAGTTGAGTGATGTAATGCCATCCATAATAGTCATTGTTTTCATTCTATATCGAGTTTGGAGATGTAATTTCGGTGAAGGTTTCGCAGTCTTCACTCCAGTTGAATGATGTAATGACAGCCAAGATGGTTGTGGTTTTCATTCTATATCGAATCAGGTTGTGTAATTCCGACAAAGGTATCACAGTCTTCACTCCAGTTGAAAGAGGTAATGCAAACTAAGATTTTCGTGGTTTTCTTTCTATATAGAGTAAGGTGATGTAATTCTATTGAATGTGTTGCTATCTTCACTCCAGCTGAATAATGTAATGCAAGACAAAATGGTCATAGTTTTCATTCTATATCTAGTTATGGTATGTAATTCTGATGACAGTATTGCGGTCATCACTCCAGTTTAATGTTGTATTTCCAGCCAAGATGGTCGTGGTTTCCATTCTATATCAAGTCAGGCGATGTAATTACAATAAAGGTGTCGTGGTTTTTACTCTAGTTGAATGATGTAATGGTAGCAAAAATGGTTGTGGTTTTCTTTTTATATCGACTCAGGTGTGGTATTTATTGTGAAGCTACTGCGGTCTTCACTCTAGTTGAATGATGTAATGCAAGCCAAGATGGTCGTGGTTTTCTTTTTATATCGAGTTAAGGGCTGTAATTCTGGCGAAGGTGTTGATGTCGTCACTCCAGTTGAATGATTTAATGCCAACCAATATGGTCGGGGTTTTCATTCTTTATCGAGTAAGGTGATGTAATTCTAGTGAAGGTGTTATTGTCTTCACTCCAATTGAATAATGTAATGCCAGCCATGATGGTCTTTGGTTTTAATTCAATATCGAGTTACGGGATGAAATTCCAGGAAGGTGTTAAGGTCGTCAGTCCAGTTGAATGATGTAATGCCATCCATGATGGTCGTGGTTTTCATTCTCTATCGAGTTTGGGGATGTAATTCCGGTGAAGGTGTCGCAGTGTTTACTCCAGTTGAATGATGTAATGACAGCCAAGATGGTTGTTGTTTTCACTTTATATCGAGTCAGGTTATGTAATTCCGGCAAAGGTATTACGAATTTCACTCCGATTGAATGATGTAATGCAAGCCAAGATGGTCGTGGTTTTCTTTTTATATCGAGTTAAGGGATGTAATTCTGGCGAAGGTGTAGCGGTTGTCACTCCAATTGAATGATGTAATGCCATCCATGATGGACGTGGTTTTCATTCTATATCAAGTTAGGTTATGTAATTCCAGCAAAGTTGTCATAGTCTTCACTCAAGTAGAATGATGTAATGCCAGCCAAGATGGTCGTGGTTTTCTTTCTATTTCGAGAAAGGTGATGTAATTCCAGTGAAGGTATTGTTTTCTTCACTCCAGTTGAATAATGTAATGTCAGCCAAGATGGTTGTGGTTTAATTTCTACATCGAGCAAGGTGATGTAATTCCAGTGAAGGTGTTGTTGTCTTCACTCTAGTTGAATAACATAATGCAAGCCAAGATGGTCGTGGTTTTCATTCTATATCGAGTTAGCTTTTGTAATTCCTGCGAAGGCGTCACTGTCTTCACTCCAATTGAATGATGCAAACCCAGCCAAGATAGTCATGGTATTCTTTCTATATCGTGTAAGCTGATGTAATTCTAGTGAAGGTCTTATTATCTTCACTCCAATGGAATAATGTAATACCAGCCATGATGGTTGTGGTTTTTATTTATTATCGAGTTAAGGGATGTAATTCCGGTGAAGGTGTTACAGTCGTCACTCCAGTTAAGTGATGTAATGCCATCCATAATAGTCATTGTTTTCATTCTATATCGAGTTTGAGGGTTTAATTTCGATGAAGGTGTCGCAGTCTTCTCTCCAGTTGAATGATGTAATGACAGCCAAGATGGTTGTGGTTTTCATTCTATATCGAATCAGGTCGTGTAATTCCGACAAAGGTATCACAGTCTTTACTCCAGTTGAAAGATGTAATGCAAACTAAGATTTTCGTGGTTTTCTTTCTATATAGAGTAAGGTGATGTAATTCTAGTGAATGTGTTGCTGTCTTCACTCCAGCTGAATAATGTAATGCAAGACAAAATGGTCATAGTTTTCATTCTATATCGAGTTATGGTATGTAATTCTGATGACAGTATTGCGGTCATCACTCCAGTTTAATGCTGTATTTCCAGCCAAGATGGTCGTGGTTTCCATTCTATATCAAGTAGGGCGATGTAATTACAATAAAGGTGTCGCGGTTTTTACTCTAGTTGAATGATGTAATGGTAGCAAAAATGGTTGTGGTTTTCTTTTTATATCGACTCAGGTGTGGTATTTATTGTGAAGCTACTGCCGTCTTCACTCTAGTTGAATGATGTAATACAAGCCAAGATGGTCGTGGTTTTCTTTTTATATCGAGTTAAGGGCTGTAATTCTGGCGAAGGTGTTGATGTCGTCACTCCAGCTAAATGATTTAATGCCAACCAATATGGTCGGGGTTTTCATTCTTTATTGAATAAGGTGATGTAATTCTAGTGAAGGTGTTATTGTCTTCACTCCAATTGAATAATGTAATGCCAGCCATGATGGTCTTTGGTTTTAATTCAATATGGAGTTAAGGGATGAAATTCCAGGAAGGTGTTAAGGTCGTCAGTCCAGTTGAATGATGTAATGCCATCCATGATGGTCGTGGTTTTCATTCTCTATCGAGTTTGGGGATGTAATTCCGGTGAAGGTGTCGCAGTGTTTACTCCGGTTGAATGATGTAATGAAAGCCAAGATGGTTGTTGTTTTCACTTTATATCGAGTCGAGGTTATGTAATTCGGCAAAGGTATTACGAATTTCACTCCAGTTGAATGATGTAATGCAAGCCAAGATGGTCGTGGTTTTCTTTTTATATCGGGTTAAGGGATGTAATTCTGGCGAAGGTGTAGCGGTTGTCACTCCAATTGAATGATGTAATGCCATCCATGATGGACGTGGTTTTCATTCTATATCAAGTTAGGTTATGTAATTCCAGCAAAGTTGTCATAGTCTTCACTCAAGTAGAATGATGTAATGCCAGCCAAGATGGTCGTGGTTTTCTTTCTATTTCGAGAAAGGTGATGTAATTCCAGTGAAGGTGTTGTTGTCTTCACTCCAGTTGAATAATGTAATGTCAGCCAAGATGGTTGTGGTTTAATTTCTACATCGAGCAAGGTGATGTAATTCCATAGAAGGTGTTGCTGTCTTCACTCAAGTTGAATAATATAATGCAAGCCAAGATGGTCGTGGTTTTCATTCTATATCGAGTTAGCTTTTGTAATTCCTGCGAAGGCTTCACTGTCTTCACTCCAATTGAATGATGCAAACCCATCCAAGATGGTCATGGTTTTCTTTCTATATCGTGTAAGCTGATGTAATTCTAGTGAAGGTCTTATTTTCTTCACTCCAATTGAATAATGTAAGGCCAGCCATGATGGTCGTGGTTTTAATTTATTATGGAGTTAAGGGATGTAATTCCGACGAAGGTGTTACGGTCGTCACTCCAGTTGAGTGATGTAATGCCATCCATAATAGTCATTGTTTTCATTCTATATCGAGTTTGGGGATGTAATTTCGGTGAAGGTTTCGCAGTCTTCACTCCAGTTGAATGATGTAATGACAGCCAAGATGGTTGTGGTTTTCATTCTATATCGAATCAGGTTGTGTAATTCCGACAAAGGTATCACAGTCTTCACTCCAGTTGAAAGAGGTAATGCAAACTAAGATTTTCGTGGTTTTCTTTCTATATAGAGTAAGGTGATGTAATTCTAGTGAATGTGTTGCTATCTTCACTCCAGCTGAATAATGTAATGCAAGACAAAATGGTCATAGTTTTCATTCTATATCTAGTTATGGTATGTAATTCTGATGACAGTATTGCGGTCATCACTCCAGTTTAATCTTTGTATTTCCAGCCAAGATGGTCGTGGTTTCCATTCTATATCAAGTCAGGCGATGTAATTACAATAAAGGTGTCGTGGTTTTTACTCTAGTTGAATGATGTAATGGTAGCAAAAATGGTTGTGGTTTTCTTTTTATATCGACTCAGGTGTGGTATTTATTGTGAAGCTACTGCGGTCTTCACTCTAGTTGAATGATGTAATGCAAGCCAAGATGGTCGTGGTTTTCTTTTTATATCGAGTTAAGGGCTGTAATTCTGGCGAAGGTGTTGATGTCGTCACTCCAGTTGAATGATTTAATGCCAACCAATATGGTCGGGGTTTTCATTCTTTATTGAGTAAGGTGATGTAATTCTAGTGAAGGTGTTATTGTCTTCACTCCAATTGAATAATGTAATGCCAGCCATGATGATCTTTGGTTTTAATTCAATATCGAGTTACGGGATGAAATTCCAGGAAGGTGTTAAGGTCGTCAGTCCAGTTGAATGATGTAATGCCATCCATGATGGTCGTGGTTTTCATTCTCTATCGAGTTTGGGGATGTAATTCCGGTGAAGGTGTCGCAGTGTTTACTCCAGTGGAATGATGTAATGACAGCCAAGATGGTTGTTGTTTTCACTTTATATCGAGTCAGGTTATGTAATTCCGGCAAAGGTATTACGAATTTCACTCCAGTTGAATGATGTAATGCAAGACAAGATGGTCGTGGTTTTCTTTTTATATCGAGTTAAGGGATGTAATTCTGGCGAAGGTGTAGCGGTTGTCACTCCAATTGAATGATGTAATGCCATCCATGATGGACGTGGTTTTCATTCTATATCAAGTTAGGTTATGTAATTCCAGCAAAGTTGTCATAGTCTTCACTCAAGTAGAATGATGTAATGCCAGCCAAGATGGTCGTGGTTTTCTTTCTATTTCGAGAAAGGTGATGTAATTCCAGTGAAGGTATTGTTTTCTTCACTCCAGTTGAATAATGTAATGTCAGCCAAGATGGTTGTGGTTTAATTTCTACATCGAGCAAGGTGATGTAATTCCAGTGAAGGTGTTGCTGTCTTCACTCTAGTTGAATAACATAATGCAAGCCAAGATGGTCGTGGTTTTCATTCTATATCGAGTTAGCTTTTGTAATTCCTGCGAAGGCGTCACTGTCTTCACCCCAATTGAATGATGCAAACCCAGCCAAGATAGTCATGGTATTCTTTCTATATCGTGTAAGCTGATGTAATTCTAGTGAAGGTCTTATTATCTTCACTCCAATGGAATAATGTAATACCAGCCATGATGGTTGTGGTTTTTATTTATTATCGAGTTAAGGGATGTAATTCCGGTGAAGGTGTTACAGTCGTCACTCCAGTTAAGTGATGTAATGCCATCCATAATAGTCATTGTTTTCATTCTATATCGAGTTTGAGGGTTTAATTTCGATGAAGGTGTCGCAGTCTTCACTCCAGTTGAATGATGTAATGACAGCCAAGATGGTTGTGGTTTTCATTCTATATCGAATCAGGTCGTGTAATTCCGACAAAGGTATCACAGTCTTTAGTCCAGTTGAAAGATGTAATGCAAACTAAGATTTTCGTGGTTTTCTTTCTATATAGAGTAAGGTGATGTAATTCTAGTGAATGTGTTCTTTGTCTTCACTCGGTTTGAATAATGTAATGCAAGACAAAATGGTCATAGTTTTCATTCTATATCGAGTTATGGTATGTAATTCGATGACGATATTGCGGTCATCACTCCGGTTTAATGCTTTGTATTTCCGGCCAAGATGGTCGTGGTTTCCATTCTATATCAAGTAGGGCGATGTAATTACAATAAAGGTGTCGCGGTTTTTACTCTAGTTGAATGATGTAATGGTAGCAAAAATGGTTGTGGTTTTCTTTTTATATCGACTCAGGTGTGGTATTTATTGTGAAGCTACTGCGGTCTTCACTCTAGTTGAATGATGTAATACAAGCCAAGATGGTCGTGGTTTTCTTTTTATATCGAGTTAAGGGCTGTAATTCTGGCGAAGGTGTTGATGTCGTCACTCCAGCTAAATGATTTAATGCCAACCAATATGGTCGGGGTTTTCATTCTTTATTGAATAAGGTGATGTAATTCTAGTGAAGGTGTTATTGTCTTCACTCCAATTGAATAATGTAATGCCAGCCATGATGGTCTTTGGTTTTAATTCAATATGGAGTTAAGGGATGAAATTCCAGGAAGGTGTTAAGGTCGTCAGTCCAGTTGAATGATGTAATGCCATCCATGATGGTCGTGGTTTTCATTCTCTATCGAGTTTGGGGATGTAATTCCGGTGAAGGTGTCGCAGTGTTTACTCCAGTTGAATGATGTAATGAAAGCCAAGATGGTTGTTATTTTCACTTTATATCGAGTCAGGTTATGTAATTCCGGCAAAGGTATTACGAATTTCACTCCAGTTGAATGATGTAATGCAAGCCAAGATAGTCGTGGTTTTCTTTTTATATCGGGTTAAGGGATGTAATTCTGGCGAAGGTGTAGCGGTTGTCACTCCAATTGAATGATGTAATGCCATCCATGATGGACGTGGTTTTCATTCTATATCAAGTTAGGTTATGTAATTCCAACAAAGTTGTCATAGTCTTCACTCAAGTAGAATGATGTAATGCCAGCCAAGATGGTCGTGGTTTTCTTTCTATTTCGAGAAAGGTGATGTAATTCCAGTGAAGGTGTTGTTGTCTTCACTCCAGTTGAATAATGTAATGTCAGCCAAGATGGTTGTGGTTTAATTTCTACATCGAGCAAGGTGATGTAATTCCAGTGAAGGTGTTGCTGTCTTCACTCTAGTTGAATAACATAATGCAAGCCAAGATGGTCGTGGTTTTCATTCTATATCGAGTTAGCTTTTGTAATTCCTGCGAAGGCGTCACTGTCTTCACTCCAATTGAATGATGCAAACCCAGCCAAGATAGTCATGGTATTCTTTCTATTTCATGTAAGCTAATGTAATTCTAGTGAAGGTCTTATTATCTTCACTCCAATGGAATAATGTAATACCAGCCATGATGGTCGTGGTTTTTATTTATTATCGAGTTAAGGGATGTAATTCCGGTGAAGGTGTTACAGTCGTCACTCCAGTTAAGTGATGTAATGCCATCCATAATAGTCATTGTTTTCATTCTATATCGAGTTTGAGGGTTTAATTTCGATGAAGGTGTCGCAGTCTTCACTCCAGTTGAATGATGTAATGACAGCCAAGATAGTTGTGGTTTTCATTCTATATCGAATCAGGTTGTGTAATTCCGACAAAGGTATCACAGTCTTCACTCCAGTTGAAAGATGTAATGCAAACCAAGATTTTCGTGGTTTTCTTTCTATATAGAGTAAGGTGATGTAATTCTAGTGAATGTGTTGCTGTCTTCACTCCAGCTGAATAATGTAATGCAAGACAAAATGGTCATAGTTTTCATTCTATATCGAGTTATGGTATGTAATTCTGATGACAGTATTGCGGTCATCACTCCGGTTTAATCTTTGTATTTCCAGCCAAGATGGTCGTGGTTTCCATTCTATATCAAGTCGGGCGATGTAATTACAATAAAGGTGTCGTGGTTTTTACTCTAGTTGAATGATGTAATGGTAGCAAAAATGGTTGTGGTTTTCTTTTTATATCGACTCAGGTGTGGTATTTATTGTGAAGCTACTGCGGTCTTCACTCTAGTTGAATGATCTAATGCAAGCCAAGATGGTCGTGGTTTTCTTTTTATATCGAGTTAAGGGCTGTAATTCTGGCGAAGGTGTTGATGTCGTCACTCCAGTTGAATGATTTAATGCCAACCAATATGGTCGGGGTTTTCATTCTTTATTGAGTAAGGTGATGTAATTCTAGTGAAGTTGTTATTGTCTTCACTCCAATTGAATAATGTAATGCCAGCCATGATGGTCTTTGGTTTTAATTCAATATCGAGTTAAGGGATGAAATTCCAGGAAGGTGTTAAGGTCGTCAGTCCAGTTGAATGATGTAATGCCATCCATGATGGTCGTGGTTTTCATTCTCTATCGAGTTTGGGGATGTAATTCCGGTGAAGGTGTCGCAGTGTTTACTCCAGTTGAATGATGTAATGACAGCCAAGATGGTTGTTGTTTTCACTTTATATCGAGTCGGGTTATGTAATTCGGCAAAGGTATTACGAATTTCACTCCGATTGAATGATGTAATGCAAGCCAAGATGGTCGTGGTTTTCTTTTTATATCGAGTTAAGGGATGTAATTCTGGCGAAGGTGTAGCGGTTGTCACTCCAATTGAATGATGTAATGCCATCAATGATGGACGTGGTTTTCATTCTATATCAAGTTAGGTTATGTAATTCCAGCAAAGTTGTCATAGTCTTCACTCAAGTAGAATGATGTAATGCCAGCCAAGATGGTCGTGGTTTTCTTTCTATTTCGAGAAAGGTGATGTAATTCCAGTGAAGGTGTTGTTGTCTTCACTCCAGTTGAATAATGTAATGTCAGCAAAGATGGTTGTGGTTTAATTTCTACATCGAGCAAGGTGATGTAATTCCAGTGAAGGTGTTGCTGTCTTCACTCTAGTTGAATAACATAATGCAAGCCAAGATGGTCGTGGTTTTCATTCTATATCGAGTTAGCTTTTGTAATTCCTGCGAAGGCGTCACTGTCTTCACTCCAATTGAATGATGCAAACCCAGCCAAGATAGTCATGGTATTCTTTCTATATCGTGTAAGCTGATGTAATTCTAGTGAAGGTCTTATTATCTTCACTCCAATGGAATAATGTAATACCAGCCATGATGGTCGTGGTTTTTATTTATTATCGAGTTAAGGGATGTAATTCCGGTGAAGGTGTTACAATCGTCGCTCCAGTTAAGTGATGTAATGCCATCCATAATAGTCATTGTTTTCATTCTAAATCGAGTTTGAGGGTTTAATTTCGATGAAGGTGTCGCAGTCTTCACTCCAGTTGAATGATGTAATGACAGCCAAGATGGTTGTGGTTTTCATTCTATATCAAATCAGGTTGTGTAATTCCGACAAAGGTATCACATTCTTCACTCCAGTTGACAGATGTAATGCAAACTAAGATTTTCGTGGTTTTCTTTCAATATAGAGTAAGGTGATGTAATTCTAGTGAATGTGTTGCTGTCTTCACTCCAGCTGAATAATGTAATGCAAGACAAAATGGTCATAGTTTTCATTCTATATCGAGTTATGGTATGTAATTCTTATGACAGTATTGCGGTCATCACTCCAGTTTAATGCTGTATTTCCAGCCAAGATGGTCGTGGTTTCCATTCTATATCAAGTCGGGCGATGTAATTACAATAAAGGTGTCGCGGTTTTTACTCTAGTTGAATTATGTAATGGTAGCAAAAATGGTTGTGGTTTTCTTTTTATATCGACTCAGGTGTGGTATTTATTGTGAAGCTACTGCGGTCTTCACTCTAGTTGAATGATGTAATGCAATCCAAGATGGTCGTGGTTTTCTTTTTATATAGAGTTAAGGGCTGTAATTCTGGCGAAGGTGTTGATGTCGTCACTCCAGTTGAATGATTTAATGCCAACCAATATGGTCGGGGTTTTCATTCTTTATCGAGTAAGGTGATGTAATTCTAGTGAAGGTGTTATTGTCTTCACTCCAATTGAATAATGTAATGCCAGCCATGATGGTCTTTGGTTTTAATTCAATATCGAGTTAAGGGATGAAATTCCAGGAAGGTGTTAAGGTCGTCAGTCCAGTTGAATGATGTAATGCCATCCATGATGGTTGTGGTTTTCATTCTCTATCGAGTTTGGGGATGTAATTCCGGTGAAGGTGTCGCAGTGTTTACTCCAGTTGAATGATGTAATGACAGCCAAGATGGTTGTTGTTTTCACTTTATATCGAGTCGAGGTTATGTAATTCGGCAAAGGTATTACGAATTTCACTCCGGTTGAATGATGTATTGCAAGCCAAGATGGTCGTGGT
Source organism: Anisodus tanguticus (assembly GCA_034509755.1). Classification (NCBI taxonomy): domain Eukaryota; kingdom Viridiplantae; phylum Streptophyta; class Magnoliopsida; order Solanales; family Solanaceae; genus Anisodus; species Anisodus tanguticus. Next base: position 19,055,142 of record CM067546.1, on the reverse strand, counting down.
TTTCTTTTTATATCGAGTTAAGGGATGTAATTCTGGCGAAGGTGTAGCGGTTGTCACTCCAATTGAATGATGTAATGCCATCCATGATGGACGTGGTTTTCATTCTATATCAAGTTAGGTTATGTAATTCCAGCAAAGTTGTCATAGTCTTCACTCAAGTAGAATGATGTAATGCCAGCCAAGATGGTCGTGGTTTTCTTTCTATTTCGAGAAAGGTGATGTAATTCCAGTGAAGGTGTTGTTGTCTTCACTCCAGTTGAATAATGTAATGTCAGCCAAGATGGTTGTGGTTTAATTTCTACATCGAGCAAGGTGATGTAATTCCAGTGAAGGTGTTGCTGTCTTCACTCTAGTTGAATAACATAATGCAAGCCAAGATGGTCGTGGTTTTCATTCTATATCGAGTTAGCTTTTGTAATTCCTGCGAAGGCGTCACTGTCTTCACTCCAATTGAATGATGCAAACCCAGCCAAGATAGTCATGGTATTCTTTCTATATCGTGTAAGCTGATGTAATTCTAGTGAAGGTCTTATTATCTTCACTCCAATGGAATAATGTAATACCAGCCATGATGGTCGTGGTTTTTATTTATTATCGAGTTAAGGGATGTAATTCCGGTGAAGGTGTTACGGTCGTCACTCCAGTTAAGTGATGTAATGCCATCCATAATAGTCATTGTTTTCATTCTATATCGAGTTTGAGGGTTTAATTTCGATGAAGGTGTCGCAGTCTTCACTCCAGTTGAATGATGTAATGACAGCCAAGATGGTTGTGGTTTTCATTCTATATCGAATTAGGTCGTGTAATTCCGACAAAGGTATCACAGTCTTCACTCCAGTTGAAAGATGTAATGCAAACTAAGATTTTCGTGGTTTTCTTTCTATATAGAGTAAGGTGATGTAATTCTAGTGAATGTGTTGCTGTCTTCACTCCAGCTGAATAATGTAATGCAAGACAAAATGGTCATAGTTTTCATTCTATATCGAGTTATGGTATGTAATTCTTATGACAGTATTGCGGTCATCACTCCAGTTTAATGCTGTATTTCCAGCCAAGATGGTCGTGGTTTCCATTCTATATCAAGTCGGGCGATGTAATTACAATAAAGGTGTCGCGGTTTTTACTCTAGTTGAATTATGTAATGGTAGCAAAAATGGTTGTGGTTTTCTTTTTATATCGACTCAGGTGTGGTATTTATTGTGAAGCTACTTGCGGTCTTCACTCTAGTTGAATGATGTAATGCAATCCAAGATGGTCGTGGTTTTCTTTTTATATAGAGTTAAGGGCTGTAATTCTGGCGAAGGTGTTGATGTCGTCACTCCAGTTGAATGATTTAATGCCAACCAATATGGTCGGGGTTTTCATTCTTTATCGAGTAAGGTGATGTAATTCTAGTGAAGGTGTTATTGTCTTCACTCCAATTGAATAATGTAATGCCAGCCATGATGGTCTTTGGTTTTAATTCAATATCGAGTTAAGGGATGAAATTCCAGGAAGGTGTTAAGGTCGTCAGTCCAGTTGAATGATGTAATGCCATCCATGATGGTTGTGGTTTTCATTCTCTATCGAGTTTGGGGATGTAATTCCGGTGAAGGTGTCGCAGTGTTTACTCCAGTTGAATGATGTAATGACAGCCAAGATGGTTGTTGTTTTCACTTTATATCGAGTCAGGTTATGTAATTCCGGCAAAGGTATTACGAATTTCACTCCAGTTGAATAATGTAATGCAAGCCAAGATGGTCGTGGTTTTCTTTTTATATCGAGTTAAGGGATGTATTTCTGGCGAAGGTGTAGCGGTTGTCACTCCAATTGAATGATGTAATGCCATCCATGATGGACGTGGTTTTCATTCTATATCAAGTTAGGTTGTGTAATTCCAGCAAAGTTGTCATAGTCTTCACTAAAGTAGAATGATGTAATGCCAGCCAAGATGGTTGTGGTTTTTTTCTATTTCGAGAAAGGTGATGTAATTCCAGTGAAGGTGTTGTTGTCTTCACTCCAGTTGAATAATGTAATGTCAGCCAAGATGGTTGTGGTTTAATTTCTACATCGAGCAAGGTGATGTAATTCAAGTGAACGTGTTGCTGTCTTCACTCTAGTTGAATAATATAATGCAAGACAAGATGGTCGTGGTTTTCATTCTATATCGAGTTAGCTTTTGTAATTCCAGCGAAGGCGTCATTGTCTTCACTCCAATTGAATGATGCAAACCCAGCCAAGATGGTCATGGTTTTCTTTCTATATCGTGTAAGCTGATGTAATTCTAGTGAAGGTCTTATTGTCTTCACTCCAATTGAATAATGTAAGGCCAGCCATGATGGTCGTGGTTTTAATTTATTATCGAGTTAAGGGATGTAATTCCGACGAAGGTGTTACGGTCGTCACGCCAGTTGAGTGATGTAATGCCATCCATAATAGTCATTGTTTTCATTCTATATCGAGTTTGGGGATGTAAATTCGGTGAAGGTTTCGCAGTCTTCACTCCAGTTGAATGATGTAATGACAGCCAAGATGGTTGTGGTTTTCATTCTATATCGAATCAGGTTTTGTAATTCCGACAAAGGTATCACAGTCTTCACTCCAGTTGAAAGATGTAATGCAAACCAATATTTTCGTGGTTTTCTTTCTATATAGAGTAAGGTGATGTAATTCTAGTGAATGTGTTGCTGTCTTCACTCCAAGTTTGAATAATGTAACGCAAGACAAAATGGTCATAGTTTTCATTCTATATCGAGTTATGGTATGTAATTCGATGACGAGTATTGCGGTCATCACTCCAGTTTAATGCTGTATTTCCAGCCAAGATGGTCGTGGTTTCCATTCTATATCAAGTCGGGCGATGTAATTACAATAAAGGTGTCGCGGTTTTTACTCTAGTTGAATGATTTAATGGTAGCAAAAATGGTTGTGGTTTTCTTTTTATATCGACTCAGGTGTGGTATTTATTGTGAAGCTCTTGCGGTCTTCACTCTAGTTGAATGATGTAATGCAATCCAAGATGGTCGTGGTTTTCTTTTTATATCGAGTTAAGGGCTGTAATTCTGGCGAAGGTGTTGATGTCGTCACTCCAGTTGAATGATTTAATGCCAACCAATATGGTCGGGGTTTTCATTCTTTATCGAGTAAGGTGATGTAATTCTAGTGAAGGTGTTATTGTCTTCACTCCAATTGAATAATGTAATGCCAGCCATGATGGTCTTTGGTTTTAATTCAATATCGAGTTAAGGGATGAAATTCCAGGAAGGTGTTAAGGTCGTCAGTCCAGTTGAATGATGTAATGCCATCCATGATGGTCGTGGTTTTCATTCTCTATCGAGTTTGGGGATGTAATTCCGGTGAAGGTGTCGCAGTGTTTACTCTAGTTGAATGATGTAATGACAGCCAAGATGGTTGTTGTTTTCACTTTATATCGAGTCAGGTTATGTAATTCCGGCAAAGGTATTACGAATTTCACTCCAGTTGAATGATGTAATGCAAGCCAAGATGGTCGTGGTTTTCTTCTTATATCGAGTTAAGGGATGTAATTCTGGCGAAGGTGTAGCGGTTGTCACTCCAATTGAATGATGTAATGCCATCCATGATGGACGTGGTTTTCATTCTATATCAAGTTAGGTTGTGTAATTCCAGCAAAGTTGTCATAGTCTTCACTCAAGTAGAATGATGTAATGCCAGCCAAGATGGTCGTGGTTTTCTTTCAATTTCGAGAAAGGTGATGTAATTCCAGAGGAGGTGTTGTTGTCTTTACTCCAGTTGAATAATATAATGTCAGCCAAGATGGTTGTGGTTTAATTTCTACATCGAGCAAGGTGATGTAATTCCAGTTAAGGTGTTGCTGTCTTCACTCAAGTTGAATAATATAATGCAAGCCAAGATGGTCGTGGTTTTCATTCTATATCGAGTTAGCTTTTGTAATTCCTGTGAAGGCGTCACTGTCTTCACTCCAATTGAATGATGCAAACCTAGCCAAGATGGTCATTGTTTTCTTTCTATATCGTGTAAGCTGATGTAATTCTAGTGAAGGTCTTATTGTCTTCACTCCAATTGAATAATGTAAGGCCAGCCATGATGGTCGTGGTTTTAATTTATTATCGAGTTAAGGGATGTAATTCCGACGAAGGTGTTACGGTCGTCACTCCAGTTGAGTGATGTAATGCCATCCATAATAGTCATTGTTTTCATTCTATATCGAGTTTGGGGATGTAAATTCGGTGAAGGTTTCGCAGTCTTCACTCCAGTTGAATGATGTAATGACAGCCAAGATGGTTGTGGTTTTCATTCTATATCGAATCAGGTTTTGTAATTCCGACAAAGGTATCACAGTCTTCACTCCAGTTGAAAGATGTAATGCAAACCAATATTTTCGTGGTTTTCTTTCTATATAGAGTAAGGTGATGTAATTCTAGTGAATGTGTTGCTGTCTTCACTCCAACTGAATAATGTAACGCAAGACAAAATGGTCATAGTTTTCATTCTATATCGAGTTATGGTATGTAATTCTGATGACAGTATTGCGGTCATCACTCCAGTTTAATGCTGTATTTCCAGCCAAGATGGTCGTGGTTTCCATTCTATATCAAGTCGGGCGATGTAATTACAATAAAGGTGTCGCGGTTTTAACTTTAGTTGAATGATTTAATGGTAGCAAAAATGGTTGTGGTTTTCTTTTTATATCGACTCAGGTGTGGTATTTATTGTGAAGCTACTGCGGTCTTCACTCTAGTTGAATGATGTAATGCAGGCCAAGATGGTCGTGGTTTTCTTTTTATATCGAGTTAAGGGCTGTAATTCTGGCGAAGGTGTTGATGTCGTCACTCCAGTTGAATGATTTAATGCCAACCAATATGGTCGGGGTTTTCATTCTTTATCGAGTAAGGTGATGTAATTCTAGTGAAGTTGTTATTGTCTTCACTCCAATTGAATAATGTAATGCCAGCCATGATGGTCTTTGGTTTTAATTCAATATCGAGTTAAGGGATGAAATTCCAGGAAGGTGTTAAGGTCGTCAGTCCAGTTGAATGATGTAATGCCATCCATGATGGTCGTGGTTTTCATTCTCTATCGAGTTTGGGGATGTAATTCCGGTGAAGGTGTCGCAGTGTTTACTCCAGTTGAATGATGTAATGACAGCCAAGATGGTTGTTGTTTTCACTTTATATCGAGTAAGGTTATGTAATTCCGGCAAAGGTATTACGAATTTCACTCCAGTTGAATGATGTAATGCAAGCCAAGATGGTCGTGGTTTTCTTTTTATATCGAGTTAAGGGATGTAATTCTGGCGAAGGTGTAGCGGTTGTCACTCCAATTGAAGGATGTAATGCCATCAATGATGGACGTGGTTTTCATTCTATATCAAGTTAGGTTATGTAATTCCAGCAAAGTTGTCATAGTCTTCACTCAAGTAGAATGATGTAATGCCAGCCAAGATGGTCGTGGTTTTCTTTCTATTTCGAGAAAGGTGATGTAATTCCAGTGAAGGTGTTGTTGTCGTCACTCCAGTTGAATAATGTAATGTCAGCAAAGATGGTTGTGGTTTAATTTCTACATCGAGCAAGGTGATGTAATTCCAGTGAAGGTGTTGCTGTCTTCACTCTAGTTGAATAACATAATGCAAGCCAAGATGGTCGTGGTTTTCATTCTATATCGAGTTAGCTTTTGTAATTCCTGCGAAGGCGTCACTGTCTTCACTCCAATTGAATGATGCAAACCCAGCCAAGATAGTCATGGTATTCTTTCTATATCGTGTAAGCTGATGTAATTCTAGTGAAGGTCTTATTATCTTCACTCCAATGGAATAATGTAATACCAGCCATGATGGTCGTGGTTTTTATTTATTATCGAGTTAAGGGATGTAATTCCGGTGAAGGTGTTACAATCGTCGCTCCAGTTAAGTGATGTAATGCCATCCATAATAGTCATTGTTTTCATTCTAAATCGAGTTTGAGGGTTTAATTTCGATGAAGGTGTCGCAGTCTTCACTCCAGTTGAATGATGTAATGACAGCCAAGATGGTTGTGGTTTTCATTCTATATCAAATCAGGTTGTGTAATTCCGACAAAGGTATCACATTCTTCACTCCAGTTGAAAGATGTAATGCAAACTAAGATTTTCGTGGTTTTCTTTCTATATAGAGTAAGGTGATGTAATTCTAGTGAATGTGTTGCTGTCTTCACTCCAACTGAATAATGTAACGCAAGACAAAATGGTCATAGTTTTCATTCTATATCGAGTTATGGTATGTAATTCTGATGACAGTATTGCGGTCATCACTCCAGTTTAATCTTTGTATTTCCAGCCAAGATGGTCGTGGTTTCCATTCTATATCAAGTCGGGCGATGTAATTACAATAAAGGTGTCGCGGTTTTAACTCTAGTTGAATGATTTAATGGTAGCAAAAATGGTTGTGGTTTTCTTTTTATATCGACTCAGGTGTGGTATTTATTGTGAAGCTACTGCGGTCTTCACTCTAGTTGAATGATGTAATGCAGGCCAAGATGGTCGTGGTTTTCATTTTATATCGAGTTAAGGGCTGTAATTCTGGCGAAGGTGTTGATGTCGTCACTCCAGTTGAATGATTTAATGCCAACCAATATGGTCGGGGTTTTCATTCTTTATCGAGTAAGGTGATGTAATTCTAGTGAAGGTGTTATTGTCTTCACTCCCATTGAATAATGTAATGCCAGCCATGATGGTCTTTGGTTTTAATTCAATATCGAGTTAAGGGATGAAATTCCAGGAAGGTGTTAAGGTCGTCAGTCCAGTTGAATGATGTAATGCCATCCATGATGGTCGTGGTTTTCATTCTCTATCGAGTTTGGGGATGTAATTCCGGTGAAGGTGTCTCAGTGTTTACTCCAGTTGAATGATGTAATGACAGCCAAGATGGTTGTTGTTTTCACTTTATATCGAGTAAGGTTATGTAATTCCGGCAAAGGTATTACGAATTTCACTCCAGTTGAATGATGTAATGCAAGCCAAGATGGTCGTGGTTTTCTTTTTATATCGAGTTAAGGGATGTAATTCTGGCGAAGGTGTAGCGGTTGTCACTCCAATTGAAGGATGTAATGCCATCAATGATGGACGTGGTTTTCATTCTATATCAAGTTAGGTTATGTAATTCCAGCAAAGTTGTCATAGTCTTCACTCAAGTAGAATGATGTAATGCCGACCAAGATGGTCGTGGTTTTCTTTCTATTTCGAGAAAGGTGATGTAATTCCGGTGAAGGTGTTGTTGTCTTCACTCCGGTTGAATAATGTAATGTCAGCAAAGATGGTTGTGGTTTAATTTCTACATCGAGCAAGGTGATGTAATTCCAGTGAAGGTGTTGCTGTCTTCACTCTAGTTGAATAACATAATGCAAGCCAAGATGGTCGTGGTTTTCATTCTATATCGAGTTAGCTTTTGTAATTCTGCGAAGGCGTCACTTGTCTTCACTCCAATTGAATGATGCAAACCCGACCAAGATAGTCATGGTATTCTTTCTATATCGTGTAAGTGATGTAATTCTAGTGAAGGTCTTATTATCTTCACTCCAATGGAATAATGTAATACCAGCCATGATGGTCGTGGTTTTTATTTATTATCGAGTTAAGGGATGTAATTCCGGTGAAGGTGTTACAGTCGTCGTTCCAGTTAAGTGATGTAATGCCATCCATAATAGTCATTGTTTTCATTCTAAATCGAGTTTGAGGGTTTAATTTCGATGAAGGTGTCGCAGTCTTCACTCCAGTTGAATGATGTAATGACAGCCAAGATGGTTGTGGTTTTCATTCTATATCAAATCAGGTTGTGTAATTCCGACAAAGGTATCACATTCTTCACTCCAGTTGAAAGATGTAATGCCAACTAAGATTTTCGTGGTTTTCTTTCTATATAGAGTAAGGTGATGTAATTCTAGTGAATGTGTTGCTGTCTTCACTCCAGCTGAATAATGTAATGCAAGACAAAATGGTCATAGTTTTCATTCTATATCGAGTTATGGTATGTAATTCTGATGACAGTATTGCGGTCATCACTCCAGTTTAATGCTGTATTTCCAGCCAAGATAGTCGTGGTTTCCATTCTATATCAAGTCGGGCGATGTAATTACAATAAAGGTGTCGCGGTTTTTACTCTAGTTGAATGATGTAATGGTAGCAAAAATGGTTGTGGTTTTCTTTTTATATCGACTCAGGTGTGGTATTTATTGTGAAGCTACTGTGGTCTTCACTCTAGTTGAATGATGTAATGCAAGCCAAGATGGTCGTGGTTTTCTTTTTATATCGAGTTAAGGGCTGTAATTCTGGCGAAGGTGTTGATGTCGTCACTCCAGTTGAATGATTTAATGCCAACCAATATGGTCGGGGTTTTCATTCTTTATCGAGTAAGGTGATGTAATTCTAGTGAAGGTGTAATTGTCTTCACTCCAATTGAATAATGTAATGCCAGCCATGATGGTCTTTGGTTTTAATTCAATATCGAGTTAAGGGATGAAATTCCAGGAAAGTGTTAAGGTCGTCAGTCCAGTTGAATGATGTAATGCCATCCATGATGGTCGTGGTTTTCATTCTCTATCGAATTTGGGGATGTAATTCCGATAAAGGTGTCGCAGTGTTTACTCCAGTTGAATGATGTAATGACAGCCAAGATGGTTATTGTTTTCACTTTATATCGAGTCAGGTTATGTAATTCCGGCAAAGGTATTACGAATTTCACTCCAGTTGAATGATGTAATGCAAGCCAAGATGGTCGTGGTTTTCTTTTTATATCGAGTTAAGGGATGTAATTCTGGCGAAGGTGTAGCGGTTGTCACTCCAATTGAATGATGTAATGCCATCCATGATGGACGTGGTTTTCATTCTATATCAAGTTAGGTTATGTAATTCCAACAAAGTTGTCATAGTCTTCACTCAAGTAGAATGATGTAATGCCAGCCAAGATGGTCGTGGTTTTCTTTCTATTTCGAGAAAGGTGATGTAATTCCAGTGAAGGTGTTGTTGTCTTCACTCTAGTTGAATAATGTAATGTCAGCCAAGATGGTTGTGGTTAAATTTCTACATCGAGCATGGTGATGTAATTCCAGTGAAGGTGTTGCTGTCTTCACTCTAGTTGAATAACATAATGCAAGCCAAGATGGTCGTGGTTTTCATTCTATATCGAGTTAGCTTTTGTAATTCCTGCGAAGGCGTCACTGTCTTCACTCCAATTGAATGATGGAAACCCAACCAAGATAGTCATGGTATTCTTTCTATATCGTGTAAGCTGATGTAATTCTAGTGAATGTCTTATTATCTTCACTCCAATGGAATAATGTAATACCAGCCATGATGGTCGTGGTTTTTATTTATTATCGAGTTAAGGTATGTAATTCCGGTGAAGGTGTTACAGTCGTCACTCCAGTTAAGTGATGTAATGCCATCCATAATAGTCATTGTTTTCATTCTATATCGAGTTTGAGGGTTTAATTTCGATGAAGGTGTCGCAGTCTTCACTCCAGTTGAATGATGTAATGACAGCCAAGATGGTTGTGGTTTTCATTCTATATCGAATTAGGTCATGTAATTCCGACAAAGGTATCACAGTCTTCACTCCAGTTGAAAGATGTAATGCAAACTAAGATTTTCGTGGTTTTCTTTCTATATAGAGTAAGGTGATGTAATTCTAGTGAATGTGTTGCTGTCTTCACTCCAGCTGAATAATGTAATGCAAGACAAAATGGTCATAGTTTTCATTCTATATCGAGTTATGGTATGTAATTCTGATGACAGTATTGCGGTCATCACTCCAGTTTAATGCTGTATTTCCAGCCAAGATGGTCGTGGTTTCCATTCTATATCAAGTCAGGCGATGTAATTACAATAAAGGTGTCGCGGTTTTTACTCTAGTTGAATGATGTAATGGTAGCAAAAATGGTTGTGGTTTTCTTTTTATATCGACTCAGGTGTGGTATTTATTGTGAAGCTATTGCGGTCTTCACTCTAGTTGAATGATGTAATGCAATCCAAGATGGTCGTGGTTTTCTTTTTATATCGAGTTAAGGGCTGTAATTCTGGCGAAGGGGTTGATGTCGTCACTCTAGTTGAATGATTTAATGCCAACCAATATGGTCGGGGTTTTCATTCTTTATCGAGTAAGGTGATGTAATTCTAGTGAAGGTGTTATTGTCTTCACTCCAATTGAATAATGTAATGCCAGCCATGATGGTCTTTGGTTTTAATTCAATATCGAGTTAAGGGATGAAATTCCAGGAAGGTGTTAAGGTCGTCAGTCCAGTTGAATGATGTAATGCCATCCATGATGGTCGTGGTTTTCATTCTCTATCGAGTTTGGGGATGTAATTCCGGTGTAGGTGTCGCAGTGTTTACTCCAGTTGAATGATGTAATGACAGCCAAGATGGTTGTTGTTTTCACTTTATATCGAGTCAGGTTATGTAATTCCGGCAAAGGTATTACGAATTTCACTCCAGTTGAATGATGTAATGCAAGCCAAGATGGTCGTGGTTTTCTTTTTATATCGAGTTAAGGGATGTAATTCTGGCGAAGGTGTAGCGGTTGTCACTCCAATTGAATGATGTAATGCCATCCATGATGGACGTGGTTTTCATTCTATATCAAGTTAGGTTATGTAATTCCAGCAAAGTTGTCATAGTCTTCACACAAGTAGAATGATGTAATGCCAGCCAAGATGGTCGTGGTTTTCTTTCTATTTCGAGAAAGGTGATGTAATTCCAGTGAAGGTGTTGTTGTCTTCACTCCAGTTGAATAATGTAATGTCAGCCAAGATGGTTGTGGTTTAATTTCTACATCGAGCAAGGTGATGTAATTCCAGTGAAGGTGTTGCTGTCTTCACTCTAGTTGAATAATATAATGCAAGCCAAGATGGTCGTGGTTTTCATTCTATATCGAGTTAGCTTTTGTAATTCCTGCGAATGCGTCTCTGTCTTCACTCCAATTGAATGATGCAAACCAAGCCAAGATGGTCATGGTTTTCTTTTTATATCGTGTAAGCTGATGTAGTTCTAGTGAAGGTCTTATTGTCTTCACTCCAATTGAATAATGCAAGGCCAGCCATGATGGTCGTGGTTTTAATTTATTATCGAGTTAAGGGATGTAATTCCGACGAAGGTGTTACAGTCGTCACTCCAGTTGAGTGATGTAATGCCATCCATAATAGTCATTGTTTTCATTCTATATCGAGTTTGAGGGTTTAATTTCGATGAAGGTGTCGCAGTCTTCACTCCAGTTGAATGATGTAATGACAGCCAAGATGGTTATGGTTTTCATTCTATATCGAATCAGGTTGTGTAATTCCGACAAAGTTATCACAGTCTTCACTCCAGTTGAAAGATGTAATGCAAACTAAGATTTTCGTGGTTTTCTTTCTATATAGAGTAAGGTGATGTAATTCTAGTAAATGTGTTGCTGTCTTCACTCCAGCTAAATAATGTAATGCCAGACAAAATGGTCATAGTTTTCATTCTATACCGAGTTAGGGTATGTAATTCTGATGACAGTATTGCGGTCATCACTACAGTTTAATGACGTATTTCCAGCCAAGATGGTCGTGGTTTCCATTCTATATCAAGTCGGGCGATGTAATTACGATAAAGGTGTCGCGGTTTTTACTCTAGTTGAATGATGTAATGGTAGCAAAAATGGTTGTGGTTTTCTTTTTATATCGACTCAGGTGTGGTATTTATTGTGAAGCTACTGCGGTCTTCACTCTAGTTGAATGATGTAATGCAGGCCAAGATGGTCGTGGTTTTCTTTTTATATCGAGTTAAGGGCTGTAATTCGGGCGAAGGTGTTGATGTCGGCACTCCAGTTGAATGATTTAATGCCAACCAATATGGTCGGGGTTTTCATTCTTTATCGAGTAAGGTGATGTAATTCTAGTGAAGGTGTTATTGTCTTCACTCCAATTGAATAATGTAATGCCAGCCATGATGGTCTTTGGTTTTAATTCAATATCGAGTTAAGGGATGAAATTCCAGGAAGGTGTTAAGGTCGTCAGCCCAGTTGAATGATGTAATGCCATCCATGATGGTCGTGGTTTTCATTCTCTATCGAGTTTGGGGATGTAATTCCGGTGTAGGTGTCGCAGTGTTTACTCCAGTTGAATGATGTAATGACAGCCAAGATGGTTGTTGTTTTCACTTTATATCGAGTCAGGTTATGTAATTCCGGCAAAGGTATTACGAATTTCACTCCAGTTGAATGATGTAATGCAAGCCAAGATGGTCGTGGTTTTCTTTTTATATCGAGTTAAGGGATGTAATTCTGGCGAAGGTGTAGCGGTTGTCACTCCAATTGAATGATGTAATGCCATCCATGATGGACGTGGTTTTCATTCTATATCAAGTTAGGTTATGTAATTCCAGCAAAGTTGTCATAGTCTTCACACAAGTAGAATGATGTAATGCCAGCCAAGATGGTCGTGGTTTTCTTTCTATTTCGAGAAAGGTGATGTAATTCCAGTGAAGGTGTTGTTGTCTTCACTCCAGTTGAATAATGTAATGTCAGCCAAGATGGTTGTGGTTTAATTTCTACATCGAGCAAGGTGATGTAATTCCAGTGAAGGTGTTGCTGTCTTCACTCTAGTTGAATAATATAATGCAAGCCAAGATGGTCGTGGTTTTCATTCTATATCGAGTTAGCTTTTGTAATTCCTGCGAATGCGTCACTGTCTTCACTCCAATTGAATGATGCAAACCAAGCCAAGATGGTCATGGTTTTCTTTTTATATCGTGTAAGCTGATGTAGTTCTAGTGAAGGTCTTATTGTCTTCACTCCAATTGAATAATGCAAGGCCAGCCATGACGGTCGTGGTTTTAATTTATTATCGAGTTAAGGGATGTAATTCCGACGAAGGTGTTACGGTCGTCACTCCAGTTGAGTGATGTAATGCCATCCATAATAGTCATTGTTTTCATTCTATATCGAGTTTGAGGGTTTAATTTCGATGAAGGTGTCGCAGTCTTCACTCCAGTTGAATGATGTAATGACAGCCAAGATGGTTATGGTTTTCATTCTATATCGAATCAGGTTGTGTAATTCCGACAAAGTTATCACAGTCTTCACTCCAGTTGAAAGATGTAATGCAAACTAAGATTTTCGTGGTTTTCTTTCTATATAGAGTAAGGTGATGTAATTCTAGTAAATGTGTTGCTGTCTTCACTCCAGTTGAATAATGTAATGCATGACAAAATGGTCATAGTTTTCATTCTATATCGAGTTATGGTATGTAATTCTGATGACAGTATTGCGGTCATCACTCCAGTTTAATGCTGTATTTCCAGCCAAGATGGTCGTAGTTTCCATTCTATATCAAGTCAAGCGATGTAATTACAATAAAGGTGTCGCGGTTTTTACTCTAGTTGAATGATTTAATGGTAGCAAAAATGGTTGTGGTTTTCTTTTTATATCGACTCAGGTGTGGTATTTATTGTGAAGCTACTGCGGTCTTCACTCTAGTTGAATGATGTAATGCAAGCCAAGATGGTCGTGGTTTTCTTTTTATATCGAGTTAAGGGCTGTAATTCTGGCGAAGGTGTGGATGTCGTCACTCCAGTTGAATGATTTAATGCCAACCAATATGGTCGGGGTTTTCATTCTTTATCGAGTAAGGTGATGTAATTCTAGTGAAGGTGTTATTGTCTTCACTCCAATTGAATAATGTAATGCCAGCCATGATGGTCTTTGGTTTTAATTCAATATCGAGTTAAGGGATGAAATTCCAGGAAGGTGTTAAGGTCGTCAGTCCAGTTGAATGATGTAATGCCATCCATGATGGTCATGGTTTTCATTCTCTATCGAGTTTAGGGATGTAATTCCGGTGAAGGTGTCGCAGTGTTTACTCCAGTTGAATGATGTAATGCAAGCGAAGATGGTCGTGGTTTTCTTTTTATATCGAGTTAAGGGATGTAATTTTGGCGTAGGTGTAGCGGTTGTCACTCCAATTGAATGATGTAATGCCATCCATGATGGACGTGGTTTTCATTCTTTATCAAGTTAGGTTATGTAATTCCAGCAAAGTTGTCATAGTCTTCACTCAAGTAGAATGATGTAATGCCAGCCAAGATGGTCGTGGTTTTCTTTCTATTTCGAGAAAGGTGATGTAATTCCAGTGAAGGTGTTGTTGTCTTCACTCCAGTTGAATAATGTAATGTCAGCCAAGATGGTTGTGGTTTAATTTCTACATCGAGCAAGGTGATGTAATTCCAGTGAAGGTGTTGCTGTCTTCACTCTAGTTGAATAATATAATGCTTGATGGTCGTGGTTTTCATTCTATATCGAGTTAGCTTTTGTAATCCCTGCGAAGGCGTCACTGTCTTCACTCCAATTGAATGATGCAAACCCCGCCAAGATGGTCATGGTTTTCTTTCTATATCGTGTAAGCTGATGTAATTCTAGAGAAGGTCTTATTATCTTCACTCCAATGGAATAATGTAATACCAGCCATGATGGTCGTGGTTTTTATTTATTATCGAGTTAAGGGATGTAATTCCGGTGAAGGTGTTACGGTCGTCACTCCAGTTAAGTGATGTAATGCCATCCATAATAGTCATTGTTTTCATTCTATATCGAGTTTGAGTGTTTAATTTCGATGAAGGTGTCGCAGTCTTCACTCAAGTTGAATAATGTAATGACAGCCAAGATGGTTGTGGTTTTCATTCTATATCGAACCAGGTTGTGTAATTCCGACAAAAGGTATCACAGTCTTCACTCCAGTTGAAAGATGTAATGCAAACCAAGATTTTCGTGGTTTTCTTTCTATATAGAGTAAGGTGATGTGATTCTAGTGAATATGTTGTTGTCTTCACTCCAGTTGAATAATGTAATGCCAGACAAAATGGTCATAGTTTTCATTCTATATCGAGTTAGGGTATGTAATTCTGATGACAGTATTGCGGTCATCACTCCAGTTTAATGACGTATATCTAGCCAAGATGGTCGTGGTTTCCATTCTATATCAAGTCGGGCGATGTAATTACGATAAAGGTGTCGCGGTTTTTACTCTAGTTGAATGATGTAATGGTAGCAAAAATGGTTGTGGTTTTCTTTTTATATCGACTCAGGTCTGGTATTTATTGTGAAGCTACTGCGGTCTTCACTCTAGTTGAATGATGTAATGCAAGCCAAGATGGTCGTGGTTTTCTTTTTATATCGAGTTAAGGGATGTAATTCTGGCGAAGGTGTTGCTGTCGTCACTCCAGTTAAATGATGTAATGTCATCCATGATGGACGTGGTTTTCATTCTATATCGAGTTAAGTTATGTAATTCCGGCAAGGTTGTCACAGTCTTCACTCTAGTTGAATGATTTAATGCCTGACAGGATGGTCATGGTTTTCTTTCTAAATCGAGTAAGGTGATGTAAATCCAGCGAAGGTGTTGTTGTCTTCACTCAAGTTTAATAATGTAATGCATACCAAGACGGTTGTGGTTTTCTTTCTATATCGAGTAAGGTGATGTAATTCCAGTGAAGGTGTTGCAGTCTTCACTCTAGTTGAATAGTATAATGCCAGCCAAAATGGTCGTGGTTTTCATTCTATATCGAGTTAGGGGTTGTAATTTCGGCGAAGGTTTCACGGTCTGCACTCCAGTTGAATGATTTAATGCCAACTAATATGGTCAGGGTTTTCATTCTATATCGAGTAAGATGATGTAATTCTAGTGAAGATGTTATTGTCTTCACTCCGATTGAATAATGTAATGCCAGCCATGATGGTCTTTGGTTTTAATTCAATATCGAGTTAAGGGATAAAATTCTATGAAGGTGTTACGGTCGTCACTCCAGTTGAATGATGTAATGCCATCCATAATGGTCGTGGTTTTCATTCTCTATCGAGGTTGGGGATGTAATTCCGGCGAAGGTGTCACAGTCTTTACTCCAGTTGAATAATGTAATGACAGCCAAGATGGATGTAGTTTTCATTCTATATCGAGTCAGGTTATGTATTTCCGGCAAAGGTATCACGATCTTCACTGCAGTTGAATGATATAATGCAAGCCAAGATGGTCGTGGTTTTCTTTTTATATCGAGTTAAGGGATGTAATTTTGGCGAAGTTGTAGCGGTTGTCACTCCAATTGAATGATGTAATTCCATCCATGATGGACGTGCTTTTCATTCTATATCGAGTCAGGTTATGTAATTCTGAAATAGGTATCACGATCTTCATTGCAGTTGAATGATGTAATGCAAGCCAAGATAGTCGTGGTTTTCTTTTTATATCGAGTTAAGGGATGTAATTCTGGAGAAGGTGTAGTGGATGTCTCTACAATTGAATGATGTAATTCCATCCATGATGGACGTGGTTTTCATTCTATATCGAGTTAGGTTATGTAATTCCAGCAAAGTTGTCATAGTCTTCACTCAAGTTGAATGATGTAATGCCAGCCAAGATGTTCGCGGTTTTCCTTCTATATCGAGTAAGGTGATGTAATTCCGGTGAAGGTGTTGTTGTCTTCACTCCAGTTGAATAATGTAATGTCAGCTAAGATGGTTGTGGTATAATTTCTACATAGAGCAAGGTGATGTAATTCCAGTGAAGGTGTTGTTGTCTTCACTCTTGTTGAAAAATATAATGCCACCCAGGATGGTCGTGGTTTTCATTGTATATCGAGTTAGCTTTTGTATTTCCTGCAAAGGCGTCACGGTCTTCACTCCAATGAAATGATGGTCATGGTTTTCTTTCTATATCGTGTAAGGTGATGTAATTCAAGTGAAGGTGTTATTGTCTTCACTCCAATTGAATAATGTAATGTCAGCCATAATGCTTGTGGTTAATATTCTATATCGAGTAATGGGATGTAATTACAGTGATGGTGTTGCTGTCTACACTCCAGTTTAATAATATAATGCCAGCCAAGATGGTTGTGGTTTTCATTCTATATCGAATCAGGTTGTGTAATTCCGACAAAGGTATCACAGTCTTCACTCCAGTTGAAAGATGTAATGCCAACCAAGATGGTCGTGGTTTTCATTCAATATCGAGTCAGCTTATGTAATTCTAGTGAAGGTGTTATTTTCTTCATTCCAATTGAATTATGTAATGCCAGCCATGATGGTCGTGGTTTTAATTCATTATCGAGTTAAGGGATGTAATTCTGGCGAATGTGTTATGGTCGTCACTCTGGTAGAATGATGTAATGCCATCCATGATAGTCATCGTTTTCATTCTATATCAAGTTTGGGGATGTAATTTCAATAAAGGTGTCGCAGTCTTCACACCAGTTGAATGATGTAATGACAGCCAAGATGGTTATGGTTTTCATTCTATATCGAATCAGGTTCTGTAATTCCGACAAAGGTATCACAGTCTTCACTCCAGTTGAAAGATGTAATACCAACCAAGATGTTCGTGGTTTTCTTTCTATATTGGGTAAGGTGATGTAATTCTAGTGAAGGTGTTGATGTATTCAGTCCAGCTGAATAATGTAATGCCAGAAAAAATGATCGTAGTTTTCATTCTATATCGAGTTAAGGTATGTATTTCTGATGAAAGTATTGCGGTCATCACTCCAGTTTAATGATGTATTTCCAGCCATAATGGCCATGGTATCCATTCTATATCAAGTCGGGTGATGTAATTCCGACAAAGGTGTCGCAGTTTTTACTCTAGTTGAATGATGTAATGGTAGGAAAAATGGTCGTGGTTTTCTTTTTATATCGAGTTAAGGGATGTAATTCTAGCGAAGGTGTTGCTGTCGTCACTCAAGTTTAATAATGTAATGCCAGCAAAGACGGTTTTGGTTTAATTTCTATATCGAGTAAGGTGATGTAATTCCAGTGAAGGTGTTCTTGTCTTCACTCCAGTTGAATAGTATAATGCCAGCCAAGATGGTCGTGGTTTTCATTCTATATCGAGTCAGCTTTTGTAATTCCGGCAAAGGCGTCACAGTCTTCACTCCAATAGAATGATGCAATAATAGCCAAATGGTCATGGTTTTCTTTCTATATTGTGTAAGCTGATGTAATTGTAGTGAAGGTCTTATTGTCTTCACTCCAATTGAATAAGGTAATGCCAGCCATGATGGTCGTACTTTTCATTCTATATCGAGTTAGGTTATGTAATTCTGATGACAGTATTGCTGTCATCACTCCAGTTTAATGACGTTTTTCCAGCCAAAATGGTCGTGGTTTCCATTCTATATGAATTCGGGCGATGTAATTACGATAAAGGTGTCGCGGTTTTTACTCTAGTTGAATGATGTAATGGTAGCAAAAATGGTTGTGGTTTTCTTTTTATATCGACTCAGGTGTGGTATTTATTGTGAAGGTATTGTTGTATTCACTCCAGTTGAATAATGTAATGCCAGCCAAGATGGTTGTGGTTTTATTTTTATATCGATTAAGGTTATGTAATTCCGGCAAAGGTGTCACGGTCTTCACTCCAGTTGAAATTGGCAATGCCAGCCAAGATGGTCATGGTTTTCTTTCTATATCGAGTAAGGTGATGTAATTCTAGTAAAGGTGTTGTTGTCTTCACTCCAGTTCAATAATGTAATGGCATCCATAATGGTCATGGTTTTATTTCAATATCGAGTTAGGGGATGTAATTCCGGCGAAGGTGTTGCGGTCGTCACTCCAGTTGAATGATGTAATGTCATCCATGATGGTCGTGGTTTTAATTCTATATCGAGTATGTGGATGTAATTCGGGCGAAGGTGTCGCAGTCTTCACTCCAGTTGAATGATGTAATGCCAGCCAAGATGGTCATGATTTTCTATCTATATCGAGTAAGGTGATGTAATTCCAGTGAAGGTGTTGTTGTCTTCACTCCAGTTGAATAATGTAATGCCAACCAAGATGGTCGTGGTTTTCATTCCATATCAAGTTAGGCGAGGTAATTTACTAAGACAGTATTGCGGTCATCACTCCAGTTCAATGACGTATTTCCATCCAAGATGGTCGTGGTTTCCATTCTATATCGAGTTAATAGATGTAATTTCAGCGAAGCTGCCGCGATCTTCACTCCAGTTGAATGATTTAATGCCAACCAAGATGGTCGTGGTTTAATTCTATATCAAGTCAGGTACTGTAATGCGACAAAGGTGTCACGGTCATCACTCCAGTTGAATGATACAATGCCAGCCATGATGGTCATGGTTTTATTTCTATATCGAGCAAGGTGATGTAATTCTATTGAAGGTGTTGTTTTCTTCACTGCAGTTAAATAATGCAATGCTAGCCAAGATGTTCATGGTTTCTTTCTCTATCGAGTAAGGTGATGTAATTCCAGTGAAGGTGTTATTGTCTTCACTCCAGTTAAATAATGCAATGCCAGCCATGATGGTCATGGTTTTAATTCAATATCGAGTTAAGGGATGTAATTTCTTCGAAGGTGTTACGGTCATCACTCCAGTTGAATAATGTAATGCCAGCAAAAATGGTTGTGGTTTTATTTTTATATCGAGTAAGGTGATGTAATTCCAGTGAAAGTGTTGCTGTCTTCACTCTAGTTGAATAATATAATTCCAGCCAAGATAGTGGTGGTTTTCATTCTATATCGAGTTAGGGGATGTAATTCCAACGACAGTATTGCGGTCATCTCAAAAGTTCTATGACGTATTTCCAGCCAAGATGGTCGTGGTTTCCATTCTATATCGAGTTAGGTGATTTAATTTCGGTGAAGCTGTCGCGATCTTCACTCTGGTTGAATGATTTAATTCCAACTAAGATGGTCGTGATTTTCATTCTATATCGAGTGAGGTTATGTAATTCCGGCAAAGGTGTCACGGTCTTCACTCCAGTTGAATGATGCAATGCCAACCAAGATGGTCATGGTTTTCTTTCTATATCGAGTCAGGTTATGTAATTCTGGCAAAAGTGTCACGGTCTTCACTCCAGTTGAATGATGCAATGCCAACCAAGATGGTCATGGTTTTCTTTCTATATCGAGTAAGGTGATGTAATTCTAGTGAATGTGTTATTGTCTTCACTCCAGTTCAATAATGTAATGGCATCCATAATGGTCATGGATTTAATTTAATATCGAGTTAGGGGATGTAATTCTGGCGAAGTTGTTACCATCGTCACTCCAGTTGAATGATTTAATGCCATCTATGATGGTCGTGGTTTACATTCTAAATCGAGTATGTTGATATAATTCAGCTGAAGGTATCGCAGCCTTCACTCCAGTTGTTATGATATAATGCCAGCCAAGATGGTCATATTTTTCTTTCTATATCGAGTAAGGTAATGTAATTCCAGTTAATGTGTTGTTGTCTTCAGTCCTGTTGAATAATGTAATTCTAGCCAAGATGGTTGTGGTTTTATTTATATATCGAGTAAGGTGATGTATTTCCAGTAAAGGTGATGATGTCTTCACTCCAGTTGAATAATATAATGCCTGCCAAGATGGTCGTTGTTTTCATTCTCTATCGGTTGAATGATTTAAAGCCAACTAAGATGGTCGTGGTTTTCATTCTATATCGAGTGGGAAAATTTAATTTTACCAAAGGTGTCACGGTCTTCACTGCAGTTGAATGATGCAATGCCAGCCAAGATGGTCATGGTATTTTTTTTATATGAAGTAAGGTGATGTAATTCTAGTGAAGGTATTGTTGTCTTCACTCCAGTTCAATAATGTAATGTCATCCATAATGGTCATGGTTTTAACTCAATATCGAGTTAGGGGATGTATTTCCGGCCAAGGTGTTGCGGTCGTCACTCCAGTTGAATGATGTACTGCCATCCATGATGGTCGTGGTTTTCATTTTATATCGATTTTGGGGATGTAATTCTAGTAAAGGTGTCGCAGTCATCACTCTAGTTGAATAATGTAATGACAATCAAGATGGTTGTGGTTTTCATTCTATATCGAGTCAGGTTATGTAATTCCTGCAAAGGTGTCGCAGTCTTCACTCCAGTTGAATGATTTAATTCCACCTAAGATGGTCATGGTTTTCATTCAATATCGTGTCAGGTAATGTAATTCCAGCAAAGGCGTCACGGTCTTCACTCCGGTTGAATGTTGCAATGCCAGCCAAGATGATCATGGTTTTCTTTCTAGATCGAGTAAGGTGATGTAATTCCAGTGAAGGTGTTGTTGTCTTCACTCCAATTGAATAATATTATCCCAGCCAAGATGGTTGTGGTTTAATTTATACATCGAGTAAGGTTATATAATTCCAGTAAAGGTGTTGTTGTCTTCACTCTAGTTGAATAATATAATGCCAACCAAGATGGTCGTGGTTTTCATTCTATATCTAGTCAACTATTGTAATTCTGGCAAAGGCTTTACGGTCTTCCCTCCAATTGAATGATGCAATGCTCGCCAAGATGGTCATGTTTTTCTTTCTATATCATGTAAGGTGATGTAATTCTAGTGAAGGTGTTATTGTCTTCACTCCAATTGAATAATGTAATGCCAGCCATGATGGTCGTGGTTTTAATTCATTATCGTGTTAAGGGATTTAATTTCGGCGAAGGTGTTACGGTCGTCACTCCAGTTGAATGATGTAATGCCATCCATGATAGTTATGGTTTTCATTCTATATCGAGTTTGGGGATGTAATTTTGGTGAATGTGTTGCAGTCTTCACTCCAGTTGAATGATGTAATGACAACGAAGATGGTTTTGGTTTTCATTCTATATCGAGTCAGGTTGTGTAATTCCGAAAAAGGTATCACAGTCTTCACTCCAGTTGACAGATGTAATGCCAACCAAGATGTTCGTAGTTTTCTTTCTATATTGAGTATGGTGGTGTAATTCCAGTGAAGGTGTTGCTGTCTTCACTCCAGTTGAATAATGTAATGCCAGACAAAATGGCCGTAGTTTTCATTCTATATCGAGTTAGGGTATGTAATTTTGATGACTGTATTGTGGTCACTACTCCAGTTCAATGACGTATTCCAGCCAAGATGGTCGTGGTTTCTATTATATATCAAGTCGGGTGATGTAATTCCGACAAAGGTGTCACGGTTTTTACTCTTGTTGAATGATGTAATGGTAGGAAAAATGGTCGTGGTATATTGACTCAGGTAATGTAATTCCGGCAAAGGTGTCACGGTCATCACTCCAATTGAATAATGCAATGCCAGCCATGATGGTCATGGTTTTATTTCTATATTGAGTAAGGTGATGTAATTCAAGTGAAGGAGTTGTTGTCTTTACTCAGGTGATGTATTTATTGTTAAGCTACGGCGGGGTTCACACCAGTTGAATTATGTAATCCAAGCGAAGATGGTCGTGGTTTTCTTTTTATATTGAGTTAAGGGATGTAATTCTGGCGAAGGTGTTGCAGTCGTCACTCCAGTTGAATGACGTAATGCCATCCATGATGGACGTGGTTTTCATTCTATATCGAGTCAGGTTGTGTAATTCCAGCAAAGTTGTCACAGTCTTCACTCTAGTTAAATGATGAAATGTCAGCCAAGATGGTCCGGGTTTTCTATCTATATCGAGTAAGGTGATGTAATACCAGTGAAGGTATTATTGTATTCACTCCAGTTGAATAATGTAATGCCAGCCAAGATGGTTGTGGTTTTATTTTTATATCGATTAAGGTTATGTAATTCAGGCAAAGGTGTCACAGTCTTCACTCCAGTTGAATTATGCAATGTCAGCCAAGATGGTCATGGTTTTCTTTCTATATCGAGTAAGGTGATGTAATTCTAGTAAAGGTGTTGTTGTCTTTACTCCAGTTCAATAATGTAATGGCATCCATAATGGTCATGGTTTTATTTCAATATCGAGTTAGGGGATGTAATTCCGGCGAAAGTGTTGCGGTCGTCACTCCAGTTGAATGATGTAATGCCATCCATGATAGTCGTGGTTTTAATTCTATATCGAGTATGTGGATGTAATTCGGGCGAAGGTGTCGCAGTCTTCACTACAGTTGAATGATGTAATGCCAGCCAAGATGGTCATGTTTTTCTTTCTATATCGAGTAAGGTGATGTAATTCCAGTGAAGGTGTTGTTGTCTTCACTCCAGTTGAATAATGTAATGCCAGCCAAGATGGTCGTGGTTTTCATTCCATATCAAGTTAGGCGAGGTAATTTCCTAAGACAATATTGCGGTCATCACTCCAGTTCAATGACGTATTTCCATCCAAGATGGTCGTGGTTTCCATTCTATATCGAGTTAATAGATGTAATTTCGGGGAAGCTGCCGCGATCTTCACTCCAGTTGAATGATTTAATGCCAACCAAGATGGTCATGGTTTAATTCTATATCAAGTCAGGTACTGAAATGCGACAAAGGTGTCACGGTCATCTCTCCAGTTGAATGATACAATGCCAGCCATGATGGTCATGGTTTTATTTCTATATCGAGCAAGGTGATGTAATTCTAGTGAAGGTGTTGTTGTCTTCACTGCAGTTAAATAATGCAATGCTAGCCAAGATGGTCATGGTTTCTTTCTCTATCGAGTAAGGTGATGTAATTCCAGTGAAGGTGTTATTGTCTTCACTCCAGTTAAATAATGCAATGCCAGCCATGATGGTCATGGTTTTAATTCAATATCGAGTTAAGGGATGTAATTTCGTCGAAGGTGTTACGGTCATCACTCCAGTTGAATAATGTAATGCCAGCAAAGATGGTTGTGGTTTTATTTTTATATCGAGTAAGGTGATGTAATTCCAGTGAAAGTGTTGCTGTCTTCACTCTAGTTGAATAATATAATTCCAGCCAAGATAGTGGTGGTTTTCATTCTATATCGAGTTAGGGGATGTAATTCCAACGACAGTATTGCGGTCATCTCAAAAGTTCTATGACGTATTTCCAGCCAAGATGGTCGTGGTTTCCATTCTATATCGAGTTAGGTGATTTAATTTCGGTGAAGCTGTCGCGATCTTCACTCTGGTTGAATGATTTAATTCCAACTAAGATGGTCGTGATTTTCATTCTATATCGAGTGAGGTTATGTAATTCCGGCAAAGGTGTCACGGTCTTCACTCCAGTTGAATGATGCAATGCCAACCAAGATGGTCATGGTTTTCTTTCTATATCGAGTCAGGTTATGTAATTCTGGCAAAAGTGTCACGGTCTTCACTCCAGTTGAATGATGCAATGCCAACCAAGATGGTCATGGTTTTCTTTCTATATCGAGTAAGGTGATGTAATTCTAGTGAATGTGTTATTGTCTTCACTCCAGTTCAATAATGTAATGGCATCCATAATGGTCATGGATTTAATTTAATATCGAGTTAGGGGATGTAATTCTGGCGAAGTTGTTACCATCGTCACTCCAGTTGAATGATTTAATGCCATCTATGATGGTCGTGGTTTACATTCTAAATCGAGTATGTGGATATAATTCAGCTGAAGGTATCGCAGCCTTCACTCCAGTTGTTATGATATAATGCCAGCCATGATGGTCGTGGTTTTAATTCATTATCGAGTTAAGGGATTTAATTTCGGCGAAGGTGTTACGGTCGTCACTCCAGTTGAATGATGTAATGCCATCCATGATAGTTATGGTGTTCATTCTATATCGAGTTTGGGGATGTAATTTTGGTGAAGGTGTCGCAGTCTTCACTCCAGTTGAATGATGTAATGACAACGAAGATGGTTTTGGTTTTCATTCTATATCGAGTCAGGTTGTGTAATTCCGACAAAGGTATCACAGTGTTCACTCCAGTTGACAGATATAATGCCAACCAAGATGTTCGTGGTTTTCTTTCTATATTGAGTAAGGTGATGTAATTCCAGTGAAGGTGTTGCTGTCTTCACTCCAGTTGAATAATGTAATGCCAGACAAAATGGCCGTAGTTTTCATTCTATATCGAGTTAGGGTATGTAATTTTGATGACAGTATTGTGGTCATCACTCCAGTTCAATGACGTATTCCAGCCAAGATGGTCGTGGTTTCTATTATATATCAAGTCGGGTGATGTAATTCCGACAAAGGTGTCACAGTTTTTACTCTTGTTGAATGATGTAATGGTAGAAAAAATGGTCGTGGTATATTGATTCAGGTAATGTAATTCCGGCAAAGGTGTCACGGTCATCACTCCAATTGAATAATGCAATACCAGCCATGATGGTCATGGTTTTATTTCTATATTGAGTAAGGTGATGTAATTCTAGTGAAGGAGTTGTTGTCTTTACTCAGGTGATGTATTTATTGTTAAGCTACGGCGGGGTTCACACCAGTTGAATTATGTAATGCAAGCGAAGATGGTCGTGGTTTTCTTTTTATATCGAGTTAAGGGATGTAATTCTGGCGAAGGTGTTGCAGTCGTCACTCCAGTTGAATGACGTAATGCCATCCATGATGGACGTGGTTTTCATTCTATATCGAGTCAGGTTGTGTAATTCCAGCAAAGTTGTCACAGTCTTCACTCTAGTTAAATGATGAAATGTCAGCCAAGATGGTCCGTGTTTTCTATCTATATCGAGTAAGGTGATGTAATACCAGTGAAGGTATTGTTGTATTCACTCCAGTTGAATAATGTAATGCCAGCCAAGATGGTTGTGGTTTTATTTTTATATCGATTAAGGTTATGTAATTCCGGCAAAGGTGTCACAGTCTTCACTCCAGTTGAATTATGCAATGTCAGCCAAGATGGTCATGGTTTTCTTTCTATATCGAGTAAGGTGATGTAATTCTAGTAAAGGTGTTGTTGTCTTCACTCCAGTTCAATAATGTAATGGCATCCATAATGGTCATGGTTTTATTTCAATATCGAGTTAGGGGATGTAATTCCGGCGAAAGTGTTGCGGTCGTCACTCCAGTTGAATGATGTAATGCCATCCATGATAGTCGTGGTTTTAATTCTATATCGAGCATGTGGATGTAATTCGGGCGAAGGTGTCGCAGTCATCACTCCAGTTGAATGATGTAATGCCAGCCAAGATGGTCATGTTTTTCTTTCTATATCGAGTAAGGTGATGTAATTCCAGTGAAGGTGTTGTTGTCTTCACTCCAGTTGAATAATGTAATGCCAGCCAAGATGGTCGTGGTTTTCATTCCATATCAAGTTAGGCGAGGTAATTTCCTAAGACAGTATTGCGGTCATCACTCCAGTTCAATGACGTATTTCCATCCAAGATAGTCGTGGTTTCCATTCTATATCGAGTTAAGAGATGTAATTTTGGCGAAGCTGTCGCGATCTTTACTCCAGTTGAATGATTTAATGCCAACCAAGATGGTCGTGGTTTCATTCTATATCAAGTCAGGTAATGTAATGCGACAAAGGTGTCACGGTCATCACTCCAGTTGAATGATGCAATGCCAGCCATGATGGTCATGGTTTTATTTCTATATCGAGCAAGGTGATGTAATTCTAGTGAAGGTGATGTTTTCTTCACTCCAGTTAAATAATGCAATGCTAGCCAAGATGGTCATGGTTTCTTTCTCTATCGAGTAAGGTGATGTAATTCCAGTGAAGGTGTTATTGTCTTCACTCCAGTTAAATAATGCAATGCCAGCCATGATGGTCGTGGTTTTAATTCAATATCGAGTTAAGGGATGTAATTTCGGCGAAGGTGATACGGTCATCACTCCAGTTGAATAATGTAATGCCAACAAAGATGGTTGTGGTTTTATTTCTATATCGAGTATGTGGATATAATTCGGCTGAAGGTATCGTAGCCTTCACTCCAGTTGTTATGATGTAATGCCATCCAAGATGGTCATATTTTTCTTTCTATATCGAGTAAGGTGATGTAATTCCAGTTAATGTGTTGTTGTCTTCACTCCAGTGGAAGAATGTAATGCTAGCCAAGATGGTTGTGGTTTTATTTATATATCGAGTAAGGTGATGTAATTCCAGTTAAGGTGCTGATTTCTTCACTCCAGTTGAATATATAATGCCAGCCAAGATGGTCATTGTTTTCATTCTCTATCGAGTTAAGGGATGTAATTCAGGCGAAGCTGTCGCCATCTTCACTCCGGTTGAATGATTTAATGCCAACCAAGATGGTCATGGTTTTCATTCTATATCGAGTGGGAAAATTTAATTTTGTAAAAGGTGTCACGGTCTTCACTCCAGTTGAATGATGCAATGCCAGCCAAGATGGTCATGGTATTTTTTTTATATGAAGTAAGGTGATGTAATTCTAGTGAAGGTATTGTTGTCTTCACTCCAGTTCAATAATGTAATGTCATCCATAATGGTCAAGGTTTTAACTCAATATCGAGTTAGCGGATGTAATTCCGGCCAAGGTGTTGCGGTCGTCACTCCAGTTGAATGATGTACTGCCATCCATGATGGTCGTGGTTTTCATTTTATATCGATTTTGGGGATGTAATTCTAGCGAAGGTGTCGCAGTCTTCACTCTAGTTGAATAATGTAATGACAATCAAGATGGTTGTGGTTTTCATTCTATATCGAGTCAAGTTATGTAATTCCGGCAAAGGTGTCGCGGTCTTCACTCCAGTTGAATGATTTAATGCCAACTAAGATGGTCATGATTTTCATTCAATATCGTGTCAGGTTATGTAATTCCAGCAAGGCGTCACAGTCTTCACTCCAGTTGAATGCTGCAATGCCAGCCAAGATGGTCATCGTTTTCTTTCTATATCGAGTAAGGTGATGTTAATCCAGGAAGGTGTTGTTGTCTTCACTCCAGTTGAATAATATAATCCCAGCCAAGATGATTGTGGTTTAATTTATACATCGAGTAAGGTTATATAATTCCAGTAAAGGTGTTGTTGTCTTCACTCTAGTTGAATAATATAATGCCAGCCAAGATAGTCGTGGTTTTCATTTTATATCTAGTCAGATTTTGTAATTCTGGCAAAGGCGTCATGGTCTTCCCTCCAATTGAATGATGCAATGCTTGCCAAGATGCTCATGGATTCATTCAATATCGAGTCAGGTTATGTAATTCCGGCAAAGGTGTCACGGTCATCACTCCAATTGAATAATGTAATGCCAGCCATGATGGTCGTGGTTTTAAGTCATTATCGAGTTAAGGGATTTAATTTCGGCGAAGGTGTTACGGTCGTCACTCCAGTTGAATGATGTAATGCCATCCATGATAGTTATGGTTTTCATTCAATATCGTGTTTGGGGATGTAATTTTGGTGAAGGTGTCGCAGTCTTCACTCCAGTTGAATGATGTAATGACAACGAAGATGGTTTTGGTTTTCATTCTATATCGAGTCAGGTTGTGTAATTCCGACAAGGGTATCACAGTCTTCACTCCAGTCGACAGATGTAATGCCAACCAAGATGTTCGTGGTTTCATTCTATATCGAGTCATGTAACGTAATTCCAGCAAAGGTGTCACAGTCATCACTCCAGTTGAATGATGCAATGCCAGCCAAGATGGTCATGGTTTTCTTTCTATATCGAGTAAGGTGATGTAATTCTAGTAAAGGTGTTGTTGTCTTCACTCCAGTTAAAATGTGCAATGACAGCCAAGATGGTTATGGTTTCTTTCTATATCGAGTAAGGTGATGTAATTCCAGTGAAGGTGTTGTTGTCTTCACTCCAGTTAAGTACTGTAATTCTAGCGATGATGGTCATGGTTCTAATTCAGTATTGAGTTAAAAGATGTAATTCTGGTGAAGGTGTTACGGTCGTCACTCCAGTTGAATAATGTAATACCATCCAAGATTGTTGTGGTTTTATTTCTATATCTAGTAAGGTGATGTAATTCTAGTGAAAGTGTTGTTGTCTTCACTCTATTGAATAATATAATGCCAGCCAAGATTGACGTGGCTTTCATTCTATATCAAGTTAAGGGATGTAATTCTGATGATAGTATTGCGGTCATCACACAAGTTCAATGACGTATTTCTAACCATGATGGTCGTGGTTTCCATTCTATATCGAGTCAGGTTATGTAATTCCGGCAAAGGTGTCGCGGTCTTTACTCCATTTGAATGATGTAATGCCAACCAATATGGTCGTGGTTTTGGTTCCATATCAATTTCAGGGATGTAACTCCAGCGAAGGTGTCGCAGTCTTCACTCTAGTTGAATGATGTAATGACAGCTAAGATGGTTGTGGTTTTATTTCTATATGGAGTAAGGTAATGTAATTCCAGTGAAGGTGTTGATGTCTTCACTCTAGTTGAATAATATAAAGCCAGCCAAGATGGTCGTGGTTTTGATTTTATATCGAGTTAGGGGATGTAATTTTGAAGATAGTATTGTGGTCATCACTCCAGTTCAATGACGTATTTCCAGCCAAGATGGTCGTGGTTTCCATTTTATATCGAGTCAGGTAATGTAATTCCGTCAAAGGTGTCACTATTTTTACTCCAGTAGAATGATGTAATGCCAGCCAAAATGGTCATGATTTTCTTTTTATATTGAGTAAATGATGTAATTACAGAGAAGGTGTTGTTTTCTTCACTCAAGTTAAATATTGTAATGCCAGCCAAGATGGTTGTGGTTTTATTTCTATATCGAGTAAGGTGATGTAATTCCAGTGAAGGTGTTGCTATCTTCACTCCAGTTGAATAATATTATTCCAGCCAGATGGTCGTTGTTTTCATTCTATATCGCGTTAGGGGATGTAATTCCGACGAAGCTGTCGCTATATTCACTCTAGTTGAATGATTTAATGCCAACCAAGATGGTCGTGGTTTCATTCTATATCGAGTCAGGTAATGTAATTCTAGCAAAGGTGTCACAGTCATCACTCCAGTTGAATGATGCAATGCCAGACAAGATCGTCATGGTTTTATTTCTATATTGAGTAAGGTGATGTATTTCTAGTGAAGGTGTTGTTGTCTTCACACCAGTTAAATAATACAATGCCAGCCAAGATGGCCATGGTTTCTTTCTATATCGAGTAAGGTGATGTATTTCCAGTGAAGGTGTTGTTTACTTCACTCCAGTTAAATAACGTAATGCCAGCGATGATGGTCGTGGTTTTAATTCAATATCGAGTTAAGAGATGTAATTCCGGCGAAGGTGTTACGGTCGTCACTCCAGTTGAATAATGTAATGCCATCCAAGATTGTTGTGGTTTTATTTCTATATCAAGTAAGGTGATGTAATTCCAGTGAAAGTTTTGTTGTCTTCACTCTAGTTGAATAATGTAATGCCAGCCAAGATGGTCGTGGTTTTCATTTTAAATCTAGTTAAGGGATGTAATTCCGACAACACTATTGCGGCCATCACTCAAGTTCAATAACGTATATCTAGCCAAGATGCCGTGGTTTCCATTCTATATCGAGTCAGGTTATGTAATTCCGGCAAAGGTGTCGCGGTCTTTACTCCATTTGAATGATGTAATACCAGCCAAGATGGTCGTGGTTTTCTTTCTATATCGAGTAAGGTGATGAAATTCCAGTGAATGTATTATTGTCTTCACTCCTGTTGAATAATGTAATGCCAGCCAAGATGGTTGTCGTTTTATTTCTATATCGAGTAAGGTATTGTAATTCTAGTGAAGGTTTTGATGTCTTCACTCTAGTTGAATAATATACTGCCAGCCAAGATGGTCGTGGTTTTCTTTTTATATCGAGTTAGGAGATGTAATTCCGACGATAGCATTGAGGTCATCACTCCAGTTCAATGACATATTTCCAGCCTAGATGGTCGTGGTTTCCATTTTATATCGAGTCAGGTTATGTAATTCCGGCAAATGTGTCACTGTTTTTACTCCAGTTGAATGATGTAATGCCAGCCAAAATGGTCGTGATTTTCTTTTTATATTGAGTAAATGATGTAATTACAGAGAAGGTGTTGTTTTCTTCACTCAAGTTAAATATTGTAATGCCAGCCAAGATGGTTGTGGTTTTATTTCTATATCGAGTACGGTGATGTAATTCCAGTAAAGGTGTTGCTATCTTCACTCCAGTTGAATAATATTATTCCAGCCAGATGGTCATTGTTTCCATTCTATATCGAGTTAGGGGATGTAATTCCGGCGAAGCTGTCGCTATATTCACTCTAGTTGAATGATCTAATGCCAACCAAGATGATCATGGATTCATTCAATTTCGAGTCAGGTAATGTAATTCCGGCAAAGGTGTCACGGTCATCACTCCAGCTGAATGATGCAATGCCAGACAAGATGGTCGTGGTTTTTTTTTCTATATCGAGTAAGGTGATGTAATTCTAGTGAAGGTGTTGTTGTCTTCACACCAGTTAAATAATGCAATGCCAGCCAAGATAGTCATGGTTTCTTTCTATATCGAGTAAGGTGATGTATTTCCAGTGAAGGTGTTGTTGTCTTCACTCCAGTTAAATAATATAAAGCCAGCGATGATGGTCGTGGTTTTAATTCTATATCAAGTTAAAAGATGTAATTCCGGTGAAGGTGTTTCGGTCGTCACTCTAGTTGAATAATGTAATGCCATCCTAGATTGTTGTGGTTTTATTTCTATATCTAGTAAGGTGATGTAATTCCAGTGAAAGTGTTGTTTTCTTCACTCTAGTTGAATAATATAATGCCAGCCAAGATGGTCGTGGTTTTCATTCTATATCGAGTTAAGGGATGTAATTCCGACAACAGTATTGCGGTCATCACTCAAGTTCAATGACGTATATCTAGCCAAGATGGTCGTGGTTTCCATTCTATATCGAGTCAGGTTATGTAATTCCGGCAAAGGTGTTGCGGTCTTTACTCCATTTGAATGATGTAATACCAGCCAAGATGGTCGTGGTTTTCTTTCTATTATGAGTAAGGTGATGAAATTCCAGTGAAGGTATTATTGTCTTCACTCCAGTTGAATAATGTAATGCCAGCCAAGACGGTTGTGGTTTTATTTCTATATCGAGTAAGGTAATGTAATTCCAGTGAAGGATTTGATGTCTTCACTCCAGTTGAATAATATAATGCTAGCCAAGATGGTCGTGGTTTCCATTTTATATCGAGTCAGGTTATGTAATTCCGGTAAAGGTGTCGCTATTTTTACTCCAGTTGAATGATGTAATGCTAGCCAAAATGGTCTTGATTTTCTTTCTATATTGAGTAAATGATGTAATTACAGAGAAGGTGTTGTTTTCTTCACTCCAGTTCAATATTGTAATGCCAGCCAAGATGGTTGTTGTTTGATTTCTATATCGAGTAAGGTGATGTAATTCCATTGAAGGTGTTGCTATCTTCACTCCAGTTGAATAATATTTTTCCAGCCAGATGGTCGTTGTTTTCATTCTATATCGAGTTAGGGGATGTAATTCCGACGAAGCTGTCGCTATATTCACTTTAGTTGAATAATCTAATGCCAACAAAGATGGTCATGGATTCATTCAATATTGAGTCAGGTAATGTAATTCCGGCAAAGGTGTCACAGTCATCACTCCAGTTGAATGATGCAATGCCAGACAAGATGGTCGTGGTTTTTTTTCTATATCGAGCAAGGTGATGTAATTCTAGTGAAAGTGATGTTGTCTTCACACCAGTTAAATAATGCAATGCCAACCAAGATAGTCATGGTTTCTTTCTATATCGAGTAAGGTGATGTATTTCCAGTGAAGGTGTTGTTGTCTTCACTCCAGTTAAACAATATAATGCCAGCGATGATGGTCGTGGTTTTTATTCTATATCGAGTTAAGAGATGTAATTCCGGCGAAGGTGTTTCGGTCGTCACTCTAGTTGAATAATGTAATGCCATCCAAGATTGTTGTGGTTTTATTTCTATATCTAGTAAGGTGATGTAATTCCAGTGAAAGTGTTGTTTTATTCACTCTAGTTGAATAATATAATGCCAGCCAAAATGGTCGTGGTTTTCATTTTATATCGAGTTAAGGGATGTAATTCCGACAACAGTATTGCGGTCATCACTCAAGTTCAATGACGTATATCTAGCCAAGATGGTCGTGGTTTCCATTCTATATCGAGTCAGGTTATGTAATTCCGGCAAAGGTGTTGCGGTCTTTACTCCATTTGAATGATGTAATACCAGCCAAGATGGTCGTGGTTTTCTTTCTATATCGAGTAAGGTGATGAAATTCCGGTGAATGTATTATTGTCTTCACTCCAGTTGAATTATGTAATGCCAGCCAAGATGGTTGTGGTTTTATTTCTATCTCTAGTAAGGTAATGTAATTCCAGTGAAGGTTTTGATGTGTTCACTCCAGTGGAATAATATAATGCCAGCCAAGATGGTCGTGGTTTTCATTTTATATCGAGTTAGGGGATATAATTCCGACTATAGTAGTGCGGTCATCACTCCAGTTCAATCACGTATTTCCAGCCAAGATGGTCATGGTTTCCATTTTATATCGAGTCAGGTTGTGTAATTCCGGCAAAGGTGTCGCGGTTTTTACTCCAGTTGAATGAAGTAATGCCTGCCAAAATGGTCATGATTTTCTTTTTATATTGAGTAAATGATGTAATTACAGAGAAGGTGTTGTTGTCTTCACTCCAGTTAAATATTGTAATGCCAGCTAATATGGTTTTGGTTTTATTTCTATATCGAGTAAGGTGATGTAATTTCAGTGAAGGTGTTGCTATCTTCACTCCAGTTGAATAATATTATTCCAGCCAGATGGTCGTGGTTTTCATTCTATATCGTGTTAGGGGATGTAATTCCGGCGAAGCTGTCTCGATCTTCATTCCAGTTGAATGATTTAATGCCAACCAAGATGGTCGTGGTTTCATTCTATATCGATTCAGGTAATGTAATTCCAGCAAAGGTGTCACGGTCATCACTCCAGTTGAATGATGCAATGCTAGCCAAGATGGTCATGGTTTTCTTTCTATATCGAGTAAGGTGATGTAATTCTAGTGAAGGTGTTGTTGTCTTCACTCCAGTTAAATAATGCAATGCTAGCCAAGATGGTCATGGTTTCTTTCTATATCGAGTAAGGTGATGTATTTCCAGTGAAGGTGTTATCATCTTCACTCCAGTTAAATAATGTAATGCCAGCGATGATGGTCATGGTTTTAATTCAATATCGAGTTAAGAGATGTAATTTCGGCGAATGTGTTATGGTCGTCACTCCAGTTGAATAATGTAATGCCATCCAAGATTGTTGTGGTTTTATTTCTATATCTAGTAAGTTAATGTAATTCCAGTGAAAGTGTTGTTGTCTTCATTATAGTTGAATAATATAATGCCAGCCAAGATGGTCATGGTTTTCATTCTATATTGAGTTAAGAGATGTAATTCCTACGACCGTATTGCGGTCATCAGTGAAGTTCAATGACGTATCTCTTGCCTAGATGGTCATGGTTTCCATTCTATATCGAGTCAGGTTATGTAATTCCAGCAAAGGTGTCACGGTCTTTACTCCATTTGAATGATGTGATGCCAGCCAAGATGGTCATGGTTTTCTTTCTATATCGAGTAAGGTGATGAAATTCCAGTGAAGGTATTATTGTCTTCACTCCAGTTGAATAATGTAATGCCAGCCAAGATGGTTGTGGTTTTATTTCTATATCGAGTAAGGTAATGTAATTCCAGTGAAGGTTTTGATGTCTTCACTCTAGTTGAATAATATAATGCCAGCCAAGATGGTCGTGGTTTCCATTTTATATCGAGTCAGGTTATGTAATTCCGGCAAATGTGTCGCTATTTTTACTCCAGTTGAATGATGTAATTCTAGCCAAAATGGTCTTGATTTTCTTTCTATATTGAGTAAATGATGTAATTACAGAGAAGGTATTGTTTTCTTCACTCCAGTTCAATATTGTAATGCCAGCCAAGATGGTTGTGGTTTTATTTCTATATCGAGTAAGGTGATGTAATTCCATTGAAGGTGTTGCTATCTTCACTCCAGTTGAATAATATTTTTCCAGCCAGATGGTCGTTGTTTTCATTCTATATCGACTTAGGGGATGTAATTCCGATGAAGCTGTCGCTATATTCACTCTAGTTGAATGATCTAATGACAACCAAGATGGTCATGGATTCATTCAATATCGAGTCAGGTAATGTAATTCAAGCAAAGGTGTCACGGTCATCACTCCAGTTGAATGATGCAATGCCAGACAAGATGGTCGTGGTTTTTTTTCAATATTGAGTAAGGTGATGTAATTCTAGTGAAGGTGTTGTTGTCTTCACACCAGTTAAATAATGCAATGCCAGCCAAGATAGTCATGGTTTCTTTCTATATCGAGTAAGGTGATGTATTTCCAGTAAAGGTGTTGTTGTCTTCACTCCAGTTAAATAATGTAATGCCAGCGATGATGGTCGTGGTTTTAATTCAATATCGAGTTAAGAGATGTAATTCCGGCGAAGGTGTTTCGGTCGTCACTTTAGTTGAATAATGTAATGCCATCCAAGATTGTTGTGGTTTTATTTCTATATCTAGTAAGGTGATGTAATTCCAGTGAAAGTGTTGTTTTATTCACTCTAGTTGAATAATATAATGCCAGCCAAGATGGTCGTGGTTTTCTTCTATATCGAGTTAAGGGTTGTAATTCGACGACAGTATTGCGGTCATCACTCAAGTTCAATGACGTATATCTAGCCTAGATGGTCGTGGTTTCCATTCTATATCGAGTCAGGTAATGTAATTCAGGCAAAGGTGTTGCGGTCTTTACTCCATTTGAATGATGTAATACCAGCCAAGATGGTCGTGGTTTTCTTTCTATATCAAGTAAGGTGATGAAATTCCAGTGAATGTGTTATTGTCTTCACTCCAGTTGAATAATGTAATGCCAGCCAAGATGGTTGTGGTTTTATTTCTATCTCGAGTAAGGTAATGTAATTCCAGTGAAGGTTTTGATGTCTTCACTCCAGTGGAATAATATAATGCCAGCCAAGATGGTCGTGGTTTTCATTTTATATCGAGTTAGGGGATGTAATTCCGACTATAGTATTGTGGTCATCACTCCAGTTCAATGACGTATTTCCAGCCAAGATGGTCATGGTTTCCATTTTATATCGAGTCAGGTTGTGTAATTCCTGCAAAGGTGTCGCGGTTTTTACTCCAGTTGAATGAAGTAATGCGTGCCAAAATGGTCGTGATTTTCTTTCTATAATGAGTAAATGATGTAATTACAGAGAAGGTGTTGTTGTCTTCACTCCAGTTAAATATTGTAATGCCAGCTAATATGGTTTTGGTTTTATTTCTATATCGAGTAAGGTGATGTAATTGCAGTGAAGGTGTTGCTATCTTCACTCCAGTTGAATAATATTATTCCATCCAGATGGTAGTGGTTTTCATTCTATATCGTGTTAGGGGATGTAATTCCGGCGAAGCTGTCTCGATCTTCACTCCAGTTGAATGATATAATGCCAACCAAGATGGTCGTGGTTTCATTCTATATCGAGTCAGGTAGTGTAATTCCAGCGAAGGTGTCATGGTCATCACTCCAGTTGAATGATGCAATGCTAGCCAAGATGGTCATGGTTTTCTTTCTATATCGAGTAAGGTGATGTAATTCTAGTGAAGGTGTTGTTGTCTTCACTCCAGTTAAATAATGCAATGCCAGCCAAGATGGACATGGTTTCTTTCTATATCGAGTAAAGTGATGTATTTCTAGTGAAGGTGTTGTCATCTTCACTCCAGTTAAATAATGTAATGCCAGCGATGATGGTCGTGGTTTTAATTCAATATCGAGTTAAGAGATGTAATTTCGGCGAATGTGTTATGGTCGTCACTCCAATTGAATAATGTAATGCCATCCAAGATTGTTGTGGTTTTATTTCTATATCTAGTAAGTTAATGTAATTCCAGTGAAAGTGTTGTTGTCTTTATTCTAGTGGAATAATATAATGCCAGCCAAGATGGTCATGGTTTTCATTCTATATAGAGTTAAGAGATGTAATTTCGACAACAGTATTGCGGTCATCAGTCAAGTTCAATGACGTATTTCTAGCCTAGATGGTCGTGGTTTCCATTCTATATCGAGTCAGGTTATGTAATTCCAGCAAAGGTGTCGCGGTCTTTACTCCATTTGAATGATGTGATGCCGGCCAAGATGGTCGGGGTTTTCTTTCTATATCGAGTAAGGTGATGAAATTCCAGTGAAGGTATTATTGTCTTCACTCCAGTTGAATAATGTAATGCCAGCCAAGATGGTTTAGGTTTTATTTCTATATCGGGTAAGGTAATGTAATTCCAGTGAAGGTTTTGATGTCTTCACTCCAGTTGAATAATATAATGCCAGCCAAGATGGTCGTGGTTTCCATTTTATATCGAGTCAGGTTATGTAATTCTGGCAAAGGTGTCGCTATTTTTACTCCAGTTGAATGATGTAATGCTAGCCAAAATGGTCTTGATTTTATTTCTATATTGAGTAAATGATGTAATTACAGAGAATGTGTTGTTTTCTTCACTCCAGTTCAATATTGTAATGCCAGCCAAGATGGTTGTGGTTTTATTTCTATATCGAGTAAGGTGATGTAATTCCATTGAAGGTGTTGCTATCTTCACTCCATTTGAATAATATTTTTCCCGCCAGATGGTCGTTGTTTTCATTCTATATCGAGTTAGGGGATGTAATTCCGACGAAGTTGTCGCTATATTCACTCTAGTTGAATGATCTAATGCCAACCAAGATGGTCATGGATTCATTCAATATCGAGTCAGGTAATGTAATTCCGGCAAAGGTGTCACGGTCATCACTCCAGTTGAATGATGCAATGCCAGACAAGATGGTCGTG